>OY783205.1:1215534-2431069 GCA_963678705.1 Panorpa germanica | reverse complement strand
AGTTCCACCCAGCAGACCTGTTTTAAAAGTTTTTAGAGGATCAGGATACAGAGGAATGATTGATGAGATTAGAGCACTCATTCCCACCGAAGAGGTTAAGGCATTGTGGCGTTACAAGGTTGCCAACAGTCCCGACTTCAAGGATTTCGTCGACATGTTGGAGTCCGACGAGTTCATCACCATCGTCAGAGCCGTACAAGCAGCCCCACAGTACCAGGAAGCTGTAAAACAGTTGGAAGCTAAAGGAATCGACATGCAACAAGTAATCCTTTACCTGCGGGAACTTTTTGGTTGGGGAGGATAAGAATTTGTAAACTACTTTGAAGGGATGCTTGATAATATTATTAGTTTAGTTATGTATTCCAAGTACAATTTGCAAAGTGTAATTATTTTTAATGAATAACAAATATACTGTGATTAAATAATATACTTAATGAAAAATAATTTGTTTTTTATTGCGCTAGGCGTAAATTAATGTTTAATAATGACCTAGTTTTCGAAATATATCTGTCGAAACATTCGATGCATGATTTTTATATATAAAAGTGTACTTCTTGAATCATTGTGGAATCAATGAAACTAGAAACAGGAAACTAGAACGCAAATCTTATATCAATCATCTTAAATAGTAAATATTAAAGTATTGTAAATTGAGATACCATTATTTACTATTTCTAATGAGATGCATAAAGGTTATAGAAGATTG
The DNA here is from genome assembly GCA_963678705.1 of Panorpa germanica. NCBI lineage: Eukaryota > Metazoa > Arthropoda > Insecta > Mecoptera > Panorpidae > Panorpa > Panorpa germanica. The sequence continues at coordinate 2,430,363 of OY783205.1, read as the reverse complement.
GAAAATTTAATCATTATTCGTTATCAAATGAAATTCGAGAAAAGAGAAGTGAAATGAGTTTAATTGGTGAAATTGAACAATACTGGAGCGCAGGAATTGGCAAAACTTGTATCTGCCTAATAAGAAAACTTCCTACACTTGCACAAAAAGTCGGCGCTCTTTAAGATCAAACCCAACATAATAATGGTTTGGTATTGAACGACAGTTCCACATTGTTGTTAGATAATACCGCCGGTAGACATGATATTAAAGTGATTCGTTGTTGATATACATGACAAGAGTGTTTATTGCGGTGGTGCTGACTTAGGTGGAGGTGAATTCATAGAGGACAGCATAGAAACACATCAGATTTCATGAGACTAAATCGCATAATGCTTTTAAGCTGTTATTCACAAGGATATTGCGCGATTTCATCTAACGCGTGAATACTCGTACATCTACTGACCTACGTAAATACGTCTACACGATTTGCTTGCAATTCCTTGGCATCTAGACTAAGTCAATTCTTATTTCGTATAGATAGTTAATGCTTATTAAACTATAAGAAATGATAAAAATATATAATTAAAAAAATATATATTTTAAGAATATAAATATATATAAAAAAAATATATATATAAAAATAAATTATATTTCTTTAGTTGGTAATACTGACTAGAGATATTACAACTGCATTCTGGTCAGGTGAGCTAACGGAATATATTAGTGTGCTAACGGCAAACACATATATTTGGAGCTGACAAAACTCACTGTGCATAATATTAGGTTATAATAAAATGAGATAAAAAGGAATTAACAATTTAAATCATAAATAAATTTAAATGTCGTTTCTTTGATTTCAGATATGATAGTATGATTTAAATTAAACAGCGTAATTATTATAATGTGTATGTAAATTACTAAAATAAACTTTGATTTCAGAAGCAACACATAAGTTGGATTGAAAACTTATATATATATATATATATATATATATATATATATATATATATATATATATATATATATATATGTGTGTGTGTGTGTGTGTGTGGAGTCGTAAAAATAAATCGAGCATACAAAGTAACCATAACACCCGAGCTAGAAAGGTCGTAAAAGAATGTGATTAAAAAGTGTATATTGTGAACGGAAACCAAGTCAAAGGTTAAAGCAATTAAAATGTGTGAAACTTTAAACTACTGATTGAATACGTGAAGGAATGTGCTTACCGAAATTAACTAAACGCATTCTCAAAAGTAATAAAAATAAACCTATTAAGTCTAGCTGAAAACTAATGTAGGACTGTGTTTGTTCATTCATTGTTCTGTATTTGTAAAGTAAATACCAACGTTTATATTGTAACCTTATTGTATTATTATCATCGTTATTATTTTATTCAATAAATGTATTAAACAAATTATGTGATTCTTTATCATCCTGACAAGTAACTAAGATATTACATAGTTGAATATTAATTGAATTGACATTTGCCCTAAATTAAATAAGAGTACCTAGATTCCACATCAGATTAGCGGATTGGGTATTGTTTTCCACATCAGAATTGGGACAGTACTCTCGTTTATATATATATATATATATATATATATATATATATATATATGTGGAAAGAACAAATAAACCAAGCAAACAAAGAACTCATAACTATGACACCCGTTCTAAGAAAGTCATAAAGAATGTGATTAATGAGGGTATGTTTTAAATAGAAACCAAGTGACAGGTTAAAAGCAATTATAATGTGTGGAACTTTAAACCACTGATTGAATACATGAGGGGATGTGTTACTGAAACAAACCAGGCATATTCTTGGAAGTAATAAAAACAAACCTTTTTAAAGTCAAGCTGAAAACTAATGTAGGACTGAGTATATATTAGCTAGAACTTAAGGTGGTGTATGCATTCATTGTTCTGTATTTGTAAAGTAAACACCAACGTTTATATTGTAACCTTATTGTATTAGCATTATTATTATCATTCTTATTATCATCGTTATTATTTTATTCAATAAATGTATTAAACCAATTATGTGATTCTTTATCATCCTGACAAACTAACTAAGATATTACATAGTTGAATATTAATTGAATTGACATTGCCCTAAATTAAACAAGAGTACCTTGATTCCACACCAGATTAGCGGATTGGTTATCGTTTTCCACATCAGAGGTGGCATTGTACTCTCGTTTTCCACATCAGAAGTGGGATTGAGCTCTCGTTTCCACATCAGAAGTGCGGATTAGCAGCTCATAGCGAATTGAACTAAGTGCGCGAAGTGAATAATACAAAGAAGTGCGGATTAGTAACTCATAGCGAATTGAACTAAGTGCGGATTAGTTATCTACGAGTTATCCACAAGTGAATAATACAGAGAAGAATAATACAAGATAGTTTTCTACAAACAGTGCTTTCAAGTGATAGTTCATTAGCGGAATAGTCGAGAATTTATAAGACGGACTTTATAATAGGACTAGCAAGTGAATTGTATCAGAAAAGTGTGTAAACTGTTTTACGAGGAGAAAATTGAAAATGGCATATAACGTTAACATGAACGATACTACTGTTGATGATAGTTTGTTAGCTGGACGCTCAGGTAACTCAACATCTAATGAAGATAGTTGGTTGGGAGTACAAGCAGAGCTGACGAGGCTTAGAACAGAACTGTTGCAGTTGAGTATCAGGAATAGTACAATACAGGAACAGAGAATGAATCATCATGGGTTTATGCCGACACAGAACCTGGAATGTATACCTGTGTTTAACCCAGCAAGCACGGTATTGACGGCTACAGCTTGGGTGCGAAAATTGGAGGAAATAGCAGACATTTATGGATGGAGTGATAAAGTGAAGCTTCATCAAGGTGTCAACAAGCTGCAGTGTGCCGCGAAAAACTGGTTCGATGCTAGTTTGAACGTAGTCAAGGATTGGACGACGTTCAAATACGAGTTAATCAGGAATTTTCCAGTGGAGTACGATGAATCTGACGTACACATGGAACTAATGAAGAGACAACGAGAAAAAAACGAAGCAATAGAAGATTATGTATACTCGGTGAAAGCGATCGCCAGTAAGAGTGATAATATTAGTGAAAAGGCCGTGATAAAGTACATAATAGCCGGACTAAACAACAAAGACTTGATAAGTGTGTTATCAATGTGTGACTTTAAAACAGTGCCCGATTTGTTGTTAAAAGTAAAACGGTATGATTCGACATTATTGCAAGTGCAAGAAAGGAATAATTTTAGTGTACGTAAAGACAGGCCAAAAGAATCAAACGCGATAAAATGTTTTAATTGTAATGAACTCGGACATAAAGAAAACGTGTGCCGAAAAAGCAACGAATACCTTAATAGTAAAAGAGATGAATCAAGTGAAAAGATAAAAAGTGAAAGTAAAATAAAGTGTTTTAAATGTCATGAAGAGGGACATATTTCGAGAAATTGTACCGCGAATAAAACGAGTGATGCTTTGTTAGTGGACACAAATAAAACATGTAATATGACAAAAGACATGAGCATAGACAGTATCAGTTTTAAATGTCTGATTGATACCGGAAGTGATCAGAATTTGATTAGAGCTGACGACTTCATTAAATTAAGTAATAAAGCGGTTGTGCGCGAAAACAATATTGTATTGACTGGAATCGGAGGATTTCAAATCAAAGTTTTGGGTGAATTTAGTGCTCAAGTGAAAGTAGACAATGAACAGTACTGTACTAACTTTTTAATAGTTCCATCAAGTACAACTAGACATAGTGTTGTAATTGGTAAACCTCTGCTAGACCAAGTAGAAACCATAATAAGTGTAGACGGTATTACCATGCGAAAAAAGTACGTGGAAAGTGAACAGTATAAAAAATTATGTGTAGCCGACGACGAAATCGTCATGGGTAATAACATTAGTCCAGGTGCCAGGGCTAAAGTTGAGGAACTAGTTAAAACTTATGAACCAAAAGTAACAAGGGTTACTGAAGCAGCAGAAATATACATGACCGATGAGGTTCCTGTTTTTCAAAATTCGCGACGTATGGCTTACTGCGAACAAGAAGAAATTGAGAAACATGTAGAAACCTGGTTGAACGACGGCAAGGTCGAAGAGCAAGCATTAAACAAAACTTATCAGCGTAGCATAAATATTACACCGTTCAAGTTGTTAACAGGTGCGACAATGAAAACAGATGAGGAGACGCATATCTCTCAGCTGTTAGAAAAAGGTAATCGAGAAGTGCGTGAGGACGACTTCCACGAGTTACGTGTTAACGCCCAGAAACAAATATTAAAAACACAGGAAGAGAATCGCAAGAATTTCAATAGAAATAGGAAACCAGCTAGGACATACAAAGTCGGGGACATTGTAGCTGTAAAAAGAACTCAGTTTGGTACTGGATTGAAATTGCATAATAAATATTTAGGACCGTATCAAATTACAGGAGTTGACCCAAATGAACGGTATAGGGTAAGACGTATCGGTGAAGGGGAAGGTTCTTTTAATACACACTCAAGTGCAGACCACATGAAGCCATGGGGTGTGTTCTCAGACGACAGCGATTCTGAAACTGTAGATGTTTTGTCAGGTGCCGAACCGCAACCAGATGACCGCAGTGACGTATCGTCTTTGGGGCCAAAGATAAGTTGGACGGCCGTGTGGAAAGAACAAATAAACCAAGCAAACAAAGAACTCATAACTATGACACCCGTTCTAAGAAAGTCATAAAGAATGTGATTAATGAGGGTATGTTTTAAATAGAAACCAAGTGACAGGTTAAAAGCAATTATAATGTGTGGAACTTTAAACCACTGATTGAATACATGAGGGGATGTGTTACTGAAACAAACCAGGCATATTCTTGGAAGTAATAAAAACAAACCTTTTTAAAGTCAAGCTGAAAACTAATGTAGGACTGAGTATATATTAGCTAGAACTTAAGGTGGTGTATGCATTCATTGTTCTGTATTTGTAAAGTAAACACCAACGTTTATATTGTAACCTTATTGTATTAGCATTATTATTATCATTCTTATTATCATCGTTATTATTTTATTCAATAAATGTATTAAACCAATTATGTGATTCTTTATCATCCTGACAAACTAACTAAGATATTACATAGTTGAATATTAATTGAATTGACATTGCCCTAAATTAAACAAGAGTACCTTGATTCCACACCAGATTAGCGGATTGGTTATCGTTTTCCACATCAGAGGTGGCATTGTACTCTCGTTTTCCACATATATATATATATATATATATATATATAAAATAAATAATACAATGTTTCTCTAAAATGTTTTCTACATGATAATTCTACACCGTCTAAATGTTGGGCGTATCTTACCTTTGTTTGAAATTTTAAGGTAAAGGTCATATTCATCAGTGTCTTGTTAATTCTAGTTATTTTTCAATACAAACTTATATTAAGGCAGCTTTCGTTGCTCGTCAATTTCTGTATTATTAGCAGATTTACGTGTCTATTTTGTTGGCAGGTGATTGATGACTTGCGGCATCATTATAACCTCAAAAAAATCTAGTGGTATGTAGATATTTTATACAGCATTATACTGTTTCTTTTGTGTGTTACAATAACTGCTTCAATTCACTCAACAAGAAGCCAAAAGGTTCTGTAAGTATAAAACTTAACCATTTTGTATTGATACCACGCAATCCTATATTCAGTCTTAGCGAGTTTACCATCATTATCAATATTATAAATGACTACCATTAGCACGAAATCGATATGTAACCACGCATCCAAATAGGACCACGCGGTTTTTAATTGCGGTAGAGGTAATATGACCCAGCTAGAAATATGTGTTGCAGTACACTTTCTAGCTTGCTAGAACTTAATTCCAAAGTTTTGTCAAATTGTCTTGCAAAGCAAATATCGCGTTCAATAGGTCAACATTAGCTAATTAAAGTGTCACATTTTACGCCTGTGGAATTTTCAACCAAATTCCATGTACATGAGGGTCTATCTTACACCTTAGTGGGTGTTAGCTAGATTACCAGCTGTGGTTTTATAGCAGTTATGATGTTATATTAATCCTGAGTTGAGCCCCCATTTGCAATATACTTTATTAAAGAATAGTTAACACATAACTTTTGTTTAATAATAGTTCATTTAATTATTTCACAAAGAAAAATAATTACATTACAATAATGTTAATAAATCAAAAGAGTTTACAATAATAATAACACTTGATTATATACAAGGCTTAGGTTTGAAGACCTTTTACAATGATTGCATATCACTAAGTAATGCGTAGTATAAATAGTACATAGTTTACATTCACAACGTTTATAATGATAAAATCAACCTAGTAATTAACACTATACTTGCTTGCAAAAACTCCACTATTTATGCCTGTAACAATAACAAATATTACACCTAGCAATATAGTTAAACTGATTACAATTCTCAATGCCATTAACCACTAATTAACATCACATTTTCTGAATTCACAAATGACGCCACACACTGTGTATATATAAAATCATCCGCCATTACAATCATTTGCCGCGCTAAACATGCATCGTCAGCATTCAATAGTTAGCGAACGCGTGGTGAACTGTCCTCTGTAAGTGAACTGTCAAGTGAACGTCTAGGGGTCCACAAGTTGTTTCAAAGCAGCAATTAACATTTAAATATATCTTAATATTAGCAAAGTTCCTAACCTATTTTACAGAGTTCTTTATAATTATTATTTCTTAAAAACTATTTATATTTAATCCTAAATTATTTCCCACATGCATGTCGAATGACGGTTAGTATTATGGTACGTATTTAAAAGATTAACTTTTATTATAATTATTCTGTAGTTAAGTTTAATTTAAATGTCTATGTATATTGTTATAGCACACATTCCATACAACACAAAACTAACAATGTCTCTTCAGTATCTTTGCTGACCAAGCACTCTAGAGATAGTAAAATAGTATATAAGTAATGTATTAGTCTTAATCTAGTTAGTTCAAGTTCATGTATAATCTGCATCGTGCAGATAGTAATTGGCTGGCTCACCATTTGAGTTCATGTATAAACTGCATCGCGCAGTTAGTAATTGAATCAAATAAATATTATTTAAGTAAAACTAAAATAAATTGTTTTTTTTATTAAAGTCTAAATTACTCAAACTTTAATTGGCGCAGTCGTACGGATATTAAGGAATTACAATCGCTGTAAATTTTTCCATTTTTATGGTTAACTTAATATTTCGAAACCTACAAAAATAAAGTTAAAGAATAAAGTAAACTTAATAAATAGTGGAGTGAAATAGAAACAGAAATTGAAGTGCTCCGAGACTCATCGACCCACTAGCAGCAGCATATGGACATGAAGATCTCGCTAGGCATCGCGGTGATAATCGTAATGTGAGTACTCATTCATATTTCCTTTCTATATTCACACTTCCCAAAAACAAAAATTATTATTATTTTTACAATAATATTTCCTGTTTAAAAAAGGAGTATAAATCGCTTATACAGGCCTAAAAACAGGTATTAAATTTTAAAAGGAGTATAAATCGCTTATACAGGCCTACCAAATATTAAAAATAATATTAAAATAAAATATAAATTACGCAACGTAATACAATAATTAAATAATAATTTTCTAAAAAGGAATATAAATCGCTTATATAGGCCTAATGAAAATTAAAAATATCAAAAGTAATACTATAATGTAATATAATAAAATACTTGCAAATTAACTATATAATAATAATAATTTTTAAAAATAAAATGTTTACAAAATAACTTTTCTTAAATAAAAGTTACACTATAAATCAAAATGGAGACATTCCATATTTATCTAAATTATGTAAAGGAATATAATGGAAACAATTCGCTGACGAATTTTATAGAAGATTGCGAAGTGATCATAGATAATTTTGCCATATTCCCCGGTAAAAATGAAGATAAAAAAGAAGCTATTAGGAATAACGGTCTATTGCTCTCAGCTATAAAAAGCAAGATTATTGGAGACGCAGCAAGTTTAATAAAGAATAAACATATTAATACATGGGAGAAATTAAAAACTATTTTAATAAATAGTTATACTAAAAACCGCAGCCATATCCCGGATACAACAACACTTAAACGAAAGCCTAATGAGAAAGTTATTACTTATTACTTTAGATGTTTAGAATCAGTTAACAACTTTAATGTTTTGAACACACTTCACAATAAAACATCTTTAAATATGAAAGCACTGGCAAAACATCACGATTCCCTGATGGTGAGAGATTTCATAAAGGAGCTAAACGATCCTCTTGGATGTAAATTAAGACGCCAAAATCCTAACACAATGGATGAGCTTCTAGAATTAATAATAGAAGATATGACGAACCACGAAATCCATACTAACGAGGAATATAACCATCCTCACCAACAACAAGTGAAGAACACACAAGATTTTCAAACAGAGCCGTCAACACAAAAACCGTGTGAAACAATAATCGAACAAACCATTGAGAATAAAGAAATAGACAATGTACGGACGGAACTACAAGAAGTAATCATAAACAACGAGAGTACAAGTATCAAAATACAAAGCCAGAATAATTCAGAAGAAGTTCTGAATACAGATGAAAAGGAAAAAGAACTTGAAGAGTTTAACAAAACAGAAGTAAAGAAAAAGACAATTGTTGAAGTAAAAATGAAGCAAGGAAAAGTAAGCGTCAAACAAAACACAGAAAATCAGCAAAATATGAATCAAGAATCAGAGAATCAAAATGCACAACATTTTGAAATACCAAATCAACAAAATGTTAAGCAACAATCAAAAAATCCAAACTTTCTAGATTTTAAAGTAAAAAATCAACAAAAAATCGGACAAGTAGCAGAAAAGCAAACTATAAAAGAACTTGAAATAGTGAAGCAACAAAATATCAACCAAGAAAAACCAGAAAAACTAAATATGCAATATTCTGAAGTAAAAAAATTACACAATATAAGGCAAAGAAAAGCAGGAAATAATAAAAATCAAAATTTTAAAATAAAAGATAAAATTGAAAAGAAAAAAAGAAACAAAGCTAAATGCATACCAGAAAAACAAGAAGATTCAGAAAACGAGGCACACACTTTGTGGATAAATGATCACAGAAAAGAAATAATTCGTGGACAGAAGATTAGAAATTCGGCACAACTAAAGCAACTATATGGAACCAAACGAAATAAAAATAATAACTGGATAGATGAATATTTGACGAATATCATGACGAATAAAAATAATAAAACATATATTAACTTTACTTTAAAGAACTTCCTGATAAGATTAACTTCAAAAAGTCTTCAATACTTCCCGAAAAATTAAAATTTCTACCCGAACCTTAACAATTCGAATACGCAACCGCAAGCAACCAAACCCACCTGACTATATAATATTTAACTCCGAAATTTAAAACTAAAAATAATAAAACCCTAAAACGGACAACCACCTTAATAAAGAAAATTGTATGAACTATTAAAAGAATTATACAGAACAACTATTTAAATAAATTACTACAAATATTACGATAAACAATACATTTACAAAACACAACAGACAAAAAGAAAAAGAAAATGATGAAACGAATTGAGAATCAGAAACAACCACCTTAATGCAGAAAATCGCATAAACACTGGTATCACCAGCAGTAAAACCCTATAAACATACAAATTAAGCGACATCAAGTAATAACTATTTCGATACAATCACCAACGCAGTTAAAATTATTAAAATTAATAAAAAGAGCAAAATTATTTAAATTAAAATAAAGAAACGCGACCTATTAATATCTACATTAACAAAAATACATTTAAAAATAAAACTCATTAAACCCATTGTAATGATAACACGTATTAAATGTACAATAATTTAAAAGATAAACACCATCGGAAAATATAAAAACGAGCATAAAATAAAAAATGATATCAGACATCAAGAAACAAACGCAACGCACAAGGTCATTTACGAAAGATATACCCGTGTATTCTAATAAAATACGTGGAAACTGCAAGCAATGCAAATACTATGATTTGAAAACGCTAAATAACACAAAAACAACTGTGAGATCATAATATAAGCGCATTCCACAAAACCAGAGTCCACCGTATCATAAAGCATAAACATGCCCCTGCCAAGTCACTCATGAGATGTGTTATTATAAGATGTAATGAAACCCCATACTCCAGTACAAAAGATAATGCTACATTAACAAACTAAGCATTTCTAATTTAGCTACTATGATAACCCATAGACTAACACATTGAAAAACACAAAAATAAAATAGCAATGTTATGTGCATAAAGTTAAGGAAATAAATACAGACAGTACAATTTATTATCATGATTAAAGCTACTGTTAAAAATCCAAATGTAGACACAGTATACATGAACACTAACAAAAAACATAGCAATAGCGGAATAAAAACATGAAACCTTTTTTAAGTAAAAGAACCACCAGAGTAATAATCAGAATCAGCAAGTAATGAAGTAATAGACGTCACATACAAATTAATTTGCGAAAGATATACGTGGTCTAGTCTACGAAAAGATGTCGAAAATTTCATCAATAACTGCAGCACATGCAAACAGTGCAAATATAAAAGAAAACCAATTAGAGCACCGCTAAATAACACCGAAACACCTGAGAGACCACTTGAGAAATTACATATAGATACGTTTGGTATAGACAATACTATAATAGATGTATTTTCAAAATAACCACAGGCATACAAAATCGCCAATAGGTCATCCACAGAAATTGCCGATAAACTAATAACGTATTTCTCACACCACGGCATACCCAATCATATTACAAATAATATTAAAAAATATACAAATATAACTGAATTCTCAAATAATCTCATCAAAGAATTACAAGAATTATATAAAATTAAAATTCATATAACAACACCATACAGACATGAAAGTAATTCTCCAATAGAACCAGCACATTCCACGATACTAGAACTATATCGTATAGTGAAACATAAACATGATCTTACACCCGAATCAATCATGAAATATGCTATTATAGGATATAACGAAACCCCACATTTCAGTGCAGCATACAAACCAAGTCAGTATTGCTTATGGATTATGACAAAAAACTCATAGACTTATACATCCAAAATCATAAAAATAAAATCTCAACCCTATACTCAAAAATTAAAGAAATAAATGCAAATCGAAAAGAACAGGTCATTAATAAGAGAAATGCTACTGTTAAAGACCCAAACGTAAAACAAGGAGATATCGTATACCTCAACACTAAATCAAAACAGGGTAAAAGCCGAATAATGAACACAGGACCCTTTAAAGTACTAGAAGTATCCGATACCTATATAGCTAAAATAGAAGATCTAAAAAATTAAAAATTAAGAGAAACACATGTAGATAACCTAGTGAAAACCAAAATGAAAATTCCAACTCCAAACGAATTTAATGAGAAAAGAATTAACGTCCTATTCGAACGCACTACACTACCTGTCGATAAATCTAAGACAGATTATATTCTACACCTAGTTCACGACAAATTCAACCCCAGAGACGAAAAACCAAGATACTACAACGGATTCGCAAAGTTAATAGCAAAAAACACACTCAATTTCGAACACATATTAAATAAAGCTAAAAGAACTAATAACCTCGTATAGGGCCTATACAAACTCACGCGAGGAAGAACATTTTGGACACACAATAAATCCAGTCTGCAATCAACAAAACTGCCTGGACAAACTTTCCGAATTTCTAAAAAAATTTGAAAATTCACCAACCGAATTAACAATACGAATGCCCCTTATAGCACAAGGACTTTTTAATAGAACAAAAGAAGAGGTCCTAGAAGTATTTAAACGGCATGGGCCCACAAAGCACAAATACATCATGCACTCAAATCCCGAAATACAAATGAATTATTTATTTATTAATTAATTATAAATAAATATATTAAAAACACGATCAAGTACTAAGAAATCCTGATTGTTGCAGGATCATCACCGCAATCAACACCAGCGATATTAACGAATGCCGAATTATTAAAATCACTGATAACCCAGGATTATATCCTGTGCAACTAGGAACAGCCCAAAACATCAAGGAATATTGGACTTTAGTCAAGAAAATAGATTTGGACCCCTTAATAAAATATTATAACCACGTACACTTGACTAGAGAAGATATTAAAACGAAATTAGAAAAAAAAGAAATTTACAACCTATGGGCACAGCACTGCTGTAATGGACATCCTGGATATGGAAATAAGTAGAAAATTTAAACAAATTCTCCCAACTTGAAGAGAAAAAAGAGGCTTCATAGATGGCTTAGGTACTGTTTGGAAAGCAATCGGTGGAAACCTAGACGCTAACGACGGCGAGCGTATAAATTTAGCCCTGGAGACACTTGATAATAAACAAGAAACTCTAAATAAAGCTATATCTAAACAAATAAAATTAACAAACGATATACTCGATCAATTTAAATCGGCCCTACACACCATTGATTCTAATCAAGAAGAACTAGATAAACGTACCAAATTCCTAATGAACGATATCGATAAACTCCAACACCAAGTATTTAACATCTTTATAACAGAATCGATCGGACTTGTCAGTCAATCAATGCAATTACTTTTGCACCTACTAAGAACCATTGAAACTGACATAACATTCGCTAAACTGAACACGCTTAGTGGTTCAATCCTAGAACCTGATCACCTATTAGCAGAATTACAAGCAATAAAGGAACATGTTGATACAACCAAACATATCAAACTGCCTTACGATATTACATCAGAGAACATTCAACAATATGAAACTATTAGCAAAGTCAAAGCATACACCAATAAAAACTTAATCGTTTTTGTAATAAATATACCACTAGTAAACCCTAATATATTTACGTATTATAAACTATATCCAATCCCCATACCTTATAACAATAAATTCACAACACAAAACTAACAATGTCTCTTCAGTATCTTTGCTGACCAAGCACTCTAGAGATAGTAAAATAGTATATAAGTAATGTATTAGTCTTAATCTAGTTAGTTCAAGTTCATGTATAATCTGCATCGTGCAGATAGTAATTGGCTGGCTCACCATTTGAGTTCATGTATAAACTGCATCGCGCAGTTAGTAATTGAATCAAATAAATATTATTTAAGTAAACTTAAAATAAATTGTTTTTTTTATTAAAGTCTAAATTACTCAAACTTTAATTATATTCTAGAGATTTATCATAAGAAGATAATATGTCCAGACAAGAATTAAAAAAGGTTTGGGCAATTGGTAGAAACACCCAAGAATAATCAAACTAACGTCTAGGATATTTAGTGTGCAGCTATATCTATGTAGTCTAAATTTTAAGATCAGACTCTTTATGCTTAAAGTGTCTAGCTAGGACATGCTTCTAGTAGACTAATACTCACTGCACGTAATAGGGGCAAATAGAGTTGTCTATGTGCTTAGAGTTCTTCTATTGAGGCTAGTACCTTTGCAAATAATAACACTTGATGATTTCACTTAAATACATTTATTAATTAACGAACTTATTAAATTACATGACGCGGACTTAACAGCGTTAGCCTATATATATTTTTCACTACTATGTTTCTTCTAATTTAAAATAATATAATTGAGTTTATATTACACCGTTGCGTACGTGACAATATTATTTGCAGCGATGTTTGTATTAGTAAACAAAAATATTCTTGCGTTTAACAATATGTTCATGAAATCTTAAAATAACAATAACATTCATAATATCAATAATTCATCTTAAAATAACAATACCAAATTAAGATTACACTTTTATTAATTATTTTATTTCTAACCAATATTTTTGGGTAACAATAACTGATTCGGATTACAGGTAAGTGTAAGCCTGATTAGTAATTACTTTAAAAAAATGAATTACGAATATAATATATAAATAGAACGATTTCTAAAATCTTTCTCCCGTCCATTGTGGGTGGTGCTGTACAACCACTAAATGGACGATAAATATACGCAAATGCACTTAAACAACTGAGTAACTTTGAACAGAAAAAATACTGAACAAATCAGCTACGAGTGCTCATTAATTAATTACAGGTGGTTCAAACAAGCGTACTGTGTATTGGAAATACGAAGCACACACTCGACATTAGGATTGCTCTCTTGTGTCTTGTCTGTTGAAGACGAAGGACACGTTTCTGAAGGTGCTACCTACTACAATTTTATAAATAAACTTTTCCTTGGTCATTTAAGTTTATTTTTATTTCTACACACATACATAACTAGTCAATTCACCTTGTAATTCTTAAATTTCCTCACAATGAATAGAATATACTTTTAAACACTTGAAATACTTAAAACATAGCAGAAAATAGTATTCTGATTACAGAATGAGAAAAATCAATTTTCGGTAGTTTTGGGAGTACGATTATACATAGAATAATAAAAACGGTTGTTGTGAACACAGAACAACCGAAACTGAAGCAAGAATTTAGCAAACAAATATTATAGGTTGATTTTTATTAGGCACTGCATTGTACAGAGTTGCACCACTTTTGTCGTTTCTTCGTTAAGTGGTAGAACCCAAAGAGCACTATACGAGTATAGGAGCTAGGAGTTAAAATAATGAAAGTCACTCTTTTTAAATATGAAAAAAATAATCAGATATTTGAAACAACATTTCTATGTTGAAAGATGAAACGACCACCTCCACTTTATATCACAATATGTTGCAATGTTAATATTTAAAGGGCAACATTTTCTTCTTCGATAGAAGACAGATTAATAATGTGCCGAAAGTCCTCTGTCTCCGTTAAGTTGAATTTAAAACGCAAAAGTTTTATGCACCACAAGTTTAGCAAAAGAATGTGTTAATTTTCATATTAATTTTTAAACAGGACACGTATGCGTACTAAAATCAGTACAGGACAAAAAATCAACGTGATTCAAAGATTAATTAAAGAGTATTGTGATGACACATCTTCTTTCTCAATAAATCATATGGAATTTGGAGAAAAGAATAAAACAATTTCATCAAATTACTAGTAAGCAAAAACCTTAAACATTACATTTTTGTAAAAGATTAAAACATTCATCACATGACTTTCAATATTTTCTCTGCTTTTATAACACAGTTATTGATGTCAATGTCTTTAAATCGAGTTACTTTCAGCGATCTAGTACCGTCGCTATAGGTTGAAAGCTCCTGCCTAATGTGATAAAAGTCACACTCGTCTCATGGGAAAGATATGTGTTCTTTGAATCATTCACGTACCTTCTGAGTTGTCGTCGAAGCAGGATGACGGACATGAGGGCTGCGTTGGCCCCCATTCCTAGGGCCCCCAGGGAGAGCACTAACACGGCTTGGGACGTGCCTCCGGGATGACACTGGAAGAGCCTGTTGGAGTTTAGGGAACTGTTGCCGGGGTTTCCAGCGCCGAAGCGCAGGTTGGCCCCGATCATCGCCACAGCGGATCCTGCAACGAGAACAAAACGGTTTATTAGCAATTATATAGTATAGTACGTGTGCTGATGGTAATGGTTGGATTCAAATGTGTTTGGATATCAATCCGGCGGCAATGGCACATCTAGAAAGTTACGAAATGAACGATTAACTGCTGTGCTTTAAATAATTTACCGAATACCGTTGTCTTGGTATTTAAAAGACTATCACAGTTTGAAACACAGAACGAGTTGGTTTCAAGCCTCATTGACAAACGACGTCTGTGTAATACTTTTGATTTACATTCAATAAGTTTATTTGTATTTTAAAATTTAAAATATTTGCTTGGAATATGCCTACAACTTAAATACATTTTTTCTATTGCGTACAACTTAAAATGGAGTTGAAGTCACATCCGGATTCGAAATCATCATCGAAACACTGGTCAGAGAATGACTGTTTTGTGCTTAGAATTAGTGTCATATTAGGTTGTGCGCCTTATTTTTAGGGGTGGCTTTTTAAATTTATGCAATTGACTTTTTTAATCTTTTAAATATCAAAAAGTCAACGGATATATAGCTATATAATTACGTTTTACCGATTAATTATTGACGTCACAAAGTTTCATGAACGGCTGTTGAGGGTGAAAACTGTATGGGTTGCCCAGACAACTAAAAGTACTGTGACATTTTATTCCGCATCTCTTTCACACTCTGTTCTTTAGCAGCGATGAAAATCATAGTGTCATCCATCCAGAGCGTTTGATTTAAAAAAAACGAACTTTAATTTTTCATTACAAATTCTTTTGTTATAGTTCAAATTGCGAGAGTTCGGCGGTGACTCATACGTAAAACAAGTTGCGGGGTATATATTGCCGATATAACTAAAAAGCACTGACTCTACATAGATACTGTTACAATTTTACTTGGCGACGGCGGAGAGACGGCTTGTGTGCACGTAGCAACTATCCTCTTCAGCTTCTAACACTAAATGATACAAACTTGTAAGGGCGTGAAAGGGGAATGAAGGGAGTCTGGCTCTGAAACCTTCTATGACGCCAAAGGTACAAATTTGTATGTGCGAGCGAGGATTAAGGGAAGGGAGACTAGGATTCTCGAACCTTCTAAATATACGCCGTAGTACGCCTGCGACTGGGGTTCTTTTAGTTGATTGCCGAGCGGAGCAATTGTTTACACTATTTAGTCGCGTTGTAACTTATTAAATTAAGAAATAGCCACAATTAAAATAATAAGAAGGATTGACACTTTTACAGACTTTATTTATTCACACAAAAACAATTACAACTACTTTATAATTATTACTGTTTATTATTTCACTTAATTATTCATTACTGACTGACTGTTGTTGACTCATTATTACTCGCGGACTGATTTATTCCCACTGACAGACTGACTGACTTATTCCCACTGACTCCCGCGGACTGACTATTACTCGCAGACTCATTTTTACTCGCGGACTGACTCGCGACGCGATGCTCTGCTCCTTTTATATCAGTGGTTTGCGCAGTAGATTAACCCTGGTCACGACATCTTTGACTTTCCAGAATATTCCTATAATTATCCAAATACGCCGTTTGACCTTCCGGACTATTTCTATGACGTTCCACTCCATACGCGTAATATTTGGTTCTAGAAAGATCACATGTAAACAATAACAGAAGTGCATGGTATGCAGTTGTTTATGTTATCTTCAGGAACACGCGAGTTAAGATCGGGGAGCTTAACGATGTTAAAAAAAACTAATTTAAATTTTATTAAAAGGTTATATTTCACTTGTTAATTTCTTGTTACAATTTTAAAGGTTTATTCTTAGGTAACTGTGTTTTGTTCACTTAATTCTAATTGACAGTAATTTGCTATAAATTACAATGGACTAATATAAAGTATAACTACTCCGCGATGGAAAGTTTGTAATTATAATGACCCAGAGTGTTGGGAGTTGTATTCTTTTATAGTCAGTTATTATTGATATTGTCTCCTGTTGATGTATGGAAGATTTCCTGTTTACTTTAAGAAACTTGAATTAGATCGTAGCTTCCTAGAATTCAATATTATTGTCTGTTGATTATTTACTAGTGATGACAGATTATTTACTAGTGATGACAGATTATTTACTAGTGATGACAGATTAGTATTGAGAACTATTGTTCTAATAAAGTCTGTTAGTTGGTGTTGGAGGTGGTAACTCCTCCCTTCCCAGAGAGAAAATTACTTCAAAAACGTCTTTCTGTTATTGAAGGATTTTCTTCGGTTTCTACCTGTATGGGCACTTCTATTAAGTTTATTTCGGTTTTACCTTTTCTTTTTATTGATCTTTTTCTTAAATATAATATTACAATAGTACTTATGATTATTACAATGATTATAATAGAGCTTATATTAAAGTAGTGAAATGTAGGTAAGACACTGCTATTTTCTGGTATATCAGGTAATGAACGGAGTTCATCTCTTAGCTTGTCAATTTCATCTAAATTAATATGTGTTATTTTAATGGGGTTAAATATAGTTATATTTTCGGGTATCTTCATTCTTGGTATGGATTGCAGGTGGTAGTTGAAGTTCTGCTCTAGATGACGGTTGTAGGTCGTCAGCGAGGTTCCGTCTTTTAGGTCAAGCATGCAGTTTTGCTTGAGGTGTATCAGGTACGTGTTATGTATGGTGAAGTTTTTACTTCTTTTATTACACCATAGGGTCGCTTGTTGTGGTCTTGGGTAGATTAAAATCCAGGTGCTGTCTTGAAGGGGTTGTATCTTCGGTCGATCTAGTTTTACATAGACAGGGTGACAGTGTTTAGCTAATCCTTTGATCAGGTTGACTTCACAGGGTGCTTCTTCGTTAGACTGGTACTCATTTAGTTCACACATATAGTTTTGTTCTGAAACTTCAGTGCATAGTTTTTCGTGTAGTATGAATTGGTATTGATTGATTAGTACCAAAGGTGTTTGTGGTAATATCATTTGGAAATTTTCTTTTGTTGGGACTGGTATGGAGTATAAATGATAGTAATCAAAAGGTGTTGGATTTACCAGAGGTATATTTAGGATGAAGGTTATTTTTGTATCTCGTTGAAAGGCGGAAACGGAAATTACTTTTTCGTATTGGGATAAGGTTGCAGCTTGAATAGGGTAAGGTAGTTGTTCGTAACCTTTGTTTAATTTCTTTATATTTTTTAGTTCATACTCGAGTTGGTTAGCTTGTATTATCGATGGGTGTAGTGTTTTTGTTTTCGCAAAGGTGATTGCGTTTTCTACATTTTCCACTAGGTGTAGAATTGTTGATATGAAGTCTATTATCTGCTGGTACGCTATATGTATTTTGATTATTCGGAAATTCTGTTGAGCTTTCTTCTGTTCTTCGTTCTGGTTTTCTTGAAGCGTTTTAATTTGTGACTGGAGTCCTTCCTGGTTGATATTAATGTCTTTTATGTTTTGAGTTAGTTCGTCTAAGGATTTTGTTATTAGCGATATCTTTTTGTTTGCTATTTCTGCCTGACTTTTCTGATTATTTTCCAACTGATGGATGGCTTCTTCGAATTTCATTCCATCTTCGGCGTCTAGGTTGCCGGTTATTGCTTTAAAGACGCTTCCTAAGAGGTTTATAGATTTTCTTTGTCGAGTTTTTTCTGAGGTTGCCGGGATTATGTGATCTAATTTTCGCCGTATCTCATCTAAGATTATATTTATTATTTTCTCTTGATTGTTGAAATACGCGTTTGTTCCGTCCGGTATTCTTCTTTGTATTAATTTTATTTGGGTCTTTACGAGTGTCAACTCATTTAATAAGTTCTTTAACTCCAATGTCTTTATTAGGTGCCATTCGTTGATTTTATTGAATGCGGTTCCTATTTTTATTGGGTATAGTCCGTTGTTGTCGGCTAGTGAAGTTATTCGACAGTCGTTTAATCGGTCGCCATAAGTAATGGTGCTTATGAGGAGACACCATCTGCAATAGAAATTTCTTTTGTACTTACTATTTCATTTGCGTGAGTAATTCTTAACTTATGGTTTCTTTGATTTTTCAGTTCATATCGATGGTGTTCTAGAACTCGGTTAATTGTATAGGGTCCTATGTTTCTATTCTTAGTTTTTGATCTGTTTGTTTCTTTTACATAAACAATTTCTCCAGGTCGGAATGGTGTTTCTGGCCGTTTTTCATTTCGGTGTTCTATGATTTTCGTTTTTTGTTTGTGTATTAAGTCTTGTATTTGACTATACATATTTTTCGTTCTTTGCTTATGGTGTTCAGAATAGAGTTCTTGCATTGTTTGGCTGTAATTCGCATTCATAGGATTGTGGGACTCTGTATGGCCCGATATGATTTCTTGGGGTGTTAATTTTGTCGTAGAATTTGGGGTGTTATTATATGCGAGTATTGCGTATATCATTAGATTCTCGGGTTGTTCATCTGGTTCCTTGAGTTTTAGTATCCTGTATAGTTCGATTAAAGTTGAGTGTAATCTTTCCACTGGTGAATTACC
Source organism: Panorpa germanica (assembly GCA_963678705.1). Lineage (NCBI taxonomy): Eukaryota > Metazoa > Arthropoda > Insecta > Mecoptera > Panorpidae > Panorpa > Panorpa germanica. The sequence goes on along the minus strand of OY783205.1, from coordinate 2,410,452 downwards.
TTCATGATGTAATGCTGTGGTAAACCGTGGTTGTATATCGTGAAATTTGAATAGATCTTCTATTACTTTATTTTTGAATTCAGTACCGTTGTCGAATGTGATTACTTTTGGTATGCCATGATGTGTAAAGTATGTTATTAGTTGTAAGGCTATTTCAGTTGAGCTTTTACTCAAGACTTTTAGTGCTTGGCCAAAGTTTGAGAACTTGTCGATAATCGTAAGGAAGTTCGTGTTTTGGATGGTAAAGGTATCTATGTGTAGGTGTTCGAACGGTCTCGAAGGTGTTTCTGTTATCTCGAAAGGTGCTTCTACAGGATGTCTATTGTATTTTGCTTTCTTACAATATTCACATTTATTTATATATGCCGTAACATCTTTTTTCAGTCCTTTCCAAGTATAAAGATTCTTTATTTGCAAGATCGTAGTATCTATACCTCGATGTGTTGTCTTCCCTTCATGATATGTTTGAATTATAAAGATTTTATCATCTTTATCTGTGATGTAGTTAACTCTTCGCATACAACGTTTTAGTTGCAAGTTTTGGAAGTATAGTGGTTTTATTCTGCATAATTCTTCGTATATTCTATCTTCGGTATATATGTATGTGACATTTTCAGGTGAGCATCTTGTTTTCAAAACTTCTATCAATTCTTTGGTTAGATCCTGTTCCGTAACCTCGATAGTGGTCTGCTTGTTACCTTCTATGTTGCAGAATATCTCTTGTTTCTTATTAATCATGGTTGGTATGATAATTAATTGATTGCTTTTTGTTTCAAGAGGGTCTTCCGTTATAGGTATACCTTCCTCTGAATTATCTTGGGAATGTATGGTTATCAGATCTTCCGTGATTTCGTAGATAGTTCGTTCGGGTATTTGTGATGATGATGGTAGTTCTTCTTGTGCTTTTATGAGTTCTTCAATATCTTTAATTGTTTGTTTCACGTTTGCATCTTCATCTTCGTCTGAGGTGTAGTTATTAAACAAGGATTCTGTTTCTATCGCGTTGATTTTGATTCGGGATAGTGCATCTGCATTCTGGTTTAAAGTTCCTTTTTTATATTCAATGTCATAGTCATATTCACTCAATTTAATTCTCCATCTCGTCATTTTTGAATTTGGGTCTTTTAAATTATTTAACCATATTAAAGGTTTATGGTCTGTTATCAAGGTGAATTTTCTGCCGTAGAGGTATGGTCGAAAGTATTGTGTTGCCCATATTATTGCTAATAATTCCTTTTCTATAGTGGAGTATTTTTGTTCAGTATCATTGAGAGTGCGGCTTGCATATGCTATAGGTAAATCTATACCTATGGTTCCTTGACTTAGTACTGCGCCAAGAGCTACATTACTAGCGTCTGTTGTTAGTAGGAATGGTTTTGTAAAATCCGGGTATTTTAGCACGGGGGAATTGCAAAGAATTTGTTTAGCTGTGTTAAAGCTTTTTATGAACTCTACATCATGAATTACTTTTGTTCCTTTTTTCAAATATTTCGTCATTGGTTTTGTCAACTGAGCGAAATTTTGAATGAACTTTCGGTAATATCCTAGAAGACCTAAAAAACTTTTTATTTCCGTAACAGTTTTTGGTATAGGAAATTTTTCAATTGCAATTATCTTATCTGGATTAGGTTTTACACCTTCTGGCGTAATTACATGTCCTAGAAAGTTTGTGCTGTGCTTCATGAATTCGCACTTGTCTAATTGAATTTTCAGATTTGCATTCCTGAGTTTATTAAAGACTTTCTTTATGGAATCTAGATGTTCTTGTATCGACGTTGAATAAATGATTACGTCGTCCATATAAACCATGCATATTTTTCCGATATATTCTCTTAGGGTGTTATCCATTAGACGTTGGAATGTTGAAGGTGCGTTTTTTAGTCCGAAGGGCATTCTTGTGTATTCGTAATGTCCATTGTCAACGCTGAATGCTGTTTTTTCCATTGCACTAGGTTCAATTTCAATTTGATGAAATCCACTTTTCAAATCGATGGTAGTAAAGTACATACATCGTCCGAGTTTGTCTAATGTGTCCGTTATGTTAGGGATAGGATATTTGTCTGTGATGGTTTTCTTATTTAATGACCTGTAGTCAATTACCAGACGGAATTTCCTTTCTCCGCTAGCATCTTCTTTCTTTGGAACTATTATTACGGGTGCGTTGTATGGTGATTTGGAGTGTCTTATTATGCCTTGTTCTAGCATCTGCTTTATTTGCATTTGGACTTCTTCTTTATAAATTTGAGGATATCTATATGCCTTAGAGTAGATGGGATCTGTATCAGTTAGCTTGATGGTATGCTTGATTTCATTTGTGAACGTTAGTGGTTGATTATCTTGTAGGACTAGGTCTGTATATTGTGATAGTAAGTGGTTTAGTTTATAATATTCTTCTTCATTGAGATGACTGTCACATATGTTGAAGGTATTTAATGTATTGGCATTACTTCCTTGATAGTGTATAGGTATTCTTGCATTCTTTGTTATTAACAATTTTTTATTAAAGTCAATAGTTGCATCAAGTTGTCTTAGTAAATCTGTGCCAATTAAGCCATCGTATTTCTTGTTGAATCGGAACATATATAATTTGCAGGTGTCATTGCTGTTAAGCACAGGGAATAGTTGTACTGTTGCGACGTGATTATGTATTGTTTTTGCATGTGGTGTTAGTATCTCAAAAGTTTCCTTTTTTACATATTCAGGTACGTTTCTATATACAACATTCGGGTTTATTAATGTATTCGTACTTCCAGTGTCTATCAGTAGTTTTAAGTTTAGTGTGGGTTCGATGATGTACGGTAGGTGGGTAGTAGTATTATTATTCACTATGATTTGTTTTCCAAGTTCGGGTCTATCTGAAAATTTTCGGGTTGATTATCCTCGTTAATTTCTTCATTGATATCTAACAATTCAGGGTATGAGTTTTGAATAATCTCGTACATTTGTTCAGAAGTGATATATTCATTTTCTTCTTCAAGAAAACTCTCACTTTCCAAATTGTTTATTTCCATCGGTGTCGTGTAATTGTTATCACGAACAGTTCTTTGCGACGGATCTACTGCCATAGGGGTCCACTGTTTGCGTATGGGAACATTTGGTTTGTTTTTACAAATGTTTGTAGGCTGAGGTTGATTTCTTTGGAAATTCTGTTGATATGATTGATTTCCAGTTGTTTGTTGATTATTATTGTACGGTGGTCTGAATCTTGGTGCAAAGGTATTGTTATTTTGGTAATTGTTTGGTGTCTGGAACCTGGGATTTGGTACTGGTGGTTTGTAGTAATTTTGTGGTTGAACAGCTCTCTCTCTCACTTGATTTTGTAGTGGGTTTTTATTCATTGGTGGTTGATATGTACTCGTATGTCGTTGTAAGACATGCTGTATATTTTCTTCCTCCTTAATGAATTTGATAGCTTCTTCCAACGTAGTGGGTCTCATGGTTCTTATGTGGAAACCCATTTGAGGTTTTAGCCCTGTTATGAAGGCTTTTAATATAAGGTTGTCGTATAGGCTGCTTTTAATGTTCAAACTACCTGGTTCATTCATTTTGCAATTTGTATATAACAATGCTCTATGGTCTTGGCATCTTTCGTAAAATGCTTGGCAAGTTTCAGGGTGTGTCTGTTTTAGATGATATGCGTCGAATATTAAGCTTTGTTCGTTTCGTTGGTCAGCGAAATTAGCACGCAATATATCTAATAGTTCTTTAAGGGATTTTATTTCTCGTCCGAAGGTTACTGCTGCGGCTGGTCCGGTCAGTTTGCTTGTGAAAACATTTCGGAGCATGCAATTTTCTCCTTCATTCTGGGATCCATATATCTCTAGAATATCAGCACAGGATCTGATGTACTCATCTAATGCTGCTGGATTTCCATCGTAGGGACGTATTGTTCTGATGGCGTCTGATATCGGTACTACCTGTCTTATTTGTCTTTCTCTCGGTAGTGGGACGTTCATTGCTTCATTTAAGGGTGCATTTGCGTTCGCCATTTTTATTTAGGTTTGGTTAGGTTAGGTGAGGAACGATGTGAATTTTTGGGAAAAAAAAAGAAAAAAAAATTTCAAATGACTTACAGTAACGCTGTGATTTTCATTTGTATCTTCTTGTGTTGGTTGTCTCTGCTTAGCGGCTACGAAGACTTCTTTTTCTTTTTCACTGTTGTTATTATTTGTTCCACTTTTTATTAGTAAGCTCGTTTTTTACCGGATTAAGAGTTAGGAAACTCAAATTTTTCTTTTTAAAGAGAAATTTCTGGTATCTGCACGACTGCGCCAGTTAAGATCGGGGAGCTTAACGATGTTAAAAAAAACTAATTTAAATTTTATTAAAAGGTTATATTTCACTTGTTAATTTCTTGTTACAATTTTAAAGGTTTATTCTTAGGTAACTGTGTTTTGTTCACTTAATTCTAATTGACAGTAATTTGCTATAAATTACAATGGACTAATATAAAGTATAACTACTCCGCGATGGAAAGTTTGTAATTATAATGACCCAGAGTGTTGGGAGTTGTATTCTTTTATAGTCAGTTATTATTGATATTGTCTCCTGTTGATGTATGGAAGATTTCCTGTTTACTTTAAGAAACTTGAATTAGATCGTAGCTTCCTAGAATTCAATATTATTGTCTGTTGATTATTTACTAGTGATGACAGATTATTTACTAGTGATGACAGATTATTTACTAGTGATGACAGATTAGTATTGAGAACTATTGTTCTAATAAAGTCTGTTAGTTGGTGTTGGAGGTGGTAACTCGCGTATCAAGTTATGTGCCAACCAGTAAACAGCTTCGTTATCAAAATGTCTTGATATTTGTACAGGGATGCGCAACCTTTTCTGCTAATTCCAGTTATTATTTTATAACTATAATTTTTGTATGCTCAGACGCCCGCAAATTCGTAACAATTCTAATATAGAGATAAGTATATAGAAACGAATAAGATAAAGTTCATTATCGTATTATAGATTTATACCACTCTTATAACCTCTTTTAAGTATAAGTCGTCGCCGAACTATCGTGATTTGGACTATAGCTTTCTTTGTAAATGGTAAGTATTTAAGTAGATTCAATCATATTATACAAATATTATTATGGGTCATCACACGCCACTTCGATGTTATAAAATAATTTTAAAATTATATTTAGACTTTTGCCAACACAAATATAACAAATACTTGAAAAGGCATATTTTGTACATTTTCTCAATAGGCTCAGGTGAAGCCGTATAGGTATAAATTGTCCAAAATATGTATTGTTGTGTTCACAAGATACTAAACTTAATAATTGGTTCAATAATTATTTTCTTTTAAATATGTTTAATATTTGGTCAAAGATAGCCCTGTAGTGAAATACACGGGGGTCCAAAATGGGTTAATTATAATATTAATGTTAATATTAACAATTAATTGGACATTTGACATCCTGATAGTCAACTTTATCAACACGTATAGTATAGTTTTATAAAAATTAAGTTATGGCTCACAATTCAATTGTATAAAATCTGTAACTATTAACAATGTTTTAAAATATTTAAAAAATGAAACAGAAAACTAGACAATTCATACAAAGATATTACAGTGTGACTGTTTTTGGTTTGACATATTTCTATGTCGATAATAATGCAAACAATTTTGATGGCTACCTGCACTGGAATGTGACATGTGAGTTCGGTACACAAACATTCATAATTCATGTTAACATTTTTGCAGTAGAACATACGAGAATACACTCGTATGTTAAACTCGTCATAAAGCAGATAAACAAATAAATACGGCTTGATTTATGGCGGCCTGATGCTGGTAGTTGATATACTGTAAGCTGCTGACACACTGGAACAGACTATGTCCGACTCCTACTGTGTAGGGCTATTATCAATAGGGTCTATCAGAGTCACTTTATCATAAGAACAAACTTATATTATATTGTTTATCAATACTTTCGTACTTTCGCTGTTCCTATGTTTGCATAAATAAAAGTCCGATGTATATTCTGTACTGAGTCTTACATATCCCATTTATTCCGGCCCTCACCCTGATCCGACTACTTGCAATGCAGAGTTTTTGAGTAGGATGTATTCGAGTTGTTTCGTATGAGTCCAGTTTATCATGGGATATAGTGTACTGTACTTACAATACTGTAAATCTGTATCTTTTTCACATCTCACCGTTTCGCTCCTAATGAAATAATAAACACAAGAAACAGCACTTGGTACTACTTACGACATGTCCGGATCTATGCGACAGCAAGTAGAGTAGATAGTATACAGTAGATGTGTTAATAAACATTAAAATACAAACTTGCTCTCATTTAAAGTATGCCAATGGGACTACACTCTTGTACGAGTAGTTGCAAGAAAACGGTTACATTATGGGAAAGCCATTACCTCAGCTGTGTAGGACTGCATACAGAACGTATGCAGAATGTTGCTATTGTATATGCGCCGTGAAACTAAATAAGCCTCTTACATGTATCGAACGTCCATTTAGTAATGTACCCGAGTGCACCACTTGTGATGAACAACAGTGACTCAATAATTTCACAGTAACGTGTATTTACACGTAGTATGCAGTTCCGTTGCCTTTACGAGACCATAAACAGAGGTTGTGTATTGGTAAACATTAAAGTAGAAACTTGTTCTCATAATAAAGTGTGCTAATGCGAAACCACTCTATTACGTCGAACGCACGTAGTATGTTCTAGTGTGAGAGAAGCCCTACACAGCGATTTGTCAGGTTGTCAGGTCATACAGACACGGGAAACAACCCCCATACCGGTATCGGCAACTGCCAACATTTGAACACATAACTCTATGTCTGCTATGTGTACGGTAAATGCAGTTCCAACAATGGAACAATCGAACCAACTCGTATATTGTTCGCTGATTCTTGCTCACTTTGTCAACGTCCTATTATCAGTACATTTACGGGAGTGGCAGGGGGTCAAGGGGGACGGTGGATGTGCCGCGATGTATAATTCTTGTAGTTGATTGTTCAGTGACTCGTGTTCAGTGATTTATTATTGATAAACTCACAACAGAACCTGAGAATGAATGTTTGAACTTGTTAAATGACTTTTAGATTGAGACCGCTATAAATAGGCAGACGTATCAACTACGTACCAGTGCCGTGCCGGAGAACATAGCACAGAAATACGGGTGGAATTTAAAAAAATTACATTAACAATTATTAATTTATTTATCAAATTATAATAATCAGTGCGTACTAATTTAAACTATTCATCTAAATTCTAAACCGTTATTTCGCAGCGCCACCTAATTTAAATTTAAGCTGTGAATAGGAAATCAGCTAATAAAATACTAAAGTTAATAATGAACAAAACGAGCAATTAAATATACCTATTGATTAGCTATATGGGCTAATCAGCCCCGCTTATCGGTCCGATCTAAGACAGTTTTGCGTTCAATACAAAGCGTACAAGTTTCTCAAAATCGTTAATGAAAATATTGATAATTCGGAATCTTATACTAAGCGATGCACATTGAATATGGGAAAAGTTAGGGTATAATACTTACATGATAAAAAAACCAAATACACATATTTTAAACAATAAAAAATATAATTATACAAAAAAAAGCTTATAAACAGAGTTACAAAAAACTGGTGATTTTATTCGGTCTCTCCGAGAGAAGGCCGAAGCGTTAAAAATTCATAGTTTTACTTTCTGTTGCAATTATAGCTTAAAGTTTTTTTTTTTTTTTTTTTTATTTCTCCAATGGTTTCAGTAATCTGCCTAAGTAGGAAATAAGCTTCTTACATGATTAAGTAATTAAGACATGTAAGAGAAACATTTCAGTGAATGCCCTCTTGTTTTTATATACAATTTACTAGTATAATATATGATTGAACACTATTCCCTATCGAGAACCTAAAGCTAAGTCTACTGGTTGATATCGCCTTAATCTGCGGGGTTCTCTGTTCTCACACACGTTCAGTTGATTTGCCAACGCATTGGGATGGTAAAGTGATAGTTTTAAAGTGATGTCATAAAGTTTTGAAATCGGAATGTTTTTTTTTCATTGGGTTTTGGCGTTTTTATACTCTTTTGCAATACGCCTTCTTTCCACTTCTGTTTTTTCATTGGCTGATTTCTTTCCTTATATTTGTTTTATTACAACCAGAGCCTGACCCTCGACCTCCAAAAGTCAACTATATATTTATTCTAATATCACTTTTACTCATTCTTAATGATATTTATTTTATTACAAACTAATTTATTTAAACTATAAACTTTTTTCCGACTTTACCTTTAGTCTACTTCTCTTTGGACTCATCGACTTTGGATGGTTACAAATCTCGCTGATAAGCCAGTGGCGTAGGATGGTTACAGAAGGAACTATAATATATTCATACGTAAAGAACAAAATGAAAAATATAATAAATTCAGAATAAAAGCCATCGAATTGTAAACAACAGTTACCGGTCGGACTAAATAGAAGGTTGGATGTAGTAATATGTAGACTCATGATAGTTCATACAAATTATACTCATACCTACTTCTTTAACAAAGAATCACAATCATTATGTGAGCAATGTAATAGCCAACTAACAGTAAAACAATGATCCAATACTCATCGTACAGACAAAACTGCAATATTTCTGAAGATTATAAGCAGATATTTGATCGCAGAGAAAATCTGAAAAACCTTATTGACGTTATCAATAAATGTAACTTAATCTTTACTTTAAATACACACGTAAACACTACTAAATTTAATTTTTTTTTATATTTATTTACTTATTTGCCTTGACTTTCTTTCGTTATAGCCACCATCAAACATTTTTTATACATCTATTATAATTTATAATTCAATTTTACAAATTTCTAAATATTTCAATAATTCACTAATTAATTTTGAATCACTTAACAAAAATTTATTATTAACAGGAAAAGTTTTAATCACATCTAATATATCACTATTCAATTTTGATCTTTCTAAACTATAATTTATGCATTCAAATATAATATGATCCGAAGTTCCTTCTTCACCACATTGACATCTATCGTCAGATTTAATATTAATTTTGTACAGATGAGCTGGAGTTTTACAATGATTACTTTTGATTCTGATTATAGTTGATATAATTTAGCGGGACTCATTTCTAAACCATCTCTTCTTACTTAAATTTGGATGTAACATATAATAATCCCTTCCTTTTAACTAACTTTTGTTAATGAAATCTGTGTTTCTCAAATTGAAGTTTAATTTTTTGATTACATTAAAAAATTTCATATGAAGGTAATTTCACTTTCATCTCAATTTTCAAATTTATTGATTCCTTTGCCAATTTATCCGCAATTTCGTTTCCTCTTATTCCACAATGTCCTGGTATCCACATAAATTTTATGGTATTATTCTTATTTATTATATTGAAATACATCTCCTTAATTGTGCATGTCAAAATATCATTATTTGATTTGTTATAATTAGAATTTAAATTTTTTAAAACACTTAAAGAATCCGTTATTATTATAATTTTATTATTGTTGATATTTTCATTAATTTCCAATGCTTGTAATAATGTTAATTTTTTCCAGTATAAGAGCAAACTTTGTTATTTAATTTAAATTTATAATATCTTAAATTTATTTGTTCATACAAGCGTATATAGCAAATCCTGCTTTATTTCTTTCTAAATCAATGGATGCATCTGCAGTAAATTTAAACTCCTATTTATAAATATAAATTATATATTATTCATTATAAATGATAATAAATGTATATATTGTTTTTAGTGCTAATAACTATCAAAAGTTGATGCACTCAAATAAATATATTTAAAAAAATCCACAAAACTTGAACTCATTAGAAAAAATGTAAAGTTAGCTATAGTTTTGTGGGGCACACGGCGTACACCTTTTAAGCCTTGTGTAATTATTATAATGTGTACGTAATGTGTATCAAAATAAAAGTCTTTGATTTCAGTAGCAACACATAAGTTTGTTTAAAAATTTACAATTCCTAAAATGTCATATATATATTACAAATGTTTATAAATGTACATACGACTATTGTTCGTTATGCCACATTGTTTGTTTGTATATATTGTGTTTAGTACTAATAACTACCTAGTTCATGTACTCAAATAAAATATTTAAATAACATTCTTTCCATGCTTCTATTAGAAATTAATTAAAACAAGTGAACGAAATATCAATTAAAAGTACTTGCGTACATATTTTGCTAACAAAGTTGGCAGAATCGCAATTCTCTTTTAATATTTAGCTATAAAATTGTATTTGACTAAAAGGCAGACGGACGTAGTGATCACGCTGTCGGATCTTATACATGCAGTTGATTTTCTCTTTATCTTCACCAACGTCTCGCAGTCTAGTATCAGATATCACCACAATAGTTCTTGGCTTCGTTTGGCACTAGCTCGATGCCTTCCCCACATTAGGGTCAAAACAGATATTTAGAAAATTGGACGACCGCCAACTTAGTTATTAAATGTGACAAGACATTGGTACGAGTATGAGTGTGCTGCTATTTATGTGATTTAACATTTTGTCTGTTAAAGAAAGAGAAAACAATTTATATGAAAGTTGTGCTGTACGTCATATTAGCATTGTTCTCTATTTCAACTTCTTGTTCGTTTTACTTTAAATTGTTGGATAATATTTTTGTAGTTGTTTATTTTACAATAAACACCATTTGTCGGAATTTGAGGTTACGTTTTTCACCCAAACAGTTTTCTGATTGTCATCTTAGTGGACAGGTTCTTTTATGAAAATATCTCATTGTATGGACTTTTTTTGGGTAAATTATCGAAAATAAAGGTAAAGTCAATGGCTGTAAGGCAATTATAACTAAATATAATTTACGGCAGCGGCAATGGATAGATCGTTTATATAAAAAGAAAGCAAAATATTATTGGGGGCGATAAAAGGCTACTTGCCTAAGCAGACTGAGAAACCATGAAAAAAAAACTATATATAATTGATGTCCGCGTGAGATCTAAAAATTGTAACTTTAGATGGGTTAAAAAGTAATTGTGAGTAGATACAATTTCTTCTTTCATGAGAGTTAAAAAAAAATAATTTAAGATGTGCTGGAAGGTAATTGCCACACTGGAATAAAATTCGCGCGGAAAGAAATGTACGTGTCATATAAACGTACACGCACTTGCGATTTTAAATTCGCATGGAAAAAATTGCGAATTTATTTTTGCGCAGTTTTTATTCGCAGTGTGGCTTAGCTCTAAGGGATGTTAAGTTGCACTCAGTGTTTTGTTGTGTGTTAGAATTAGTGAATGGACACACTGCTTTAAATATTATATTCAGACGATACAGACGATATTACGATTTTTATAATGTCATGTATAGTGTGTGCATCATGACGACACAGTGGCCGAGAGCGTTGATGCTTGATGCCAGACAACTCGGTCTTCGGGTTGGATCCCCGAACCAGAGCTATATTTTCTGGGTTTTGTGGTTGTTAAAATTTAATTGATGTGAGAGCTTACAAGTATCATAAAACATATAAGGTAGTGTAGCCTACATGTACGATGCCACAACAACATACAAACTACAAACAATAGTAGGAGGTCGTTAGTGACATCGGAAAAAGGTATATGCATGATCTGCCTCTATAAATTTTTAATTTTTAAAAGCATTAATTTAGTTTGTAGATGGGCAAAGTGGAGTAAATTACTGCTGATAGAGAAAATGGAAAGATTTGAAGGATAACAGCGGATAAATAAATTTGTATGTTTTATTAGGGTGATAGGGTCCTAGTCTGATACTCAGAAGGCAATCTGAAACAAAAATCTGTTCGGCAAGTTATGAGATTATCCTAGAATACAACGGGTACAGAATTTTGTTCTGTATGTTGTAAGTGTTCTTTAGTTAGTACTTAAAATTTAGAACTCTTTTCAAGGTAACAAATGGATTCAATCCACTAATTCAACGGAAGTTTTAACACAGAGTGGTCCTGTTGACGTCATTCGACACCACGTTCACGTTGTACGCCGCACCGCGCCGGGATTGGCGTCAAGTCATGTTGGTTTAACGCTGAATCGATAAGAGTGCTTAACTGACCATGAGGTCAAGTCTGTGTCAAACTACCAGTCAATGGAGGTTAATAAACATCATGAACAACATGCAATATTGTTGTTTCCAGGGCCGGAATAAACTATTATAGGATATGGTCTACGGGGTTTATTCACACACAAGTTAGATTGTACTTATTCAATGCTACAGTTGAGAACAATGATTGACCAAAGGATTTTCTTACTTTATTTCAAATATTTTGCAAATAAAAGTAGTAAATGTTTTCCTATAATAATGTGATCTAGTAATCAAACAGTAATTTGCAGTAAAAATTCGATTCAATTAGAATTGAAGGAATATAATAGAAATGTAATGTTTACACGTGCAACATTCTAAGATTATAGGTTCTAAGATTCATTTGTATCGTTTTATACAGTGCTAGGTCCTTACACTTCTGATAAGCACCTGAATATTTAAAACACACGGTGGACACTAACGGAAATATCGGAATATAAATATTCTTTTTTGTTTTCAGACACCACGTGGCTTGGTCGAGGAAGTGAAGGGAGTAAGTAGAAACCAATACAAGACTATGAGAGGGAGATAGGGCAGGTAGAGTTAGGCTACATTCTTTTTTTCGTTTATTTTATTTAGCACAATGAAAACACAACTTGCTGAATAGATGACAGCATACGTATTTTTGTTATATATAATTTTTCGGGATTCCTAGGCCTTTACGTAGCCTTTTATCGCCCCTAATATTGTTCTGCTTCTTCTTATACTTTATATCCAGACAACAAGAATGATCTATTCATGGCTATTGCTATTATAAGTTTCGGTTTCTCAATCAAAAAGGCGGTGTTAACAGGAAGCGAAATATACGTATATTTATTTAGATATTTTGATTACTTATTAAGAGCATTAATTCATTCTACCAGTACTTATTAACCAAATATAATTTTATCTTTACCATTTACTTTTTAACGCACTGATGAATTACAAAAAATTTAGCTCGTTCAAATATAGAACTACGTATGACTGTGTCAGACTGAATGGAGTAGAGAGCGGGGGAAAGTTCTAAAGATGCCAAAATGGAGCCACAGTATTTATGAATGATCCAAAAAGTAAATGGATTTTTAAACAATTGCAAATGTGTTAGTGGATCAGTTACAATACAGACGAATAGAATACTTCTTTTCTTTTTATAAAACTTACCATAGAAAAGTAGAGCGTTTTTATGAAATATTTCACTCCAAAAATTAAACAGGTCTGAAATCTTAGACACAATAGTAAATGACAACAACGACTATGGTTTAAAGTTTAAGTTTAAGATAGGCACCGGAACAATGAAGATATAACAACAAAAATTGTAAAATATTTTTGTGTAAAAATCAAGAATAATAAAACTTTGAAACTTTAACTTTAGTGTATCAGTTTTCAATAGTTATCAATAAGCAAATACTTGTTAAAACTTTTAAAAGAAATTGACTACATGGGGTCTAAGAGGGATACATTCAGACATTCGTAGTTAAGACTTTGGTAACAGTAGATTGTAGTATTCTGAAACCTTGCATCAATTATTCTTTTATGTTTTCAATTCAAATAATTATACTTTTATGTTTAGTGTAAAGTATCATTCCCACCCACTGTTTTGATATTTAATTTACTGCTTTTATTTAATATTGTAATCTAGGTTTTCGTTAAGCATTCCTTTTCACATTTGTGTTTTAATTTAAGTTTAGTTAATTTAGTTAGTTTAGTAATATAAATTTTGACAGTTCGACAAAATGGTATGTGAAATAATTAAAATTGCTATTTTTAATAACAATTAGTAATAGAAATTGTTTTCACCTCTATATTTTTGAAAAACTGAAATTAAACTACTTTTGGAAGTAACTCTTACTGCATTTTGACAGGTTGTCATATTTTGGAGGTTATAATATAAAATAGTTTTTCTTAATTTATTATTTTTAATTTAAAACATTGGACCTTGTAAGGTTCTAAAAACAATAAGAAAACTTAAAAAATTAATTTAATTAAAAATGGTACTATGAATGATTACGCGTATTGCCATATGCTAAACAATTTAAATTAAATACTAAATACAAAATTAAAGTAAAGCTATGATACTTAATAGTTTCATTTAATATCTTACATCAGAACTGAGATTCAGATTTTAGATTTTACATAAATATAACGTAATGTGAAAATGTAACGCTACAAAATTATAATTGCCAATGTAAAATAAATGAACAAATTAAAATAAAAAGAAAAGCGTTAGGTAGCATGTTAGCTACATCGCGAAATTTTCATTACCATCACTTAATTTCTCGTTACAACAAGCCATTTTCATTTTCCTACAAATTGAAATCCGTTCCATTACATGCATGGTCTTACACAACACGTGCCACATGCAATCCCATTAAAGATTTTTCTCGTTGCTTCTACACGATACGACACCGGCATGATATTGTAGTTACTTTAAGCTGCTAATAGAATTTCGCAACATTTCGTTACACGACTCTGCTTGAAAATAATGTACCTCCTCCTCTTTGTTACTCTCCTAGCTCCCTCTGTTGATGTTTGTTCTCCTTGTTCGACCCCCACTCACTCTGCTCTAGGTACGAGCTGCACTCTAGTACATACATGCTGTAAAGACAGATCGCCGTGGCGTTGGGTTCGGTTCGGCAGTCGATTTGCATTTTATTGCCTTCATAAAGTTAGTTTCATGTAGATTGCTCTCGGTGCTCTACTGTGCTTTGCTTTGCTTTGTTGTGATGCTGTGTTACAGTAGAGCTTTGCACGTGGGATGTTTAGATTCATCCACGTACATCCCACGTGTAGGAAGCAGGTACACGACGGAGTTATTTGTCCTAGTAATAACATTGTCAACCCCACCTAAAGACTCTCTTCGTAGCATGGAGACACGAAATATGATCAGTATAAGTGAACTAGATGAAACGAGGTGAACTTTGTTGTTGATGGCGGAGGTGCATTAATTTAGCTGGTGCTTTTCCTCTTTTACGATGGAGCATCTTCATATAAGGTTTTTAAATAGAAATTAATTTATGTCGTGTTACTGACTTTCGGTAGAATCAGGCACTTCAAGAAATGCATGTAATACCATCTCTCAAGAACGTCTTCTTTTAATATTTATTTGAGTGAACCTTTTGATAGATATTAGCACTCAAATGAATATATACGTTTATAAACATTTGTAATACCTAATTTATAGTTTATAAATATGGGTATTGGTTATCGAAAATATAGAGATTAAATTAGTTTTATTGATAAAGTCCATAAGGATTTTTAGGCGTTTTATGCTTTCAAATCTGCTTATAGTCTTCAAGAATATTACAGATTTGTGTGTGTGATGAGATGCAACACACTTGCATTAAAGAATGATATGGTTTATCGTTGTGGGCTATTCGTTGTTCACATATTGGTTGTAGTTCTCTTTTGAATAAGTTGGTATGAGTGCGATTTGTATGACCTATCATGAGTCTACATATTACTACTTCCAGCTTTCTATTCAGTCTGGCCGGTAACTCTTGTTTATAATTGTCTTAATTTGTTTTCAGTTTCTTCATTCCATTCTTCCTGTCATAAACCATTTATTACATGTTTATGTCCAAACATGTTATAGTTGCTTCTTCTGGAATGTGCCTTGAATGAATTCCCTTATTTGGGTAATTATCATCTTGTTCGTCATGTGCAATACAGGTGTGGAAGGGAATCTATGAAAATTTGGTTTGAATTTGTTTATTGTGAAGATTGTGTATTAGAACAACCTCCCACACAATTATATTTGAACTATTGGGTGGTTGGTATATAGGGTTTTTATTACCAATAGGGCACTCAGTGAGTCAGTTAAGGAAAGTCTTGAAACAACTCATATTAGTTACCACTTTTTAAATTGATAACAACAGTACTCGGTTGGCACTTCTGCGCTGTTACAAATCTGACAATTGGTAATCGCTAGTGTAAGTGCTAGTATAGATATAGATAATGCTTGAGTATAAAATGTAATTCCTATAGACGCTGTTAAAAAAAATAAAGGCACTAATCCATCTTTAGTTGTTCCCTTGGCATCCAAAGACGAATATTGAATATGCCGGCAGTTAGGCAAAGTGGCTTTTTGCGCATGAGAGGAGGTATAAATGAAAGCGTTAGTCAGATGGCAAGCTTTTCTACTGATAAGCCGATAAACTTTAACCAATGAATACAATGGAGTTAGGCATGTAGATAAACAAATCATTTTAAATAAGAATTAATGAACCCGATAAAATATTTAATCGATAACGTTATATAAATAGTCAATTTCAGTTATTATTACAGCAGATCCGTGGCGATTGTGCGTACAGCTTCTTCTGCTTTTGATACAATGCGTATAATGCGAAATGTGCTGACCTGTGCGCGCTTACTTTATTTTTCCTTTATATATAACGAATTTTATTAATATTTCGGTAAGTTCTTGGGCTTTTACACTTCTTTAGATTTTTGCATAAAGGTTTGCAACTAACTTTATTAATTATTTATATATAACTTTATATATAACTTTATTATTAATTTTTTTCTGAGCTTGAACAAAGTTGGCTCTTCATATTGCAACTTTTTAGTTGCACCGCTTAATATTAGACAAAATGGATTTTTAAATAAATTAAATAAGTTGACCAAAATTAAAATATTCATTTTGTTAAATTCTTTCGTTTGAGAAATCGTTCCATGTTTCAACAGTCGCAAGACAGGATGCTTTCTTTGAATTATTTATCATATCATATTTGTAAGATCTTTTATGGAGATGTTTGTACGATGAATATCACAGATTCCATGATTCAGTTGCAGGCCATGTTGATGGAACCGCAAGGGAACCGTAAAGACATCACGAGAATATTGAATAATAACAAAACGATATTATACAATAATAACAATGGAACCTTATGATAACCTACAAATGGGTAATGTCTCCTGGCTGTCGTCGTTGGAAAATAACAATTTACAAAGATAGTGAGCATAGCAAGTGTACGAGGGAAGTATAAAACTTTGCAGTCTAACACAGAAACAAGTATTCATTTTTGTCAAATTTACTTTACCTTCTCAACAGTGTTTCCTTTAAATGCTATACATTTATCACAGCGATGCTTTCATCTCAATAATCCATCAAAATGGTATCTGATATCTAGTTTTTGTAACCAGTAGTTGACAGTTGGTTAGTTGACAGACACTAGATGTTTACGAATATGCAGTCTTCCTCATTCAGTCTTTGTCTCCGAGTGAAACTTTGAGCATAGTGAAAATAAGTCGCTGGCGCCTGAATCTAATGAATATAGTGAGTAGTCAATCAATTTGAATTTCAATTTGTAAAACATTTTATTATGATTTCATACATATTTACATGTTATCACCGTCAATAGACACCCCTCCTCTATCCATATAACGCTCTATGCGAATGTTCTTCCATTGCTCGAAACAGTGCTGCTTCTTCTCTCAGCTCCTTCAAGTCACGTGCCGTTTTTTTTACAGCTTCAACGGACTCAAATCTTTTTCATTTTACTGCAAATTTCACCGGAACAGATAGAAGTCGCATAGCGCAAGATTCAGTGAATAAAAGAGATAGTCTAACACTTTTTGCATGTTAATCTTAGTATGTAAAATTTTCCGTCCGGAGTTTTTATCAATTCCTATAGTTTTAGCAATTGCTCGAACACGTAGTCAACGGTCAGATCGTATCAGATTACCGATTTTTTCGATATTGTCATGCGTTTTTGAAGTGAAAGGGCGGCTTTGGCGTGAATCATCTTGGACGTCTTTTCGGTCAACTTGAAAACGCTTAAACCTCTCAAAAACACGTAAACGTAATAAACATTCATTGCCATACAATTCTTTCAATAAATTATAAGTTTCAGTAGCGGTTTTTTTAAGTTTCATTTGAAATTTCACAACAATTTGTTGCTCTATTATTACATTTAACATTTTTCCGGCGAAACAGAAAAACAACTCGGAAAAACAAGCCAAACGAAGGCCACTGCTATACTGATTTGTTTACAGAAGCGAAAGGCACTGTATTCGAAAGAAAAGGCTGTCGGTCTCTGTATACGCATACACACTTTTTATGTAACAGCATCAGTCCCGTTATCTAATAGCCGCACCCCGTATTCATTCAAATATGTTTTTGGTCTTGAGTGAGCAATCGGACGCATCGTGTGATCGATGCTGGAACTAACCGTATCCTGTGTCATGTTTCCAACGTTCATGTTGGAGGAAGTTCGAACTATTGCCGGTTTTTTGACCCGCGTCAAAAGCGATTTTACTGCCGTCACCACACACTTGATCCGCATGTCATGCACTACTGCACGAATCGTTCGACAAAGGAAGGTTTTATACTTAAAAGTTTATTTATTTACTTGAAAATTTTTGTTAAACAGTGTCAGTGTCAATAATATCAACAAATTAATAAAATAAATAAATCATTAGAATCAAACATTCGTTCCACCGTGTAGTAGGAAACTTGCATGCCAATCTTTCAATATTTGACTGACACGTTGGAGGCAAACATTTGTTCATCGCATCGTCTGGTACCGCGTTAACTTTAATAATACGTTCGCCTAGCACCATTTGGTGAACTTTTTCAATGTTCTCGATGCAGCAAAGTAGAAGATCGGAAGGCCCCCTTTAATTCAAAAGTTTTCACAGCGCATTCATATTTAACGAATCTGTAAACACGTATCACAAGATCGCTGATCAGGGATCAGGTATCACCAGGTATCGACACACGTCAATGTCAACGTCAACGTCAACTTCAACGCTCACTTATTTTTATGTTGAGTTTTATGTGTTGTTTTTACGGCCCATTGCGCCTTTCTTGTGACGTGTCGTGTTGTAGAAAACACATAGAGGACAGTAAAATGGAGGTGAGGTTCAAAATGATTAAACTGAAACATGAGGCTATTAAAGTAAGTCTATGCAGGGGTGTCAAACAATTTGTAACAATTTAGTCTTATAAGGTGAAAGGTAAGATAACAGGAATTTCTACACGAACGTTTAATTACTCGTAGTCGAAGCATAAACTACGGATGTATATACGTAGTTTACAGATTATTCGCTAGTTTTAAGTATTTGATAGTAAGTATAGGGTAAGACTAATCTTGTCATACTCTATATTGTCATTCTTATGCAAGATTCAATCCATATAGACATATGGAAACATATCTAATAGATATGGTCATGATTAAGTTCATATCTGGTAATGCAACGTTTACATTTTCTAGCTCCATACAAGCTAATTATACGGGTAGTTTTCATCTTTTCATATGGAAAATGTGTTGCAGTGAGGGGTTCACTCTTGCTAGCTTGCAACAAGCCAATTCCAAGGTTTATCTTGTATCTGGCTACTTGAGCTTACATTGATATAAACATATCTTCTTTATATATCAAAATTTAGACTGCGTATGTTTGTGTTCGCAATACTCGAAAAATAATCGGTCGATGGACCTGAAATTTTGACATAACGTTGCATTCGAATAAGCGCGTGTTTTCGAAATTGGATTTTATTCCTTTCGTTTGATCGTAGTCTGTGTTTGTGTGTATGTCTCTTATTTACATTCCCATTCATTTCATATCAGACTGAGCCACAGTGATGTGTTACCGGATTTAGCTAGTTAAATATAAATCATTTGTCTCAGAACTACTATAATTATTATTATTTTTATTTTAAGAAAAATCTCCCACCCGTTTCTACTCTGCCATTCGCTCTCTCACCTCGCTCCTTTTCTCTACCTCTGCCATTCACCTCTTTCCTTTACTGCCTCACTTCAAAAACGGCACAATCCTCTTTTCACTCACATGAATACTTAATGTCGTCCAGCATTTCTATCTCTCTCCAGCACACCCTGCACACTCTGCACATCCTCCATTCTTTATTTTCCCAGTATCTGCTACCTTTCTCTTTGCTTCCCAATCTAAAATTTGCGATTATTCTTATGTTATTTGTCTCCTTTTCTCCTATGTATTTTGGTATCTCTCTTTCCCAAATCCTCTCGTATCGTTAAATATATTTGCAGTTATCAATTTTTTCCTACTAAATTGTTTCCTACTTAACTACTAAGTTATTTTTAATTATACTTATAACAAAGTCTTTATTATTTCCACATCATCATTTCAATAAACTTTTATCGTTTCTACGTTAATATTCAATCAAGTTAATTTTAATTAAAAGATTTAAAATACCATATTGATCTAAAAGTTTTGCTCAACGTTGTACCATCGTTTAAAATGATTGGCCCAACGTAATCCCTAGTTATACGAGTCATTACTCGAGTCCTCGCTTTTTAATATTTTTAACATAAAAGTCCACAAACCAGATAGCAGTGCGATATAATTCCTCTGATTTAATAAACGAATAAAAGTAACAATGCAGGTAGCTGAATTAATTTATTCCAACTGTAAAGGGATTAAGGATTACGTCAAAAACGGCGTTCAAGTCAACGGGGATTACACGGGATTAGTGATATAATAACTTGGTTTTATAAAGGATTAAAGTTAAATTATTCAATGACAACCACATGAGGGGTCTCGCTTTGATATTAGGCGACTTACTTCGCTGGGACACAAAGATACTCAATGGTTATTGTTTTTGGAATGTACCTACGTTACTACTGATACTAAAGATGTTATCATGTCTAGCGAATAAACTTGTGGCATATAAAATTTTATAGAAAATTGTGAAACAATAGAACCACGATCGATTCTCTCCTTATCATCGACATCTCTTCTTATCATCTCCAGTGTTAAAGCACTATAGCGGCTAACAATTAGCTAATAAAACTCTTATTTTATTGAGAAAAGCCTGCTTTGTGCAAAGCTCTTGTTGTATGCAACGAAACATTAATCCGGGTTGAAGGACCAATGTTTGCCTAAGGAACTTATTTATATTTAACAAAGTTATTTAGTGAACGCTAATTTTCTTTTATTGTTTGTACCTACTACTATATTTTTTCTTTAATTTATTTTATTTAAGGAGGTGCAGGACGTACCGTCAATGCAAAAAGTTTATCTCTCGGTAATACGAAATGCAAAATACGAAGTACATGAGGGACGAGCAAATAATGGAACTGTACCTTTGAAAATGAATTTTTCAATTCCCTATTAAACTGCTTTTTGCTTGTTAAAGTGATTTTTCTATGCATATAATAGTTTAATAAATGAAAAATTACCTATAATTAATATCAAATTTATATTAATTCAATTTAAATTCAAATTAAATATTTTTAAAAAGGAATAATAAATTTGGCAATGCTGTAAATTTACGTGTGTTGACGTAAGCGTGATTTGGTTCTTTGACCAATAAATTGTTGTAATTTATATAATATTTATTGACATTTTGAATTTCCCGCTCAAATTGGCATTTGCAACGATACCGGCTCATAACCTACACTTACTGTTTCTTTTTTTTTTTTTTTATTTATTTAGGCTTTGGCTTATTCAGCCTTCTTGCCATAGAATTTTATTTGTAAAATTATATAAAAAATTTACATATAAATTATAATTATTCTAATAAATACAAATAAATTGATTCTTTTTAAAAAATTAAAATTAAAATTAAATACATACTAAATAAAATATTCTAACTTATATTACACTTCTATATTATTTTCTATCACAAAGTTTGTTAATATTTCCGCCGTTGCTTCACTTGTCATTAAACAGGACATATTGACTGGGAACTGTGCTACATTACATAAATCATTTAAAAGTCTATCAATTTTTGATGTTAAAAGATGACACCCTAGAATTATATGGTCCAAAGAACCTTCTTCTCCACATCTACAATTTGGTATGTCTTTTATCTTTATTTTGTATAGATGAGCTGGACATCTAGAATGCCCAGATTTCATTCGACAATTTGTTGAAATATATCTCCGTGAATGATTTTTATTTTTTTTTTTTTTTTTTTATTTAGGCTTTGGCTTATTCAGCCTTCTTGCCATTGCTTTTATTTGTAAAATTATATAAAAATTTACATATAAATTATAATTGTTCTAATAAATACAAAACAAATTGATTCTTTTAAAAAATTAAACTTAAAATTAAATACATACTAAATAAAATATTTTAACTTAAATTACACTTCTATATTATTTTCTATCACAAAGTTTGTTAATATTTCCGCCGTTGCTTCACTTGTCATTAAACAGGACATATTGACTGGGAACTGTGTTACATTACATAAATCATTTAAAAGTCTATCAATTTTTGATGTTAAAAGATGACACCCTAGAATTATATGGTCCAAAGACCCTTCTTCTCCACATCTACAATTTGGTGTGTCTTTTATATTTATTTTGTATAGATGAGCTGGACATCTAGAATGCCCAGATTTCATTCGACAATTTGTTGAAATATATCTCCGTGAATGATTTTTATTAAACCATGTGGTTGTTGGAATTTTTTGATTCGCTGCAAAAAAAATTTTTCCAGTACTTTGACTTTTCTCATTATATATATTCTGCCATTCTGCCATACAATTTTCTTTAATTATTTTTTTGGAATCATTTATTGACCAATTTATTTCGATTATTTCCCCATCTACACAAGCTTCTTTGGCCAGTTTGTCAGCCATTTCGTTTCCTTTTATGCCTACATGTCCAGGAATCCAAATAAGTTTAACATTGATATCATTTTTTTCCATTTTTAAAAGATATTCTTTAATTGAACATATTTTGTTATTATTATTGTTTTTGAATTTATTGTTATTTAAAGATACACAAACACTACGAGAATCTGTGAAGATTAATATATTTTTATTGTCAGTTTTTTGTATTATTTCTAGTAATTTCATAATTGCTGTTATTTCTGTATTATAAGAATTTGTGATGTTGTTAAGTTTGTATTTGTACTGTTGATCTGTATTATAATTGAAAATGCCAATTCCTCCAGTTTTAGAGTTTTTTTCGAATGAACCATCGGTAAACCATATACTCCAGTTTATATCATCTTTTGTTATATATTCCATATATTTTTGATAAGTTATTTCCTTACTGTCATTCTTCTTGAACAAATTTATTTCTGTATGTATTGTTGTCATGCTTATTTCTAATGGAAATTTGAAAAAAGGTATAATGTTGTGTACCTCTAAGTTCAAGTTATTATATCTATCAAAACTAGTTAAAAGTGCCGGTTTTTTATGAGTTGTCCAATATGGTTTATTATAAAGAACATATAGTTTAGATAATCTTGTATTTAAGGGGACACATGAGTTATGTCTGTTTTTACAAAAGAAACTGTCTGATATTTGTTGTATTCTGATATTTACCGGAGGAATATTAGTTTGATAGTTGAGGATTTGGATTGGTGTTGAAACCATTGCACCTAATATTATTCTTAAACATTTGTTTTGTATAATTTCAATTTTTTTTAATCTTGAGTTATTTGCGGTGCAGATCATAGTACTAGAATAGTCAATATGCGGTCTAACAATAGCTTTATATATTTTTATTAAGGTTGTTGGGTGTGCGCCCCATTTGTATCCTGCTATACATCGCATTAAATTTAAGCCTTTTTGACATTTGTTAATAATATGTGCAATTTCTTTCGCCCAAGTGCTTTTCGTATCAAAGAATATACCCAGAAATTTGGTATTTGAACTAACAGTTATATTTTTATTTCTGATGGTTATTTTTGGACTGCAGTTTATTCTATGCCTTGTAAATATAACTATTTTACTTTTTTCTGACGATATATTTAATTTGATTTCCTTTAATAAAATATCTAGTTTTCTTAATTTCGATTGTAATCTGTTTTGAGCTATATCTTGTGTATGACCCATACTATAAATAACCATGTCATCTGCATACATCAGTACTGTTGTGTTGTTATCTGATAATGTTGTTAACTTTTCTGTGTATATGTTGAATAATAAGGGAGATAATATTGAGCCTTGTGGAATTCCGTGATTACATAGTATAGGACCAGTTAACTTATTATTGTATCTAACTGTTATTTCTCTATTTTGGAAATAGTTTATAATCCAGTTGGATATTTTGGAAGATATACCTATGTTTTCTACTTTTTCTTTTAATATTTTAAGATTAACATTGTCATAAGCAGCTTCAATGTCAATGAAAGCAGCTATCATATAATGATTTTTACTGTATGTTCTTTGAATATCGATATTCAATATGTTTAAGTTATGCTGTGTACTTCTTGTTTTTCTAAACGCAAATTGTAACTCAGGTAATCTTTTATGATGTTCGAGATACCACTCCAGTCTGTTTTTGATGATGGATTCCATAGTTTTGCCCATACATGATAGTAAAGTAATTGGTCTGAATGATTCTTCTTTGTTTGGATCTTTTCCTGTTTTTAATATAGGAACAACGATATGTTTTTTCCAGTCTAATGGTATATCAGCAGTGTTTAATGACAGATTGTATATTTGTGTAAGATGATTTATTGCATTGTCAGGTAAGTTTTGTATCATTTTGTAATTTATTCTATCAAATCCTGTGCTACTGTTTTTATTATGATTTAACGCGAATTTTACTTCATTTTTATTTATGTTATTATCTAGAAAATTATCTTTTACGATGGTGGTGGTAGTAATATTTAAATTGTTGTTCTGTGGAAATTTTTTTTTAATGAATTCTTCTATTAAATTTTCATTATCACTTATCCTTTTAGTACTATAGCTTTTATTGTTAATTTTTCTTATATTATTCCAGACAATGTTGGTTGTTGTGTTTGGGTTTAAATTCTCGCAAGAATTTTGCCATTCTATTTTTTTTCTGGCTCTAAAATATCGTCTGGTTTTAGCTTGATGTTTTTTATAATTTAAATAATTCGCCATTGTCATGTTTTTATTAAAAATAGTTAGTGCTAATTTTCTTTGAGCTATCATTTTATTGCACTCAGTGTCCCACCAAGACGGTTTTATTTTATTAGGAGTTATATTATACAATCTGGTAGATGGGATATGTATGTCTGCCGAATTATTAATAACATCTCTAAATTGGTTGTATTTGTTTTCAACATCTTGGGGATTACTTGTGATTCCATTTGTGCTAAGGTTTGAAATTCTGCTTTCTATTTCAAGGCTATATTTCTCCCAATCTGCTTTTCGGAAATTTCTCCTCGTTAAATATTCAGATGTACGGTAACGGTCTTTATTATAGTCATTCAAACAGAAAAAAATTGGGTAGTGATCACTACCTAAGCTATCTGCAAGAACTTGCCACGAAGTAATTTGTTGTGTTAACGTCATTGATACCAATGTGAGATCCAATATACTGTCCCTTGTACTGAGATTGCTTACTCTAGTTGGTTTATCATCGTTGATAATATTTAGATTTTCGTTTTCTATGAAATCTAACAATTCGTTACCTTCATACTGACTACCTGGACAATTTATATCCCAAGCAAGATTAGTCGCGTTAAAATCTCCAGCAAGTATAACAGGAACATCTATTTGTTGTTTTATCTGTGACCAATTAGAATTAGATAGTTTATGATTCGGTTTAGCATAGATTGATAAAATACATATTACATCAGTTTCGTTATGTGTTAAAATTATTCCAACTATTTCGACCGAATTAAATGGGTTATTTAGCATTACTCGTTTATATTTTATAGATTTATGAATCAAGATAGCAACACCCCCGTGGGGATTATAGTTTGTATTCTGTATCCTATCTTCTCTTTCAATAAAATAACCTTTGATGTTGAAATTGATATTTTTTGTTAAAAACGTTTCTGATAGTATGCATATATGTATGTTATGCTTCTGTAACATATGTTGTAGTTCCTCTTTAATATATCTGACTCCTCTGCAATTCCATTGAATAAAATTTATCATTTTAACTGTTTTAATTAATTATTGATTTTTATATCTGTCCTTGGTCTTGTTGTTAGATTTATTTATATATTTTATTTTATTTTATTTTCTCTCCGTTTATATAATTATTGTTGATTTAATATTTTAGTAAATTTATTAAACGATTAGGTTTAGTGATGTGAATAGATTTTTAAAAAATAAACTTAATTTATATATCGATGTTTTCTTACGAGTTTGGCCATTGTACACTAGATATTTGTTTCTTGTAGCTTCTAAGGGATTGGGATGTAATATTTGGGTCTTTGTTTGTATTTTTAATTTTGTCATCATTATTTTTATTATATATTGATGTATAGCAGGTATCATTATCATTGTTTTCCATTGTAATATCAGGTGTCTCTTGGTTGATTTGCTTTCTGTTTTTTCCTTGATTAGTTATCTTAAGGTATGTGTCGCTTTCTTCATTGTTAGGTTTCTTTTCTTCTCTTCTTCTTTTTGGAATTGGTTCTTTAGTGGATGTCGTAGGTTGTGGTTGACTGTAAGATCTTTGTAACGAGTTACCTGTATTTGATTTATTCACTCTGGTATTAGTTCTTCTGGTTAAAGGGTTTGGTTTGTATGTTGGAATTATGTTGATACTATTGTATTTATTAGTGATATTGGGAAAAG
Organism: Panorpa germanica; assembly: GCA_963678705.1. Lineage (NCBI taxonomy): Eukaryota > Metazoa > Arthropoda > Insecta > Mecoptera > Panorpidae > Panorpa > Panorpa germanica. The sequence goes on along the minus strand of OY783205.1, from coordinate 2,383,942 downwards.
TCTCATTGTAGTTTAGAGCTTCAAAAGAGTTTTGAGTTCTTACTGAGTATAAATAGTCTGTATTTTTTTCTGTTAATTCTAATTTTGCTTCATAAAAACTGAGATTGTGTTGGGCCATGAGATCTTTTATCTTGATTTGTCTTTTTTTTTCAGGACATTCATTGTCTGTAGCCTCGTGGTTAAGTTTACAATTTATGCATGTCGGATTAGGAGATGTGCATGCAGTACGTAAATGATCTTCACTTCCGCAGAATTTACATTTTGCTACTTTTGCTCTACATTTTGTGGCTGCATGTCCAAATTTAAAACAATTATAACATTGTATCGTCTGTTGTACAAATGGTTCACATGCTCGTCTCACTCTCCACATGTAAACATAAGCAGGAATAGCAAGTCCTTCAAAGAATAATTTCACTGTTGTACTGGGTTCATATTTAATAGCTCCGTCAACTCTTAGTTTTCGATTTAACCTTTGCACTCTCGTTACTTTAAAAGGTGGACACTCTATATTATTTAAAATTGTATCTTCCGAATATTCAATATCAACACCTTTTATAATAGCAACTTTTGTGCACCAGTAAAATGGGATAAACGCTTCATACCCATTGTTTTTCAGCAATGTTGATTTGGTAATTTCGTTAGCTAGTACTGCATTAGCACATTGAACGATTACTCTATTTCTTCCCACTTTTTTAATTTCTATTATATTAGATTTATTGCTAATTTTACATATTATTTCTGCTAATTTAAGAGAACTAAAAAATGTATTTCCATCACTATTATTTTTAACTATCATTACTTTATACGAGTCATATTTTGTTTCTGTATTGTATAAATTATTAAATATTTTTTTAACATTGTCACTATTGTTATTTAAGTTTTCTGTTATATCACTGGATGTTTTATCTGTAGGAATTGATTTGTTAGTCACAGAGTTGTTTTTATTGATCGGATTTTTATCGGGAGGTTCAACCTCCATATCCATATTGTTAATTAACCAGTGATAATTAAATAGAAGTTACTTCACTTCTAATTAATAACACTTAATAATAATATAAATTATAATTTAAAAAAAAATAAATCACGAAAAAAAAAAATATTATAATTTGCAAAAAAAAAAGATCACTATTTATTTTATTGTTTTGTTTATTGTAAATACGTGCGCTCACCAAGAAGACTCGATGTAAACTGTGATGATTTTTATTAAACCATGTGGTTGTTGGAATTTTTTGATTCGCTGAAAAAAACAACTTTCCAGTACTTTGACTTTTCTCATTATATATATTCTGCCATTCTGCCATACAATTTTCTTTAATTATTTTTTTGGAATCATTTATTGACCAATTTATTTCGATTATTTCTCCATCTACACAAGCTTCTTTGGCAAGTTTGTCAGCCATTTCATTCCCTTTTATGCCTACATGTCCAGGAATCCAAATGAGTTTAACATTGATATCTCTTTTTTCCATTTTTAAAAAATATTCTTTAATTGAACATATTTTGTTATTATTATTGTTTTTGAATTTATTGTTATTTAAAGAAACACAAACACTACGAGAATCAGTGAAGATTAATATATTTTTATTGTCAGTGTTTTGTATTATTTCTAATAATTTCATTATTGCTGTTATTTCTGTATTATAAGAATTTGTGATATTGTTAAGTTTGTATTTGTACTGTTGATCTGTATTATAATTGAAAATGCCAATTCCTCCAGTTTTAGAGTTTTTTTCGAATGAACCATCGGTAAACCATATACTCCAGTTTATATCATCTTTTGTTATATATTCCATATATTTTTGATAAGTTATTTCCTTACTGTCATTCTTCTTAAACAAATTTATTTCTGTATGTATTGTTGTCATGCTTATTTCTAATGGAAATTTGAAAAAAGGTATAATGTTGTGTACCTCTAAGTTCAAGTTATTATATCTATCAAAACTAGTTAAAAGTGCCGGTTTTTTATGAGTTGTCCAATATGGTTTATTATAAAGAACATATAGTTTAGATAATCTTGTATTTAAGGGGCCACATGAGTTATGTCTGTTTTTACAAAAGAAACTGTCTGATATTTGTTGTATTCTGATATTTACCGGAGGAATATTAGTTTGATAGTTGAGGATTTGGATTGGTGTTGAAACCATTGCACCTAATATTATTCTTAAACATTTGTTTTGTATAATTTCAATTTTTTTTAATCTTGAGTTATTTGCGGTGCAGATCATAGTACTAGAATAGTCAATATGCGGTCTAACAATAGCTTTATACATTTTTATTAAGGTTGTTGGGTGTGCGCCCCATTTGTATCCTGCTATACATCGCATCAAATTTTAGCCTTTTTGACATTTGTTAATAATATGTGCAATTTCTTTCGCCCAAGTGCTTTTCGTATCAAAGAATATACCCAGAAATTTGGTATTTGAACTAACAGTTATATTTTTGTTTCTGATGGTTATTTTTGGACTGCAGTTTATTCTATGCCTTGTAAATATAACTATTTTACTTTTTTCTGACGATATATTTAATTTGATTTCCTTTAGTAAAATATCTAGTTTTCTTAATTTTGATTGTAATCTGTTTTGAGCTATATCTTGTGTATGACCCATACTATAAATAACCATGTCATCTGCATACATCAGTACTGTTGTGTTGTTATCTGATAATGTTGTTAACTTTTCTGTGTATATGTTGAATAATAAGGGAGATAATATTGAGCCTTGTGGAATTCCGTGATTACATAGTATAGGACCAGTTAACTTATTATTGTATCTAACTGTTATTTCTCTATTTTGGAAGTAGTTTATAATCCAGTTGGATATTTTGGAAGATATACCTATGTTTTCTACTTTTTCTTTTAATATTTTTAGATTAACATTGTCATAAGCAGCTTCAATGTCAATGAAAGCAGCTATCATATAATGATTTTTACTGTATGTTCTTTGAATATCGATATTCAATATGTTTAAGTTATGCTGCGTACTTCTTGTTTTTCTAAACGCAAATTGTAACTCAGGTAATCTTTTATGATGTTCGAGATACCACTTCAGTCTGTTTTTGATGATGGATTCCATAGTTTTGCCCATACATGATAGTAAAGTAATTGGTCTGAATGATTCTTCTTTGTTTGGATCTTTTCCTGGTTTTAATATAGGAACAACGATATGTTTTTTCCAGTCTAATGGTATATCAGCAGTGTTTAATGACAGATTATATATTTGTGTAAGATGATTTATTGCATTGTCAGGTAAGTTTTGTATCATTTTGTAATTTATTCTATCAAATCCTGTGCTACTGTTTTTATTATGATTTAACGCGAAATTTACTTCATTTTTATTTATGTTATTATCTAGAAAATTATCTTTTACAGTGGTGGTGGTAGTAATATTTAAATTGTTGTTCTGTGGAAATTTTTTTTTAATGAATTCTTCAATTAAATTTTCATTATCACTTATCCTTTTAGTACTATAGCTTTTATTGTACATTTTTCTTATATTATTCCAGACAATGTTGGTTGTTGTGTTTGGGTTTAAATTCTCGCAGAAATTTTGCCATTCTATTTTTTTTCTGGCTCTAAAATATCGTCTGGTTTTAGCTTGATGTTTTTTATAATTTAAATAATTCGCCATTGTCATGTTTTTATTAAAAATAGTTAGTGCTAATTTTCTTTGAGCTATCATTTTATTGCACTCTGTGTCCCACCAAGACGTTTTTATTTTATTAGGAGTGATATTATACAATCTGGTAGATGGGATATGTATGTCTGCCGAATTATTAATAACATCTCTAAATTGGTTGTATTTGTTTTCAACATCTTGGGGATTACTTGTGATTCCATTTGTGCTAAGGTTTGAAATTCTGCTTTCTATTTCAAGGCTATATTTCTCTTAATCTGCTTTTCGGAAATTTCTCCTCGTTAAATATTCAGATGTACGGTAACGGTCTTTATTATAGTCATTCAAACAGAAAAAAATTGGGTAGTGATCACTACCTAAGCTATCTGCAAGAACTTGCCACGAAGTAATTTGTTGTGTTAACGTCATTGATACTAATGTGAGATCCAATATACTGTCCCTTGTACTGAGATTGCTTACTCTAGTTGGTTTATCATCGTTGATAATATTTAGATTTTCGTTTTCTATGAAATCTAACAATTCGTTACCTTCATACTGGCTACCTGGACAATTTATATCCCAAGCAAGATTAGTCGCGTTAAAATCTCCAGCAAGTATAACAGGAACATCTATTTGTTGTTTTATCTGTGACCAATTAGAATTAGATAGTTTATGATTCGGTTTAGCATAGATTGATAAAATACATATTACATCAGTTTCGTTATGTGTTAAAATTATTCCAGCTATTTCGACCGAATTAAATGGGTTATTTAGCATTACTCGTTTATATTTTATAGATTTATGAATCAAGATAGCAACACCCCCGTGGGGATTATAGTTTGTATTCTGTATCCTATCTTCTCTTTCAATAAAATAGCCTTTGATGTTGAAATTGAGATTTTTTGTTAAAAACGTTTCTGATAGTATGCATATATGTATGTTATGCGTCTGTAACATATGTTGTAGTTCTTTTTTAATATATCTGACTCCTCTGCAATTCCATTGAATAAAATTTATCATTTTAACTGTTTTAATTAATGATTAATTTTTATATCTGATGTCTTGTTTTTCGATTTATTTATATATTTTTTTTTTTTTTTATGTTTATATAATTGTTGTTGATTTAATATTTTAGTAAATTTATTAACCGATTAGGTTTAGTGATGTGAATAGAGTTTTTGTTAAAAAATAAACTTAATTTATATATTGATGTTTTCTTACGAGTTTGGCCATTGTACACTAGATATTTGTTTCTTGTAGCTTCTAAGGGATTGGGATGTAATATTTGGGTCTTTGTTTGTATTTTTAATTTTGTCATCATTATTTTTATTATATATTGATGTATAGCAGGTATCATTATCATTGTTTTCCATTGTAATATCAGGTGTCTCTTGGTTGATTTGCTTTCTGTTTTTTCCTTGATTAGTTATCTTAAGGTATGTGTCGCTTTCTTCATTGTTAGGTTTCTTTTCTTCTCTTCTTCTTTTTGGAATTGGTTCTTTAGTGGATGTCGTAGGTTGTGGTTGACTGTAAGATCTTTGTAACGAGTTACCTGTATTTGATTTATTCACTCTGGTATTAGTTCTTCTGGTTAAAGGGTTTGGTTTGTATGTTGGAATTATGTTGATACTATTGTATTTATTAGTGATATTGGGAAAAGTCTCATTGTAGTTTAGAGCTTCAAAAGAGTTTTGAGTTCTTACTGAGTATAAATAGTCTGTATTTTTTTCTGTTAATTCTAATTTTGCTTCATAAAAACTGAGATTGTGTTGGGCCATGAGATCTTTTATCTTGATTTGTCTTTTTTTTTCAGGACATTCATTGTCTGTAGCCTCGTGGTTAAGTTTACAATTTATGCATGTCGGATTAGGAGATGTGCATGCAGTACGTAAATGATCTTCACTTCCGCAGAATTTACATTTTGCTACTTTTGCTCTACATTTTGTGGCTGCATGTCCAAATTTAAAACAATTATAACATTGTATCGTCTGTTGTACAAATGGTTCACATGCTCGTCTCACTCTCCACATGTAAACATAAGCAGGAATAGCAAGTCCTTCAAAGAATAATTTCACTGTTGTACTGGGTTCATATTTTATAGCTCCGTCAACTCTTAGTTTTCGATTTAACCTTTGCACTCTCGTTACTTTAAAAGGTGGACACTCTATATTATTTAAAATTGTATCTTCCGAATATTCTATATCAACACCTTTTATAATAGCTACTTTTGTGCACCAGTAAAATGGGATAAACGCTTCATATCCATTGTTTTTCAGCAATGTTGATTTGGTAATTTCGTTAGCTAGTATTGCATTAGCACATTGAACGATTACTCTATTTCTTCCCACTTTTTTAATTTCTATTATATTAGATTTATTGCTAATTTTACAAATTATTTCTGCTAATTTAAGAGAACTAAAAAATGTATTTCCATCACTATTATTTTTAACTATCATTACTTTATACGAGTCATATTTTGTTTCTGTGTTGTATAAATTATTATATATTTTTTTAACATTGTCACTATTGTTATTTAAGTTTTCTGTTATTTCACTGGATGTTTTATCTGTAGGAAATGATTTGTTAGTCACAGAGTTGTTTTTATTGTTCGGATTTTTTGGGAGGTTCAGCCTCCATATCCATATTGTTAATTAACCAGTGATAATTAAATAAAAGTTACTTCACTTTTTATTAATATCACTTAATAATAATAAAATTATAATTTAAATACAAATAAATCACAAAAAAAAACGAAAAAAAATATTATAATTTGCAAAAAAAAGATAACTATTTATTTTATTGTTTTGTTTATTGTAAACACGTGCACTCACTAAGGAGTCTCGATGCGAACTGACTTACTGTTTCTTGAAGGTTTTATTTAAATATTTTCATATATAGGTATCTATTGTACTATCTGCAATAGTTACAGAAAATATTCTTTTCTATACACCTAGTTTTTGAAAGCCGTGTCATCATTTTTTTATGGTTTAAAGTTATATTATATGGTGAAATTGAGCTAATCATTATGATTTGTATGGAAAATGACTATTTTTAATCATTATAAAAAGAAAACTATGAACCCAAGGTCTCTAAAATTTTGAGACAGCATGTATTTTAACTATTTGTATCGACCCTTCAAATTTCACGACGTTTTCATCATTTACGTTTACGTCCTATACCTCCTTAAGGACGCCCTATTTACGATTCTTTGATAGTATTACAAGTAGATAGTATTTGTGGTGTCGTGGCCTCTTATATTTGTTCTACAATGCTTCCTAATTAGCGTACGATTATGTATTTACATAATCAATCTAACTTGATAACAATAAAACCTAGAAAATATAACTCTGGTACAAGGATTGAACCCTAACTGGTTTAATTAATGGTATATATTCCATAACTTACAGTAACAAATTTAATAGCGATTCCTAAACGCAAATAATACTCTTACAGCATATATATATATATATATATATATATATATATATATATATATATATATATATATATATATATATATATATATATATATATATATATATATATATATGAAGAGTGAATAGGCTATGTTTCCTATATATTAAAAGAGTGTCCAAAATGTGTGCGAGAGAGAAAGATATATATTTCTATTTGTTCTTTATACGCATGCGTCTAAAGTGACAGCTGTCTAGATGTAATAAATATTAATATCCTATTAACATATAATAAATATTAAATATGTAAAGAAATAATATTTCTTTAGTTGGTACAAAGTGGAAACATATAGTGATAACACTGTAGGGATAACGGCTAACACAGTTTATATTTGGAGTGGACAGAACTCACGCTTTTAGTTATATTTATATATAGTTTATTTATATTTATACATATCTACATTATTATACATCAATATAATGTCATACTTAACAACTGTGACGTTTTATATCTAGACAGCTCTAACTTTATAACTGTCACTTTCGACGCATGCGCTTAGAGAACAAATAGGAACATACACCTTTCTCTCTCGCACACATTTTGGACACACTTTCAGGTCCAGCATTCTCTTTCCATAAGATTCCGTAAGAAGCTTTCCTCTAAGATGATACTGCCTTGTGGTGTATTGTGGTGTTTCTAGTGTAGCAGGACTTGGAATCTTTAGAATTGGAATCTTTTCTTCTTCATTAATTTCATATTAAAGAAAAACTTTTGAATTATTTTAAAACAATATACTGTTAAGGTATTTAAGGTTTATCTTAATATATATAAATTACGTGTCACTGTGTTGTCCGCGATGGACTCCTAAACTATTTAACCGATTTTAATGAAATTTGTACACCGTGTGCAGTTTGACCCAACTTGAAAGATAGGATAGCTTACATCTCAATTAATTTATCTTATTGCTAATTATTTGTCTATTAATTATCTGTATATGACATATGACATCGGGCGACGATGATGGCGACATCTGTTGACTAGATTGAGTAAATATTCTGTAGAGTAAATCGAAATCTGTTGACTAGATTGAGTAAATATTCAATAGATGGCGCTATGTAATGTAATATGACAAAAACGTTAGTCACAGCAACGCGTGGTCGGGACAGCTAGTTTTATATAAAATTAGTTGCATGATACTTAAAAAATCTTTAAAAAACGTTTTACAGGTTTTTTTTTACAGTTTTCGAAATATATGCACGTTTCTACACAATACATAACATTCAATACATAATCTTATATCTTCCCAAGAAGATCTTTTAAATGTTATAAAATATTAAAGAACAAAAGCCCATTTTTAAGTTAATTTATTTAATGGCTTGTATTTTCGATGCTGAGTCCTATCACTGACGGCCACCTACTATGTTGTAAGTTTTGTGGTGGCTTGGTTATTTTTAAGTATGTACATAATCAATTTAACTTAATAACAACCAAATACAGAAAACCTGAACCTGAACCTGAACCTGAACCTGAAGACACAGCACTCAACATCAAGCATCAATGCTCTCGCCCACTCTGTCGTCAGAAGACCTTTTTAAATATTACAGACTAAAGAGTAAAGACTTGAAATACTTTTCTATATTAAGGGCGTCCGCACATGGGGCGACTGATTGCAAGCCTTAGCCCCGTATTGTCCGAACCGAATGAGAATGGAATAGGAGCGAGAGAAAACATGCTTTTGATGGTGACATCATGAACAGAGATGTGCACAAATACTATTCAAAAGTATTTAAATACATACATACAAATACGACACAATAAAATCCTCTGTTATGCTATTGTTAAAAATTCTATAGAGTCACGAAACACGGCTCGACTATCAGTTTAGTTTCCTTCGTGCCGTGTGTTTTCTCTCACTCATATACACGTTCATTCTTTCACTAACAACACAGTTGCATTCTCATTCGGTTAAGGTTTGCAATAAGTCGTCTCATGTGTGGAAGGCCTAAATATTACTAGTTTTCACGTAGGTAAACCATTGACATTTACATTACAGTAGAGTAGCATCAGTGGTTTGCGTTTAACTTTCTATTTTGTATAAAAACGTCTTACATTTATTAATTGGTTTTACATGAATGGTTTATAAAAGAAATTAGAAAATACAATATGTACATAAATATTTGTCACTCTATAGAAAATATTATTTACAGAGCGCCCCGCACCCTCCGCTCTGTCGGAAACGGAAAGGGTCGTCGTACTATGGGAATAAAAGCAAGAGAAGTGAGGATAAACAGGACAACTCAACGGGAATGGTACGGGATAATATAATAGTCGGTATCCTGTTCCTCGGCTCCGGCTCCATCGATATTCAAAACAGCATTTATCACTTTAAAACGACAGCTGTCAACTACAAAAAAAAACAATACAAAAACCGCCGAGATGTGGGACAAAGGGCCTGGTAGGTGGTTGAATAACCGACGCCGACGCCGACACCGATGGTGAAACGCGACGTCAAACGGAAGTTGATGGAGTACCAGTGTAGTGGGACTCCGAACAATCACACTGGAATGTACTCATTTTCACAATCGGTAAAGCAGCTTGAAATAATTGCTGTCTACATTTGTTATGTTGTGCTTAACGATATTCAATGGATGTTTGTTTTGTGGTAATAACATTCAGATTGTAAACCGAATTGATTGCGATTCTGAATAGAAATACCAAGGAAATAATTAAACTGAAAATTATTATAATTTAGTTGCTCTCGCAATCATTCTCTGAAATTAAGTATTATACGCTTTAACAATAAATGTTTTCAATAGAAGTGATATGCTTTCTATATTATGCTTATTTAACGGTTAGTCTTTACATTCTTTACATATTAATTCGTCTAATTACATTACATTAAAGTTAACTTAAAACTAATCAAATATTCTAATCCATTTTGGAATTCATTTTTCAATTAACATAATCCAATGACATCTCAACCTTCTTCTTCCCGTGTAAATTTTTTCTTTCTTTTACTCCTCTATTTATAAATTTAGCTAACAGTTAGCAACTGTTACTTACGGGCACTTTCACATAAATTAATTAGCTTTAATTTGATGTATAATTTATTACGCTATGTTATAAACGTATACATTTAAGGAATAGCTTCCTGTTAACACCACCTTTTTGATTGAGAAACCGAAATTTATAACAGCAGTAGCCATGAATAGATCATTCTTGTTGTCGGGATATAAAGTGTAAGAAGAAGCAAAATATATTAGGGGCGATAAAAGGCTACGTGCCTATGAAGCCCGAGAAACTATATACATTTAAGGAAGTTATATCCATTTCCACCTAGTTGGCAAGAGGTTGCGGCCAAGTGAGAAACGGCAACCCCTTCTTTATGAAATGACTTATATGAATTACCTAATTAAGTTTCAACTAAAAGTACAGCATTCCCTTGCTATTCCCTTGCTATTCCCTTGCTATTGCCTTGCTATTCCCTTGCTATTCACTTGCTATTGCCTTGCTATTCCCTTGCTATTCACTTGCTATTCCCTTGCTATTCCCTTGCTATTGCCTTGCTATTCCCTTGCTATTCACTTGCTATTCCCTTGCTATTCCCTTGCTATTCCCTTGCTATTCACTTGCTATTCCCTTGCTATTCCCTTGCTATTCACTTGCTTGCAGAACCGTACTATTAAATTAAATACTTACGAGTACAAATATTTTGTTTTGAATAAAAAACACATGGACATGGTAAAGTTATAATCGAACATCGCTAGTGACACCTGCAATATTATACGCCGTTTAGGGATCATTAAGGCCTGTGGCACTATGGCACCATATTTAAGCGACGGCGAATTCGAACGTAAATCGGCGCGTTGGATGAGCGGCTACTATTATCAAAGCAAACTGACTGTGTGTGTCACAATACATACGTACCCCGTACCGATACGACAGTACTCCAAGCTACTGTAGGGGGTGTATTGAAGTTGTTTTGTACTAACTAACATCATTTAGAACAAACTTCTACTTTAATTTTTATTGATACACCACTGGTATTAAAGAGACTCTAGTATTTATTATATATCTGAGTTCTGGTTAACGTGAATTTTAATTTAGTTCTATCGTATTTGTTTGGTGGTTTGTATAAATTGAAGCATGTTGAACATACTCGTTCACAAAGCGATGTCGCCGATAGATTCTATTCGAAGCGGATTGAAGCGAAACAACAAGCGTTCTTAGGTATCCCCTCCAGTCTGAGACGGCTGTTTGCATTTACGAAGGTTCGGATAGGATAGCGCTGTGGTGGTGATATCACTTGGTTAAAATTCGCTCTTATACGGTTCTAATGTGAGAGGTAGGTAACGCCCATATTCGAACGGCTTTGTCGCTTGCAATGTGAGAGGTCTCATTACATTTACGGGGTTCGGATAGGTAAAGCGTAGTACCACTTGCAGATTTGACGTTATTTTATTACTGTTTTAAACTATAACAATTTAAGATAGACAAAGAACAAATACAGCAGTTTCTTCTTTGAATACCATTGCCGTTTTACTTCTATGAGTATACTTTGATTAAAGTTCTTTCATGAGTAAATGTGCTTCTTTTACTTGTAAAGTTTCCAAGAAATCATCGAACTTAGTACTGGTTTATAACTGACAAGAGTTTGTCTCTTATATTTTATACCACACCTTAAAAGTTTACTCCGTGTAGGTTATTATATTTCACAGAATATGGAAACGTTTGTAAAGGTTCAGCACCCAACTTTAAATACGGAGTGAAGCAGTTAACATCGCTATTAAACATACGAGCACTCACTTCAGAAATAAAATGTAAAGTTATAAATATAAAATTGAAATTAACCAAAAATAACCAGTATTCATCAAACAACCTGAAAAAATCATTGTAACTTGTGAAATCGAATAGCTTCATTGAAACAATGTACTAGAAATGTGTGTAAAATGCTCCCTTACATAGATTTAGAACTTATAGCTTACAACTCCGCAGAAGGGTTCCAAAAAATCACAAGAAAATCGCATAACTTCTACAGTTTTTAACCCATATAATTTAAATAGTGCTAAATGGACGTATTTGAATGAAATACTTTTACACTATTGAGAACATTCTACATATAAAATTGACATTTAAACTCAAATCTACAACAAAACAATCAGATAAAACAATTAGTTAACTGAGTTCATTCCATTAGACTACCATTTTCCACACTGTTGACTTGTTTTATATTTTGTATTGTAGTATGAAACTTCAGCGATTTTAACAGTGTACGTTAAGCTGGGAATAGCTTAACGACGTTTTGTTTTTTTTAGATATACAAAGCGGGTTATTATTTCATATTTCGAGAATATGTATTAAGAAGAAAAAGATTTTAGACAGAGCATGAAATATCTTATTCTAAAATATGAATAATTCTTCAAAAAGCTTCACAAAGACTAGAAATTGATTTTCCAATGTATTCGTATTAAATCCGTCTAATGCTAAATATATTCAGGCCATAAAATAAATGACTGTCGTAACATACTTTATAAATAACTGTACAGCACAGCAGAACGCAGTAAAGCAAAACACAGCACTAAACAGGGCCGCATTGGTGTTTGAACAAAGTATTCCGAAGATTTCTAAGGTGTTATATTAATATTCAGAAAACTATATTTCTTGTCTTCTGAACCCGAAACCCGTAAAATAAATATAAAATAGTTACATTTCGCGTATGTGTATTCACGGCGGCGTTATAAAATAGCGATGGGTTAGACGAATTTAACGTCTATGACGATGGTTTGTAATAACGTCTAGATGGATGGTGACTAATAATGGAATGAATAAATTGTGATTAGTTATGAGAAGCTGTAAGCTCCACAAAGACCAAGTTTTGGCAAGTTGGTTCATTTAAAAAAGGAAGAAGACACGTTAGAGCGAGAGAGCGCTGATATTTATTTTTAAGGTATAACTTTAGCTGTATATAGCATATAATAACTTTTAGCTATATCTACTACGTAACATGTCTTGAACGCTATTTAATTAAACATAACACTAACTTGCAAGATAGACAAGAAACTTTATTAGAGACAATATTAGAGAATTTCAGAGAAACTTATTTATAAACATAGTTTGTATTTGATCCATTCTCAACCACCTACAGAAATGTGTTAATAAATGATTAGTTTTGGCCCCTTCTTATTACCAAGACTCTAAACGCTTAAAGTAACGTTTTAGATTACATTTTATTTAAATTTCTATAATTTTCCAGCAATAACCTGTTTGTAAAATCTTAAATTCACTTTATTTAATATATTTTTCGACAAACTCCATTAATTTTTCTTATTACCCAGTAAACATTTTCGAGCATTTTGGAGTCATTTTAACATCATATTGGAGATGCGTATGATTTTTTTGTCACGAAAGAGTTCATTTATAGTTCAGTTTCTCACAATTCTTCATATGAAATGTCTGTTTTATCGGCTACAGATGCCAGAACCACTCCACCTGTCGGAATACAAATGAAGATAAAGTTGATGCGAACTATAATTGAAGTGAAATAGTGGTAGAAACGTCATTAAATAGGGCACTTCACCAAAATGTTTACTGGGTGTTATACTTTATTCCTCTTTATTACTTGTATTTAATGTTTATCTAGGATACAAAAATTATCTGTAACATTCAAAATTTTACCTAAAGAATAGAGTTTTTGACATATTTTTTGTAAAAACAATCGCAGAACTGCATTTTTAGATTATAGGATTATACCGTATGTATACAAAAGTTAACATACAAAAAGTAAGAACGTTTTGGATTAAATATTACTAGGCTTCTCACAAATAGAATATTAAATGGATTTAAAGTATGATTCAATTTTTGTGTTCAACGGATCTAGTCTAATATTTTTATAATGCATTTGTTTCTTTTTGAAAGTGAGTGTTTTACCGCAGCTGAACAAGTTTTATATAATATAAGCAATTATCGTACAAGAAAAAGACCTATTGAGCTATTCGTAAAATATACAAAATAGTAGATATTGAGTGATGAATATATAGATTTGGAGCCTTCCGATTGATTGAGGCTTACTTGTAAAACACAAAATATGGTTGTTACGTTACATTTATGTATTATTTTACCTAAATAAATCAAGGAATGTTTAATGAAAAGTCTTATTTCATTATTTTATAACAATTAATACATAAAAAAGATATTTTAAAAGTAATATAGGTAAAAAAACTTTGTATATTAGGTAATATTTTTAATTTAACAAGTAACTATTGTAATTTTAGATAAATCCTAAATATATGTGATTGTATTTAGCGGGCAGTTACAACTACAAAACAAAGAATGTTGAAAGAATAATTAAGTAGAGACTTATTTCATTTTTCAGTTATGTTTATCCGGCTCTGTCACTTCTCCTGGCTCATCACATTGTGAAATCGTCTCCTTATTTTTGCCTTCTGGCGATGAAATTTGTAACATTAATCAAAAAGAAAAAAATAAAAGAAGTAGGGGTAGGAAATAAGGGATGATACAAAAAGTTGACAACAGAACTGAACCAGAATCAAGTCATGTGAAAATACATGAAAAAATCAATCATTTTTTATTAGGTAATTAAACGCAAAATTTATCATTAGCTTTAGAAATTGTCTTGTAAGTGAAGAAACTTTGATAGTTGTTGCGAGAAAAGAGATATGGGATGGAGAAGGGGCAGTGTTGGGGCAGGGGGCGAAACGACGTCTGATTGGAGCGGAGATAATGACTGTAATTACGTGAATGCCGTGAAAGCTGAATCAAGAAAGTTAGCTAGCAGCTTGATTAGTTCATTCATTGTATGAGCAATATTTGTGTCTTAGATGCGCACCAGTACATGGTACAGTCACCAGCGTTGGCTTTTACGAAAGATGAAGTATGAATACAAATAAAATAATTTTTGTTTTAATAGTAAATACGAAGTAATTTTGATTCCGATTTTCCGATTGTTATGAATTCTTTTAAAATACATTTTAAAGCTGCATTTAGGATAAATACAAAACTGAAATAACTGCCGTCTTTTAAATACATGTTATAAATGTAGGATTAATAAAACCTTATAAATTAAAAATTTATTTATTAAATTAAAATATTCAGTAGCTACAAAAATACATATTAACTATTAAACAGACATACTAACAAGAAGAGAGCGATTCAAAGAACGTTGTGCTTTTATACTTTGTTGGAAACTTTCTTCACTTAAAATCCACTACAAGTTTGACCCTGGTATTTTTAATTACAGTTCAATACATGGTTCAAATACTACTTAGAAATATCTACTGAATAAATAATAAACCCTTACGCTAAAATACATAGATTCACAGAAGTTATGGTAAAAGAAGCATACTAAACTAAAGAAAATTACTACAATATTGAAATTTATAATTAATTTCCCTGAAATGAATACTACAGATGCGTTAATGATTTGGAAAATGTTTGAGGAGAATATACTGAAGGGGTCTGGTGGGGATGAATATAATTGTTTCCTATTCATCTATACGACCTATTAAATTAAAGAGAAATAAAATTGAGGTGGATGCACTAATTCACATTATATCTCGATAATCCAGTGGTTAAATAATCTTTTAATACCTCCTGACAATCTGAGGTTAAAGCGCACAGTGTGACGATGCAGTAACCATATTATCCACTAATAAACGGAGATATGTATATAATGTATGTAAACATAAAAATGTTTACCATTTACTCAATTATTTGTAGGTTGATACGAGTATAATGTAAGATTACAAAAAGAATTGATTTTAACGTAAAAAAAACTGTTATGTTACATCCATTAAACACATATACATAAAAAATAACATTTATGTTAGTTCATATGTTATGTTTAATGTTACATATTAGATTAAGTGAATGTTATGTAAAAAATATTACGTTAAGTAATACATGAGTTTACATTTTGTCTTTCGCAAGTAAAGTGTAAAATTTAACGTAATACATACAAATAATATAATAATATAAAGCCAAATTACATAAAATGAATTGCCCAAAATTTTCTGATATTTATACATATTTTTATGCCCGATTATATAAAACTAACACCAATATTAGTAAACTAAGTGTGTTATATGTAAAACATGGTACATGGTCTCCAGATATTACTAGTGTATTAAGGAAATGTACATTATCTCTGTCTTCACAAGCTAAAGACAAAACAAAGATTACTTTACATTGAATGTAATTTTTCTTAAATTTACCGAAGTATAACAGTATTTTTTAAGTTTATATAAAATGTTGTATGATTTTGTATAAGAAGCTTTATTAACGTCAGAAATCGATCATTTATGCAGCAAGATAACTTTTATTATATAACCTAATATTATATTGATCTTAAATTGTTATGTAACAGATATGCTTTTTTAACAAGATCTCAAATTATATGTAACTGTTGAGAGTATTGCATTTTTTTTTTTCCTAACAAAAATTAAAAATAAATTTGACACTCATTAAGTAAACTTAAGATAATAAACATAAAATGCATATATGTAACAAAATATAAACAATAAAATGAATTCTTTTAAGTCTTCCTTTACTAATACTAAACTGAACAGGTTCGATGCTTTTCCTTTCCCAGTTCTGATTCTCCTCTTGTGAGTCTTCTCCTTTTATTTAACTATTCTTTTCATTCTCTGTCTTGTCTCACACTTTCATTATGTTCCATCTTTTCTCTCCGCTTCTTTCCTCTCTCTCATTGTCGTTTCAATCCTCATTAATCCACGTGTCTATTGTATTGCATTATTAAAATATAGTATTGCTTATTTTAATGAACTTAGTTTTAGCAACAACTTTTTCAATATCATTTCTTACGGTTTTTCACAGAATTTTTATCTTTAATTTGCGGTTCAATTTCACTTATAGTTTCGTAATAATGATCGGAATTCACGTTATCTATAATTTCAAGGTACGTTGGTTCATTTGGTTCATCTTTACTTAACTTTAATTTCTTGTTCTTGTTTGCTCTTGTTATTGGCTCAAGGTACTCGGATCCTGTAACTATGTATGAGTATTCATTGTCGATTCCATCAACAGATGACAGGTTGACATTCGTCTTTTGCTTTTGTGCGGCATTTTGCACATTTTCGGGCTTTGGAAGAGGAGGTAAGTCTTTTTGTGATACACTGGGGGTCCGACGGAACTTTCCACACAGATGTGTAAATGGGATGTATTTAATTAGACCACACAACACAAATATGATGTTAATAACAGCTGATATAATAAAATGAATTAAGAAATTATTACAAGAAGTCACAACGACGCTATAACTTCCTTCACTCAAGGAAGGCCATTCACGAATTCTATTCCCTGGCGTTGTTTCAATTGAATTCCAATTCGAGTCGATACAACTGTCAATGGTCGGGAAATATTTCTTAACATCGATGTCGCAAAACCGTTTGTTGGACGTTGAACTCATGTGTAAATTACTCAATTGATTGAAATTGTTTTCCCCCAATCGCAGTTCTTCAATTCCGATGTCATTGTATGAAATATCCAAATAATTCAGGTTGTTATGTATGTTTATATTTTGACCCTTTATTAACTTATTGTTACGTAAATTAATGTATAAAAGGTTGAAACATTTTTCGAATAGTTTCGGGTAAATTTCTTTAATTTGGTTATTTGATAAATCAATGTATTTCAAACGTTCCAAACTACTGAGACTGTTTTCTTCCAGGGTTTCCAGTTGATTGTCATTTAGATACAGGAATTGTAACTCTACCAGTTTACTAAATGAACGGTTATATATCTTGGCCAGTTGATTGTGTTCCAGATGGATTACTTCCAGTTCCCGGAATTTGCTAAACTCATCGTTAGGTATTTCCTGTATCTTGTTATGATTCAACCACCAAGTGTTTATTTCCAAAAAACCAGCAAACTTCAACTGCTCAAGTGTTGTAATATTATTCATTGTTAAGTAAAGATGGGGAATAGGTGACTTAAAAAAGAATCGTAATGAAATAATACTATTGTTCTCTAAATGAAGCTCTTGTAAATCAATACGTATAAATGATAATGCATGTATGGAACTAATTTGATTGTTCTGTAAATACAGTTTTTGTAAACTAGTTAACATTCTGAAAGTTGTATCATTGATGTTCGTTATTGAATTGTCGTTCAGGTATAGTTCTCTTAATACGTCAAGGTTCTCAAAGGCTTCGTTCTCAAACGCTGTAATACTATTGTGATCTAATTTCAGTAGTAACAAATCATATAAATTGTTAATAGTATTATCGTGAACAATTTCTATTTTGTTATAGCTTAATACCAACTCTTGAAGCCGTGCAATGCGTACATGTCTCAAACCACTTAAATTATTTATCTCATTGTTATTTAAATTTAAAGTTGTTAAAAATAGGAACTTATTAATAAACTCCGCATCTATTTGTGACAAGGAACAGTTCTCTAAAGTTAATTCTATAAAATTTTTAAATGAGTAATATTTCTTTGCGCTGCTGGCAATACTTGCAAAATTTGAATCCTTGATGTGCAACACTATGATTTTATTAGTATTGTTAGTTTCATAGAAAATTGTTCCGTTTTCCATTACTTTTTCACAATAGAGATGATTAACAGTGTTTTGCGTTTCACATGTTGCTGATACTTGGTTAACACAATAGTATAATAATAATAATTTCAAAATGTTGTAGAACATTTTGTATGAGTTAATCACTGCACTAAAACAAATCACAAACGTGCGGCAACGTTAATTGTTGCGTTTGGACTGTAGGAGCAAACGCAGTTTTGCTAATCGAACTTTGCTAATTGTCGCAGTATGCGCGTTATCAGACCGCACGAAGTGAAACATACTGGTATTTCTAATTTAAATAAAGTAGACAATTAATAAATCGGATGCGGTTTGCATCAAGCATCGTACTTGTTACTGTGGTTGGGTAACACCGGCATATTTATAAATGTTATATCGTAAAATACAGGGTATTCACACTAAACCACACTACAACAGACTCTTGTGATATAGGTCTTTTTCAGTACAGTATAGCCGCATTGGGACACATTGTTATGAGAGGAACTTTCCATTTTAATGTTTATCAGTAACACCATTGTATGTATTTTATACATACGTATTCTTAATATGTAATCATAAAGAAATCATATTTATTTAGTTGGTAAAACTGATCAGAGATATAACTGCATTCTGGTCAGGTGAGCTAACGGCATGTATTAGTTTTATCGATTGTTATTGTAGTGTGAGTAATATGTATGTAAATTACTAAAATAAACTTTTATTTCAGAAGCAACACATAAGTTTCATTACAATTCCTAAAATATCTTATATATATTTGTCTTGTTGTAGACATTTAGAAATACTTTTAATACTTTTAATAGTATATATGCATATATATATATATATATGCATATTATATTTTTTCTTATTACTTTATTTTTTAAAAAACAAATATTACGAGGTTCCATTAAGTAATATATTATATGGATTTCAATAAATTAAATAATAAAGAAGTTTTTCAACAAAGAAGTTTGATGCTGGCGTTTCTAAAAAGGCTGAAGAATAGTGGAATTATTACAGGATAACGAATAACAGTGTCCATAAAGGTTTAAGCGTTGACTTGGAAGCTATATTTTTAGCGTTAAAATATCAACAAATATTATAATCAATTATAAAATAAAAAGAAACCAACTGAACAGTATATGAGACCCAGACGTCATTGTAAGATTTCTTTAGTGTTAAAACTTAGAATCGGAAATAGGTTAAGATTAAATAAATAAGATGTATCAGAATGTTTGCGTTAGTTAGGCTAGCAAGTTGAAGCTAGTGCAAGGCGTTATAATTTTATGTGTGAGGCAGAAAATGAACCAAGGAGCTATTAAACATTAGGTTAGTGAGGGGGAGGCGTAAATCAGGCTCTTGAAATTTATACTAGAAATTTATATTAGAAATTCTTGTTATTCGGATGTGAATGAGGACCGATGATTGACGGCTGTGTTGTCTGGTTCTCCGATCCCCTGGCCTGAGATGTATTTCCTGTGTTTTATTGTTATCGAGTTAAATTAATTATTTACTAGTACATACATAATTAAAACCTTATCAGGCAATCGTATAGCACCCACATATGAGACCACGACACCACAGAAAATACTAACATAGAAGGATGTCGTCAGTGATAGGATTTAGCATTGGAAATAGGTCGACGTTAAACCAAATAAATTAAAAGAAAGTCTAATATGTCAACCACAAATTTGAATGAGTAAATTTACACATGTCACGATATTTGTTTCGTTTATGGCTCATTATTTGAATGTCTTCACGACTACCAACATGACTTTTAACTATTTCGGTTCACCGCATTACTCAAAAATTTATCTGAATCCATTTATCTTTCGGATATGAAATAAAATGTCCTGACCGGGGCGAGGATGGGGTCGGGGCATCTGCAGCTGGGGCAGGCAATTATTTTTAGAGTCGGCAGAGACAGTTTCCGGAAATATAATTTCAAATTCAACAAGAAGCTACAGTCTGGCTTATGAGGGGGCGGACCGAGGAGTATTACAACTGCATACGTGCCGGGAAAACAAATGATGACTTATTTGAACACGATGTAGCTCTAACATAATACCTTAAACGCTCTCAACGGGACAGTGACGATCCTCCCGCTCCCGCTCCCGTGCTCGTTCTCGTCCAGTTGGCTTTGGACTACAGGATACTGGACTACAGGGTGCTTTTATTAGTCGCTAGAGTCCTGTGAGGTGTGGGGGCGTTGTCGCCCATGTCCTTGTGAGAACTCATCGTTTGGAAGGGCTTAGTTTCTAAAGTAGGAGTATTTCTCGTAACGGTTAACGGCCAAAGTTTTGCGATCGATATCGTCGCGGTTGTTACTTTATGTTCGAAAATAATCTGAGTTTCAGTAAATTAGTTTTCGAGGAAAATATTAGGTAGTTTGTTGGTTTTGCACCCCTCGTTGGGGTTGCGACATGTTTAGCAAAGTACAACAACATCCCTAATTGGACATTATTAACGGAAACATGTTTTGATTAAAATTATTTTTTTTACATTTACTTAAAGTCGGTCTACTTCCGATGCTGAGTTCTATCACCGACGTCGTACTGCTATGTTGTTATTTTTTGTTGTGTCGCGGTCTCGTATATGTGAGCTGCATCGCTACCTAATAAGTTTATGATTAAATTATGGTTAAATCGCTCTTAATACGGCTCCCAAACCAGGAACAGCCAAAACAACAAAATAAGAGCTAACTAAATTAAATTAGGAATAATCATCTTTTGTACTTTATATGTATTCTATTATTTAATTGTGTGTAACATAAGTGTGTTAAAATATAAGCCAGTCTTATTTTCACTTACTTAAAAAAATAAAAATCTTTCGAAAATTAAAACAGCTTAAGATGTTTTTAACTACCATGACCACAATTTTTCTAATATTTCTGATTTCTTTTTTGTATCGGCAACTTAAATAGCACTGCTATCCACTACAACTATTAAAAATCCCAGAATGCTAGTAGTTTTTACACAAAAATCAATCGAAATTGTTTTTCTCCCTAAAATTTTAAAGATTTTTACTTTCTGTCCACTTTAACTCATCGTGGTGTAAAGAAAAAGTATGAACACTACTATGGCAAGTTTTTTTAAAAATTGGCGCAACGCTTCAGGATTCCAAATTTTTTTTTGTAATTTCTAAACAAAATGAGATAAATTTTTCTTTTTTTTTTTCTCGCGTAGTCATGAGCAGGACTACCCTCTGGTGCCCGCTTATCGTTGAATATTGGGAAACCCTGTATATATATATATCTATAAAGAATATATATATATGGAAGCTTCTGAAATCAATCCTTTTATTTTAGTAATTTACATATACATTATAATAATTACACTGTTTAACTTAAACCATACTATCTTTCCTGAAATCAAGGAAACGACATTTCAAGTTTATTATTTAAATTGCACATTATTATTATTATTATTAGTATTAGTATTATGTATTATGCACAGTGAGTTCTGTCGAATCCAAATATCAGCAGTGTTGGTCGTTGGTACACACACATGAAAGTAGCTATAACTAATATATACCGTTAGCTCATCAGACCAGAAAGCAGTTGTAATATCTCTGGTCTGTGTTACCAACTAAAGAAATATAATTTCTTTACTTGTATAGAAAAAGTCTCAATACTCCTTGCGTTACTACATTTTTAGGTTTTTTTTTAAAACCGTAGAATTATTAACAGAGAATATAACAAATATTGTCCTTAAAGAAAATTACAGCTGGCGATATTCTTTTTATTCGTTTGGAATTTATAAATAAAATAGACAACGCAGTGGGCGAGAGCATTGATGCTTGACGCTAGACTTCGAATTCAATACCAGTACAAAAAATATATTTTCTAGATTTGGTTGTTATCAAATGATTATCTACATATGTAATCTTAAACTGCCACGGCCTCATATATATGTGTACCTCAAAGTCAGTTTACATGAAGAGATCTTTCAGGACTATTCTTTGGGAATGTACTTAACAGATAATTTGTTTAAGTTAGATAAACATTAAATACACGTAACTGTGTTTGGTGAGTAGTCCCAAGTAACACAGTGACTTCAAAATACTTTCATTTCTGGTCAAACACAAATCTTCTCAATGTGTCAATAAAAAACTCAACAACCAATTTATAAAAAAGGTGGACACTTTTTCCCGTCAGCAATAAAGTTAATAGTAGTTGCAGCCAGATAAACCTCCCTCCCACCACTCACCACGAAGTACATCGCTTACCCCAACTAATACCTCCTATAACCTCCGTGGCTGACTCATTTTTAATGGTTTCTGGTTTCGTTTCATCTTTTAATTTCGGCCCAATATCCGATTTGTCAGATTGTTTCTGTATTAAAATTGTTCTACTGTATTAAAATATGACAGTTATACTCATAGCAATACCAATACCACACCCAGTCACAGCGCCAGTAGCAAAAGTACGACTGGAATTAGATACTCGTATTTCAAAGAAGATTAAAACTTTCAACAAAATGTTTTATTTGTTTTATTTTTAGAATTTCATTTAAATTCAAAATATAATTCGTTTAAGCTCTGGGGGATGTGAGAGGCTGGTGGGGGGGAGGGGTTGGAGGAGGAGATTATATTCGTTTGACGTGAACTAGGAAATTGTGTTTCCTTTAGAGAACAAAGTTCTTTTATTCGGATTATTTTAAGAGCTTTACAATACCATTTGAAAATTATATTTATAATTTTGTGTAATACAAAAAGTAAAAAATACCTTTTTAAGTTGAATTTCGCGGGCTTTCTCTTTTAATACGGGGTGGTTCATAGAGGCAGTACTTTATTATTAGTGCTTTATTTTTTATTGTGTGCTATTCCAACAATAGGCTTGTGTAATCATTTTTTAGTGGTCGATTTTTCAATTGTTGATTGAAATTGATGTTAATAAATGTGTATTGGCGTGTTTATTTTATTAAATATCTAAATATTGACGGAGATATAGCAATTAAAAGTTTGAATTGTAGTTTTAGTTCTAGAAATGGTCGGCCATATTTTTAAGACGTGAAATGCATTTTAACGTCAGTTATTTGTTGAGTAGGTTAGTGCTGTGGTAATGTTCTGTAGCTGTTGGTAGTCGAATAATCAAGTCAAATGAAAGAATAATAAGTTTTTATTTTATTTAACCCTGCTAAGGCAGACATAATATTTAAATTTTATTGTTCCTTGAAATAGCTGTAAATAATATTTAATATTTTGATATATAAATACATATAGTAGAGATTTATGATCTGTAAGGTTGGTAACCTTACACAAGGATTATGATGTCACATGCACTTGGAATGTTTACAACGTTGAATCCCTTTAATAATTAAAGAGACAAAATGACTTTTTTAATTGTTAATATCTCCCAACATATAATGAGTTATTAAAAAATAGTTGAACATTTGAGGTTCTAGTAACCCACTTTATCAATATATAGTACACTTTTAAAGAAATTAGGATATAGGACACAAGCCCATTGGCAGTTAACAATTATGTCCTACATAAGTTTTAGCGTGTGATAAGGAAATCCAGGGTTGCTTCTAAGTATAGACAAAATTGGGGCGTACGTAGTGGCTCAATCACAAATTCTATTTTTTAGATTTTTGGAAGAAATGGGCTTTTCAAAAACACATTCAAAAATTTTTTTTTTTTAATTCTGAAACATTAAACGTATATTAGAAGTAGAGAGGAAGTGTCCACCAATCCTAAAAGCAACACTGAGAAATCCGTATGCCATATACTGCAATAACTATAGCTTTAGAAATTTGTTTCTCATTTATGCTAATACATAATAATATTTTTACATGTTAAGATCTTTCGTCGTAAAATTTATACTACTCGAGTCCTTACGTTGAGCTATTTCCGATACTGATTCATTTCATCGATGCTTCTTACAATAACGGCAGTTTTTAGGGTGTTGTAGCCTCATACATGTGTGCTACACCATTGCCAAATAATTTTATGATTAACCAAGTACAAAATCAATTTAACTTGATAACAATCGAATCCAAAACATATAATTCTGGTTCGGAGTCCGAACCCGAAGACACAGCAGGAACCGTCAAGCACAAATGCTGTCGCCAGTTGTGTCGTCTATTTTGCTTTAATAATCTGTTTTTATAAAATCATTCAGTTACTAAAAGGAGCATAGAAAATATAAGGAATAATTCGAAAGTAATGGATGTTACAGACATACAATAACCCCAGTATTTCATTTTCGAAAAACATTGATGCCCTAACGATAAATTTCGACTCAGGTTACCTAGGTGAAAACAAGATATCCCAGTTAAATTAGGATTTAACTTCGGTATAAAAAGTTATTAGCTAAACACTTGTGCGAGTATAAATATTTCTTTTGATATTTTATAAGTTTCCTCTAAACATCAAAATGGATATCTTGTTTCCTATGCTTTAAATAACATTTAAGTTATTAGTAAAGTTGTAGACGCTAAAGTTCTCTACAAATTTGACCTTATGCATTTTTTCGTATAATCAACCCTTCCTGAGTTATAACGCGCAGAGTGAGAGACGCCCATCCGTGTAGAGTATAATGCTAACATAGAAATGATTAGTAGAGAAACAATGCAAGTTAATGCCGTACTGTTCGATAGAAATATGAAATTTTGTACAACGAAAGAGTTAGAAGATAACTTTTACATGTGGAGTCACTTAAAATTTGCCACTTTCACTGTTTTATGAAGGATTCAAAATAGAGGACACTACGATCGTATAAATGCGATATCTAAAGAACCGCTTAACATATTTTAATTATTTTTACGGTAAATGAAAGCTGATTAAATTACGCAAAATATATAAAGAACAATATTTTTTCAAAAATCTAATTTTTTAAAAGTTGAAAGCGATTTTATAAAAGCTAAAGGAATTTGCTTGTAATTTTCTTTTTCTTTTATAAAACCTAAGCGGTTTAACATATAAAAATCGGTTCATTAATGTGGATGCTTCTAGAAAACGTAGAAAAATTCTTAGAAAGCAATCTAGTGTTCTTATTTGTAGTCTACTAGTTTTTGGTCAGTCCTAATATAATCATCAGCATAAACATGTAAGAAATCTATGAGTTAGTAAGTGCACAAATAGAAGTAAATAACTCAGAGACACTTACAAATTTACCTAAAGTATTCGTTGAAGTCTTAACAATAGAAAATCAAAACATACTTAACGGTTCGACTTTCTCGTACTTTTGTTCGGTTCTAAAATATTACATCTGCATAACAAATATTTTAAAAAGTTTTAAGAGAATAAAATATAAAACTCAAAAAATACCAATAAATCAAACTTTACTTCAAACTTGTATTACGTTATGGAGTGAGATTTTGCAGAGCCGAATCTAGAGTTTTTGGGGCGTATAGGTTATTATTTGTAGCACTCTTACCAAAGAATATTTTGAGTTTGTTAGTTCCACGACATGCTCTGTATATATCAGTCATGATTTGTGTATTTTTCGTTCATTACTGAAATTATTCTGTGTTGTTTAATTTGTATTATTAGTTTGTCTGTTGTTCACAAGTAGGGCAGCTAAATGTACTGCTTCAATTGAACGAAGTAGCTGTGAAACGTATTCTGCAGTCCTGCCATTTTGTGATCAAGACAGTTACTCGCATAATATGAAGAGTTAAGCCAGGCCAACTCAGAAGCTAACCCCAAAGTTTAACATCGGCATAAAACAGACGATAGTAAGTCAACTAACACGGAGCTTAAGATAGTTGTTCATTGGAATTTAATAAAACTTTGCCTAATCATTCTTTGATTAAATATAAATCATATGAACTTAATTATTTTGAAATTGAACACGCCATTTTTATAAAAAAATGAAATTTTAACACGAGCTCTTACGAGAATAGAATTTTTCATGAGAATTTTATTGTTTAATTTCCACACGTAATGCAGAAACTTCATGAATATTTGATATGTTATAAAAATCATAATCACAGTCATCTCACAAAGAAATGTAAACTTGTGACAACGTCGAGATCGAGATATTATTATTTGAATTGTAAATTTTTAATTAAAACCAGAGATTAATTGAATAGTAATAGTGATGTGGCAACAGCGCTTTCATATTGCTACGAAATAAGCGCACAATAAAACACGGTTACAATAACTACTGAACGCTACTATCTCATACTGCTATCTAATGTGCTATAGAATAACTACTATCTAATGTGTTGTAACAGTCTGCGTAGTTGTCACGATTATATCTGTATTACTATTGATAAGTTTGTACAAATACGTATTTAGGATATTTTATCGTCTAAAGGGCCACCATAAATTACATAACACAGATTTTATGCTTTTTGAACCCCTCCTCTGTGCTTGTCACACTTTGTGAACCCCTTCCATTCTGTGAAGTCACACATCTGGAAAACTTAAATTTAGAACTTTATTAAAACAACACATTTATAAAATCAATAATCCCAAATTAACAGAAAGTAAGCTTTGAATAATAGCAAACTATTTTAAACATTGAATAGAATAATTAGTTCTGCTCTCACTATGCGTGTGACGTAATTAATGGATGCCTTATATTCGTACTGCACTAAGCTATACGTTTGAATGAAACTACTACTCGATAAAAGTTATTACATAAAGTTGTAAGAAACGTATAATAGCAATTCAGTCCAGTAAATAGTGTCCCTAATTTTATTGATAACTAAAAGATAATTCTAATGATCGAAAGTGTTGAATACCAGATTGATTTTGTTGATTGATGACCAGATGTAATGATTCTGTAAATAATTGACAGTACTACATCTTACAACACTATCATTAACTTAAGGATAAAATAGGTAGTTTAAAACAAGTAGCTACCTTGCCTACAGGAAATCATTTTCGGAGCTGTAAATGTATTCCAATACAGCAATGAAATAAAGTAACTAATTGATAAACAAATGTTGAAAATTAACAAATATGTTTTTAATGAATCTACAAAATAAACAATTTTATATCAAAATTAATGCGAAATGTAGCCCGGTAATTAAATTAGATGTAATAAAATTATTTTTGTTTGATCGAAATAATTAATTTAATGTTATCATTGTTTATAATTAATTTTATGATGAAATAAAATATAATCTAATTAATTAATAAATCTAATAAAACATTGTTGCAATAAAATTAATTAGAAATGGTAATCAAAAGAGTTTCATGTAGTGATAATTGTCGTTGACAATAAGGTTGTTACGAGGAGAATTTACGATGCGATTTTACAAACTAAACATCATCTTAGCAAAGCAGTAACTTTAGATGAGTCAAATTAAAGCAAAAAAATCGAAGTAATCAATAAAGTTATTGTGAATTATGTTACAGACTAGATACAGACAAATTCATAACTAAAGTGCGTTAGACCCACACTTTAAAAGAAATGTTCTAATATTTTTTATCATAGTCGGCATACTGCCGTAGGAATGCAAATTTTCGGGAATAGTGCAAATGTAGTACGAAGTGCATATATAGCAGAAGTAGGCAAAAATCTACTTCTTTACGGCAGTCTGGCCTACTTAGATGTCTGAATAACTACTTAATCACGTTTACTGGAAAAGAATTAACCTGAATTTCATATTTTGTAAAATAAGAAAAATTTGACTGGTTCAAGTAACATATTAGGCTATTAGTTCTATTCAGTCGGTGTTGTTTTTCACGTGCACTGAGATTTTTTTACTACCGGTATTTTACGGTACGGTGAAGTTAAATTAATTTTCCCGGAATTACGCTGTCCCATTTAACTGCAATGATCATGTTCTCATTAATTACGAGAAATGGTTTTCATTTTGCCGTCGCTATCTGCCGGTCTTTATTTTTTTAAATTATAAATGCACTAAATAAGAAATAGTTACTTGTCATGTAAGTAATAATAAAAACGTGGGGCGTTGCAGTAACAATATACAAAACGTATAAAGAAAACTCAACTTCTGAAGTATCAGGTAAAATTACTTTTTTATTTTTAATACAGTAACTTTTTGCATTTCAAATAAATCTTATTTATAATGTTCCAACTGTATGTTTATATCCTTATATGTTTGTTTTCTTATATGTTTACGCGATTCGTATGGTGGCTCGAAAACGGCTCCGTCAATGTTTCTGAAAATTTCATATTTTGTAGAGAAAAAAATTAAAAAAAAAGACTTTTGGCGTCCTCGGATTTTCCCCTGTACTTCCTGCAAACCCGTAATTTTGAAAAAAAGTGAAACTAAAAATTGTGCTAGAATTTTGTATATAGGCTAACCTTGGTAACTTATTTACGGATCGAAAAGAAAAATCCCAAATTTTGAAAAAAGTTGGTCAAATAACGCATAAATTGAAAATATTTTTTATTTTGATAAAAAAAATACATTTTTTTAGTCAATATTATTGAGCGAGTTTATTATTTCAATTTAAAAATAGAGTTAAATATGAAATATAATTACGAATTATTTTATTGGATTCAAATCATACACGGCAAAAGACGGGGGTAAACTCTAGTATAATGATATTGCTTTATAGAAAAAATATTATTCTTTTTTATTTCGATTCGCAAAAAACAAAAACT
Organism: Panorpa germanica; assembly: GCA_963678705.1. Lineage (NCBI taxonomy): Eukaryota > Metazoa > Arthropoda > Insecta > Mecoptera > Panorpidae > Panorpa > Panorpa germanica. Next base: position 2,354,829 of record OY783205.1, on the reverse strand, counting down.
TATTGTGTTAAAAGAAATACACAGAACTGTATACAACAAAATTTCTGTTTTTAATTAGAGTTAAATTAAATTATTCTCTGTTTCTCTCAGGTTTCCTTTAATACCCTCCGATATAATTAATGAACCAAAAAATTACCCTTAAATGCACACAGACAATTGAATTAGACAAATGAAATAGACAGTCCAATATATCCCAGTTTTCCATTCCGTTTAGCAGATGTAAAGAAAACAAAAGAAAATCATTTTGCAGCAACCCTATTTTTTAATTCGCCCCTGTCTTAATAAAAGTCAAACAAGGTCGCTAGACGCATTTGTTTACAGTTTCAATGGTTTCTACTTACCGGCCGCCATCTTGATTCAGTGATGGTTCTGTTTTTCAAAACTTCACAGTATTTTATTTCAAAAGTACTTTCAATTTTTGTTTGTTTCTTATTTTGTGCTCTTCTTTATATTGTTTTCATCACTGTGGTGGTGGTACAGCGATGACTTGCGTTTCGTGATACAATGCCCACCACTATTTAAACTATTCACTGCTAAAAGCTTGTCCCGTGACGTCACTCACTTCATTTCAATTTATTTTTACACTCATTTTATTGGCTGCCACCATGTTCGATTTAATAAACTCTTGTTTCGTTAAATTGGTTTTATTTCTGTAACATATATTTCATTATTTATTATGGGTTTAATTACACTATTTTTATTAAACAAGTGTTTAAATAAATTTTGATGAAACAATACAAACGTTCAGTAAATACAGATATTTACACAAATCAATAAAATACATTAAATAAAAAATTGAAGTGAAACTTCAGTCAACTAGTTCAAACAATCTGATAAAATAAATGTGGAAGCGGATTGCAGTTTTTATAAATAATATTTTATAGAATAGAAACATGAACACAAAAAAATAAAGAATAGAAAGAGCAATTGTGAAATGATATTAGAAAAGAATATAATATGAATTTAGTAGTTTAGAATTTGGAATTTAGAAATTAACAAATTTTGAAATACTCATTCGAGTAAAGTTAAGAAATAATGCCTCATTATACACTATAATTTCTTGAAAGAAGTTATTGATTTAGCACTGTTCGACACGATTTTGATTAATAGGATGAAGCCACCCTCTAGATGTACGGTTCATTTTATTTTCCTAATTTTTTATCAAAATAATATTATCTCTAGTATGAGTAGTTTACGCTATATTTTTGATTAGAGTTTTTACAACAGTAAATGAATTTTATTTCTTTCATTTTGGCAAGCTGAAATTGAAATTCTTATAAAAATAATTCCTACTTCATTTTGACAGATTAAAAGGACCGTGGTCCTAGGAAATTATTAATAAATAAAAAAAAAATTGTGGCAAATTGTAACAATTTGGAGGTTATAATATGAACTGATATAACCATAGAGATATAAGACTAGATTGCGCAAGAGGCTAAATACTGTAATATAAGCAAAGAGAGAGATAGCTGACGAGTATCCAGTGTGTCTCTTTCGAGCCGAGTACTGTAATTGACCGTCGCGCTAACGAAAATATAGCTATAATAGTTGGGGCTGTCGGTGTCTTTATTCATTATCTGGACGTTAAAATGCTTTGAATATATTATTTAAAATTTACTGTATGCTGCACTAACTATTTACAAATATGTTTATCTTTATTTTTATTTTAACAATAGCGTCTGCTTGCTTGTTTACCCTCTACCATACTGCCAATCAACCAAGCCAGCAGCAGCGGTTCGGTTAGCAAGAAACAGATAGGACACTTGGCAGCTATCTCTCGTTTTGCATCCATCGCTTCCTCTTACACGCGGCCGTACACTTTGCGTACTCTATGCTTATATCTCTATGGATATAACTAACCACCGTCCGATCGTATGCAAGTTGTAAACAAGAATACAGTTTTATAATTTTTAATGTAGAAAACTTGAACCTTGCAAGATTCCAATCGTAAATAGGAAATGATTACGCATATTTCCATACGTTATGCAATTTTAATTAAAATTAAAATTAAAAAATAAATTAATACGATATTTTTCCGACATGTACAAATCTTTGCGATTTTATCATAATGGGTTCTATTCGCCATGTCGTTTTATTGTTAATTCTTGGATTCTTTTATTGGAATATTGTTATAACTGCATCTTTTACAAGATATCAGTTTAGTAGTTGTTTTGCAGGTTGTTGATAACGACATGTATTAACTCGGTGTATATGTTTGTGAAAACATTTAGTTAATTAACTTGATACAAACAAAGCTAAAAACATACAAGGCAATATTATTAGATAAGTAGAGGGTAAGAGAATACTAGAATATCAAAAAAGAACACAGAGAAGCAGGGATATTAGAATGATCACGAGGATCAGGCTGGAGAACGAAAAGAGGAGGATGTCTTTGGAAAGAGGAAGCGGAGATAGTATTTAGGATTTGTGGAGAGGAGCAGGAAAAGTTAGAGAATATGAAGAGTAGGTGCAGGATAGAAGTAGAAAGAGCGTGGATGAACTGTTGCAGGCAGAGAAGGAAGAAGAAAGTTTACAGTTAAAATATGTAAGCAATGCAGCGAAATAAGAGAAAGTAGAAGAAATAAATAAAAAGGGAAGAGGAAGTAAAAGAATAAGTTAATTAACATATAAGGCTGGTCTGATAACAAGTATGGAATCTAGTATAAATGCTCTGGGAGAGTGTACCGTCCGAAGATTCCAAGGCCACGAGAGTTTTTCAAAAAAATGTACCTTATAAACAAGCTATAAAAGGACAATAGTCGGCGAATAATGCAGAAAAGAGATCATCCATATTAAGTTTAATCAGAAGAATGTTTGATCATTTGGTACTTTGCGAATACAACCATTTACCATAAATGTCATTATAATTCCACTTAATAAATATAAAACAAAACCAATTCATAATCACAAAACAAAAAATTCTAAAGAAACTAAAATTGTCGAATATAAAATAATTCACCAGTTCACGCAGTTTAATTTTTGCAAAATTAATGTTTGGCTGTTATGTTTAATTATATGACACCTTTGACCTTTGTAATATTTCAAGAAAACGTTAAAGGGAGTGGCGAATAGCCGTCTGTGCCAAGATGGGAGTCATTAAAAGTATAAAAGAATGTTCTTGGGTGAGTTATGTAGTAAATGTAACATTATTAAACAATTCTTTAAAAGAATTGTTCAAAAATGCTTTTAAAATACGTGATAAAGCTGCTGACAACATAGTGGAATGATTCTGTAAACGACATACGTCAGACCGCTGTGTCTTTTGGTTCGATCAATGGTGATATTTTCTGGGTTTTGTTTTTAACATTAATTTGATAGTCTGTAATTTGGCAGCGGTGTGGAGACCATATACGTGACCAAGGCACAATAATACACGCAAACATTGTTGGATGTAGTTTTAAATACTATGAATTATTTTGGAGCCTTATTTTCAGAAAATAGGTTGATGGTAAATAATATTAATTTAAATGAAAAGAGAAAAGAGTTCTGACCATCTGGCGTTACACGTCACATTTGTCATTGATGATGTAATGAATGAAAAAATGCCTAGATACTACTGTATGAGCACGTGGGAAAAAAATAGCGACCAAGATTGTTTTAAAGTTTGGACTTATAATAGAAATTCCAGGTTTGCCAACTTGAAGAACAATTGGAGCAAAAACAGTCTCTTTCCAACATCTACTTATTAGTGAGTTCTATCATAAACATAGCTAGTAAATTTTATAGAGGATAAAATGTATAATAATCTTTGCCTAAACCATTTTTTTTTATGTCTCACAAGTACGGAGGTGCACCGCTGCAACTTAACTGAACTTTTCATATCGGCAGACTTTTTTATGTTTATTTAATATGTTATGCCTTTGGGGAAGCCCTTACTTTCCCTGGTATTTGAACCAACCTTGCATTGAATTATTTCTTTTCAGGATGTTTAACAGTTGCGTTGAGGCAGTTTTTCATTCACTACGTCATATGTAACAAACCTGCCAAGTTGCTTTCTAGTAGCCAGAAGTGTAGAATGCTGGCATTTCTTCATGCTACTAGTAGAACTAGTACTACCAAAATAGTTTTATGCTACTGTTTAAATTACTTATTTGAACTCAAAATATTTAAGAAAACTATTTTATACAAGCAGCATATTTTGACCTAACAACATCTGGAACGAGATGTATATATGTCAAAGGTTAGAACGTATAAAGATTTCCTTGACCTCAATATTACCCCTTGTTTGCTGGTTAGGAATTTGATACTTCTTTTTGTTTAAATGCGTCAACTTGGTTTTGTTATTAGCACGATAAAATAGAACAGCATTACGAAATCGTATAAGGAAAAAGAAATAGTTATCGTTAATATTACATTTCAATGACATTGCGGATACAGTGAGGTAATTTGGTTAGTTATTTCTGTAAAAATGATCAAATTTTGTGGATTGTCTTCTTTATTCACAATTTACAATGAATCTAATGGAAAATTATAAGGTGGTAGGATTAAAAATTCAAACAATACACTGTATTTCCGTTAGCAGTTTTGCGCGACAGAAAACCGGCGCCGGGTATAAATCAAATGATAAGCATACTTGTTTGGTCTGCATCTAATTTACCAGAACTAATTGTCCATGTGATTTCCCGGAAATTCCCTCTTGACACACTTAGGATTTCCGCACACGACGCGACTGGGTGCAAACCTTAGCCCCGAATCTGCTCTAACCGAATGTGTTTACTACTGTGTTGTTAGTGAGAGAACGAACGTGTTTACGAGTGAGATAAAACACACGGCACGATAACGTAACTAAACTAATTTCAAACTGGTTTTGAGCATATATTTAACAACTATATTTCCCGGTCGCAGGGCATTGTTGGTTTCATGCTTTTGATGATGACATCATCAACAGAGATGTTTACGAAACGTATTTAAATACATACATACAATCAAATATAATACAATTGAATCCCCTGTTTTGCTATTGTTAAATTCTATAGAGTCACGGAACATGGCTCAACTACCAGTTTAGTTTCATCGTGCCTTGTGTTTTATCTCACTCGTAGACACGTTCGTTCTTTAACTAATAACACAGTTCCATTCTCATTCGGTTCGGGCAGATTCGGGACTAAGGTTTGCAGCCAGTCGCGCCATGTGCGGAGGACCTTAGCGTACAGTTTACTTATACACGTTTAGAGATCGGTGACGTGATGGTGACAAGGCGAGGAGAGTTCGGTGCTGATTCATGCTTAATAGAGGTTACAAAACCGTATAGAAACTTAGTTTTATGCGCTACAATTTGTTTTAGATATAAATCGCCAACGAACTCTCGTAATTTTAACTATAAGTATTTATGTCAAGAAGATATACGATTCATTGCAAAAGAAGGTCCAATGAATTTAATAACCACCAGTATACACCAGGAGAGTAGGGAAGGGGAGGACCTGAGGATGCTAAAAGTTCATTTTGCGATAATGTTTCATATCGTATACGAGCGACGTTATGTTATTATCACAGCGTACAATAAATCATAATACAGGTGAGATACAGCCAGCAGTAAATATTGGAAAAGGTACGAGTAGGCACAGATAGGCAGGTACATTGTACATCGTAAAACAGGGGCGCAAAGCTTAGATAGCCCCCAAGGCGAAATGAAACAGAACCCGATTTCGTGGGTTACATCGTTTGTAAAGTTCACAACAACGAGATAGTTATTATCTGCACTTTTGATAATTCTAGGAGAAATTGGAGCCGGCTCGACATTTGGGAATTGGAAAATGGTAAACTGTTCTTGTGTTGTTGCGCAGTTGTGTTAAATCAGCTTGACCAAATATTGTTATTGAGAACAATTTTATATTTTCATTCCACCATCCCACCAGAATTATTTAAGATCCTGGGTAAGCTGAAGAATAATATTTGTGCTACTATTGTAACCAAAGGCACAGATAGGAAAAATATAAAGATATGATAACTCCAATACTTTATTTTTTAATTTTTTAAAATAAAAAAGTTCTCCCGTCACATCCTATGTGAAATGTGCAAAATAATGTAATTTTTCGATTTTTGAACTAAGTAGATTGACTTAATTCACTTCAGGCTTATATCAGAAGTGATATGACCAAGATGATAAACAAACATAAGCAACTGAAGACTGCAACTTATTAACTTTTAAAGTCATACGCCCCTTGTTTTATAACTACAGTCGGTCACCTTAGTGCAGTGGATTCAGTTTTCAGTTAGTTCGCCTTCACAACTAGATCACCTTGTGGCAACTTTCAAATCATTTTCTTTAGTTGAATCTATTTTATTTGAAAGCCTGGTACTTTGCTTCTATTCTGCAATGGCCCATAGTAGCACAATACAAGTCGTTTGGGGGGAGTGGGCAGCAATCGTTTGGGGTTCATAAGAGATACCGACCGTTGAACACAATAAGCCTCTCCGGGATTTAGTTCCTAACACCAAGAAATAAGAAATAAGAACTAAGAAGAGGAAGCAGTAGACAGAAAATGAAATTAGAGTTAAGTCTGTTCCAATCATCTCCGAGACATTGTGGACATCCTGTAGACGAGATGGAAGCCATTGTACGCAGACAGCTACGACGACGTCGGCCACGGCTGTAAAGATGTAATTGATCGTGATAATGCTGAAGTCGAAGGTCGTTTAGCGATATTAACCTTCTCACTAATAAGCTTTATTAGGAAAAGGTATTCATCATAGTTTTCATCATAGTAGGTTAAATAAACTGATTTGTAAGTATCGTGGAAAACTTATATATATATATATATATATATATATATATATATATATATATATATATATATATATATATATATATATATATATATATATATATATATATATATACGTATATAGATTTAGCAAAATGACGATTTAATTGTCCTTTAAACAGTCTTTGAAAAAAGACCTATTTTATACGTTAATTTTATTTAAATTAAGAAATAAGAACTCCCAGTCAAAATCACTGGTAATATTTTTTGTTGTAGTGCAGTTTTACTCTTGCATTCTTAGCACAAGCAAATTCCAAAGATTGCTACATCTTATATAGAAAACTGTCTTACAGTGTAGTTTCAATCTTTATACCTTGTGAATAGTAAATTACAAGGTTCATTTTCTACTTCTCATATTTACTTACGACAGTACTTTATACAGTTTCTCAAACTACGTGCGTCCTAATTTAATAAGCCGCCAATTCAAATTCTGAACGATAATAAAATCTATTTTCCCAGTAAACATTTTGGAGTCACTTTGACATCATATTGAAGATGCGTCATGATTTTTTTGTCATAAAAGAGTTCATTTATAGTTCAGTTTCTCACATTTTTTCATATAAAATGTCTACTTTATCGGCTACAGATGCGAAATTACTCCACCTGTCGGAATACAAATGAAGATAAAGTTGACGCGAACTATAATTGAAGTGAAATAGTAATAGAAACGTCACTAAATAGGGCACTTCACCAAATTGTTTACTGGGTTTGCTGGTAGTGCAATTATTTCAATATTGAGTTAATTGGAAAAATAGTAAAAATTAGCCATTAAAAAATAATAGTTTTTTAAAACAGGAATAACTCTTATACTTCTTCACCGACGGTTCATGTGAGTACATAATCAATTAAACTTTGGTAACTATTATATATATTAATTGTGTGTGCCTTTCTGCTTTACAATCTACAGTATTATATTTCTAATACATTTCATTCCTATATACATTCAAACTTAAAACTAAACTTAAAATATTCTAGACTTTTACTACTTCCAAAAGTGCTTTCTGCTTCTTCTTCTTTTGACCCTCTCTATTATTCTCCACCAGCTTATTTATTCTCCTGTTTTTCCTTTCCTTCTTACTATTTCCGGCATCCACCTCTTTCCTTCACTGCCTCCCTTTAATAGCTGGCCAATTTGGTAACTACAAAACTCAAAAATATAGCGCTGGTCTGGGAATCGAATTCAGGGACGCATCAGTCTGGCTTTAAGCAGAAATAGTCTAGTTCACTATTCAGATGTTCTTTGCATTTCTGCGATGAGATTTCTGTGGTGAAGGTTTTTTGAAGGAAAACGAACCGCTGTATAGAGTTCACTTTCTATCATCATTAGAAAATAGTGATAATTTCTAAATACTATTTACTCTAGTGTACTATTCACTATTTCTAGTGAGACCATTTTATAAGCTTGAGAAGCTATATTTCAGGAACGATTGATCATACGAACAAATGCATGAAATCAAATTGTTAGAGAATTTTATGTTCTACAACGTTACTCTAAATGACATTTACAGCGTAGGAAACAAGATATCTAAACTCAGGATATTAAGATCTTTGAACTTTGAAAACCAAGACTTCCATGCGCTATATTCTATAAGATTTTTGATCTAACTTGTAAAATGTTAAATTTTTATGCAAGTTTTTATCTCATTTTGTTTTATTTCGAGATTGAATACTTATATAACTGGATTATAAAATTAATAAAATAATTTCATTTTATTGCACATGGGCTGAAAAGTCCCCAAAAGACACATAGATGGCGCTAGTTTTATTGCAGTCACCTTTTTTTCAGTAAATACTAACCTTCAAAAGACAGCTGTTAAAATTTCATGATATTCTATTCATTAGTTTGTGAGTTATTGTGCTAAGAGTAACGCTACTTTTGTTATTTTCAAAACAATGGATCAAAAACAATTTCGTGTTTTAATTTTACACTGCTTCTTGATGGGAAAAATACCGTTCAAGCGAAGCAATGGCTTGAAAAGTGTTATGGGGACTCCGCTCCATCGTGATCGTAGAGACACCGATGATGCAGAACGCAGTGGACGTCCAAATGAGGCGGTAACACCAGAAAACATAAAAAAAATCCACAAAATTGTTTGGAATGATCGAAAAGTGAAGTTGCGTGAGTTAGCTGACACCGTAAAGATATCAAAAAAACGTGTTGGCTTTATATTGCTCAGTCAAATGCTCAGACTATGAGAAAGCTCTGTTCAAAGTGGGTGCCGCGTTTGCTTACTGTTGACCAAAAACGAGAACGTGTTGATGATTCTGAGCAGTGTTTGGCCATGTTTAAACGTAACAAACCGGCATTTTTGCGTCGATATGTGACAATGGATGAAACATGGATCCATCACTTCACTCCGGAATCAAAACGATCGTCATCTGAGTGGACAGCAACTGGTGAACCTCGTCCAAAGCGCCCGAAAGCACAACAATCGTCTGGAAAGGTTATGGCCTCGGTATTTTGGGATGTGCGTGGTGTAATATTCATCGACTATCTTGAGAAAGGAAATACCATTAACAGTGAATATTATATTGCGTTATTGGAGCGTTTGAAGGCCGAAATTGCAAAGAAATGACCGCATATGGCAAAGAAAAAAAATTTGTTTCATCAAGACAGCGCACCGTGTCACAAGTCAATCAAAACAATGCCAAAACTACATGAATTGAACTTCGAATTGCTCCCACATCCACCGTATTCGCCATATTTGGCTCCCAGCGACTGCCTGTTCGCAGACCTGAAAAAATGCTCGCCGGTAAGAAATTTCGCACCAATGAAGAGGTTATCGCTGAAACTGAGGCCTATTTTGAGGCAAAAGATAAATCGTTCTACAAAAGTGGTATTGAAATGTTAGAGCAGCGCTGGAATGATTGCGTTGCTCTTGATGGAGATTACGTTGATGAATAAAGCTAATTTTGAAACAAAAAAACTGTGTTTTCTTTGTTAAGCCCGGACGTTTTCAGCCCATGTGTTAAATTTTGTATTGGGTCTTTTAACAAGAGCGGTCCTTTAAAATCAATTGAAAAATATTCGTAACGTAATATTTCAGTGACATTTGGCAAATATTGTATTTCATTACTAACCTCAACCTTTGTACTTTAGATTTAAAAAAAAAACATTTCAGGGAAATATTACCTTTTCTATTGATAAAAAATAATCGCTCTTGTTGAATCATCCACAAAATGACCGCTCTTATTGAAAGACTCTATATATGAAAATTTATTATAATAAGATTTACCAGTCGTTGTATGTCATATTGAATTTAATTGCAAAAGATTTAAAAGAACATTTATTATTGTTGAGTTTTATTAAGAGTATTAAAAACGAGAAACAAAATTGTTGAGCTATAAAACAGAAGTAGTCACATAATGTTAATGCCCAAACGAATTAAAACGCAGTACTCCATAACTCTTTTTAATGCCCCATATACTTAACGTTTTATTTGCGACATAACTTGTAGACAACTTCATTCCGTTACAACAGGCTAATTGATTCGTACTCGTGCAGTTCCACAAAGAAATCACAAAAGGAACGGATGGATTAGCGAACTGTTCTACATGTTCAAACCTGTCAGCTGACGTGCTGACGTCACACTGGCGCGGCGTTGTGGGGCGCAGGGGGACAGACATCTATTCTGTTTCTGTTATTCGGGTTGCCCGTTGCCCGTTGCCCGTTGCTGTAATCGTTAACGTTGTGTTCAAATTGACAAAAATAGAGCTTGTTGTCCTAGTTCAAAGGGTCATGGCACGGTTTACGGTTTACGGTACACGGTACATCGCGGCGTTCGACTTACGGTACAGTGCAGTGGGAGACGCAAGACGATTGATCTCCTCCAGTGACCCGGGTCTGGGGTATTAAGATGAACGAACTCCTTCCGCAGACGATATTCGACGTGACGTCGCCAAGCGGAATAAGATGTCAAAAGGGTTGGTACTTGAAAAACGATAAACGTTGTCTTGAATCAAGAGCTGTTGGGGAAAGATTAAGTTATTCCAACAGCGCTTCGTCATCTTACATATTTATTGGTTTGCATAGAATTTCATTTATTACTAAGCAACCATTTTTAGAGGATGATTACACGAAATAAAATTCTTGCTGGAAAATATTGTGTACCACATTGTCAGTTTAAAATAAAAAGTTTCACACGAGAGAGACAGTTCAATAAATCACGAGCAAAAACTGTTTTTTCTGAACAAAAACACCAATGTTTACACCAAAAAGACAGTTCTTAAAACATTTATGTCTTTAAAAACTGTTTCTGTAAACAAAACACATTCCCACATGGAGTCGAAACACAGATTTCATTAACAAAAGTCAGTTAAAAGGAAGAGATTATTATATGTTACATTCAAATTTAAGTAAGAAGAGATGGTTTAGAAATGAGTCCCGCTAAATTATATCAACTATAATCAGAATCAAAAGTAATCCTTGTAAAACTCCAGCTCACCTGTACAAAATTAATATTAAACCTGACGATAGATGTCAATGTGGCGAAGAAGGAACTTTGGATCATATTATATTTGAAAGCATAAATTATAGTTTAGAAAGATCAAAATTTAATAGTGATATATTAGATGTGATTAAAACTTTTCCTGTTAATACTAAATTTTTGTTAAGTGATTCAAAATTAATTAGTGAATCATTGAAATATTTAGAAATTTGTAAAAGTGAATTATAAATTATAAAAGATGTATAAAAAATGTTTGATGGTGGCTATGACAAAAGAAAGTCAAGGGAAAAAAGTAAATAAATATAAAAAAAAAATCTGGAGTCGGTAGGATCGAAGGAAAACACATTTGTTGTTGGTTTTTAGTCTGCTTACTTTGAACAGGCAGTTTTGTTTTTTGTGAACATGTGCACTTGTCAGTTGTTTATCATGTATAGTACAGAAAAACACTAAAAACAAAACCAGTCTGTTCAGTGTGAACAAACATGTTTTTGTTTTGTTTTTTTAACAACAAAACTGTTTTCAAAACTGTCTCTTTGGTGTGAAACCGGCATAATTGATAACGTCAGTAGAGTCAGTTAACATGGAACACTATTGAAAAGAAGATAGAAAGTTCAAAATTAACATAGACATTACCGAAAACTCAGTAGTTCTACAATACTATTAACAAGTCTAATGTTAAATTAAAAAAAGTAATAAATACAAATTTTTGAACTAATAATTTTAAACTAAACATAACTCATTATTACGCTTGTATAACGTCATATTAAGTGATAAGACATAAACTATGTCTCACAAATATCATGGTTTGTGGTTTATGTAACATGTAATTAACAAATTCCTGTAGAGCTGTCAAGTTTATAATGATATCATTGATTTTGTTATAAATTGTTTTGAAGTATTTATTACAGTAGCATAAGATCTATAAGAAGTTGAAAGCGTGAAGGATAGTTTTACTAATATATACTTTAATGCAGTTGAGTGACGTTTTTATATACCATTTACACTTGCTACCTTTGAAAGAGCCCCGCTTCCAAGCTATCAAGCACGCTTAACTATATATTAAATTATTTATTTGAATTATTTCAGCTTTGCTAAAATTAGGTAGGTCTGTAGGCTATTCGCAAAAAAAAAAACGATATTTTAAAAGGACGCTTGCAAAACACTTTGTGGTCGTAGCAAATTAAACATACACTCGTTTATAACCGATGAAAAAATAAGATCCAGAAACAACACAATTTGAAAAACTGTTACGTACTGTATTCTTACTGTAAATGGGGTTGTGTCCTATGTCTTAATTTCTATAAAAGTGTACTATATATTGATAAAGTGGGTTACTAGAACCTCAAATGTTCAATTATTTTTTAATAACTCCTTATATGTTAAGAGATATTAACATTTAAAAAAGTCCTTTTGTCTCTTTAATTATTAAAGGGCTTCAACGTTGTACACATTCCAAATGCATGTGACATCATAACCGCTACCAACCTTACAGCTCATAAATCTCTGCTATATGTATTTATATATTAAAATATCAAATATTATTTACAGCTATTTCAAGGAACACTCAAATTCCAATATTATGTCTGCCTTAGCAGGGTTAAATAAAATAAAAACTTATTATTCTTTGACTTAACTTGATTATTTCACTACCAACAGCTACAGATCATTACCACAGCACTGACCTACTTAACAAATAACTGACGTTAAAATGCATTTCACGTCATACAAATATGGCCGACCATTTCTAGCGCTAAAACTACAATTCAAACTTCTAATTGCTATATCTCCGTCAATATTTAGATATTTAATAACATAGACACGCCAATACACATTTATTAACATCAATTTCAATCAACAATTGAAAAATCGACCACTAAAAAATGAGGACACAAGCCCATTACCTACTTGTAACTCATTGCATTATGACTTGAAAGAGGGAATGCTTCTTGAAAGAGAGGCGCTCCACCCTAGATCCTGATCCAACGTAGGTCACCAAAAACTTTATTCAATTATGACAAGATACATTTGATTGTGCATGGCTAGTAAAAAGAGAGATAATTTCGGGTAAGGTGAAAGCTAATTCTGATTACAATTGATTTCGTATGGATCAACATTATTTTTGGTACAACACTGCAAGAAAGAATAACTAGAAAGAGAAACATATAATTTGTTTTATATATAAGGGCGTCCGCACACGACGCGACTGGTTGCAAACTTTAGCCCTGAATCTACCGGAAGCGAATGTCATTACAACTGTGTTGTTAGTAAAAGAACGAACGTGTTTACAAGTGAGATAAAACAAACGCCATGAACTTAACTAGACTGATTTTAAACTGGTTTTGAGCATATATTCAACGACTATATTTCTATTGTTGGTTTCATCAACAGAGATGTTTACGAATACTATTTAAAAGTATTTAAATACATACATACAGTCAAATATAACACAATAGAATCCCCTGTTTTGCGTTTTCATTGAAAACTTCATTTTGCGTTTAGTTTGCAATCAGCCGACTGGTGTGCCTTTCGTCGTCTTTTATCTCACTCGCATACAAGTTCGATCTCTCACTAACAACATTCCCTTCGGGTAGATTCGGGGCTAAGGTTTGCAACCAGTCGCGTCGTGTGCGGACGCCCTAAGAGTACAACTTTGACCAGACCAATAAAGAATGCGAAGGAGGAGTTAATTAGAAATACTAGGCATGAGAAATACGAGAAATTTGACATTAAATGAAATTTAACGGGAATTGTTATACCGGAATCAAAACATTAGATGATATGCAACACAATGTACGACCATTGTTAACCTATAGATAATCGTGTGTTACCTTGACGGCACACGATATATCAGTTACAAGATAAATCATATTAAATAACCAGACATAATGATAAGATAACCACCTAGTGTTTACCGTGCACAGTATAGATAAGAACAGTATCTAGTTTATACGAGTACACTCGTGTTTTAGAGATATCGAATCAGTACCAAAATAACCCGCAGAGCGTTCAACCGTAGTAATGTCGACTCACAAGTGAATTCTCTATGTTAATGTTTTAAATCGCTAGAACTATACTCCTAAAAAAGGTTTATACATTTTTGAACATTTCTAAAGCATATATTAGAAGCAGCAATTAAAATAAATTCAATAAGTTAAAATAAGTTAAACAAATTCAAACAAAAATTCAAGAAAATTTTAAACCCGGTTCTTCATTTTAATATGCATTTGTTTATTGAATTTGAATTAAAATTAAGAACCGTGTAATTATCAGTCAAGATAATTATCAAAGTAATTATTGAAGCAAGTTTTGCAAGTGAAGAATACAGCAAACTAGTTTTAAACAATGAGAATATTAGAATTAACACAATCAGTAAAATCACGACTTAGCTAAACCAACAAACAAGTGTAATAACTAAGTAATTAAAATAACTATTGCAATTTTTAACAAAAGTTTATGTAATATTTAAGTTAATAAAGAAACATTTTAGAAAATATCAGAAAATTAAGGTTCGTTCTTTTTAAGATTAATATAGGTGTATATGGTATTTCTATTCTTTTTTTAATAATCCAGAGTTATATATAAGAAATATAGCTATTTAAAATTTTTGATTTCAGTTTTGCAGCTGTAATTAGTTCTGTGTACGACGTGAAATTAATGAAACTTGATGGGATACACAACCCAGATTTTAGTATTAAATTTCATAACACACACAGACCCGTATGCGACTCTGTAGCATAAAACAACTACAAATGATCATGTGACATCACATGCAGACTTATTTTTTATGACTTTAGATATCTTTAATAATTAAAGGGTCAAAAATTACTTTTTTAATTGTTAATATGTCCTATAATATTGCAATTTATTAATAAATGCACATTTGAGGTCTTGATAGCCAAATTTACTTATTCTCAGTCCAGTCAAAGGGATTCTAGCTCGAGAGGCTGTTATGTAAAGAACATTTGATGCTGAGACTGGTCCAGGTTCAGTTATCACTGAAGAGTTAGTTAGAAGCGCCAGATTACACTCTTCAGTTCTCAGAAATGCATTGCCTACTATTGTCAGTGTTTCAGATATTGTGCAATGCAGATTAGGTGCAATGTTCTACTGAAAGTAGTAGGATGAAATATTGGTAACAAAAATATTTTTTCCCTTTAAGCCTTACACCTCAAACATGAGGCTGCAAAGTATTACTTTTTTGTTGAATGTTTAAAAAAATGACAATTAACGGGAACGAACTTAGTAAAATTACCTGTCCAAAACCAGCCTCTAACACATGACGCCGTAATTAATCATTAGCACCTTCAATGATTCAAAAGTATTGCATAAATAATACTAAATTCACATCATTATTCATCAGATTTTTTAAATTATAAATTGATGGGATTTACTTTTACTTTATTTCACATTACGTATCGTACTTGCAAGATCGTCTTAAATATTTCTTCTCCTGATGGTTTCTGCTAACCTCGTTCCCTATTTCTTTAACTTATATCTTAAATTAGATGTAACTATATTCCGTTCTAGTTAACTTAAATCGAAATGCACCACAACCACCGTTTCCGAAATGTTCCTCTCATACACTTTTACATTTTTTTTTCTTTTTATTTTGTTGTCTTTTATCCTCTGATTTCTCTTAGTCCTCAATGTTTTTACCATCTTCCTCTTTATCCTCCTAATCTAGATCTTCTTTACCTCCTCCTTCATTTTCTATGTTTTTCTCATTTTTTTCTGCATCTTCTTATATTTACCATATATCATTTGACTCTTTTGCTTTAGCCTTAGTTTTGTCTAATTCGTTTTTATTTCTTTTCTAGACTCTGCCGTTGCTATTTTAAAGTCATAGGTGTGTTTGTTATTTCCATACCCACCTGTATTATCCTCATCCAAAGACATTATGGTTTTCTCCTTTACTCAAATTTAGGTAGTACTTTTGCCCGGTCATTATTCTTCCATCATTACTCACAATCACACTAAAAAACATTTATTTCTATTTCAAAAATAAATAGTACTAGACCTTCCATTTCTAATAATACTACCTACCCATTTCCAAATTATCCCAAAATCAACAAAAAATATTGTAATGGAAATACCAGTTCAATTAAAAGTGTTTTGTTTCCTTAAGAACTAGTTCCAAAAGTTATTGCACAATTGAAAAATGAATTTTCAGAATCGTAAACGAAGAAATAAAACTCTAACAAAAAAGTATTTAATATTTTTAAAATAAGTTTATTGCAGAAACGCAAAAATGTAACTTATTAATAAAATTAATTA
Organism: Panorpa germanica; assembly: GCA_963678705.1. Lineage (NCBI taxonomy): Eukaryota > Metazoa > Arthropoda > Insecta > Mecoptera > Panorpidae > Panorpa > Panorpa germanica. The sequence continues at coordinate 2,338,343 of OY783205.1, read as the reverse complement.
GAAGAGGGTTCGCAGCGTGGCTGACATTGTTAAGTAATTGCCTTCGTAATAAGATAAGCCCGTGTTTGTCTCAGAGTATGAATAGGTCTCATGAACTTAAACCTTAAAAGTAGGAATAAAGTTGCCCGGCTAATGGGATTATGTTCTCAGTCAAAAATATTAAAACAAATGACAATGAATATGATAAATAAGTGATATACGAGTATAAACAGTCTTACGGTTTATTGAGTGATGTGTAAAATCAATTACTTATAGTTTTTATATTAGTTAAGTAGTGAATATATAAGTTTTAATCATCCTGTCAAATATAAATGTCTTTTGGTTTGTCGCATGCTTTAAAAGTAGAATTAGTTCAGGAAACACTACTAATAAATACCACGTTGTATAATGCTACAAACAAAGAAACTTTTACTTCAATTTGTATCGATACACACTGTTATTCGGACGCCTGTATTTGGACGGGTTTGTTGCTTGCAGTGTGCGAGGGTTCATTACATTTACAGGGTTTGGATAGTAGCGCGTATACGTCCGATCAAAATTCGCTTAAATCCGCTTCCAGTGTGCGACGGCCTAAAGGTAACTTGGACAATAACCATTTGTACGTTAAAAATTTGTTTTGTGTGAAAATTTAGCAAGGCAATTTTTTGTGCGTGAATTTACAATTTGCATATCCGTTTTATGCAATTTTAGTCGTCCTAAAGTAAACTAGGCAAGTTGTAAATTGTGTGATTTTAAACATTCAGGTGAAAATGTAACGTAATACATAATATAGCTTGTTGTAACGTAACAAATGTCAAACAGTCAAGAAGTAGAAAATAAACCTTGGAATCAGTTATTTATTAGTTATTAGTAGTGGTATGCTAGCAACTGAGAAACTTGCACTGCAACACAATTTTTACCTGAGCATCATTAAAATCATATTAAACACTTATTTGGTAAAGGGCCTTATTCTGTAACTTTTCAAAAATTTAATTTTAAAAAATATTTAATTTTTTCACCGGTCGAATAAAGCTGTATTTAGAATATCTGAAGTGGTATTCTGTATGCAAAATTTTTTATCGCCCTTATAATCTGCAGCGGTTAAAAAGTATAAACTGGTATTGATGACGTATTTTCAGACGTCATCAATTTTAAAAATATTTGACCAATCACGGAATTCAGAATATTAAAATATTTAAAAATTCAAACATTTGACAAGTACGAATACATGTCAATTGCTCATGTCAATTGACAATCAACATAACCTCACTTTCTGATATATTTATATTTGTATATTCATATGACTATACATATACTGAGTATTAAAAAATTTGTACTGAAATTCAAATTATAATTCAAATTGTTTGACAGTTCTAAAAAATACAGCGATGGAAAATTTTATAGTCACCGCTAAAGGCAACCTTATAATTTGGTCGATTTTTTACAGCGCCTAAAACAAAATCGATGGAAATTTCTTACAGAATACCAAATAAAAAATAATCGCTTTTGTGACGTTATTTAACAGCGATGAAATTTTTTCACCGGTGGAAATACTTTACAAAATAAGGCCCTAAATCGCTAATAAATGACAACGTGCTCCGTATTTGTAAATTCTACATACTCGTATATTGATAAAGTCTATCAGACTCTTAAATACATCAATGATTTTTAAATAATCATAACATTCTATTAGATATGACGTCACGCATTACGTCACGATTTAATTCTCTACAATACATTGGAGACAGCTAACCTATGGCCGAATAATTTTTTAAAGTTATAAACCATTAATAATAATAATAAAACGAAAACAAATATTAACAATATTACATTTAAGTGTTATAGAAACACACCATGCCAGTAACATCAGAAATACAGTTAAACAAATTTCGTTTCTGTTCCAACCCATTGCAGCTTTCCACCGCGTACGCTCTATGTTCGTCATTTAAAATTTGTTTGACTTCTAAAGTTCACTTTCTGTAAAGGTCACTTTAAATGTTTCATGTAAAGTTCAAGATTATGATTTCATTTTTCGAAGCAGAGCTGTAACAATTCTTATGACAATTAAACGAGTGAGTAATTTAAAAACTTTATGCAAAAACTATACTTGTATTTAAATGCCTTACGACATAAACCATACCGCTGTCTTATACGTTTTATGATTATGAGAGCACATAATTCATTTTAGAAGAGAATTTATTAACTTTGACTCCATCATCACACGTAGATAACTTAGCACTGGTCCACGGATCGAATCCGTAACCCCAGCAATCTAAACCCGAAAACGCAGCGTGTCGCTTCGTTTCCAGTATCATATCTAGTCCCAATTTGTATAAATAATATTTATCGCTTCTGCATTAATATAACATTTAATTATTCTAGGATTTGGATTGGGAAACGATGAGAAAGGCAGCAGATACTTGGAAAATAAAGAGAAATGGATGTGCAAAGTGTGCTGGAGAGAGATAGAAACGTAGGAACATCAGCTGACTGAAATATTGAGAGCTTACAAAGTTTCAATTTAATGCATTACGCATGATAATAAAACACGCATAGTGTTACATTACAAACGAAAGATTGCACCACGATCTTGAAATTAAAACTTGAACATTGAAATACAAAGACCTATCCAAAAATATTAGTGGCCAACCTAACAGAACTAAGTTCAGAAGACTAAAGAGGAAGACGCCTTAGGATTAAATTAAATGAAATAATAAATATGGATACGGATTCTTTAATAAACATAACATTTAGTTTTTTTTTGTTACTCCAACTGTAGAACTGTTCATATAAATACCTTAAAATTAGCTAACAAAATGAAAGATTTCCACTGGACAATATGGGATATGATAATATTATCGTAATATGCTCGTACGTATGTATAACGGACGATAAAAGCCTAAGTGCCTGGAAAGCTCTTTCAAATTATATTTAAAAAAAAGATCGTTTGCATTAAGTGCTATTACTGACACCACTTTGACACTATTATCCCCCTCTTTCTCCCTTCACTGCACGCCTAAGTAAGTGCTCTTGATAATATTGCATACAAATCACACTTTACATTAAAAGGGGACTTTTATTCTGCACCAACAATTTATGGAATAAATCGCAGTACATTTCAAAATATAAGGGATGTTTACGTCAGGAATGATAAATTAGTTGCAGGATTATACGTATAATGATATTGACGTTTTTACAGTTGCTCTATTATATGAAAATGTCAAAATTAAGGTTATGTCACTGTTATTTAAATGAATAAATAAGTAAAAAATTAGTAAAATAATTATTTAAATGTCTGTTAGACACAGATACATGTGTTTAAGTTTTATTTAACATAATAAATGTTACCGTCTAATTAAACAATACTACCTAATGTGCAACGTTCTGTGACCATATTACTGCTTTTTGAAAATAATAAAATGCCTTTTACGCATTAGCATACTCATGGATCTTCTTAAGAACAACTTTTTAAGGCTCTTAAATGATATATTTCTATGTTATGGTGAAGTAAAATATAAGGTAACATGCATGTTTTTGTGTTTCGAGGGTTACTATAATATGCTATTTAATATATTATAATATTTACTTACTATATTCGCTAAACACAAAACTTAAATACATGTATTATTTAATGTAATATTTTTTACTTAATATTACGTTTTATTATTTATGGAAGCTTAACATAATTCTTTATATATAGTCAATAAATAAATGCGCAGCAATTAATAATGTATTAATGATACATATATTTATTTCATTTTTCGTCCTATCCTGGACGACATCCTATAATGTTCGCAGTATTTATGGGGTCTTGGTCTTATATATGTGTATTACACCACTGACAAATAAGTTTATGACAATGTAAGTATAAAATCAATTCATATTTCATAACTACATAAAAGAAAAATTTAAAACCAAATAACTCTTGATTATTAAATTTATTTCGAAAAACACACGTAATTGCTAAAATGGTTTTGAAAAAAATGTAAAACTTCGACTCAAATAAAGAAGTACTGGAAAGATTCCAGTCTAAGACAGTAGGGAGGCATCATGGATATCTCGTGGCACGTCAACAACAAATAGCTTCGACATAAGAACTGTTAAAGAGGATATCAACAGCGACTTAACAATCACCCAAATTATCTCGATATGAATTTGTTGGATAAAACACATTTGATTTAAAGAGACTAAAAATGGATAAGTGTTGCAAGTGGTATTGTATATGCACTTTGTGTAAACACTCATTTACTGTTTTATGCGGTATACTAATTCTAAGTTACTGTCCTATTAGCTTTAGCACTTGTATATATTTAATTGGTTATGTGCTTTGTGACCCACCCGTGATGAACGTCGCTAACCCAATAATTTCACAATAACGTGGATTTACAAGTTAAATCTAGGCCAGCTGCAGAAATATTTAAATTATCACAACGTGTAATTGTTATATATAAATTATAGTTTAGAAAGATCAAAATTCAATAGTGATATATTAGATGTGATTAAAACTTTTCCTGTTAATACTAAATTTTTGTTAAGTGATTCAAAATTACTTAGTGAATTAATAAAAAATTTAGAAATTTGTAAAATTGAATTATAAATTATAAAAGATGTATAAAAAATGTTTGATGGTGGCTATGACAAAAGAAAGTCAAGGCAAATAAGTAAATAAATATAAAAAAAAAAAATTGTTATACATAGATGAAGCCTTCATTGGACGACTATTTCTTATCTAGGTTTGGTTCATAATTAGCACAATTACTTATCGTTTGTACCATTAAGTAAAAATAAAATTCGCTAATAACTTTCAAAAAGTTAAACAATAAAAAATAGGATACATTTTCAGATGTATTTAAAAATGAAATCGGGTGCCGCCCATTTACAAGGTTAAGACCCGCTGTTTAAAATAATATTAAACCTGTACCACAAGATATTTATGTGGAGATAGCAAAGAAATATGTACTTGGCAAGGAATAAAACCCGTGCCAAGTAATTAAATACAATTTACCATTTAATAAGTTTGTATAATGTCAAGTTGTTTTAATTGCATGCAGTTTCTACTGGCACAAAACTTTATTTTAAAATAAAATTTCAATTATATTTTTAAATGACTTTTTCATGAGTAGTGGAGTACATATTTTAATAAATGTTCTGTATTTAAGAAAAATAAATATTTGTTAAAAACCTCATTTAATGTGTTTTTAAATATGATTTACGTATTGTTTCAGTTATACGCGAAACAAAACTCCGGACGCTATCTTTTGCGTTCCGTGCGCTCACAGAATTCGCGGCATACTGAAGGCAAAGCACCGCGACGGCGACGCCGACGACGACGGTGGTTCAGCCCCCTGGAGGTCGACGTCGGACGCGAACTCCTACGTCATACCGTGTCGTCCGTTTGTACCACACTCTGGAGCACCGCGACGCCATACCCACCCCCTATCACCCAAGATCCGTGTACCTGACGATGGACAATTAGTTTACCGCCCGTTGAAGAGGATGATAAGGCCACTCAGGTAGATGATGGTCCATGTGAATCTGTGCCGACGTTCTGAGAAAGGATTGAAATCAATGTGGTGTTTATCATAGAAAATACATCTGAACCATATATCGAGGGATAGATATAGAATATATGAATCTCCTCAGATCTAATTTTATCCCGTACAATTTTTAATTAATTATTAATTTCTTATTTTTAGTTATTGAACATACACTTCTTAGAAATATTAGCTCTCATTTAAAAACTAAAATTAATAGTAAGTAGAAGGACGAGAAGCTATTGTTTAGAGTCCCGTTAATCCGACTCTGATTTCCTTGATGTTTTTTAAACATCAATTAAGTATCATTCCCACTCACTGCTTTATTTTAATTTTGTATTTAATTTAAATTGTTTAGCATATCGCAATACGCGTAGTCATTCACAGTACCATTTTTAATTTAATTAATTTTTTAAGTTTTCTTAGTTTTTTTAGAACCTTACAAGGTCCGATGTATTTTTTTTTATATATAGTTTCTCGGGCGTCCTAGGCATGTAGCCTTTTATCGCCAATAATATTGTTCTGCTTCTTCTTATACTTTATCTCCAGACAACAAGAATGAACTATAGGTACAATGTATTAAATTAAAAATATTAAATTAAGAAAAGCTATATTATATTATTTATATTTAAAAGAAGTTTACGACTGCTGTGTCTGCGGGTTGGATCCCCGGACCAGATAGATTTCCTAAACAAAATGAGATAATTTTTTTTTTCTTTTTTTCTTGTGTAGTCCTGAGCAAGACCATCCTCTGGTGCCCGCTTATCGTTGAATATTGGGACACCCTGTACTATATGTATATAAAAGTACCTACAATCCTACGTTCTACTCGCAGTCGTAAATTTTCTAACTTGCTCGGAAACATACAACTGTATACAGAACGACCACGGCGCATTTCGTGTTTACTATTTCATGTACAGCGGATCGTTTAGAGTAGAAAGCGAACAGATATATAATATGCACTTATATTAGTTTCAGTAGAGTGGTGTATTGATAAACATTAAAGTATAAACATCACTTCATGATAAAGTGTGCTAATGCGTGACAACTCGATTACACCATACTAAAAAAGTCTGCGTTTCAAGTAACCCGACAGAATATAAAGACGAATTCACGACCCTATCCTCCTGATAGCAGATGGAATACCATACTATTATATGTATATCACATAAAGGCGTTATGAGAGTATAAACACTTAACGCGGTTCTTACATGCGTCCCGTGTCTCAGCGACCCCGACTAACGCCCGACCAACGCCTGGGTCTGTGCGAGTGCGAGTGCGTGATAATGTTCTATTTATTCTGGAAGCATTATCAACGTATATCATCCCCATGCGTTGTGGTTGTCCTCCTTCACCAGCCCTGTTCTTCTCGCCTGTAGCTGAGGGGCACCTGGCAATCCTAGTGATCCTGTAAAATCCTGGAAATCCTGACAATTCTGGGAATATTTAAGAAAACTCTGAACAAAATCCTAATATTTATTTGATGTTCTTCAATTTATCACAAGAAGCTGCAGCGGTGAATGGGTGGGTAGCTAACAATGGGGTTTGATATATTGCTAAATATATTTTACACGCGATCTGCTGTAAAATACTTAAAGCGAAACGTATTTTAAATGAGAGGCACGCCACCAGGTGGATCACACATTACACACACTTGGTGGAATTAAATCTTACGATTGTTTTAAAAAAATTAGAATCATTAATTGAGAATATTTAAAATCGTTTTTTTGTAAAATATATAGAAAGTGAGCTATTTTGTATCGTTTTTGACTTTCCTGACGTAAACTAGTGACCTAAATATCGCGACTTGACAATGTTGCACTTTACGGGCAGTTCTAAAAACTCCAAAACACTAAAACCTAACGTAAACAAGTCGATTCTTGGTCAATGAAATGTCGGTTTTACACCAGATAGACAGTTGCATAAAACTGCAACAAAATGTTGTTTTATTTAAAAGTTGTATCAATGTTTACACCAACTAGACAGTTTTTACAACATTTTTGTCATGTGTTGCAGTTGTTTGCAAACAAAACACATTCTCATCTAGAGTCGGTAAAGATCATAGGAAACACGGTTGCGTTGTTTTAAGGCCCTCCACACATGATCACAAACGCGAACCCTGAATCTTGATGGTGAACAGCATGAGCAGAGATGTGCACACACACTTTTCAAAAGTATTTAAATACAGATATATATACAAATACCTCACAATACGACACAGAAATATCCCCTATTATGCTATTGTTAAAAATTCTATAGAGTCACGAAACACGGCTCGACATTGAAATCTTCGAGTTTTCAATCAGACTCGTGTACGAAGGGCCTTAGTCTATTTGGTTTGAATACGCAGTTTTAGTTTCTGTATACATTTGCACTTCGCCCCGCAGTCGATACGAGACTATACGAGGGGAAACATGAAATGAATATACTTTTATCTCTTTCTATCCAAACAAGTATAGTATCATCGTATTGTAATTTAAAAAATATGAGTCATGTTTTGACATGAGTATATCTATGGAGTATATTTGTACAGTCGGTGTATTTAATTGCTTGTGATTCATTTTGATACATGGGAATCTTTCTGTAGGTTGAGCTCATACTGCGAATTTTTTGTTACCAGTCGCAAATTTTAATTATCTATCTTTGAAATATTTCCTTACCAGTGGGTCCTAAGATATGAATCAATCATACAATTTGTACATCAATTCTTTTTTGTACATGTGATATTGACGTACACCGCTATAAAGTGGTATGTTCAGTGTTCAGAGAATTACCAAGGTACAGAATAGACATATTGGAAGAAGCTGCCACAAACAAGGAATATCATCCGACCAAGTGGAGCAGTCGCTTTAATATCCTATGTTTTTAGAAAACTACTACCAAATAAATGCAAGATCTATAAAGCAGTGACAGTGGAAGATAATAGAATTAGGACGTGAGAATATCTTCATGTGAGAATTGAATTTCTTTTAGTCAAAAACAGTATATTTAGATATTTGATAGAAAAGCGAGCTAAAAAAGAGAATAAATATTTTTACATGCCACTTCTCTCATTAGGAGTTGACTTAAATGCTATGACAAGTGTAAATATGGTTCAAATTACGACAGTTCTCAACACAAGTTGTGCCGTATAAATGGACTTGTGTCCTATGTCTTAATTTCTACAAAAGTGTACTATACGAGTATATTGATAAAGTGGGTTACTAGAACCTCAAATGTTCAATTATTTTTTAATAACTCCTTATATGTTAGGAGATATTAACAATTAAAAAAGTCATTTTGTCTCTTTAATTATTAAAGGGATTCAGCATTGTACACATTCCAAGTGCATGTGACATCACAATCCTTGTGTAAGGTTACCAACCTTACAGCTCATAAATCTCTGCTATATGTATTTATATATCAAAATATCAAATATTATTTACAGATATTTCAAGAAACAGTCAAATTCCAATATTATGTCTGCCTTAGCAGAGTTTATTAAAATAAAAACTTATTATTCTTTGACTTGACTTGATTATTTCGACTACAAACAGTTACAAAGCATTACCACAGCACTGACCTACTCAGCAAATAACAGACGTTAATAAGCATTTCACGTCATACCAATATAACCGACCATTTCTAGCGCTAAAACTACAATTCAAACTTTTAATTGCTATATCTCCGTCAACATTTAGATATTTAATAAAATAGACACGCCAATACACATTTATTATCACCAATTTCAATCTACTATTGAAAAATAGACCACTAAAAATGAGGACACAAGCCCATGACAAGGAAATGACAGTAAATTCATTATCGTATTATAGATTTATACGGCCCTTGTAACCTCTTTTAAGCATGAGTCACTGCCGAACTCGCATAATTTGATCTATAATTTGAAGTGAATCCACTTCACTAGCTCGTTACAAACCAAACTATAAGTGACAACTTCAATAAACTTACATAATTATTGAAAGCAAATAATTCTAAGTGTTCGTCAGATTAACTACCATTCAGATAAGTTAAACCAGCATTTGACTACTTACTCGTGACTATGTTTGTTGTTAATTCATTATTAGTTCATTGATCGTGAAATGTTTGTGCTTCAATCAGAACTTTATTTTTGTAGGTAAATTTTCGTATCGTTTGTTTTTATAGTATTGTAAAAATGATCTGTTAGGAGTTGCATGATGGAGTTGATGTATAATGAAATCACTTGTTCGCGTCGATCTGTATAAGGTTTTAATAATCAGAAAAAAATTGTTATTAATATAATTATATATATATATATTTTTTTATAATTATTTACTTATTTGCCTTGACTTTCTTTCGTCATAGCCACCATCAAACACTTTTTATACATCTTTTATAATTTATAATTCAATTTTACAAATTTCTAAATATTTCAATAATTCACTCATTAATTTTGAATCACTTAACAAAAATTTAGTATTAACAGGAAAAGTTTTAATCACATCTAATATATCACTATTGAATTTTGATCTTTCTAAACTATAATTTATGCATTCAAATATAATATGATCCAAAGTTCCTTCTTCAACACATTGACATCTATCGTCAGATTTAATATTAATTTTGTACAGGTGAACTGGAGTTTTGCAATGATTACTTTTGATTCTGATTATAGTTGATATAATTTTGCGGGACTCATATCTAAACCATTTCTTCTTACTTAAATTTGGATGTAACATATAATAATCTCTTCCTTTTAACTGAATTTTGTTAATGAAATCTGTGTTTCTCAAATTGAAGTTTAATTTTTTGATTATGTTAAATATTTCATATGAAAGTAATTTCACTTTCATCTCAATTTCTAAATTTAATGATTCCTTTGTCAATTTATCCGCAATTTCGTTTCCTCTTATTCCACAATGTCCTGGTATCCACATAAATTTTATGGTATTATTCTTATTTATTATATTGAAATACATCTCGTTAATTTTGCATGTCAAAATATCATTATTTGATTTGTTATCATTAGAATTTAAATTTTTTAAAACACGTAAAGAATCCGTTATTATTATAATTTTATAATTGTTGATATTTTCATTAATTTCGTATAATTAAAGTATACTCGTACAAGCAAACTTTGTCATTTAATTTAAATTTATAATATTTTAAATGTATTTGTTCATATATAGCAAATCCTGCTTTATTTCTTTCTAAATCAATGGATGCACCTGTATATATTATTTTTGTAAAATTTGTATTAAATTGATGCATTAGATTTAAAAAATTTTCATTATTTAACTCATTATTAAATGATTTTGACAATAATTTTGTGTTAATAGGTTTAATTAATAAATCAAACGGAATAGAGTACAGACTTCGCAGACGCTTCCTGTTAACACCGCCTTTTTGATTGAGAAACCAAAATTTATAACAGCAGTAGCCATGAATAGATCATTCTTGTTGTCGGGATACAAAGTATTAGAAGAAGCAGTAGTGTAGAAGAAGTGTAACTTTATAATTCTTATATCGAGGCGACTGACTAAAACCGACCGACCGACTGGGGCGCTACTCCCTATTTGTCTAGGTCTAGATGGACTGACCAAGAATTCCTTATTTTCTAGGTTTATATAGTTTAAAAAGTCTTTGTTCGAATATATGATCTCATTTGAACTCTAGCTATGTTTATCTTAAATCCAAATACCGTTTCGTCAACACTTCTTTGAATTCTGGTATTTGGTTCTAATCTAAACATTATTTGAATCTCTACGTGCTTATGAACAAAGGATTAGTTAATTAATATTTCTTTTAAAAGTTAATGTAAATAGTACATCGCCAGTTTGACTATAATAATATGCGTCTTTGTTCTATTGATAAAGCAATACTTAATCTAAATAATGTGCCCGCCAGTTAGGCGTCTTAAAATCATTAAAAATCTACGTTTTAGTTTACATATGAACCTTTACACTGGTTCCTAAATAGTTGTAATAATATATCAATAATTAATGAATCTATGGGACTGTTACACTTTAATGGTTGTTTAAAAGTTTTAAACTAATACAAATACAATCTGCACACACACACATACACATAGATATGATTCCTTAATATTTTGTATTTCATTATTCTGAAATGAAACCATCCAGACGATCCAGTACTCCAGCTGCTAATAGGATTCCTTCCTGCAGTCCTTTGTGTGCCATGAGGCCACTAATGCATTCCGAACTGATAATAGTTGCACTAGAGCGTCGCGACGCTAAAGTAGACAGCGTAAAGTGGTGGGAATACATAAAGACGAGCAGTGCCGTAACTAAACATTAAATTAACAGCAAATGTAAGGGCACTCCAGGAACTAAGACACTTTGATTCTGTGATTTTAATTATTGAATACATTTTACAATAATATTTAGATAACAAAAAAATAAATCGTATGAATTATCTTATATTATTTTATTATATTAATTGTGTGCCTTTCGGCTTTACAATCTACATTATTATATTTCTTAATCCATTTCATATAAATTCAAGGTTAAAACTAAACTTAAACTATCCTATACTATTACAACTTCGAATAGTACTTTCAGTTTCTTCTTTTCTTGATCCTCTCTCTTCATGTCCCCTACTCCTTCTTTATTCACACCGTTTCCTGCTTCTCCTTCCTTATTGCCTGTATCTTCATCTATCACCTCTTGCCTTCCTTGTCTCCTCTCGACAAACTCTCTATTATCTTTTCACTATCCTTCCTGCCTTCTCTCTTCGTTTTCACTCCTCCAATTATGTCTATTACAAGCATAAACGCACTATTTTTACTATTTCCTCTTGACTCTCTTATTTTACTATTTCTTCTTGACTCTCTTCCTTTACTATTTTATTATTGTCTCTATCTCCGTCATCCACCTCTTGTCCTTATCTCCTTTCCGCAAATCCTCTATTTTTCTGGACTGAAGATTAACTGTTTCCTCGCTACTTCTTTCTTTCTCCTGCTTCCCTTTACTACCTCTTTTAGTACTTTTTCTCTCTTCATGTTCCTTAAGCAACCCAGCTACGACCTTATTTATTGTCCTGTTTTTTTTTTCCTTTTTTCTATTTCCGCCATTCACCTCTTTCCTTCACTGCCTCCCTTTAATAGCTGGCCAATATTCATTTCGCTCACTACTTTATCTTATATAAATTCCTTTAAAATATCTTAACCTAAATGGGTTGAATTATTATTTTATAGCTATTTTAACTGCCCTTTATCACCCTTCCCTTTTGAATTATTTTTCAATTCAATTCTTGATGTATGTATCATGATGTTCTTAAAATATTCTTCGATTACGCTCACCTCTTTAAATTTACCGGAGATAGTTGCGAATTATTAATAATTACCGGTTATTGCAATGTTACCTTTTATATATAATTTTTTATCTAAAAGGGTAACAATTCAACATTTAACCTTTAGGAGGATTTCTTTAAGAAACTGTAATCATTAAAGGGATCCTTACCAGGGTTTTTTTGAGAATCTTTATCATTATGTTATTTAATTATAATGGGAAAAACAAGACTTATGTTTCAAGAAACCCGAGAAACTTTTGATTTGTTAGATAAGACTCATGGTAGATAACTCTGATTAGTGGGTTACATTAATAATAGCTGTGGAATATTAATATAAATATATAAACAGGGTTATTAGTAAAATGTCACAATCCCTTCATGGGGCTGTAAAGGAGGTCTTTAGCTATTAAATGATCTATAAACCTATTAGGAAAAAGTGTACCATTTTCAAGATATTTACCGTTTTATTATTTTTTAGAATAGATAATTTTTAAAATTACTTTTAAAAAAGCAACCGGATGAAATAGGTTTTTATTATATTTCTTTATTAGTCTTAGACACTATAATAAATCTTAAAACATTTTACAATGGGCTTGTGTCCTATGTCTTAATTTCTATAAAAGTGTAATATATATTGATAAAGTGGGTTACTAGAACTAGTGGGTTACTCTTTATATGTTAAGAGATATTAACAATTAAAAAAGTCATTTTGTCTCTTTAATTATTATAGGGATTCAGCGTTGTACACATGCTAAATGCATGTGACTTCACAACCGCTGCCAACCTTACAGCTCATAAATCTCTGCTATATGTATTTATATATCAAAATATCAAATATTATTTACAGCTATTTCAAGGAACAATAAAATTTCAATATTATGTCTGCCTTAGCAGGGTTAAATCAAATAAACACTTATTATTCTTTGACTTGACTTGATTATTTCGACTACCAACAGCTACAAAACATTACCACAGCACTGACCTACTCAACAAATAACTGACGGTGAAATGCATTTCACGTCATAAAAATATGGCCGACCATTTCTAGCGCTAAAACTACAATTCAAATTTTGAATTGCTATATCTTCGTCAACATTTATTAACATCAATTTCAATCAACAATTGAAAAATCGACCACTGAAAAATGAGGACACAAGCCCATTAGAGCTTCAAAACTGTATGAGTTTCCCAATTTTTCTAATTCCTTTCGACAAAAATTATGATATTGTCCAAAAAATGTCTATGGAAATTGTTCGGCGTAAAATTTCAAAAACATCTACAAAGGCTATCCAAACTACATTGTAAGTTTGAAAAAGTGCTCAAAAAGAAACAAGTAATTGAGAATAACGAAACATCACCTAAAGCATTATAACGAGTTAAATTTTGAATTTCTTGTCTGTTTTTAACAATAATTAAAAAGAGATCATCAAAATATGAATTCACAATGTATTTTCAAAATGTAAACCTTTATTTCAAACGCAGCGGCATTCGTTTTCGAAATTAAGTTATAATAGCACTACTACTTAAGTTGCGACTGATCACAATTGCAGCGGATTTCATACGATTTTGAAGATCTTGAGGGTCGGCACAGGCGTTACATGGAACACCAGGCTCTTTACTAAACGTATGGATGGGCATAATCAACGAAAATTTAATTGGCTCATATTTTATTTCCATCAAATTGAACACAGAAGTTTACAAGAATTTCTTCAGAAGAAATTTCGTTGGAAAGCCGGAGTGGGGAAAATCGTTGCGGCTCTGCAAACACAAGTACTTACAACTGCATTACCCGCAGACTTAATTATTTGCTAGAGAGCAGCACTTATCTCCTGCATTGAGGAACCAGTCGAACTTTAAACCTATCTAAACCTAAACGATCCCTACAGCGACATTTAACAACAAGGTTACATTTCAAACATATTTTAAACTTTTCTTTGACGTTACTTTTTCTTTGAGGTTAGGATTTGGCTGATATTCGTGTTATTTGTATCTGAATTTCCAGTATGTGGTCTTTGACGTAACTTAAATTCAATCGTTTGGTATCAAAGCATTCCAAAGGAATATCTCAGATGTAAGATGCCGAGCATATTGTTGTACATTAATTCGCTCGAAAGGGAATACCTTTAGAGTTGTGGTTACTAAGCTAGGGCTTTGCAATAGTATGCCCTTTAAAATAAGTAGTACAAGAATTCATATTTATTTCCATGTAATAAAAAATGTTCTTGTTAGGTTAAATCGAAACGTATCTCGTGCTATAGCTGTATCATATCTATATCTTATGTTTACAATCTTTAAAAAAAAAGTACTATTTTCATACAATTCGTAAAACATTTGAAAATATATTTAACGAGAGTTTATTTCATACTATGTTAAAAATGTATTTCGTAATTTTGGCAATCCGGTTGTTTGTCATTTGCAGAATTCTTTGAAAATAGCCCTGGTTCAGTTCCTGAGAATATAATTGTGCCTAGTTTTGGTTTGCCACAACGAACGTTTTCGACATATTTAACTTTTCCATCTCCATAAGTTTAAGAAAGTTGGAAGATTACAGACCTGGTCTAACGATGTTGTGATGTGAAGACTGTGAGGAGGAAACGCTTAAGCATGTCAAGTATAGGTGTAATGGAAACGTGGACAACGAAAGCGAATGGAATAAAGTAGATGAAGGACGTAAAAGCCAGGAGCATGGAAAATGAAAATATAGTGGAATGGAGGAAGAGAAAGTAGGCAGCTGGTGGGGGATAGATGAGTACAAGTGAGAACACATAACAGTAGGTGTCAGGAGAAAATGGAAAGTCGAGCAGGACTAGAGGAGATGTGGAGAGGAAAAAGGAAAGATACCCGACAGTTACTTTGACCAACGCGTGAAAATTTATTTAATCACAATTACCATTAAGAAGAAATAATGGTAGCGGTAAAAGAAATGTAAAAGAGCATGAGTTATCTTTAGACGAATTATTTTGTTTATAGTTAGAGTATAATTAAGAATACATAGATGTAATTAATATTTACAAATGAAGTTGTTATAGTGAAAAATGAATTGTAAAAGTAGTTTATAGTACCGGTAGGCAGATCGATTAAATAAATACATACGCACATACAGTTAGTATTCTATCATAGAGAACTCTAGTAATTCATTAAAAGTCACTTCGATCATGAGCCCACTTGCCATCATTTAAGTTTATTGATCCGCCACTGAATTTGTGTGTTCTAATCTCTTTATTTATAGAACTTTTATACATTTTGTAGATACCATTTACAATGAAAGAAGAAGAAGTACTAGCAAACTACTTTTACGTTTAATAACAAAACATAAAAGTCAGACATAATTCTTAAAGATACTTAACTATGATTTGCAGGATAAAAGCAGGACACTGCAGATGTCCATATCATTTGAATGAAATAAATACAAGAAGATTGCCAAATTTTCTTTGAGGAGAAGTAGGAACTTCAGATCATATAATGTTAGAATATACGAAAATAAAAATCTAAGTTATTTCAGAAATTTGATACATATCGTAAAAATTGAAGTTAATTTTCCAGTACACGTATTGCAACGATTTCTAACAGATTGTTGTTGTCAGCTTACTGAACTAGATGGGCGTGAGGTCTTACTTTTCGATAGCATATGATTTTGTATTCATCAGAGTATTTTTAAGTAGCAGTAAAAGTAAATGTATTAGAATTGTAGTGCTTGAGAATAGTTTATTATTTAAGCTTCGCGACGAATAGCAATTGCAGCTTATGGTTTGGCAGTTGTAACGAGACTCTCATCCTTTGCCGGTGCATAAACTGGTTGTTACCGATAACCCGTGCAAGTAAAAAAATTAAATTTAATAGTAGTAGAAAGGTACACATAATATATGTGTTTTTCCCTTGTTTGATCACGTGGTACTAGGATGTAAACTTAAAAAGCCGGCAGACGACTACTTATGGAGTCATTTATTAAGAGGAGTTAAGTTTGATCTCCGATGTAAATAGTGCCTCTGCGAAGAGTGTAATTGAGTTCATATTTGACAATGGAATTGATATATAACATGTATAGAGAATCTTTAAAGAACTTTAACATAGGATATTGTTATGTATTATTTTTATTAAACACTAAAATTCATACTAATTAAAAATTGTAATTTAGATTAAACAAATGGTGATGTAAATATAATTGTTAACTTTATATATATATATATATCCTCGGATATAAAAGGAGCAGAGCATCGCGTCGCGAGTCAATCCGTGGGAATAGTGAGTCAACAGTCAGTCCGCAAGAAAACATCAGTCAGCAATGAATAATTAAGTGAAATATTAAACAGTAATAATTATAAAGTAGTTGTAATTGTTTTTGTGTGAATAAATAAAGTCTGTAAAAGTGTAAATCCTTCTTATTATTTTAATTGTGGCTATTCATTAATTTATAAGTTACAACGCGACTAAATAGTGTAAAGAATTGCATCCGCTCGGCAACTAAAAAGAACCCCAGTCGCAGGCGTAATACGGCGTATATTTAGAAGGTTCGAGAATCTTAATCTCCCTTCCCTTAATCCTCGCTCGCACATACAAATTTGTACCTTTGGCGTCCTAGAAGGTTCCAGAGCCAGACTCCCTTCATTCCCCTTTCACGCCCTTACAAGTTTGTATCATTTGGTGTTAGAAGCTGAAGAGGATAGTTGCTACGTGCACACCAGCCGTCTCTCTCGTACTCTCAGTAAAATTGTAACAATATATAATACACAACTAAACAATACAGAATAAATTAAATATTTAAAATATAATGAGTTGCATTTAAAATAAAGGTGAAATATGCAGCTCATGATTTATATACGTAGAGCATGTCGTTGCAATTCTTACTCTCAAACTGTACCGATGTGCCGATGAGTAAAAGTCTACAAAGCACTGAACACTAAGCCGCTAATGGACAAGTGGAAATAGTGTTGTTAGTTGTCAGTTAGATTATTTCAACGTTCTATTTAACAACACTTAATTGCGTCAAGAAGACTGTCAAGTCACGAGTCCTGTGTACCGGGCATTCCCGGTGTACCCGGTCGAAGCACATCGTCCTACTACGTCGCAGAGTCCTCAGTTGTGATGATATTTGTCAATTACGTGAACACTTTGTGAATATTAAACCACGTTCCATTTGAAGGAATTGCTGAGTTTCTGTGAGCAAGACCGTGTACGTCATACCGCACATTCATGTTAGTCAAGTAGCTTGAAGTCAAGTCACACACAACTGATCATACTTGTAATACGTGCAACATCTATGTTATGTAACATATAAAGTGGAAAGCATTTCTACAAGTTATACTTTCGGGAAGCGAAAATAATTAACTGATTTATATTTTTATTAATTTATAAAACATATTATTCTTTTGTTATACTATAATTATACTATTTAATTGAATAGTTTTTGAACCATTAAACATAAAACTGACATTTTAGAACGTGAGCTTTATTATAATCTTCGAACCTTGGGCCCTATTCTTGAGTCTTGCAAGCAATGATCATGATCGAATATGATTTATATGAGTGAAACATTTTAAGAATCATTTTTAAAAAAGTATTTCTGAACTATAATTAATTATAGGATTTAGGAATAGTACTTAGTAGTAGTATTTAAAAGTAATGTAAAATACGATAAAAAAAATTTACTACAATGTCAATTTTTTTATTTTTCTTATATTTTAGAATTTGGAGCGATTTTAACGTCAATGTCCTGTTCGCCTGAAGTTATTCTATATTAGTTAAATTTAATTTAATAAGTTCATATCAGTTAGGAATTCCAACACTTTTTGAATTTCTTCTGGATTGTCTGAAAGAATGTCCGTTAGTTCTCCACTGATATTGTGTTTTGTTATTTGCGTTTGATATTATGGGCAGGTTACTAGGAGTATGGACTGTTATTTGTGTCTGACAGTTGCACACTGTTGTTTTACTGATTAAGAATTTTTTTTTACTAAAAATTATTTTACAGTACAATATTTCTCAATTAATGATTCTAAGTTTTACAAAATAATCGTAGAAAAATTACCATTGTTATACCACAAAATATTCGTTTCAAGATAAGTCGGTGTTAAAGTTCGCATGTTAAAAATGTAAATTGTAACAGTTCAAATTTATCAATTTAAAATGCAAGGAATATTAACACTTTTTCTACGTATGTAAATATATATTTAAATTTTAAAGATGATCGCAAAAAATTAATTTTCTAAATAATATTTCTTGTCAGGACCTCGAACGTACAATTATTTTACGGTTAAGAAGGTACAGGACGTTAACGTAAATGATGAAAACGTCGTGAAATTTGGAGGGTCGATACAAATAGTTAAAATACATGCTGCATCAAAATTTTAGAAACCTTGGGTTCATAGTTTTCTTTTTATACATGATTAGAAATAGTCATTTTCCCTACAAATCATAATGTTTAGCTCAATTTCACCACATAATAGAACTTTTAACTATAAAAAAATGGTGACACGGCTTTCAAAAACTAGAAGTATATAAAAAAATCTTTTCTGTAACCAAAAGCAAAAAGAAAATTATCAAAAGGATACTTAAATACGAAAATATTAAAAAAAAACCTTTAAGAAACAGTAAATGTAGGTTATAAGCCGGCAACGTTGCAAATGCCAACTTGAACGGGAAATTCAAATTCTAAATAAATGTTGTATAAAATATAACAATTTATTGGTGAAAGAACCAAATCACGCATGCGTCAACACACGTAAATTTGCAGCGTTGCAAAATTTATTATTCCTTTTTCAAAATATTTAATTTGTATTTAAATTGAATTAATATAAATTTGATATTAATTATAGGTAATTTTTAATTTATTAAACTATTATATGCATAAAAAATCATTTTAAGAAGCAAAAAGCAGTTTAATAGGGAATTGAAAAATTCATTTTCAAAGGTACAGTCCCAATATTTGCTCGTCCCTCATGTACTTCGTATTTTGCATTTCGTATTACCGAGAGATAAACTTTTTGCATTGACGGTACGTCCTGTACCTCCTTAAGCAAAAGTAAATCAGAATGAATGCATTATAATTTCATCGAAAATTCAAAATCGGGGATGAATTCATAATGGTAAAACTGCATAATTTCATTATTGAAGGTTATTGAAATGTCGACAGCATCCTTATTCTTTATCCAACTGCAACTCTGTAACATTAAAATCCAATTACGCAACTCCAAGCTCTACCCCAACCCCAACCCCAACCCCTTGTGAATGAAAACAAACTGTTATTGTAAGCAGATCGCGTTCCAAATGTTATTCCTACTTTACTGCCTGGTAATGCATTTCCAGTTCCTGTAGAATATCATTTAAATTTAAAAGTACATTTTAATAATACGAGTATAAAATATAGCGAATAATGATTATCGACAATATCAGAATAAAAACACTCATTATCATATAAATCGAATTGAGCATTCCGGGCTGTTACAGGTAGGTGTCCCGTCACGTACTCCCTACTCCCTAGTGTCCCACGGGAACCTACTTACTCTACCGAACTCATAAATAATGCTTTGTCGTTCCACAGAAGGGATTACCAAGTAATCTGAGCGAACTTTTCCTTTTTTCTCTCTGGCTTTTCCAGTGAATGACAATGACAAGCTATTCTAAGATCTCATGATGATTGGGACGATTCCTGGGACGGTGTGAGGTTTTCTATTAGAGATAACAGATTTTGTATTTGTTGAATAAAAATCACTAATTTGTTTTCTCTTTAAAACTTAAAAGGGAAAAATAAAGTTACTTGTAAACTATTTTACATATTACCAGATTTAGGTCGGTTAAAATTAGTAAATAAGGATCTTAGATTAACAGCAGGTTCATGTTATTAAAACCCAGATATCCAGAAGACTAGATGCCGCACGGTGTTAAAAGGTTACACATATAAAACAATGTCTCCAGTTTTATTAGGAATTGCAAATTTTAACCATACCTGAAATTTGAAGTTTATTACTTATAATAAATTGTCAATTCCTTTTTAGCCAATTATTAAGTCAAAAATATGAAAGATACATAATATGAAAGTAATGACATTACTTTAACATTACATTAAAGTGGAATTAGAAAAAAATGAAATGTAAAATTGGCAAGACTAGTGGGATAATTCTGATAAAGGTAGAGAATTTTATAAAATACAACCAATACTGAAACATAAGCCATGGTTTGCCAAGCTAAAATGGCCAAGAAGATTAATAACAATGACCTCAAGACTAAGAATGAATCATACTGGAGCTTCGAAACAACTAGCAAGAAACAAAATCATTCCAAACTCTATATGCGGATGTGTTAAAGAGGAAGCAGATCCTGACCACATTCTGTGGCAATGTAAAAATACAGCAATGGCAAGAAATGGACTCCAAAGGGCGATGCTACAGACGCTTCCTGTTAACACCCCCTTTTTGATTGCGAAACCGAAATTTATAACTGCAGTAGCCATGAATAGATCATTCTTGTTGTCTGGATATAACGTATAAGAAGAAGCAGAGAAATATTAAGGGCGATAAAAGGCTACGTGCCTAGGAAGCCCGAGAAACTATATATAAAAAAAAGACATTACATTAACATACCAATCATAAACTGAAATAAGATATAAAACTATGGCATATAGCTGTGTAGATAGTTAAACGAACTTTTTTCATCATTTTGTTTTCTTTAATAACATTGTGCTAACTTTGCTAACTTTTCAAAGAAGGACCAAAGAATAATATTCAGTAGGTACGTGTTATTAATAAAAACAAGGACGAAGGATATAATACGATACGATGCGATACTTGGTCGAACTAGGAAAGGTAATATCCACTCAGTAACGAGTAAGCTCGGAGCAATAAAGAGTTGGTATATCGAAAAAGTTTGTAGAAAAAACGAGGAGCCCCCGTACGATACTTAGAGGAAATAAATAACATTCCAATGAACAGAGCCGTTCTGGGTAGACAACTATTCCTGGTAAATAAAATATCTGCCAAATATCAAAGCAATAACAGTTATGTGTTGACAGTTCAAAAATGGTGCGAAATTTAAAATAACAGATCTTAATGAAAGGCACTATAATACTTAAATTTATTTAAAAAAATTATTTTCTTTTACCAATTTCGTAATTTAAAAAAAGAATAAATAATTAAATTCACAAATAAGAAATTCAATGGGTTTTATACTTATTAGCATTTATTGAATTCACTTATGGAGTTTGTTTTGTCAGTATGGTGGACACTTATTAATCGATTTTTTACAATATTTCATTATGAGCTTTCGACCTCAAATGTTATAAGCACACCTTATGAATGGCAATAACCAATTATTAATGTAATATGTAAATATAGTAAGTAATAATGCAAGTGGTAAAATAATTATTTAAAATCATAAAATAATTGAGACACAATAATACTCGATTTATGATATACTTGTATTATTTTTCGGTATGTACATTATTTAATTTAATCATTTTAAAATTAGAATTAAAACTATATTTAGCTTAGTTTATACCGAGGTAGAACATATAATGCAATGTAACATTTCAATTAAGTTTTACAAGCGTCCAAAAAACTACAGACTATTTTTATATGAGAAGTAGAAAATGTACCACCAAAACGTTCTCCTATTTATTGAGATTTAATTTATTACGTCTCATTCTGTTTTTAATTTTATTTTTATCATTTTATCCATTTAACCTTAAATGTAATTTTGAACTTGTGAACATCATATTGTAATAATAACTATCTTTATTTAGTATAAGTTATTTTTTTTAATATAATTAATTTTATTTCTTTATATTTCATAAGCTGAAACTCATATTTTAGGTTAAAACCTTAAATTAGCACTAAAACTCAGTGACTGGGAATGGGGCTTAAAGCTATGCAAACTAAATTATTCTACATAGCAGTGAATCGAATATATGCTTTACTCAATGGACCCATTTAAAACAGATGTTAATTATTTTTATTTTGCATAATGCTATCATAATGTTGCATAATATATATATATTTTTTTATATATTTATTTACTTATTTGCCTTGACTTTCTTTCGTCATACCCACCATCAAACATTTTTTATACATCTTTTATAATTTATAATTCAATTTTACAAATTTTTAAATATTTCAATAATTCACTAATTAATTTTGAATCACTTAACAAAAATTTAGTATTAACAGGAAAAGTTTCATTCACATCTAATATATCACTATTCAATTTTGATCTTTCTAAACTATAATTTATGCATTCAAATATAATATGATCCAAAGTTCACCTTCTTCACCACATTGACATCTATCGTCAGATTTAATATTAATTTTGAACATGTAAGCTGCAGTTTTGCAATGATTACTTTTGATTCTGATTATAGTTGATATAATTTTGCAGGACTAATATTATAGTAAGTATTAGAAGACTGATATATGAAAATAATTATTCATTTTCTTGCACGTTTTTATTATTTATATATATTTTTAAATGAATTATATAATCACGATACTTGAATTGTCAAATACTGTCCTGTACGCCATGTTTGGTTGTAAAATATTTGAAACGTGTTTTAACACGAACGATGATAATTCCGTTTACTTTGCAGAGAGCCAACTCTGGTTCTCATGATATAGTTTTAAAGAAACATACCGAAAACCTGGGACGAGTTCTTAAACAAACATTTCTGTAATATAAATAGCCTCGAACTGTTCAATAATCTTAAGGGAATAACATATGTATGTGTCTACCAAGAAAGTTTTGAAGATATAACAGAAATAAAAAAGAAACCAGAACTTTCACCCGTCTCTTAGAACCCTAATGGGTAATTCTATGGGCATATCGTTAGGGGGAATCAATATTTAAAATATTAAATAAACGTGGAGTACAGGAATAGGTAGGAACACATCACATCCATCACTTAACCGGGATATTTCTTTTAGTTTTTCTTATCTGGTTGTTTTGCTCTGGGCACCGGTTGGTTGATTTACTTGTTACTGACAGAATAATTAACACTGAACATTTTGACGGATTTGAATAACAGGATTGCTTCAAGTTCAAAAACTGGAAAAGCAACAAGACGAAGAAAACTTCCCAAAAACTTTTATTCTTATTTTGTTTTTTAAATGATCTCTTACATGTCGTAAATGATCTGTTAGCATGCATCTCTTAATTTGGTTGAAAATAAGAAATAAAACAGAAAACAAACAATTGGAAAATTTGTAAAAAACAATATTTAAATTTTTTTAAATTTAATTTATTTAACGTATGCCTATGTACTATGCTTACTTTTATTAACGCCGATCTTTACTATGTTGGCAGTTTTTGTAGTGTCGCGGCCTCAAATATGTGACACACCTCTGCTTAATTAATATATGATTATGTATATGAATGATCAGCTTAAGTAGATAACAACCAAATCCAGAAAATACAACTTTGATCCAAGTCCAAGTCAAACAAGAAACCTTTCGCTCACTGTATCGTCTGATATTTTAATACACCCTATTTCTGTAACGCAAACGAGATAAGATGACTTTACCAAATATATTGGTTATACGAGTATATGGTGTCCCAAAAGAAAATTTCGATTTAAATGGCAAAATGAAGTAATTACGTCAAATATTTGTAAAATTTACTCAAATGAGACAAATTTTCCAAGAAATGATTTTGGTTTAATGATTATGCAGATATAAAGAAGTAGAAAATGGTTTTCTATGACTCTACTAATCCTGAAAAAAGAACGTTTAATAATTTAATAATTTCAAAAATCATTTTCTGATCTAAAGCTATTCCCACTCACTGAATTTCAGTGCTAATTTCAGATTTTAACCTAAAAAATAAGTGTTTGTGATATATAGAGAAATAAAATTAATTATATTACTACATAAATTAATTATATTAATACACAATCATTTATACCAAATAAAGATAGTAATTATTAGAAAATATTGTATATTACTAAAATGATTATTGAATGATGATATTGCATGATTTCACGGTTAAGGTTAAATCCCTAAATTAAAACTAAAAACAGTGAGTGGGAATGGTGCTCAACAGTATTAAAACAGATTCAAATTCAATAAATTTTATATTTAGATGATATTTTTTATGTAGAAGGTAAGTTTTTATTTTTATATTAAATAAATCATTGATCATATATGCTAGATAATTACTTCAATAAAGAACTGAAATATAACACAATGAAAAACTCATTGTGTTATTATCAGGAATATTCATAAATTCAACGATTCGCATTTTGTATGCCAAAACGTTGCAATATTACCAAAATTGTGTATTACTATTAAACAACTTTAAAGAAAATCGAGTGTCCTGGTTATGAATCGAGCCTCAGGTTTTTATTGAGATACTATACTGCTCTAAACACTGAAGTACGAGCGTCGTTGAAAATTTTCAGAATATAGACATTCTGCCATAAGGGTCCTTACCATAATTCTGTGTCTTATGTTAAATATTAAAAATAATAAAAAGTTATTAATTACACTGGTTTCCTAGTCTTATTTATTTTCCTGACTTGTTCTATTTTTGCAAGTGGAATTTTAAATTAATGCGTTAAATGTGATGAAACAAAGTTGCTTCCTCCATTTTTGTCATCTCTTATCATCTCTTAGGGAACCCCCCCCCCTGCTCTTCTGAGTGACGTAATTAATAGTTGTCCTCTTAACAACAAACTTTTAGATTTAAGATGTGTTGAATAAAGTACAATGAGAAGTATCCTAACCAATGTAAAGGTTGAGTTCAGACTTGCTACTCTTTTTCATTTATGCAAACAATTTTCTTAATAAATCAATAATAATTATATGATTATATGTTCAGCTTACCAATCCCTTTGTTCAATTTTAAACTCAAATTCGAACAATATCATCGACACTCCACTTGTTAGAGATTTGTCACAACCTACAATTAATTCTTCACGCCGCCATATTGTCCAACACTCGTGGCATGTTTATTGCAGAACGCTTTGGAGCAATGTTTTGACGGTTTCATTAGCCACCTGTTAATGCCTTACCGCTAATGATGGCCTACTGCCTGCCGGTGCCGGTGTTGGCGTCTGTGTGGGCCGCATCGTGTTGTGGTTGATGACCCGCGGTGCGACAGTGCGGCAAGGGGGAGGAGTTGATAACCCGGGTCATGGGTTACAGATGACATATTCACATTCAGAGGGTGGTAGCAGGATATCGGTTTGTAATATGTCTACCTGGCTGACATGACTCCCCGTTTTACCACTACTGTAACATCACAACCCTGAGAATATGGTGCTGTTAATAATGTACGGAGGGTGATTGATAGGTACCAGTGTTAGAAGTCAGATGGTGGCACAGTTCTCAAACCTGTGTGTCCTAGTTTGGAGTAATCCTTTAGACAACTGCAAATATTTCAGAAAAATTAATTGTGTGCTTTTCTTTCAGTAGCTGTTGGAAGTAAGCAAATTTGAGATTTGTGTAACTTTATAGAATTCTTGCTCTAGGATCTTAAGACGTTCATGGAAACTAAATAACATTTGGAAATTGTTTTTGGGTATCTTTTGTGAAACTTTGAACTTTTCCGCGTTCAAAACTCACAGTTTAGTACAATAAACAGTAGAATTTTCGAATTTTTAATTTAGTGCGAATTGTTTTGATTTCAGGTTATTTAAAATTATTTTGGGTAGGATATTTTTATTGTACGCAATCATTTTTGAGGATTTTACAAACATTTTGATTGTTTTCTTATCATAGTTCTATGACTGATTTGATGTGAGCTTCACCCAGATTATTTGTGTATTGCCGTATACGGCATAGGGTAAGTTTCAGTCCAATTCAAATGACAACGAATGAAATGGTCATAAGTACTATTGGCAGACCGGCGAGAGAAGATCAGAGAGTTAGTTAAAATCATGTGCAGTACCTCTTTAATGAACATTTGGGACGTTACCACTGGCGTAGCTAGGTATGGGCCAGTCGGTGCTGGACACCGGGGTCCTCAAGCTCAGGGGGCCCTCGGACCCTGACCAACAAACCTGGCATTGTACTAGCTAAAAATTCTCCCACCTTTGGAATGTAAATAAAATAGGTTATAAATTGATTTATATTAATTGTTTTATACTGTCTGCACCGAAAGTTTCAATTTATATTCCGTTTTACGGGACGAAAGTGCCTTTTTATACTTATTAGAAAATAAATAAAATAGTTTGACATCTGCACTAACCTCCCCACAAAACAGTGGCAGAAATTTAATTAAATTATTTCGGTTACAAATATGCTGAAAAATAGTATACACGCCAGCGAAGAATGGTATACAGTCCGTGTGTTTGCCAATTTTAACGGAGTCAGTTTTACACGCGGGTTGAAATGTCCTACTTTATTCCTCGATGTGTAATATACTTTTAATGTTTTATGTACAATAAACTGTTTTACATACATTCGTGCATAAACTTTTTGATTTACTTTGTTTTATTGCTTAATACCAATATTATTAATCCAGGTTTACGTTCCTAAACTCTTCACCTGTAAAACGTAAGCTTTCGCTAAAGATCACACAAAATAGTGATACACACAGGAAGTAGTTTTGCTGTGCCATGCAGTGCACGATACGAAAATACGAATCTACAACCCGTTACTAATGTTATCTGCATACCACCGTGCTTTATCTGATGCAGCAATATAATGCAACTGTGGAACGTCAATTAAGAAGACATTTGTCTGCATGTTAAAGATAACTTAGATCTGCATAACAAGACAACTGCACAACTATTCCGTTGACAACAATGTGAGATTTGTAACGTACCCATATTTTATTAATCAAACATGACACCCAGACTCCCAGCATCAGTTACTTCCTGGGGGATACACGGTTTGTGGGTGAAGGGTCAAAGTGCATGGAACAGCTTGGGAGTGGGAATGTGAGGACCGCAATACCTCAATAATACCATCAACATACTGGACTCTGCATGCGTCAGACAAGCGCCATCATGATTTCATGATACACCCGCACCCGCACATTCGTAGCCCACTCGCACATTCATCAAAGAGGATTATTTCCATTAAACTAATCCTGGATGATTAAGCTGCCTCGTCATTAACTGTAAAGCCAAAACGAACGCGTTATTGGTTGCTGCTATGCTAATCTATTATTCATTTTTACGAGTATGACCTCAACTAAACAGCATATTCAAATACGAGAACATATTATATGTGCTGTGCTACACAGTGAATTAATAACAATAGCCCAGTCAATCACCCAAAAATTAACATCTCTGAAACCTCGGAACAATTATTGCTGTGATTATTTCGTTTTTTGTTTTTTTTTTTTTTAATTAAGCAAACTAAATTCACTACTGGTGTTGTCAATATATTTTCTTACAGAGCTAACAAGGAGCATTTTTTTGGTGTTTGATAATATCTTTGTGTTTATTGATTTTACAATAACTTAGGTTATACATCAAAAGAAATACAACCCATTTTTCTTATTTGAATAGCTAAATATTGTAATTCTTGTGTGGTTCAAATCTTTAGCAACAAATTTATCAAATTGTTTTACATTTTGTTATAACTATTCACGGTTTATTATAAATTTATTATCATAATAATACTGATAATCACTATATCAGTATCACACTATCCAGACAAGGAAGTAAATGTTTTGCTACTTCATTTTTATACAGCACATCACGGAAAATCATAAGCGATTGCATCTTTAGTGCAGAAAAATACACTGGCTGGTTGGACGAATATCACATTTATCCAATAGCAGCAAACTAATGATTTACAAGACGATACTGAAACCTGTCTGGACTTACGGCATTGAACTCTGGAGAACATATAGAGTTTCAAACATAGAAATACTAGAAAGATTTCAGTCAGGCACAGTAAGAGCCATTATGGAACT
Source organism: Panorpa germanica (assembly GCA_963678705.1). Taxonomy (NCBI): domain Eukaryota; kingdom Metazoa; phylum Arthropoda; class Insecta; order Mecoptera; family Panorpidae; genus Panorpa; species Panorpa germanica. Next base: position 2,309,709 of record OY783205.1, on the reverse strand, counting down.
GTTAAAGAAGAACACATTAACACATTAACAAATTCCGCTAAGTGTACCAGCAGCGAATAAACAATAACCTAAACTATCTAGCTGTGAATTTACTAGATAAACATACGTCTGACTTTAAAAGACTAAAAAGACATAGTGTGTTAAAGCTACCACAACGTTTTTATTTGCAATTCATAGATATAGCCGTCACTGGACCACTATTTCTTATCTAGGTTCATTTTCGTTTGTAGCATAGGTACTTAGCATCCTTGAATTTAGCAATGCAAGACAATTTTCTTCCTGCGAACTATTTCGTAGATATTTTGTTATATAAGATATTGCAAAAATCAATAGAGTTCCATTATTATCTCTGTAACATATAGAAAGGACATTTTATTTATTTAATTAAAACTTAGTTGAAATAAACACAAAAAAGCGTGAGAATAAATTATTCCCAAGTCATATTCTAATTGTACTGGACTACATAACCACAGGCTATACATACTTTTGTTCATATTTCGGGTTTTGCTAATGTACATAAATGACAAGGACGAAAAACATAATGCAAAAGGTCAAATGCTACCAGATTTTCATTTTATATGGGTAAAAAAAAACGTGTGTTTTTAATAATGTTTGAATGGTTCCCCAAATCCACATACTTTTGTTTCCACATTTTGTCAATTCCTGTAACCAGGGATGATTCTTTTATTTATTCCTGACACCAGACTACTGTGTTTTCCATATCAATCTCAGGACTGAAACTCTATTATCTGAGTTTGATTATTATGTGTTCATATATCACAGACACCGACACCATAATGTCAGCTAACATATCAGGAGGTCGTCGCGTCGGTGATAGGAGTTAGCATCGGAAATAGAACGACAATAATTAAATTAAGTTTAAAAAGAAGAAATTTTGTTTTTGAATATGAGCGACAGAGAAATTGCTCAAACTCATAAAGTAGTAGATTTTAACTGCATTACGCTAAACGAATCATTTCACCAAATTGGATTGGGAATCATTTCACCATTGGGATTGTCGTAAATATAGGATTACACTGATAACCTGATGGTTAAAATTAATTATTTATTGCACCTTAATTATAGAAATACTAAAAACATGTTTATACGATTATTTTATGTAAAACAAATTGATTATTATATAAATACTTTTATAAATGATGTGAATGGGCTTGTGATCTCAGTTTTTAGGGGTCGTTTTTTTAATTTTTGATTGAAATATATGTTAAGGAAGTATAGCACGTTAACGTAAATGATGAAAACGTTGTGAAATTTGGAGGGTCGATACAAATAGTTAAAATACATGCTGTCTCAGAATTTTAGAGTCTTAGGGTTCATAGTTTTCTTTTTCTACATGATTAAAAATAATCATTTTCCATACAAATCATAATGTTTAGCTCAATTTCACCACATAATATAACTTTTAACTATAAAAAAATGGTGACACGGCTTCCAAAAACTAGGTGTATATAAAATAATCTTTTCTGTAACTATTGCAAGAAGAAAATTATCAAAAGGATAGCTATATACGAAAATATTTAAATAAAACCAGTAAGAAACAGCAATAACAGTAATGAGAAGTAATGAGCCGGCAACGTTGCAAATGCCGATTTGAGCAGGAAATTCAAAATCTCAATAAATATTATATATAATATAACAATTTATTGGTCGAAAAACCAAATCACGGATGCGTTAACACACGTAAATTTACTGCGTTGCCAAATTTGTTATTCCTTTTTCAAAATATTTAATTTGAATTTAAATTGAATTAATATAAATTTTACATTAATTATAGGTAATTTTTTATTTTTTTAACTATTATATGCATAAAAAAATCATTTTAACAAGCAAAAAGTAGTTTAATAGGGAATTGAAAAATTCATTTTCAAAGGTACAGTCCCAATATTTGCTCGTCCCTCATGTACTTCGTATTTTGCATTTCGTATTACCGAGAGATAAACTTTTTCCATTGACGGTACGTCCTGTACCTCCTTAATATGTGTATAGTGATGTTTTTTTTTAATATCGAAAAGATAACGCTATACCTATATATATATATGAAAGAGTTATAGCTATATCAAATTTGGATTTCAGTTTTACAAGAAAAAAGTAGTAATAAATAACTGAGTTATTTTTCTTTGTTTGCTAACTTCTTATGTCTACTTCATTGAATACTCAACCGACGTATCACTCGTATGCATCTCTGTTGTATAAAAGAGATAACATATTTACTACATGTGACGTACCATGTACTAGAATTTTCTACAACGTTAAATCCTTTTAATAATCAAAGTGAAAAAGTGACTACTTTAAATATTAGTATGTGCAAAAATTAGCGGTTCTGGTAGCCAACTTTATCAATATATTGTTATAAAGAGCGGCAGATGATCGTTGATGTGGAGAGATTCCTTCAGCCTATTACATCCCTCGGGGTTGCTAGCTTCTGAATGTAGATTCTTCCGTAGACGATATCCACCAGATAAGAATTTGGTCTTTTATTTTGTGTAATAGATTTCTTGTCCGAATAGTAATGTTGAATTCGAGACTCCTTTGACCGGCAAAAGTGAGCCCTTCTTTCAACGTACCACGTTGAAGAATTTATATCTTTTGTACTATTAATGGGCTTGTGTCCTCATTTTTAGTGGTCGATTTTTCAATTGTTGATTGAAATTGATGTTAATAAATGTGTATTGGCGTGTCTATTTTATTAAATATCTAAATATTGACGGAGATATAGCAATTAAAAATTTGAATTGTAGTTTTAGCGCTAGAAATGGTCACCCATATTTGTATGTTTTTTTTTTTTTTATTTAATTTAGGCTTTGGCTTATTCAGCCTTCTTGCCATTGGTTTTATTTGTAAAATTATATAAAAATTTACATATAAATTATAATTATTCTAATAAATACAAACAAATTGATTCTTTTAAAAAATTAAACTTAAAATTAAATACATACTAAATAAAATAATCTAACTTAAATTACACTTCTATATTATTTTCTATCACAAAGTTTGTTACTATTTCCGCCGTTGCTTCACTTGTCATTAAACAGGACATATTAACTGGGAACTGTGCTACATTACATAAATCATTTAAAAGTCTATCAATTTTTGATGCTAAAAGATGACACCCTAGAATTATATGGTCCAAAGAACCTTCTTCTCCACATCTACAATTTGGTGTGTCTTTTATATTTATTTTGTATAGATGAGCTGGACATCTAGAATGCCCAGATTTCATTCGACAATTTGTTGAAATATATCTTCGTGAATGGTTTTTATTAAACCATGTGGTTGTTGGAATTTTTTGATTCGCTGCAAAAAAAAATTTTCCAGTACTTTGACTTTTCTCATTATATATATTCTGCCATTCTGCTATACAATTTTCTTTAATTATTTTTTTGGAATCATTTATTGACCAATTTATTTCGATTATTTCCATATCTACACAAGCTTCTTTGGCCAGTTTGTCAGCCATTTCGTTTCCTTTTATGCCTACATGTCCAGGAATCCAAATAAGTTTAACATTGATATCATTTTTTTCCATTTTTAAAAGATATTCTTTAATTGAACATATTTTGTATTATTGTTATTTAAAGATACACAAACACTACGAGAATCTGTGCAGATTAATATATTTTTATTGTCAGTTTTTTGTATTATTTCTAGTAATTTCATAATTGCTGTTATTTCTGTATTATAAGAATTTGTGATGTTGTTAAGTTTGTATTTGTACTGTTGATCTGTATTATAATTGAAAATGCCAATTCCTCCAGTTTTAGAGTTTTTTTCGAATGAACCATCGGTAAACCATATACTCCAGTTTATATCATCTTTTGTTATATATTCCATATATTTTTGATAAGTTATTTCCTTACTGTCATTCTTCTTGAACAAATTTATTTCTGTATGTATTGTTGTCATGCTTATTTCTAATGGAAATTTGAAAAAAGGTATAATGTTGTGTACCTCTAAGTTCAAGTTATTATATCTATCAAAACTAGTTAAAAGTGCCGGTTTTTTATGAGTTGTCCAATATGGTTTATTATAAAGAACATATAGTTTAGATAATCTTGTATTTAAGGGGCCACATGAGTTATGTCTGTTTTTACAAAAGAAACTGTCTGATATTTGTTGTATTCTGATATTTACCGGAGGAATATTAGTTTGATAGTTGAGGATTTGGATTGGTGTTGAAACCATTGCACCTAATATTATTCTTAAACATTTGTTTTGTATAATTTCAATTTTTTTTAATCTTGAGTTATTTGCGGTGCAGATCATAGTACTAGAATAGTCAATATGCGGTCTAACAATAGCTTTATATATTTTTATTAAGGTTGTTGGGTGTGCGCCCCATTTGTATCCTGCTATACATCGCATCAAATTTAAGCCTTTTTGACATTTGTTAATAATATGTGCAATTTCTTTCGCCCAAATGCTTTTCGTATCAAAGAATATACCCAGAAATTTGGTATTTGAACTAACAGTTATATTTTTATTTCTGATGGTTATTTTTGGACTGCAGTTTATTCTATGCCTTGTAAACATAACTATTTTACTTTTTTCTGACGATATATTTAATTTGATTTCCTTTAGTAAAATATCTAGTTTTCTTAATTTCGATTGTAATCTGTTTTGAGCTATATCTTGTGTATGGCCCATACTATAAATAACCATGTCATCTGCATACATCAGTACTGTTGTGTTGTTATCTGATAATGTTGTTAACTTTTCTGTGTATATGTTGAATAATAAGGGAGATAATATTGAGCCTTGTGGAATTCCGTGATTACATAGTATAGGACCAGTTAACTTATTATTGTATCTAACTGTTATTTCTCTATTTTGGAAGTAGTTTATAATCCAGTTGGATATTTTGGAAGATATACCTATGTTTTCTACTTTTTCTTTTAATATTTTTAGAATAACATTGTCATAAGCAGCTTCAATGTCAATGAAAGCAGCTATCATATAATGATTTTTACTGTATGTTCTTTGAATATCGATATTCAATATGTTTAAGTTATGCTGTGTACTTCTTGTTTTTCTAAACGCAAATTGTAACTCAGGTAATCTTTTATGATGTTCGAGATACCACTCCAGTCTGTTTTTGATGATGGATTCCATAGTTTTGCCCATACATGATAGTAAAGTAATTGGTCTGAATGATTCTTCTTTGTTTGGATCTTTTCCTGTTTTTAATATAGGAACAACGATATGTTTTTTCCAGTCTAATGGTATATCAGCAGTGTTTAATGACAGATTATATATTTGTGTAAGATGATTTATTGCATTGTCAGGTAAGTTTTGTATCATTTTGTAATTTATTCTATCAAATCCTGTGCTACTGTTTTTATTATGATTTAACGCGAATTTTACTTCATTTTTATTTATGTTATTATCTAGAAAATTATCTTTTACGATGGTGGTGGTAGTAATATTTAAATTGTTGTTCTGTGGAAATTTTTTTTTAATGAATTCTTCTATTAAATTTTCATTATCACTTATCCTTTTAGTACTATAGCTTTTATTGTTAATTTTTCTTATATTATTCCAGACAATGTTGGTTGTTGTGATTGGGTTTAAATTCTCGCAGAAATTTTGCCATTCTATTTTTTTTCTGGCTCTAAAATATCGTCTGGTTTTAGCTTGATGTTTTTTATAATTTAAATAATTCGCCATTGTCATGTTTTTATTAAAAATAGTTAGTGCTAATTTTCTTTGAGCTATCATTTTATTGCACTCTGTGTCCCACCAAGACGGTTTTATTTTATTAGGAGTTATATTATACAATCTGGTAGATGGGATATGTATGTCTGCCGAATTATTAATAACATCTCTAAATTGGTTGTATTTGTTTTCAACATCTTGGGGATTACTTGTGATTCCATTTGTGCTAAGGTTTGAAATTCTGCTTTCTATTTCAAGGCTATATTTCTCCCAATCTGCTTTTCGGAAATTTCTCCTCGTTAAATATTCAGATGTACGGTAACGGTCTTTATTATAGTCATTCAAACAGAAAAAAATTGGGTAGTGATCACTACCTAAGCTATCTGCAAGAACTTGCCACGAAGTAATTTGTTGTGTTAACGTCATTGATACCAATGTGAGATCCAATATACTGTCCCTTGTACTGAGATTGCTTACTCTAGTTGGTTTATCATCGTTGATAACATTTAGATTTTCGTTTTCTATGAAATCTAACAATTCGTTACCTTCATACTGACTACCTGGACAATTTATATCCCAAGCAAGATTAGTCGCGTTAAAATCTCCAGCAAGTATAACAGGAACATCTATTTGTTGTTTTATCTGTGACCAATTAGAATTAGATAGTTTATGATTCGGTTTAGCATAGATTGATAAAATACATATTACATCAGTTTCGTTATGTGTTAAAATTATTCCAGCTATTTCGACCGAATTAAATGGGTTATTTAGCATTACTCGTTTATATTTTATAGATTTATGAATCAAGATAGCAACACCCCCGTGGGGATTATAGTTTGTATTCTGTATCCTATCTTCTCTTTCAATAAAATAACCTTTGATGTTGAAATTGAGATTTTTTGTTAAAAACGTTTCTGATAGTATGCATATATGTATGTTATGCTTCTGTAACATATGTTGTAGTTCCTCTTTAATATATCTGACTCCTCTGCAATTCCATTGAATAAAATTTATCATTTTAACTGTTTTAATTAATGATTAATTTTTATATCTGATGTCTTGTTTTTCGATTTATTTATATATTTTATTTTTTCTTTATGTTTATATAATTGTTGTTGATTTAATATTTTAGTAAATTTATTAACCGATTTGGTTTAGTGATGTGAATAGAGTTTTTATTAAAAAATAAACTTAATTTATATATTGATGTTTTCTTACGAGTTTGGCCATTGTATACTAGATATTTGTTTCTTGTAGCTTCTAAGAGATTGGGATGTAATATTAGGGTCTTTGTTTGTATCTTTAATTTTATCATCATTATTTTTATTATATATTGATTTATAGCAGGTATCATTATCATAATTTTCCATTGTAATATCAGGTTTCTCTTGGTTGATTTGCTTTCTGTTTTTTTCTTGATTAGTTTTCTTAAGGAATGTGTCACTTTCTTCATTGTTAGGTTTCTTTTCTTCTCTTCTTCTTTTTGGAAGTGGTTGTTTAGTAGATGTCGTAGGTTGTGGTTGACTGTAAGATCTTTGTAATGAGTTACCTGTATTTGATTTATTCACTCTGGTATTGGTTCTTCTGGTTAAAGGGTTTGGTTTGTATGTTGGAATTATGTTGATACTATTGTATTTATTAGTGATATTGGGAAAAGTCTCATTGTAGTTTAGAGCTTCAAAAGAGTTTTGAGTTCTTACTGAGTATAAATAGTCTGTATTTTTTTCTGTTAATTCTAATTTTGCTTCATAAAAACTGAGATTGTGTTGGGCCATGAGATCTTTTATCTTGATTTGTCTTTTTTTTTCAGGACATTCATTGTCTGTAGCCTCGTGGTTAAGTTTACAATTTATGCATGTCGGATTAGGAGATGTGCATGCAGTACGTAAATGATCTTCACTTCCGCAGAATTTACATTTTGCTACTTTTGCTCTACATTTTGTGGCTGCATGTCCAAATTTAAAACAATTATAACATTGTATCGTCTGTTGTACAAATGGTTCACATGCTCGTCTCACTCTCCACATGTAAACATAAGCAGGAATAGCAAGTCCTTCAAAGAATAATTTCACTGTTGTACTGGGTTCATATTTAATAGCTCCGTCAACTCTTAGTTTTCGATTTAACCTTTGCACTCTCGTTACTTTAAAAGGTGGACACTCTATATTATTTAAAATTGTATCTTCCGAATATTCAATATCAACACCTTTTATAATAGCAACTTTTGTGCACCAGTAAAATGGGATAAACGCTTCATACCCATTGTTTTTCAGCAATGTTGATTTGGTAATTTCGTTAGCTAGTACTGCATTAGCACATTGAACGATTACTCTATTTCTTCCCACTTTTTTAATTTCTATTATATTAGATTTATTGCTAATTTTACAAATTATTTCTGCTAATTTAAGAGAACTAAAAAATGTATTTCCATCACTATTATTTTTAACTATCATTACTTTATACGAGTCATATTTTGTTTCTGTGTTGTATAAATTATTAAATATTTTTTTAACATTGTCACTATTGTTATTTAAGTTTTCTGTTATATCACTGGATGTTTTATCTGTAGGAAATGCTTTGTTAGTCACAGAGTTGTTTTTATTGATCGGATTTTTATCGGGAGGTTCAACCTCCATATCCATATTGTTAATTAACCAGTGATAATTAAATAGAAGTTACTTCACTTCTTATTAATAACACTTAATAATAATATAAATTATAATTTAAATAAAAATAAATCACGAAAAAAAAATATTATAATTTGCAAAAAAAAAGATCACTATTTATTTTATTGTTTTGTTTATTGTAAATACGTGCGCTCACCAAGAAGACTCGATGTAAACTGCCATATTTGTATGACATGAAATGCAAGTTATATATTTTCTGAGAGGCGAAAATATTAACAAATTTATATTTTAGTAGATTAATTTACTTTATAAATTTATTGAGTCGTAGTTTGAAGAACGTTGTGCTAGTTCATATATCGTGGCCGTCGTTGTTTATAGGTTCTTAGTATTTGTTGACATTAATATTAGAATGAAAATATATATTTAAAAAACTGTATTTTATTTTAATAAATTCAAATGCAAAGTTACACTTGTTTGTTAGTTTTGATGATTATATAATTATGTATGATTAATATTAATTGTTAGTTGGTTTCTTTCTTGTTTTGTGAATTAACACTTTTGTTTGTTTCTTTTGCACTTTGTGCTTTTGTGTCTTTTTCGACTTTTGTTTCTTAAATCTAATTGGCAATGTCAATAGTATGCGATAAAAATTGACTATTACTGAATCAAAATAACACGTACAGCTATTGTGGTGTTATTTTAAAGATTGACTGGAATGGTCTCAAACAAATGTATTTATGCTGGCTTTTTGTTTAGGTAATCATTTTTTAAATAGGTCACAATAGTCGGGAGGAAATGTTTATATTTCTGAGAAACACTTGAGGTTCTAATTTATAGTTATTTTTAATGGTCCTATTTTGTTTATGATGAAATGCGTTGCAAGTTATTTGTTATTTGAGTCAACATAATATTATAATTATTTAATATTTCAAATCACTATTCATAGTAGATATAAATAATGAGTTCATTTCCTATATATTAAGTAAATATAACAAAGATATAATGTATTACGTAATCGTATGTTAACTTGCATTTTAACGTCAGTTATTTGTTGAGTAGGTCAGTGTTGTGGTAATGTTTTGTAGCTGTTAGTACTCAAACAATCCAGTCAAGTCAAAGAATAATAAGTTTTTACTTTATTTAACCCTGTTAAGGCAGACATAATATTGAAATTTTATTGTTCCTTGAAATAACTGTAAATAATATTTGATATTTTGATATATAAATATATATAGCAGAGATTTATGATCTGTAAGGTTGGTAACCTTACGCAAGGATTGTGATGTCACATGCATTTGGAGTTTGTACAGCGTTGAATCCCTTTAATAATTAAAGAGACAAAATGACTTTTTTAATTGTTAATATCTCCTAACATATTAGACCAGGGTAGAAGCCGTCAAAAATAATTAAAAACATAAAAAAATTAAAAGTAGAATGAAACCTATTGGAAATGGAAGGGAATACTACTAAAATGAAAGGAAAAATAAAAAACAGTCGATCTGAGGTTGGGAAGGGGTAGGGGGTGAGGTTTTAAGGGTAAAAATCGGTAAATCTCGATTTCCGGCAAAACTACAAGTCCTATCGAAAAAAGTTAAATGGCAAAGTTGTAGATAATAAAAAGATCTACAACTTTTGTATGTACACTTTTACTCCATAACCTCAAAATTCATGTAAAAAATCCAAAAAACCACATTTCTTATTTTTTATTTATATCTTTTAAAAAAAAATTTTTTTTTTCATGATATTTGGTGAAAACTTACCTCTTTATGTCCCAAACACACTGGAATTTTGAAGATTTAAAATATTAATTTTTTCACCCTATTTTGACTCGATATCGAAAAAAAAACCCTAATTTTCAATCGAAAATTCTCACGTCAAAATATCTGATTTTTTAAAAAAGTCGGTGGGCTTTTTTTCGTTGAAATCTCTGATGGTGTAAAAAAAAATATACATTACTATGGAAAATTTTTTCAGAAAATGCAAAAAACCAAAGTGAATTATCACAGATTTTTTTAAAAGATATAAATAAAAAATGTGGTTTTTTGGATTTTTTACATGAATTTTGAGGTTATGGAGTAAAAGTGTAGATACAAAAGTTGTAGATCTTTTTATTATCTACAACTTTGCCATTTAACTTTTTTCGATAGGACTTGTAGTTTTGCCGGAAATCGAGATTTACCGATTTTTACCCTTAAAACCTCACCCCCTACCCCTTCCCAACCTCAGATCGACTGTAATTTATTTTTCCTTTCATTTTAGTAGTATTCCCTTCCATTTCCAATAGGTTTCATTCTACTTTAATTTTTTTATGTTTCTAAAATTATCTACCCTGGTCTATATAAGGAGTTATTAAAAAATAATTGAACATTTGAGGTTCTAGTAACCCACTTTATCAATATATAGTACACTTTTATAGAAATTAAGACATAGGACACAAGCCCATTAAACACTTTTTATTAAAATAAGTAATCGATTAGTTTTATTTAGACATCTAGTTACTTAGTTACAATAGTATTTCACTTAATTAAAAAGGATGCTAAATATTTAACTTAATATATCAATTCTTGTATAATATTTAATTAATAGAAAAACGTGTTCAACGAATATGATAAACGATGAACACTGACTCTAACTCTGAGTCTAGCGAGTGACTTACGACTACTGCGTTTCTAGTACAACTGGTGTTCTGGCTCTGATTACAAATCATGTACACCAATTTAGTGTTGCCCAAGACTGAAACAATACAAAAATGTCCCACAGACCAGCGCCAAGATTTAAAACGCTTAATTTAAATAATAATTTGTTACGCTTTCAATATTAAAATTAAAGGTAACATAATACAATTCTTGAATATTTATAACATTTATATTAAAAATAAAAAGACAAGTACGATATTGTACGTACTTACAACAATATAGTACAGTTTTATAGAAATTAAGACATAGTTCTTACCACAGACAATATTTTCTCTAGAAGGTGTGAGTAATCATTGGCCACGCCTTCTCTGACCTGACCACACATGCTAGACAAATGATTCTTGCGTGGCAAATATTTTTTATTGCGTTGGTTCCATTTGTCAATAAAGTACAAACATATTTTTACTTTTACGGCTGCTTAGGCCGTTATTTGTTTTACTGTCTCCCTATATTTACAGCCGGCACTTTAATACGACACTTTTATGTATTTCGTGCGCGATACGACGGCCATCCTGCGTAATAAAAACCAGTTTTGAGGTTAGGCGTTGGATTTATGTAATCCATGTAAATATTTATTTGATTTTTAGTCTCGTTCGTGAGTGACGTCACACCAAACACCCTAAACCCACTACAACCAGCCAGGGGGAAGGAGGAGAGATGCTTTTGAATATTTATTGTTTATTTACTTCTTCGTGTTCCATTAAATTCTCTTCTGAGATCTCGTGGTAGATTTGTATGAATAATGAAAGCAATACTGTCAAAAAACACTCGCAGTAAAAAGTTAAAAGAAACGATTTGAAAGTTGGTGAACCTGAACAATGAACTGTCTTGTTGTTTTATATAATTAATTAACTAACTTTTAAGATCTGGTGCTTGCGATTCATTAGTATTTCTGGTTGCAATTTTGAATATGAAATTACAAGTTGTACCTATGACATACAATTGTGGAATAGATTTTGTGACGTGGGTGGTAGCTGGGATACCAGAATATAGTTTTAGAGTAATTAAAAAAAACGATTCCTTTGTTCATAAATCATGCAGTTGTAAAATATTAACTAAATCTAATAATAACTTATTTATTATACGAGTATATGCTTCCCCGGCCTTACAAGCCCCTTACATTTATTTCATACTTCATTTTCTAAAATAACAAACCTTAAATATGAATTTAATTCATTCCTTTCAATGTACGCTCTTATTCTTCTTCTCTTTCTCTACTGCTTCTTCATTCTACTGTCATTTATCTTCTTCCTTCTCTCTCTTAGCAACAGTTACTTGGAGTAACCCATACTGTTTTCTACGTTTTCCATACACTTGGTTCTCATATGTACCAACTGTTCCTCTTCCTGCTAACATATCCTGCATATAAATATCCACATTTTCACACTCCTCTTCATCAAATATCATTGATAAATCCAACGCGTCTAGTTCGAGCCGAGTTTACCTATGGACACTTATCTTAGTAGAGTGACATTTACGTGTTGATCCTACATAAAACATTTTCAATAAATAATTCTAATTACAATCTAACTTCTCTCATTTTCGAAATTCACACGATATAAAAGGGATTCTGCAACAAATTTGCATTGAATAGAATCCATAATTATCCATGTATGTTTTCTCGGGCTTTCTGGCAAGTAGTATTGAGTTTAAAATTAAGTAGGAAAGAGATCAGTGAGGAGAAAGAAGAAGGTGTGGAAGTGACGATTCAGGAAAGAAGAGAGCGGCTCAGGAAACGGGATTGCAAAGAAAACAAAATAAACTTAGTGTACGAGGTCTGTTCAAAAAATAAGGGGAATTTTCATTTTTCTCAAAGAAATATTTATTTATTCATCAATTTCTATTTTGTCCCGTTCAAAGTAGTCCCCCTCAGATATAATACACTTGTTCCAGCGTTTTTTCCAATCCTCGAACCAGTTCTGATATGCACTTTTTGCTATGCTCTTGAGCTCTCTCAGCGATTCGGTTTGTATCTTCTCAATCGTCTCAAAACGCCGTCCTTTCATGGGTCTCTTCAATCTTCGGAACAGGAAAAAGTCGCAGGAGGGCAAATCTGGTGAATACTGGGCATGATTACGGTGTTGTTTTTGGCCAAAAAATTACGAACAAGCAATGACGAGTGAGCAGGTGCATTATCGTGATTGCATTATTCTGCATTATTGTGATCAAAAATTGGATGGCATGAGCCAACCGATATGCCGACATCCTCAGCAACTTCTCTAATAGTGATTCGACGATTCTCCATAACAATTTTCTTCACTTCCTCAACATTTTCATCGGTTGTTGATGTGCTGGGGCGTCCAGGGCGAGCGTCGTCATTCACATCTTCTCGACCTTCTGTGAAAAGCTTGTACCATTTGTAAACATTTTTTTGGCTTAAAGTAGACTCACCGTATGCCACTTTCAACATTTCAAGTGTTTTGGAGCACTTGATTCCATTTTTCACACAAAATTTAATGCAAACTCTTTGAACCATGTTTTTCGACAGTAGAAAATCGCCGAACACGCAAAACACTTTTAACTTTTATGCCTCTCGCCAACAAAGTAAATGTGCTATATAGCTAAAACTGTGAACATATGTTCGAGACGAGTGTACCAACATAACAAAATAAAAAAATCGATAATCGAATGTACGTAGCCCGCGAAATTTGCCCTTAATTGAAATTTCACCTTATTTTTTGAACAGACCTCGTAGGTCTAAATTAGAACTTAATATTGTTTAAGTACAACTTGCAAATTTAGTTAAGTCTTTTGTAAATATGCTAGAGTAAGGCTACCTGGAATATAATGCAGATTGTAAACCAGTAAGGCAAGAACAATCATGAGAAATAGAATATTTCATCAGCTACGGCTATTTTTTATTAGACATCCTTGTTTATATACACATATTTTCTTCAAAGGATTTTCTTACAGTTACAGGATACCGGAAACGATAAAATTAAACCTGTCTTCGTTCATCAATATCTCAGAACCGTGATTATTGAACTAATTAGTGAACCGTGTTATTATTACTTGTTGCAATTTGTAATGTCTTTTAAAATTAAATTTGTTGTACTATTTATATAAATGTGCAATTATATTTTTAACTTTTGTCACGTTGTCGATTATTCATTAGCAAACAGGATTATTACGTTTGAAGCATAACCAATAGATGGCGACTGTGAACAAAAGTTACACTTGTTTCGAGGCTCGAGGTGTATGTACTTATATATTGTGTGTAGTAGAAGAAATTTGGAATGTTCGGCACTACAGAGAAGAGATAGAAGGAAGGAAGGATTGAGAGAATATAGATCACAGAAGGCACAGAAGTTAAGGAAGTGATTAGTGAAGTGTACAAGTGAAGTTAAAGTGCTTGATGGTATATGACGTAGAACAATATATAAAAGACGTAAATCAAGGTATTGGTTGTCTAGACCTAGACCATGATAAGTCCACAATGAAAAACAATAAAAAAAGAACTAATAGCAGCGGCAGTGTGGAGATGATGGAAGAAGATGGCTTCCAGAAGCCATGTGCCCGCCATACAGCCAAACCAACAAAAATAATAAAACTAACACCAGTGGAAACTACAAACAGATTCCAGCCAATTGAAAACACTGTGGAAACCAGCGACGCAGAAATAGTAACAAAAACAAAATCACCACCGCCAATAGTACTAGCTATAAAGTTATCAAACCCGGCGGACACCTTTGAGAAAATAAGAAACCGACTTCCAACCAAATATCTTAATGTGAAATACGGTGTAGAAAGTTTTAAACTCTACACAAAGACAGATGAAGAGTTCAGTAAAGTCAGAAGCATACTGTACGAATGGAAAATGGAAAACTACACGTACACACAACAGAAAGACAAAAAACGAAAATTCGTTGTAAAAGGGATTCACCCAACTACAACATGTGAAGACATTAAAGAAGACCTGAACAGCGTTACCCCAATAGCCGAAAAAGTGGAGCAGATGTACAAAAAAATAAACAACGAGAAGGTGCTATATCCGATGTATCTCATCACAATCAACGACAACACGGACACAACGGAACTTATAAAAAACAAAAAATACATCTGCCACTACGTTGTACGCTGGGAGAAATACAAAAATAAAAGTGGCGTAACGCAATGCTTCAACTGCCAACGTTTTGGCCACGCGGCTAAAAATTGCAGCATGAAACGAAGGTGCATAAAATGCACAAGAGAGCACGAAATTGGACAATGCCAGCAAGAGACCGGGAAAGCGGAATGTGCACTCTGTGGCATGAACCATCCGGCAAACTACAGCCAATGCAGCAAGAGAATCGAGTACATAACATATAGGACACAGCAAAAAACAACAAACAGACCTACAAGGAGACCACATCAACACCAACCAACAATAATACCGGCACCTGTTACAGTGTCGGAGAAAATCCCACCACCCAGAACAACACAACGAGCGCCAACGACGTATGCAAATATAGTAACAGCGAACAATCAATTAAATGAATCCATCACTACAGACAAAGATACTGATACTGCAAATTTTACCATGCCGTCAATGCAAGCACTCTCGGATTGCATCACCAATATAGAAAGAGCCCCAGACAGGAAAACAAAGTTAAAAATACTACTAAATTGCTTCCTATCACTACTAGATTAATCATAAAAGTACTATATTGGAACTGCCACAGCTTACTACCCCACAAGGCAGAACTATTGAACATAATGAAAAACGAAGACATAGACGTTGCACTACTAAGTGAAACGTGGCTCAAACCGCAGCACCGACTAATTCTAGATAAATACACAATATATAGAACCGACAGAGCACATAGCATGGGAGGGGGCACAGCAGTCATGATAAAAAATTCAATAAAACATACATACGTTAATTTACCGGCACTACATAGCACTGAAGCAACAGCAATTACAATACAATGTGTACAACAACCAATCACCCTAGTAGCTATTTATAATACACCAAACACTGTTATAAGTAAAGCAGACCTTGATACATTGTTCAAACTGAATAATAAAGTAATGATAGCGGGCGACCTTAACGCTAAACATGCATCCTGGAACTGTGCTACCAGCAACACAAGCGGCAATACGCTGCACAAATATCTCCTGGACAACATACACAAAATTACTCTCCACAACACCGACGCACCAACACATTACCCCTCTGCTGACAACATGGCACCAAGTTATATAGACTTAGCACTTACGCAAGCAATACAAATACTGGAAACACCAATAACACTAACTCAAACTGATTCGGATCATAACCCAGTGATAATAAAAATTCCGCTACAACAAAACAAAATATTAAACAACAAAGAACAAGAAAGATACGATTACAGCAAGGCAGACTGGAACAAATTCCAAGACATCCTTGATAAACTAATAAATCATACAAAAGAAATAAATAATGTTGCAGACATAGACAACACTGTAAAAGAAGTTACACACATAATACAAGGAGCTCTGAAAGTGTCAGTACCACTAATAAACTGCAACAATCACTCAGAATTGCCACAACATATTAAAAATAAAATCAAACACAAAAATAGAATCAGACGACTATGGCAAAACACGAGAGATACCACACTAAAAACCAGAATGAACAACCTTGCAAGGGAAATTAAAAATGAAATAATTGAACACAACAATAACAAATGGCAGACTACATTATTAAATATTAGACCCCATCATGCTAAAGTCTGGACATTAGCAAAAAGGTTAACAAAGAAAAGGGAGGAAATACCACCACTTCAGACCCATGATGGAATTGTTTACAACCCAGCGGAGAAAGCAAATGCGGTAGCCGACGCGTTTGAAGCAGTACACAAACAAAACGACAATATGGGTAAAACCAACTACAGCGAAAAGGTCAAAACTACCGTCTTCAACTACCTGAACAATAATTCTCCATGCAAACATGAAGAAATAGACTACACAACACCTTCAGAACTTCGCAACATAATTAAGCAACTGCCAAATAAGAAAGCACCAGGACCAGACACAATACAAAATATAACACTTAAACACGTAACAAGGAAAACACTAATTATATTGACACGAATAATAAACAAAATGCTACATCTGGGATACTTTCCTCGAGAATGGAAAGTAGCCAATATACTACCCTTTAAAAAACCAAGTAAAGAACCACAATTCCCGAAGCACTATCGCCCAATCAGCCTACTCTGTACAATGAGTAAGGTAGCAGAAAAAATAATTGCCAAAAGGCTGAACAAGGCAATAGAAGAAAGGAATGTACTACCAGACGATCAGTATGGATTCCGAACTGGCCATTCCACTATACATGCTCTAACAAGAGTTGTAGAGAAATCAGTCAGAGGATTCAACGAAAAAGGGAAAATAACCGGAATGGTATGTCTCGACATACAGGCAGCATTCGACACAGTTTGGATAGATGGACTTATATACAAACTAATAAAGCTACAACTCCCAAGGTACATAGTAAAGGTAATCGCACACTATCTAACAGCCAGAACATTCTACACTACGATCAACAACGACCAGTCCACAAGTAGACCAATAGATGCCGGTGTGCCACAAGGATCGATACTAGGGCCCACACTATTCTTAGTATATATACACGATATACCGAAGCACGAAAAGACACAATTGACCATCTTTGCAGACGACACGGGAATATTTACTACATCAAAATGCCCAAAACTAATAACGTCAAGACTTCAACAGCACTTAGACATCCTTGAACCATATTACGACAAGTGGAAAATCAAAGTGAACGCCAGCAAAAGCGAAGCGATTCTATTTAGAAAATCCTCCAAGAAAATAGACATACCCACTCTATCGCTCAATGGGGAACAAATTTGCTGGAAAGACGAAATAAAATACTTGGGAGTAATAATGGACAAGAAACTTACCTTCACCAAACATATAAATGAAAGAAAGAACAAGGCCTATGGTATGATGCGCTGTGTATACAATCTAATTGGCCCAAACAGCCAACTTCATGTGAACAACAAATTACTATTATATAAGTTATTAATAAGACCTATTACCACATATGCTGCACCAGTCTGGAATACAATTACCAGTAATAATTACAGCAAACTACAAATTGTGCAAAATAAATGTATCAGACTGGCGGTTGGAGCGGAACGAGACGAAAACTTCAAATATCCAACGAATGCATCTTTACACAAAGAAACTAACATAGAAACCATAAAAGATTTTATAACTAGACTTACAAAAAATTACTATAGTAAAATTATTAACCATAAAAATAATAACATAAATACCTTAGGCAAATTCACACCAGATATAATGTGGTATGGCAAATACCCAATGCCAAACTACATTGTATTAGATAAGTAATTTTAAGTTAGCTATAAGTTGTATATATTAGTTTTAAGACCATTTAAAAGAAGTGCTTTTCCCCTTTTTTGCACAAACAATCCAATATTACTCCTCACCCGACTCCACTTACAAATAAGACACTTCCAAAACAAAATAATGATAGCTCCTGCTAGGTATATTTAAATTAGACATAAGAAATGTATAACAAATTGTACTAAAAATTCATATATCAATAAAATACTTTGAACTTGAACTGTTCTGTGCACAAAGGCTACAAGCACAATGGCAGATTGTAGCCTTTGTGACTCCACAGTGATGATCGCTAGGTGACTAATGGCTGGGGACTTTGATCTATGTCACCTGGCAATCAGAGATAATAAGAGATGTTCAACTCCATATAAAAACAAGCGGAACTTTGCGGTAATACTTGTTGCAAACATAAGACCGGTGATACAACTTTTCTATGTGTTAGTGAGTATATACATGTACTTGGTATATGTATGAGTGAGTATAAATGAATTGCATATGTGTGTGTAGAGTATATACATGTATTTGTATATATGTGCATTTTAGGGTAGGGAGAGAGAATGGGAACATAAAAATCATAAATTCATTTATAACATTTATTAAAATTAATTGAATCATATAATATAATATGTATTAACATTAATTGAATATATATTATAGCAGTGTAATACAATATTTTTAAAATGGAAGATCTATCACCAGATATTGATAAAACAATATTATGCACTCTTAAGCATAATTAAAATCTAAAGACCAACATCGTTATTGTGTATGATGTTTGCAGCATAATTTTCAAAAATACATACATACATAAATAATAAATAGAAGTTCCAGTAAAGGACATAATTGAAAATGAAAATACCAGTTACTTATTATTATTAAACGAAATATTGCTATTAAAGAATAAAAAAATACAGCGAAGACAAAGTTGTAAGTGTTTAAGTTAATAATAAGAGTAAATAATTAAACTAAAATATTTTTATATAGTAAAATGACAATTGAAGTATGAATACTTCCCGAATTCAATTCTAATAAATCTAATAAACCAAATTATGTCGCAGTTTAAAAATCTTGAAATAAATGCAATGCTTGTAAACCCTAATAATGTACAAGTAATAAGCTAACTTTGTAAGCTGTCCGTTTAATTAAAACACTAGAAACATGGTCCTTATGACTGTTGAATATAAAGTTTATTTTTTTAAATACTTCTTCATGTAAAATCCTTCCTAAATCATTAAATTTAAATTTGCAATACACTCATCTCTATAATTATTAATAGTAGCAGCATGTTTAACAAATGAAATTAAATTGTTACTAGGATACAATAAATACTGCTCCTCGTGGGAATGTTCTTTGAACATTATTAATAAATTCGAATTATCGAATCAACTAAATCTAATTAACAAGTATCACGTTTAGTGGTTTTACTACAAAACAAGCGACATAAGCGAAAGTAACGAATTTTAAATCGGTATCAAAATCAATATAACTGAAACCAGGAATATCTTTAAGCTCAACAGTACCTTCCTCTAAAATCCTATTCCTATTATTTCTTGCTTCATATCCATTTTGACTTGGAGTTTTCGTAGCAGTGGGAACAGTGAACGAACCTATAAAATATTATAATAAATTAAATGTACTGTATACTAAAAATAATAGATAAAATATGTAATATAATATAGAAAGTATTTACCTGGGACCTGGAGTTTTATTGGTTCTGCACTTTGGTTCAGACGTATGTAAATATTTGATTGGCACATTTTCTTGGTAAAAAGATCTTCGCATACTTTCAACAGATTCTTTTACAGCATATTATTGACGTTTAACTCACTGCATTTTTCTCTGTATTTCCAGACACCTAAAAACGAAATAAGTTACACTCGGTTAAAGAATAGAAATATATTGTAATAATTACATAAACAATACTCACATTGAATTGAAACGATGCACTTAAAAGTGACAACTTGTTGATATAAAATTGGTAAAAAGATTTTCACAGACTTTCAACAGATTCTTTGACAGCATATTATTAATGTTTAATCCACTGCATTTTTTCTGTATTTCCAGACACCTAAAAACGAAATAAGTTACAGTTGGTTAAAGAATAGAAATATATTGTAATAATTACATTAATAATACTCACATTGAATTGAAATGATGCACAGTGATAACTTGTTGATATAAAATTGGTGTTGAGGCACTGTTAATCACACATAATACAAATAAATATTAGAAGCACAATGTAATCTCGAAATAAACATGAAGCACATTAAGTCTTAAATTTGTTGATGTAAAAAGACTGTAAAAGCAAACACAAACCTTATTAATTGTTGTTTGATACGAAAAGACGCCATGCCGCCATTAAAAAAACACAAACACCCTTTTTGTCATACCAGTACATTCTGTGCAAAATTTGAACTGTAAATAATAAAGCGCTAAGTTAACTGCGGTGACTCCTCTTCCCCGCTTCACAACACGCACTAAGGTTGCAGTTGGACGGCCGCTGGCAATGCGTTGGTTTCCAAACGTGAGGCAGATTCAACGACTTCGGATTCCGAAGTCTAGTAATCATCGATGATCGTTTCAATCCTTGGATTGAATTATGGAATCCATTGCAATCTGAGTGGAGGAAACTTTTATGTTTCATTTTTAATTTAAAACAAGCCAAGTTTATGTAAATTTCTGAATCTGAACCAATTTTGTATTGTAATATCTTCTACACTTATTGGTCAATTTCTGCCCTAATACATGTGAATTTATTTGTTAAATAACTTCACAGTCCCAAAATTGTGGTGCCTAATTTTAATTGGTAAATTTTATTTTTGAAATTTTTTCCATGAGACCTGAGGAAGGAATATTGTTACTATTGAAAAATAAGTTAATAAATTCAAGTATTTTTTTATTATAAGGCCCCATGGCATATATATTGCATACAGTGGCCGGGGAGTATTTGTGTTTGACAACAGATTGCTGTCTGTTCGGGTTCAGTCTCCAGACCAGCACCATATTTTCTTGGTCTGGTTGTTATCAAAACTGAAGGAAAAATAAAAGCCATTAAATATGCTTGAAAGAGCTGGCCATTGCGACTAAGCTGTATATTAAGGACCATATACTCAATCAGTAGAAGGTAAATATTGTAATTGTGTATATTTACAAGTTACTAATAAGAAGGACTTCGGACTGAACCAACACCTGCACTTGCTTATACACTGAAACTATTTTTTCCACTAAGGGCCGGTTTTATGGTCTTTTATTTATTCTATGGTTACGAAACCCCGAGTTAGCTTAGTTCGGTACTTATTTTTGTATCGGGTTTTATGGTCCAAATTTAATCCCGAGTTAGTTAGTAGAGACGTAAACCATATTTTAAGAAATTCGAATGTTTGTTTACAGTTGTAAATCCATGGGAATGCAAGATTCAGTTTAATTATTGTTTTAAAAATGACGGATTTCTCAACTTAGTACTATATTTGTATAATAGATGATCTTCCTCATCATCTGTTATTGATAATTGATTAAGGTCACTCACAAAATTCATAATAAACAATAATTTAATATTGTAACCTAAAATATTATAATAATGATAGCTAAACTGGCTGAGATAGCATGATATTTTATCTCTGTTGCACACTTACTCCGGGTTAAATATTATTACCTTGATTTATGACGGGATATCTTACTCCGTGATTTTAGTTCCGAGTTAGCGTTAACCCTTGATGATAAAACTCATTTTTCGTTTAATTCGGGAGTTAGCTATTTAGTTCGTTAGTAAGACGAACCATAAAACCGGGCCTAAGTGGTGACTTATTCTAACTTTAAATTTAACTTAACTTTTTATATGACGTCATGCGTGGACTGGACTAGTGTGATACACATTTGGTTCTTAATATTGACAAAAAACATACCTTTTATTTGCCAATGTTAACAAACAAATGAGTATCACACTAGTCCAATTCATGACGCTTGACGTCAAAAAAAAAGTTACAAAATAAAGCATTAAAAGTTACTTGTAAAATAATTTAAGTGAATGTGAAGTGGTCTTGTCTTCAGCTACTGTATAAGCATGAATTTGTGTCCGGTTTAACACATAGAGAACAAATGTGAGTCTTCACTTGTGTTCAGTCGACAACGACTGTCATACTTCTTAGGTTGATCTCACACTGGAACTCACTTTAGACATAAGGAAACTTTATCATGAGATTAAATTTGTACTTTAATGTTTATGAATGCACCACTTTATTGAAACGTCTGTAGGTCGTAGGTTTGTACGTGAATAGATCAAAGTTCTACACGAAGTCATTGGGATGCATACACTTGTGTTCACGATATCATGGATAGCAGTCGATGGAAAACGAAACAGATATATAATATACAGTACTAATCGTTTTAATACAGTGGTGTATTGATAATCATTAAAAAAGAAACTTCCTCTCATTGGTTAAATTATATCCAGCCCTATCTTATTCCTATTTTTATATATTTGATTTATTATATTATGAAATATGTAATTTAGTTTATATTCTTATTTCAATGTAAAAAGCATTTGTATTTACTAATTAATTTATCTATTCTATGCTAGATGTCTTTAATAATAACTCAGTTCAGTTATTATTTACATCTCTTTCTTTTATATATTTATTTCTCTCTCTGTTTTTGTTTCTAAAATATTTTTATTTGTATCTGTGAAGTGAAGTTTATAGAAGTTAATAAAAACGCATTTTGTCTAAAACTACAAAATCAATTTTTTCTACAAGATACAGTCCGTACAAACGGTATTGAAGTTAATGTACAATCTGCCATTTTTCAAAATTTTTGGTCCTACGTAACAGAATTTAAAACATTTTGGTCGCTTTGAGCAACACTCATAATAAAGTTTGCAAAACAACTACAATAGGGATAAGGATATACAACAACAGAAAAGAATGGGAAAAATCGAGAAAAGCAATTACAATACAAGATATAAAAGGATTTGGGAAAGTAATATACCTACTTAATAGAAAAAGATATAAAAAACATAAGTAGGATAGCAAGGTTTAGATTGGGAAATGAGGAAAAAGGAAACAGATACTGGGAAAGTAGTAAGGAAAGAATGTGTAAAGTGTGCGGAACGGAGGACGAAGCACTGGAGCACATTTGGTTTGGTTGTAAGAAAAAAGTAGGGAGTGAGATGAATATAATAATATAATAATAGCTTTTAAAAGGGGGCAAGGATGGGAACAGATGGATGGCAGAAATAATTAGAAGAAGGGAGGCTGAAACTTTTTAAATTTTTTTAAGGCAGAAGAATATAATGCCGAAAGTGAAGGGAAGAGGTGGATGGCGGAGAAAGAGAAAAAGAACTAGGAAAGAGAAGGAATGGCAGAGTAGAAACAGGAGTTGACAGTAGCAGGAGGAGCGTAGCAGTAGCAGTAGCAGTTTTGGTTTTATTTTTATAAGGAATTTTATATATTTTTTTTTTCTCTTAAAAAATAAAATAATAACTACAATACACACTAGAGTGGCCCTTATTTTCAAAGTTAAAATTTTTTTTGCGGCACCTTTCCATTTGGTGCCAATGCCTAAAAAAACGATCTGTGTAAAATTTTAGGTTATTCGGATAACGGGAAAACGTGCCCCAAGAGCCTCGAAAATTGAAAAATCACTAATTTTTCTTTTAAAATTCTTATATCTTGAGAAATATTAATTTTATGCAAAAACTTATTACGCAAAAGTTGTAGATCTAATAAAAATACATATTTAATCTTCTATTACTTTTTCTCGTATAACTAACAATTTTCGAGAAATACGTGAAAATTAGTTCCTTTACTATAGATCCACGAGAATCGAAAAATTACAAAATCACGTTTTTATATATTTATTTTACAAAATATTTATTATACACAGAAAAGTGTATAATAAAATAATATAATTAAATAATATAGTATAATGTATTTAATTATTATTCGCAAAATAAATAAATTTTATAAAATGTATGGGATTTTATAATTTTCCGGGCTCTTGGGGCACCCTTTCCCATTATCCGATTGATCTGAAATTTTACACCTATTATTTTTTCATGCAGTGGAACCAAACTGAA
The DNA here is from genome assembly GCA_963678705.1 of Panorpa germanica. NCBI lineage: Eukaryota > Metazoa > Arthropoda > Insecta > Mecoptera > Panorpidae > Panorpa > Panorpa germanica. The sequence continues at coordinate 2,285,284 of OY783205.1, read as the reverse complement.
GGGTGCCGCAATAAAAAATCCCAAAAATAATTTTCACCAAGAGTAAATAAGGGCCACTCTAATACACACGCTATTAGAAAGTCGGACGTAGTTTGTTCCAGAGTTTACAATTAGTTCTTATCAAGGTCAATGCTGGTGATTTTATGAGACACAGAAGCTTGGAACGGGATGTGGTTAGCAAACTTATCAGATTTACTATTTTTTACAATACATTTACAAGTTTTAGCCAATTTGCATAAATCATTTCGTTACCCGGTTATTAACCATGAATTAAGAAGGTACTCAAAGTGCCCGTAGTCCGAACGCGTGGATGTATTAAAATATAATTAAATAAATAAAAAAGATATTTGAAGCAAAATATAATAAATAGAAGGCTGGAAGTGGTAATATGTAGAGTTTACATTGTAGACTCATGGTAGGTCATAAAAATCTTACTCACACCAACTTATTCAAAAGGGAAGCTCAACCAACATGTGAACAAATATTATTCTTCAATGCATAAGGTACTCGGCGCACAGACAAGAATGTAATATGCCTCTGGAATAAAGGCTGCAATTTGATATCAGGGAAAGTCTCAAAAACTTTATTGAGTTTATAAATAAATCCAATTTAATTCTTTATTTATGTATGTTTATAAGTTGAAAATTATGAATGGTGCTTTGAAAGTTAATGAACTTAAATAAATATTAAAAAATATATTTAATTGTAATAAAGGTTAAAACATTTAAAGCATTCTTCATAGAGCAAATCTCAGTTTCCATTTGGCATAAATTTCACCCTTCAACTATGACTGTAGGTATTTTTAATTCTCTAATTATCATTTATTCATACTCCATTAGCGCGGGATTAGTTTATCATGAGCATGACGCTATGCACCCCTCTGTCTTCATGTGAGTGTGAGAAGGAGTGGGTTTCCTAATACACTTAGCACTCTCTCTCAGCTCGTAAATGCTGCGCGTTATTAACTTTACACACATGCTACATTTAAGCTAATTTGATAATAACTAAACTCAATTTCGCTCAATTAAGCTAATCATATTATCGCCATACGGGTGTTCGCCATACTCACGTTGCGATCTGCACTCTCCGTTAATTCAGTTAAATCCGAAGACAAGACCTCGACAATATCTGAAGCTATGACGGGAGTAGGTTGACTAGGGTAATGAGGGAGGGGGAGGCTGTACACGATATGCTTATTGATCATTGAATTGAAAATACTTGTCTGAACGCAGATTTAGGCGTTGTATTTAAAATATAGTACCCCGTATGACGTAGGTAACATTTGTTATGTTAGATAAACCTTAAGTAAATATAAGTGTACTAGAACTTACCCCCGCAATGCGACGTCTATTTAGTGTGTATGATTTGAATCCAACAAAATAAATCAAATTGAAATATTTAATGAAATATTTGCCCCCAAATAAAAGTTTAGAGTTTAGAATTTTTTTTTTATAACATGTTTTATTATTAAGTAATCCAAAATTTGAGTTTTCTCCAAAGTTTCCTACCGGGTCCTCTAATTTTCTCAACGCCCTCTTTCCTCTGCAATGAACACCGTAATACACATGCCAACTTTCTTCTTTTACGAATTAAAAGTTATATAGAGCAAAAAGTAAAAAATTTTTTTTTAGTTTTTCCAAAATTACGGGTTTCCTGGAAATTCAGTGGAAGATTCGGAGACGCAAAAAGTCTTAGAATTTGTTTCTCTACGAAATAGCAAACTTTCAAAAACATTGACGGAGCCGTTTTCATTCTACCATACGAATTTCAGCAACAGACAAACATATAAATATACACTTGGAACATTATAATATATGAGGATATGGAGGATTATTGTATGACAGACTTGTAGTTTCAATAACTTTTTGTTTGTTCTTACTTCAAATTTAATTGTACCAATCACACAATCAACTTTTTATGGAGGCTTCCCTTTTCATCGAGTGGTAACCTAGCATATTTATTTACAACACTAGCAAACCCGGCGAACTCCGTTTCGCCATCAGATGGCTTCGTTTTATGTAACATTTCGTTTGGTGATTAAAATATGAAGAAATTTTTTTTTCTTGTTTTATGCTTCACCGCTTGCATTAATGTTTCGTATACTTGTTTTTGCTGTTCATTCAGCAACGGCACATTATTTCGAACGAATTCCTGCAATGTATCAACATTGTATTGCAGCTCTCGATTTAATTCTTGGTTGAATGCATCGTGCATCGATCGATTTGGCGCAATCATTCCTACTTCAATCAGTAGCTTGTTTGCAATAGTCAAGCATTGATCCTCAATCAGAATCAATCCTTCATTGTAGATTTCATCGGTAATTTGGATGTCAGGATTATTCGTTTGAATGCGCAAGCGATGCAAGATATCTTCACATATGTCGTCTTTGTATTTGTTCCATAACTGAATTGGTTGTGAAGGAAAACATGTGGTGATGATAATTGCGAACAGCGTTCGTATTTGGTACGCATTTGATGAAACAACTGAATCCGCAAGTGTTAAATCCCAATGAGAATCGTTCTCCAGCAAACCCAATAGTTGACATGCTTCTCGATATGTTTGGCATTGGTGGCCATTCGCAGTTTTCAAATGCGCAAATGATTTTGGTCCACGTACATTTACCAACAGCAGTCGCAAATAAAAACATTCATCATTTTTAGGATGAACAGTATACATGCGACCTAGTGCATCAGTGGAAAACACCTGTGGCCAATCTGGAACTGGGGTTCCTTGTTTGCGACGTTGGAATTTCTTTGTTGATTGATTCCAAGTGTAATACTTGGGCATTTCAACGTACATCAGCGTCGCTGCGAATGGATCTGCTTCACACATTGCAAAGAAGCTAGTCAATGTTGTCGATGGTGGTCTCTCAGCTCGTTGTGCCGCATTAGCCTCAGTGAAGTAAACTCTTTGGCCATTTTCCAAATGCACTGCTAAATGTACAACTGTGGGATATCTTTCATGAATTTGAAATGACAATAATCGCCACAGTGCTTCATTAGTACTGACGTATCTGCCCATTTGGAAGTTGCTGATTTCGTCATTCGCATTTTCCGACGCAATACCAAACACAGCCATGTCGCTGCCTTTTGTGACGTACTTGCACAAATATTTGATTGATTTGGCCGAATGACAACTCTCAACGTTTGCATGTGTTTTGAAAATTCGTGATAGCAGCGGGCAATATGGTACAATGAATTCATTTCCGATCTTAATCTCTTGATTTTTAACTTTAACTTTGATAGTTCGACCATTATCTTCTTTTGAACGCCGACGATAAACTGGATATCCATCGTTCCCTGTGACTGTTTCAGCAACTAACGGTCGCGGATATCGTTTTGTGCACTTTCTATCAGCCATGCAAGGCGATAATGGACTTAATGCACCGCACGGTCCATGCACCATCTGTGTCGTCACAATGTCGTGTAGATGGGGATCAGTGACTGGATCAGGAATTTCAGCTGATATGATGTCATCCACTTCATTTGAATGTAATTTGTTCAGCAACCAAATTAGGATATGAGCATGCGGTAGTCCAAGCTTCTGCCATTCCACCGAGTACATATAACAACGTGTGTCACCAAAAACTCGATACTTAGTAAGCACATCCATCATAACCTTGAGTTTTTGCTGAAATACTCTGGCGATTATGTCATGGCGATCTTGCGGTTTTTGGCCCGGTTCCAACTCACGTTCAATTTCCGTCCACTTCGGATTGCATGTGAACGTAATAAATAAATCCGGAGTTCCATAATTTTGCACGTACGTCATAGCGTCTTGAGCGTATTCGTGCATGTGTCGTGGGCTTCCGATGTAAGATGATGGGAGAATCGTCAGACGTCCAATATTCTGAACATCACCATCTGAATGAATAGCATCACGCAAGTGTATATAGTCCTCAGATCGTAGCTTTGCCTGATTGAATCGGATGAACGCTAAACGTTCGGTCTCGACTTTGACATACATGTCGACAGCGAATTGCTGGAATAGCCGACGGCACTTCAGAATGACATTCTCCTCATGTGTACGAATCATTATACGATACTCATAGTAATTCATTGCGCTTAGATTTTTATTCGTTGATACACCTGAAAATGCAAAATTAAATGAATTGTTAATGGAAACCAATAATAGCAATAATTAGTGTGTGAATATTGTACCAGTAATTGGATCGACCATCTTCAACGTGATGTCGTATCCGTCTTGCCCTTGCCAATAAATGATTGGATATTGTAACGCATCGTACAAACGATGTGTCTCGTTTACACGATGCATGATATTGCTTCTTCGCTGAACGACAATGTCTCGCGATTTAGTTGGATCACCAACAATGCATTGAATCTTCGCACATGTTCACCTGTTGGGGTACAATCCGCTCTTATGACAAATTTGTGCGTATCCGATGGCATTCGTTCTAATGCTGTTTTGAACATATTAACCACAGCATTATTAGCGAGAAAAAATGCTTGCAACTGTTCAATAATTCGTCTCTTTAACTGTTGTGTTCACTGTATATTGCACCGCACATTCAGCTGATCCACCATCGACGAAATGAAATATATTTGCAGAAATTGATGCGGTTCATCTGGTGTTGGCACCATTGAACCATGCAAATGATATATTTGTCCTTGTATCTGTAATTGCAAACAATCATTTGTTGAAGAATACGGTGTAGCTTCTAATCGTGTGATGGTGTAGTATGTGGTGTATATGTAGTTGTTATGTGTTGCAATTCATTGTGTTGGTGTGAGTGATTGGTTACTTGTGTTGTATCTTTTACCTTGCAAGTCGGCATGAAGCCGCCTTCTCGAATGATATTAGCTCCAAAGGAAGTCATGCGAAAGCAGTTATTGTATTCAAGGATGTGTTGAAGAAAATGGCTGGAATCGGGATCACTTCCATCGAACAATGGTTTCAGTGGCTGTGGTGGTGTAAGTAATGGATCCAGTTTGACTTTTCCACTTGCGCAGCACAATCCAGCCGTTTCTCTTTTGAACTTTAACGCATTGCAATATCGGCATATAGTCGTCGTTGGTCCAATATCTAAATTTTCATCATCACTGTAGTTCGCAGTGGGATCATATTGGAATGCCAAGCGATTGTATGATGCCAATGATCTTCGTGTGCTCACGCGTTGTCTCAATCGGGCATTTTCTGTTATTATATTTTGTCTTTCTTCGCTTAAATTCTGTGAATACAGTTGTTGCTGGCTTGCATGTCTTGCTCGGCGGCCGATGTTCGCACGTCGTCCTCTAGGCATTTTGGACTATGGGCAAAGTGGTGAATGTAACCTTAAATGCACGATCCACATAATTTACACAGTTCAACTTACCACCTTAAAGACAAATGCCTGCTGTTGAAATTGAATAAAAATTTGCACAATATACGTTATTGATTTGATAGTTTCCAATTTAAATGTTAGGAAATGAATAACTTATTTTTTTAACTTTTTTTTCACTACCGCACGCACCGGCGCCTACTACTTAAAACACCGGTCTACTTAAAATATTGGTTTGTATATATGCTATGTATCAGATTAGGCGCTGTATGTGAAAAAAGATTTTCCCGGTTCTCTGTTGAAATTTTTCCTGAATTCCTGAATTTTCTTTGCTATAAACCTCACGGAGCCCGAGACCTTTCCAACGAATGCAAAACCGTGGAAATCGGTTCGTGCGTTCTGGAGTTATAACGTCAGGAAGGAAAACCCGACTTTTTTTATATAGTAGATTACAGGTACACGTTTGCTCGCTTAGAAATAATAGTATTTACAAATTTAGTTTTTTTTTAAATAATTTATGAATGACAACATAATATATGTAATATCTCTGTCAATAAAACTGAATGTCTATATTCTACGTCACAATCGAATCTGTACTGAATCTGTGCAAGCAGATGGTTTAAAATAAAACAGTGTTAACAATGTACCATTTGGTTTTAGGACACCTTGCATGTGGAGTTTACATCCCGCAGCTCTATTTGCATCCAGGGTATTGTTCCCGGGTCCCGGACACATCGTTATACGGGAATTTATGGGACATAGTTTACATATAATGTGACACAGACCTGCAACTAGCGTAATTGCATTTCCAGCACAGGACATGAGTTCTGTTCAGATTTTGCTTTTTATTACAATCAAATCTTGATGGTTCAAATATTCCAAATATTAATGTTTTATCGTTCTTACGGTCAAATGTGAAACTATTACTTTTACTTCTATAATTCTCATTGAAATTAAAGTATGGCTATTGATTTAATAGCGTTACCACTATTTGTCACAAAACATAGCTACTCTGAATCAATAAAACTAATTTAATCTCTTTATTTTAAGTACCCATACTCGTGTTATAAGTTGTAAATTATGTATTGTAAATGTTTTTAAATGTATATTCTTTTAAGTGCTAATAACTTTTGAAAGTTGATGCACTCAAATAAAAATTAAAAAAAAACCATAAACTTAACACAACTGTTAAGCAAAACCAACCTCGGTAAAAAATACAATGCTTTAATTAGCTTGTAATAAGCTAACAAGTATCGGACTGCACTGCGGTACAATACCACATTGCACTACACGAGGCGGCCAGAAGTTTCGAAATGGTCGGGATAAAGTGCAAATCAATGCTAAGATTCAGTCTGTTAGGCAGAAAGTTTGGCTGGTGTGTTTAGGGACTTTGAAGTAGGGAGGGCGAACTGAGATCAATTAATCGAAGAATCGATTTTTTGAGTCAATAAATCTATTTATTTATTTTTCTAATCGATTTCTTTTTTTGTAAGAATGCATCTATACAATTATTTATATTATTTATTATAAACGTGGACATGAAATATTGGGAATTATAATTAATTTATTCTATAATAAATACTTATCCTATAGTTATAAAATAATTAATCAATAAATTATATTTATTTATTATTAATTATTAAATATAAAAATTAATTAAATTATAAAAATAAAATCGAAAAATCGATTTTTTGAGAAGTGGATCTTCTAGAATTCGATTTTTTCCTAAATCGATTCTTTAGACTTCGATTTGAATCGATTAAAAAATTAATCTTTTTTAAGAGGAATCGCCATCCCTACTTAGAACTTGTATTGATGGCTGGTTTCCTACGTGATCTACGGACAGTGACTGCGGCCTATAACTGCCAGCTGCATGAGGTTAACTCGTTATAAACTAACTATTTTACACTGGCAACCTCTTGAACACGAACCTTACAGTTTAGAGCTATCCGCAATGTGACTACCTTATAATTCGTCTAGTGAAAAGGCATTAGGAGGAGAAAGATTTGAAGACAACGCTGCGGTCGAACAGTACGTGTACAATTGGCTACCGAGGCAGTTATTATCTTCTTTCCATAAAGAGATCAAAAAGCTTCCTATCCGATAGTGAAAATGTATTTTTTTGAAGGAAACTATAGGTAAAAAATAAGACATATACTCCATTTGTATTTCTATAAATCATGAGTATATCTGTATTGAAATAATCCGGTTTATATTTGGATGACCGTCGTAATATACTACGAGTATATGAATTCAAAATAGTTTGGCAAATCACCTATTATACACCAAATATTATTCTAAATTTAATGCATACATAATTGTTTTAATTAAATTTAAATCCCAGCAACAATTGCGTCCCCACCCCTCCCCCCCACTAGACCTGTGTGTCTACAGCGGCTTTTCAACGGATTACGAACAGCGTTCGCGGGAGTAAATATTAACAATACAGCAATTAAACGTGCGACGTACGATGTAGTTAAAGGCCCAATACACATTCGAATATGTTGATTGCCTATGGATGCGAAGAACACAGTTGATGGTTGGCGTGTTTTGCTCGAAGATCGCCTTGTGGATCACTACCAACATAATTTGTATGTATGACAAAGAGACAAGTTAATATTGAAGATGGCGGTCTTTTTAGAACGTAAGATGCAAAGAGTATCGCAATAAACAAGTAAAAAATAACTGCGAATTAGTTTTGAAACAGTTCAACAAAATTAATCTTGTCGATGTTTCATATCAATGTTATTTGAGCTGATTTTGCTTGTGAGTCATACCTAGAATAGGAATATTAATTTATTCAGGTACTAAACAAACATTACAAATATTTTTTATTAAAAATTAAATATCGGTAAGAGGAACCACAGTAGAAATATCCATTTTCGAATTAGATTTTTATCACTCAGGTAGAAGAATTCCTGATAATATAACTATTGGCAAAGAGCTAAATATTACCAACATATTAACCGATAGACCAATAAAATAGATTACATCAACGAATTACACAAAATTATATACTGATGGTTCAAAAGAAACAGATAGACTGGGTGCAGTAGTAGTAGATATTCATAATAGTAGAACTTACAAGCTTCAGAATCAATCATCCATGTACACAGCTGAGTTATGTGCCATAGATCTAGCTGTGGATCAAATCATTACTGATGACAGAAACAACACTTTAAATTTATCCGACTCGTTATCAGTCATACAGTCGTTAAGCAGAAAGGGAATTAATAAAAAATTAGACGACAAAATTTATTATGTCGAATTTATTATGTCGAATAAATAGGAAAATAGAAAAGGGTCTAAATATTAAGGCGGTACAGGACTTTAACGTAAATGATGAAAACGTTGTGAAATTTGGAGGGTCGATACAAATAGTTAAAATACATGCTGTCTCAAAATTTTAGAGACCTAGGGTTCATAATTTTTTTTTTATACATGATTAAAAATAGTCATTTTCCATACAAATCATAATTTTTAGCTCAATTTCACCACTTTTAACTATAAAAAAATGGTGACACGGCTTTCAAAAACTAGGTGTATATAAAATAATCTTTTCTGTAACTATTGCAAAAAGAAAATTATCAAAAGGATACCTATTTACGAAAATATTTAAATAAAACCATTAAGAAACAGTAAATGTAAGTTATAATACGGCAACATTGCAAATGCCGATTTGAGCGGGAAATTCAAAATCGGAATAAATTTTATATAAAATATAACAATGTCAAAGAACCAAATCACGCATGCGTCAACACACGTAAATTTGCAGCGTTGCAAAATTTATTATTTCTTTTTCGAAATATTTAATTTGTATTTAAATTGAATTAATATAAATTTGATACTAATTATAGGTAATTTTTAATTTATTAAACTATTATATGCATAAAAGATCATTTTAACTAGTAAAAAGCAGTTTAATAGGGAATTGAAAAATTCATTTTCAAAGGTACAGTCTCAATATTTGCTCGTCCCTCATGTACTTCGTATTTTGCATTTCGTATACCGAGAGATAAACTTTTTGCATTGACGGTACGTCCTGTACCTCCTTAAGGATAGAAATGGTTATTTTCCTTGGAAGCCCGAGAAACCATCAACAAAAACAAATATCAGTAAAAGTGTTTAATAAGAATTAGGATTCGTGATAGTTGATTTATAACTATTATTTAGTTTTACTAGTTTTATTAGTTTTATTTTAAAATAATTATAACTAACATGTGAAGGTTGCGACATTGTCTTGTCAACGGAACTGTTCGGTCGTGTAATGAGAAGGTCGCGAGCATGTTCGTTTCGGAAGTCAAGCCCAACATATTTCAGAGTGTATAATACCCTTTAGGTAAATCAGCAAGCAGAGGCAACGGCAACTCCACTGGTCTGATTTACTTAAGTAAATTCATCAGCATATTGTATTTATTAATTACTACATCGCAGCTGCAGCCGTTTGGAAGGTGGAAAGCTCCAGGCTCCAGACTTCAGCAATACGAATATCCATGTTATGTTGTGTGGATCGATTTAATTCGCGGTGTAAACGACGAATAATTTTCTACGGCGTTCTTAGCGGAAATAACCAGATTATTTCCGAATCATATATAGAACGGAGAAAACACTTTTTTACTTGTAAACCTCGATAAAACATTTAGTCTTCCTTCCATCCCCACCCTCTTTGTGTGGTGTATTTCTATACAATATTAAAACTTATTTCTTTTTTTAGTGGATATAGGCTGGGTTTTAGAGGGCTTCGAGGGCCACCAACTTACGGAAAAAATAATTTTTATAACATATTAAGCGCGGGTCTTTCACTCGTGGTGATTGTTTAATATAATTAATTATATGCTGGATGTGCAGCCTTGGAAACATTGTATTTATTTTATTATTGAAGTACTTCTAACCTTCAAATTTGAACACTATACTTTAAATATACAAGAACTTTTAATAACCTCTTCAATTGCCATTTAAGGAGGTTTCGAAGACTCAAAAGAAACATATTTTTACTAAATATTTTCTAATATATCAAAGTATTTTATGAAGTTTTTATTTAAAAATTTTGAAAATTCAGCCATTAGAACCTTATTTCTCTTGACCCTCTGGGCGTCGTCAGGATAGCTTGTGACAGATTCATCTGAAATAAAAAAATCAAATATTTTCTGTTAGTATATGTATATAGATAGCTCGTGTTTGGAAAAAAAAACTGCGGAGTTGAGAACAAAAAGTTCCATTTTCTGTGAAAATTTATGTCACGCAATGCCTTGTAAAATTAGTTTAATTAAAAGCTCCTTCGTTTGAGCACTATATAATGTTATCTTCAATAAGTGTGCCAAATTTAAACATGATCGATTCATAACTTTTTGAGAAATTATAACATAACTGACTTTAAAAAAAGAGCCAGGCTGCCAGGCTGACGTGGTCCTATAGGCAGAACTTCCAAAAGATCTACTTCTTAGAATTTTACTCCAATCGATTTAAAACTTTGGAAGCCTCTTCTAGACATATAGTACTATTTAATAAAAGAAATTGATTTTAAATCCTTTAGAAATATTTTAAAATATAGTGTTAAAGTTTTTAGCATATATTTCACTGTTGTTATAGTGAAATATTAAACCACTTCTTATTTGGTAACACACATCTAATTTACCAGCATTTGTTAATTATTTATAATATTGTTTCCACCAATAGAGACCTCTCCACTTACACCACATTGGTTACAGTTTTATGCGCACATTTTAGTGTCTTATCTGTTCTCCACCTCCTGTAAATAATATTCTATGTAACCATCTACATTGCTCTCAGGAGGACCCTTACAATATATCGCTCAATCTTTGCAGTACTTATCCCTTCCGAAGAAACCCTTTCATTACGAACACTCCTACAAGCCAATAGGCTAGTGTCACAATACGAGAAGTAATTATATTCTTAAATTTTTATTGTTATCAGTGAAACTTTATTATTGAAATGTCTCCATTTTTTTATGATAAGATGCAACAATATTCAATCAATCCAAGAACTTACAACTTGCATTTTGAGAAATCGGAATACATAAAATTTGTAATATTTGTTTAGTTTTTAATCAAGTTAATATGTTCATACCGATACTGGTTTTACTTGTCTAACCACATCTCGTTTCTTTCTCACTTAGCAGATTATTCCTCACTTTGGAATAAAAGGAATGAAAATGAACTAAAAAAAGTATATCCAAGTGTGAAAGAAACAACTGCTACTTAACGAATGATGTTGGAAAAAGATAAAATATTATTATGAAAAAAAAATTAACAGCTAACACAAAATCTGTGACAGGTAGGGAATCCATTTGAACTAAAAGCGACTTTTGTGTACCACTTTTGAACTATTAACGAACTTGCTTATACTACAGATATCAGATTTTATTTCACAAAATCTTGACAGGTAGGGAATAAATTTGAGCTAAAATTGGTTTCTGTGTTGTTGCTCCAACTTGTAAAACGTTAGAATTGAAATGTACGAATGACTCAACCTTCACCTAACCATTCTATTTCACTAAATGTTTACTGGGTCTCATAACTCACAAGTGTTTGTTCAGGATCTCATGCTAAGAACATTAGTACTTTCAACTTCACTAAGGTCAACTTTACAAAGCACGTGAATGTTTGTAAGGTCCATCAGCACTGTAAAATACACACTCGATCCGTTAACGTCATTGAACTACTCATCTACTCATATCGAAAATTAAACTAATTAATAAAGATGTTGAAAATTATAGAAATAACAATGAAGGTGAAAACAACTCAGTATATACTCGATGACTCAAACTGAAATCTACAACAAGTACACTGGCCCCATAAGTAATGTCATCTTTGAATATAGCGATATCAACATTTATAAATAAACCGTTTCAATAATGGCTTCAATAATTTACAAGCTTGACAACTAATTTGGAGCAAAGAGGGTATCGTACCATCAGTATCTTACAATTTTAAAGTATATTATCAATCTTCAAAACACCAATTAGTATATATAATTAACAAGAATAAAACTGAAACAATGCATGGGGTGTTTTGAAATGAATAGCCTCAGATTAACCAATATTTCGTCCGAGTTTTCTCAAACACCTGCTGATATCAAATGTCAATTTACCCTGAAACTTTTGGAATACCCTGTCGCAATGCGTAGAGACTTCTAAAATATGGGGTCCTTAACTAAAACCGTAAGGTGTGAAATTGTCACTACTGCGACCCATTCCTCCGTTCATCCCGTATTCCGTATCCCGTATCCCGATCTTCCTTTTCCAATCAATACAGACAAACACATTTTATCACCTGGTAAATATGCTTGTCTTTCTAACCGCCTTCAACAAACAAACAGCTCTCAATGGAATAGAAGAGCAGAGAAGACAACAGATGCTTAAAGGGGCCCACACAACACACATATACTCATTGTTTGTGCAGGCGAAATGTTTTCTTGTTTGTTTGCACAAATTTGTTGTTTAATCTTTGGTTGGAATTGTTGTTTTGCAATTCATAAGTTTCTTAAAATGAAACGCATAAAAAATTGTAAGAAAAGACTAAAATTAATATCTGAAGGTAGAATTAAGCAAACATCTATCATTTAAATTTGCTATGAATCCATATGAATCTAATAATTGACTAGTATTTAGCAGGACAAATATTAGTAGTTATAACATTGTAATATAGATGGACACGTAATGGTTTGAATCTAAGGTATTATTCTATAAGCTGACAGGAATTATTACCCTTCGACAATTACCTCTGTGAATTTAATACGAGAGTAATTATACGTCGTTGTAATCAATCCATTAGTTTTTCATTTTTTTAATAATATTTTCAATGGCTTTCAAGTACCGTAGTTTATTTTCGCTGTAGAATTTCTTCTGAAACTTTTACCTACTATAGTTACTGTAACAATTGAACTTAAAAAATAAAGCGCTGCTCCTGAAATTGAATCCGAAAATATAGCAGTCTAAAGTTATTACCTAAACGTTTTCGGCCTGTGTGGCGCCAAATTTCAAAAATGGTAAAATGTTATTATTTTTTATTAATATTAAAAAACATTGGTTATATCACTCATAACTGTTAATACTAGTATTAAATAAAACATTATTTTGATAAAGCTGGTTACCAAAACCTGAAAGATACAATTATTTTTTAATAATTCGCAGTATTATAGAAGTTATTCACAATTAATATAGTTTTTTGTGTCCCTTTATTCATTAAAGGGATCCAAATTAATAAAAGATAAAGTTTTCCGTCCGTTTCCATGCTTTAAATTTTCGTATCATTTCTGTTACACAACAAAGTGTAAAAGAGAAGTATAAGAGTGAATCGGACACAATTTAAAGCTATCTCGAGCAACACTTAAAGTTTTGATATTACAAGTGTAATAATTAAGGATAATATCCAAATATCTGCGTCCAACTGAAAAAGCACACGAAGAGAAAATGAGCTAGGCAGACAGATATTGATAATATGGGAGGAGCTTAGGAAGGAGCAAATGGGAAAATGAAAAGCAGGAAAGAATACTTTGAAAAAGATGAAGGGGCAAAAGAAGGAAAAGAGATAAGAAGGAAGTTGAAGAAAGTGGAGGAAAAATGGTACAAATAAACTAGTAGAAATACAATGAGAGGTACAATTGAATTTGAAAGATAAAAGCAGAAACATACAAAAAGGAGAAGGAAACAATGCGCATATCAAGATTCAAAATGAGAAAGGGTATCAGAAAGGTACATAACTCTATTAGTGAAATTTTACTTGTGCAACACGTGCAAAACAGACAGACGTGTGTAGACACCTTTAGGCCGCATGGTTACTCGTATATTCCCCTTCGCGTGCCATGCCGTGTTGTACCGTACGCGAATCGTTGATTCGTCTACATTATTAATGAAACATTTTCATGAATAATTGAACCAGATTCTAACAACCAACAAGGATGCCGACAAATTGATACTAATGTTGATTGTGTTTCGTTAATGCTCTGCTTGTATTAATATTAATTTCCTAAATTGACAGATACCGGTTCTCATCCCGATTGCTGCCCCTGCTTGGACGGGCAAAGTGCGAGGGAAGGGGATGCCTTGGGCGGGCAGCAGTCATTAACTAATTGGTTTCCTAAGAAAATATTATGGAAAAGGGTCTCTCTGAATATATTAATTATTTCTGGAGCTGGACTTATGACGTACTTAGAAGCTGTCTCTATTTTAAGTCATAGCAGTGAAAATTGATTCCGAGTTCGATGAAGTCATTTACTAATTTTCGATAAATATGTATGAGTTGTAAGTGACAGCTACCTGTCACGAGCACAAAAGCGTTATACATTACTAAAAATTAAAATAAATTCTCTTAATATTTCCAGTAAACATTTTGGAGTCACTTTGCCATCATATTTAAGATGCGTATGATTTTTTTGCCATGAAGAGTTCATTTACAGTTCAGTTTCTCACATTCGTTCATATGCACCACCCCACCTGTCGGAATGCAAATGAAGATAAAGTTGACGCGAACTATAATTTAAATGAAATAGTGATAGAAACGTCGAAACCAAGAACACTTCACCAAATTGTTTACTCTACTAATAATATTATTTGACATATATATTTAGTCAAATATGTAATGTTACATAAAATACGTTATTCCGATGCTGAGTCTTAAACTAATCACCGACGACCTCTTCATACACTATTACACTGCTGCATAGCTTTTATATATGCAAATCAATCATCTTAAAGAAAGTCGTAAGCTCGTCGTATTTATCATCGTTATTGCGCCTAAATAATATGCACCAAGATTAACAATAATATTCAATTTATTTTAACTAACCGCCATTAGGCACAAGTCGTGGTGTCATGAGTAAGCAAATAGGACGAGTGCATGTGACAGGCGTATAGATATGTAAGTCATAATTGCGTAGACAAACGCTCAGAAATAAATACGCACCGTTTATTATTTTCGTGCCGTTTCTTTTCGCAGTACGGTCTTCGTCTAAAGTATCATTCCAACTCTCTGTTTAATTTTATTTTGTATTATGGATTTAATGTAAATTGTTTAGCATAGGACATTATGGGTGCGTTCCACAATCACGCTCACGACCGTAGTTTTTCCCGTTCCACTTGCTAGCTAGCGTTGCAAGCATTCTCTCAAGTGGAACGGATTATGGGGCGTTTTGAATGGTTTTGAGCGTTGATAAAATAAGGATTGCGATAGTTGATAGCTCTATACCAAAAGCTATATCTATAAACAAAATACATTTTTTATAAAAAGAAATATATTTTAAATGATAATGGACATTGTTTATTTATTAAGTTAGGTTATGGTATGAGGAAAAGTGTATAAATGGCACTCAAATATGAATTAAAATTAATTTTATTAGGCTTATTTAACTTAATTATATAATAAAATAAAATCCAATAAAATATCTCTTAGTCATATAAAGTAATTTTTTCTGTCATCGTCATCTTTAAGTTTTGCGCTATGTTTAAACATTGCTCAACTTTGAAATGCTCAACTACGACCACTACGACCCAACACTTCAGATGGGTCGTTGTGAGCTTGGCGTGAGCGAAATTAAAGATGTCATTAGTGACGTTTTCGTCGTGACCACAACGACCCTGGTCGCCATGCGGAACGGCTGAAATAATATTTTGGACGTTGCGAACGCTTAGTGGAACGCAATATATGCGTAGTCATTCCTAGTACCATTTTTAATTTAATTTTTTTTTAAGTTTTCTTTGTTTTTTTTTTGAACTTTACAAACACAAAAAAAAATAAAAAATCATTCAAAATGTGACAATCTGTCAAAATGCAGTATAATTTATTTTTACAAGAAATTCAATTCAAATTAACTAAACTCAAATTAAAACACGAATGTGACAAGGAATGCATATTCTGAAAAGCTAAAACCTACATTAAAATATTAAATAAAAACGTAAATTAAAGATCATAACAGTGAGTGTGAATGAGGCTCAACAATTGAGAAAACTGTCTCAATTCTACGTTCAACAAACATTTAGATCAATAATATAAATTTTGTTTAACAGTGACCTTCATTTTAGCGAGTCTCGACCCATTACCGTTGACGCTGACGGTGGCAGCATTGTGTTCTCACATAATTTCCATTTATTCAAACGCCTGTATATTTTTTATTCTTAAATTTTTAATTACAACTTTTTCATATTTAATCCTGTATTTCTGGCTTACACCATTAATTTTGTTTCTCGTTTACAGGAATGTTTCTGGTTCTGCTTCTGCGACTCCCTAAAGTCCTCGAGTGGTTGAGTGGTCCTTCTGGAGTTCTAGATCTACAAGGGGTTGGAAAAGCGTTGGAGTTGGTGGCGAAGGACGAAGAGGGAGGTAAATAGGAGTAGGATGTAATACGAATGACTACAATAAGCGCGGTAAAATGTTACAACTTTTGCATAATGGGATACTACGTATGTCTGAGATAGAATCTGTTGTTACAAGGGCTTTGTGTTTTGAATTTAATCAGGGGAACATAACGCGCGCAACACAATAATTTATCGTGAGTAAATATTGCCTTCGAAATTATTCGACTAATTCATACACAAGTGTTAGGATATTAACGAATTTTATCGATTATTTAATGTTTCAGATGTATGTTTGTTTATTGGTGAAATACCGCGGTTCAAAACAGCTCCATATATGTTTTTGATAGCTGCATTGTGTTCTCAAAATTTTAACTGAATTTCCTGGAAATTGATAGTGCTTCACACGAGACGAGAGTTTCAAGAATCTTGCCTCGTTCTTGTTAGTTTGGAAAAAATAGGTATCGTTTTAGTCTCGTAATCGTCTCGTCTCGTCTCGTCACATCTCGTTATTGTGAGAACTTACTCCTAAGACAGTCCTAAACAGAGTAATTCATTATATTATTTCGGCTAATTATTTTTTTTAATCTAAATTTTCACACACTAAGCATATAACTATTAATTGTATCAAATTAAAAAAAAAGCAATCGCATTGTAAATAATTTATATTCACATTTATTTAGCCACATTTTTTTCCTAAGGTGTAAAATATTTCATAATTTAAAAATTAAACAAAAAAAGCAAAATTTGATAAAAAAAAAATGAAGTGGAAGTATGAAACTTTTAAGAATGTTGAAATTTTGAAATTACGATCGAGGGTCAATTTTGTTGATTCTGTTATATAAAGCAACGTTGGTATATAATTTACAAACCGAATGAAAATCAAAATTTTGAAAAAAAGAGTTGATCAAATAACGTATGAAATTTGAAAATTTAAAAACATTCTCATAATTTTTTTAATATTTACGCAGTGGTGTGGTCCACATATATAACACCTTAACACCGTCAAAACGATGATAGGAAAATAAAAATAAAAAACTAACTATCAATAATTGTTATTTTTTTAAAGCACATTTTACTGATTGGTTTGACGAAATTTGTCTTCGTATGGCATCAACGATGTAATAAGTAATCGAGATTTTTATTCTTGTTTCGCAAGAATCATAATAATAAACTTGATGGAAAGCAAAACCCAGCAGTTAGTAATAAATGATATATTAATCTCTATCGTATAAAAGAGATGGCAAATCGTCCTATGTGACATCATATGCAGTTGTTTTTTTTTATAACTTTAGATTCTTGGAATATTGAATTGTTAATGATTAAAGCGTCAACATGACTTCTTCATTTGTTACTATCTCCAATAATATTGCGACTTATTAACAAATTAACTTGATCAATATGCAGTTCAATATTATAGAAATGATGTTATGGTTCACAAACATATTGTTTACAATGGGTCGCTGCAGCTACTTATAAAAGCTGCGAGCATTAGGTAGACATACATCATCATATATTATAATGTCCGAGGTGTATGTTTGTTTTCTTATATGTTTATATTCTTACTAGCTTTTACCCCCGTCGCAAGCGACGTCTGTCTTTTGTGTGTGGCTTTAATTTTATGTCAAATTTAAATTCCATATAGTTTACCCCCGCCGCAAAGCGACGTCCTTTTGGCGTGTATGATTTGAATCCAATAAAATTATTTGTAATTACATTTCATATTTAATTGTACTTTAAACTGAAATAATAAACTCGCACAATAATAAAACAATTTTTCAACTTATCAAAATAAAAAATATTTTCAATTTATAAGCTATTTGACCAACTTTTTTTCAAAATTTGGTATTTTTTTTTTCGAATCGTAAATAAGTTACCAAGGTTAGCCTATATACAAAATTTCAACTTTCTAGCACAATTTTTACTCTCGGCAAATACTGCCCCCGTGCCCCCAAATAAAATTTTGAAGTTTTGAATTTTTTTTTATTAATAATATACTTAATTATTCTAGAATCCAGAATATGAGCTTTCTCCAAAGTTACCTACCGGGCCCACGAATTTCGCCCCCTATTTTAATTTTTGAATTTCTAATTTTTGAGAAATGTCAGCATTGAATACCTTAATACACATGCAAAATTTCTATCTTTTACGAATTAAAAGTAATACAGCAAAAAAGGATCACTTTTTTTCCAGTTTTTCCAAAATTACGGGTTTCCAGGAAATTCAGGGGAAAATCCGGGGACGCCAAAACTCTTAGAATTTTTTTCTCTACGAAATAGGAAATTTTCAAAAACTTCCCTGGAGCCGTTTTTGAGATGCCATACAAAATTCGAACCAAACATATAAACACATAAACATATAAGAATATATAAGAATATGGGACATTATAATATAGTTGAGTTTACCCCCGTCGCAATGCGACGTCTTTTTGGCGTGTATCATTTGAATCCAATAAAATAATTCGTAATTAAATTTCATATTTGACTGTTCTATTCTTAAATTGAAATAATAAATAAACTCGCGCACATATACACACATATAAATTGACTAAAAAAATATTATTTTTTTATCAAAATAAAAAATATTTTCAATTTATGCGTTATTTGACCAACTTTTTTTCAAAATTTGGGATTTTTTTTTTCGATTCGTAAATAAGTTACTAAGGTTAGCCTATATACAAAATTTCAACTTTCTAGCACAATTTTTACTCTCGGAAAATACTGCCCCCGTGCCCCCAAATAAAATTTTGAAATTTTGAATTTTTTTTTATTAATAATATACGTAATTATTCTAGAATCCAGAATATGAACTTTCTCCAAAGTTCCCTACCGGGCCCCCGAATTTCTTCAACCCCCCCTTTTTCAATTTTTGAATTTCTAATTTTTGAGAAATGTCAACATTGATTACCTTAATACAGATGCAAAATTTCAACTTTCTATCTCTTACCAACTCAAAGTAATACAGCAAAAAAGGGCTCACTTTTTTTCCAGTTTTTTCAAAATAACGGGTTTCCAGGAAATTCAGGGAAAAATCCGGGGACGCCAAAGGTCTTAGAATTTTTTTCTCTACGAAATAGGCAATTTTCAAAAACTTCCCTGGAGCCGTTTTCGAGATGCCATACAAAATTCGAACCAAACATATAAACATACTAGCTTTTACCCCCGTCGCAAGCGACGTCTGTTTTTTGTGAGTGGCTTGAATTTCATGTCAAAATTTAATTCCATTTTTAAATTGAAATAATAAATAAACTCGTCCTATATTGATTTTACATTTAATAACAATTAATTTTTCATCCAAACTGACTAAGAAAATACATTTTTTATTTAAAAATAAAAAATATTTTCAATTTATGCGTTATTTGAACAACTTTTTTTCAAAATTTGGGATTTTTTTTTCGATTCGTAAATAAGTTACCAAGGTTAGCCTATATAAGAAATTTCAACTTTCTAGCACAATTTTTACTCTCGGCAAATACTGCCCTCGTGCCCCCCAATAAAATTTTGAAATTTTGAATTTTTTTTTATTAATAATATACTTAATTATTCTAGAATCCAGAATATGAACTTTGTCCAAAGTTCCCTACCATGCCCCCGAATTTCTTTAACCCCCCCCTTTTTCACTTTTTGAATTTTTAATTTTTGTGAATTGTCAGCATTGAATACCTTAATACACATGCAAAATTTCAACTTTCTATCTTTTACAATTTAAAAGTAATATTTTTTTTCAAGTTTTTCCAAAATTACGGGTTTCCAGGAAATTCAGGGAAAAATCCGGGGACGCTAAAAGTCTTAGAATTTTTTTCTCTACGAAATAGGAAATTTTTAAAAACTTCCCTGGAGCCGTTTTCGAGATGCCATACAAAATTCGAACCAAACATATAAACACATAACATATAAGAATATAAATATACACTTGGGACATTATAACATACTTGAGTTTACCCCCGTCGCAATGCGACGTCTTTTTGGCGTGTATCATTTGAATCCAATAAAATAATTCGTAATTAAATTTCATATTTAACTGTTCTATTTTTAAATTGAAATAATAAATAAACTCGCGCACATATACATACATATAAATTGACTAAAAAAATATTATTTTTTTTTTCAAAATAAAAAATATTTTCAATTTATGCGTTATTTGACCAACTTTTTTTCAAAATTTGGGATTTTTCTTTTCGATTCGTAAATAAGTTACCAAGATTAGCCTATATACAAAATTTCAACTTTCTGGCACAATTTTTATTCTCGACAAATACTGCCCCCGTGCCCCCAAATATAATTTTGGAATTTTGAATTTTTTTTTATTAATAATATACATAATTATTGTAGAATCCAGAATATGAACTTTCTCCAAAGTTCCCTACCGGGCCCCCGAATTTCTTCAACCCCCCCTTTTTCACTTTTTGAATTTCTAATTTTTGAGAAATGTCAGAATTGAATACCTTAATACACATGCAAAATTTCAACTTTCTATCTTTTACGAATTAAAAGTAATACAGCAAAAAAGGGTTCACTTTTTTTCCAGTTTTTCCAAAATTACGGGTTTCCAGGAAATTCAGGGAAAAATCCGAGGACGCCAAAAGTCTTAGAATTTTTTTCTCTACGAAATAGGAAATTTTTAAAAACTTCCCTGGAGCCGTTTTCGCGCTGCCATACAAAATTCAGTACCAAACATATAAGATCATAAGAATATAAGAATATAAACATACAGTTGGAACATTATAATATAGGATGATATTCTTATATGTTTACGCGATTCGTATGGTAGCTCGAAAACGGCTCCAGGGAAGTTTTTAAAAATTTCCTATTTCGTAGAGAAAAAAATTCTAAGACTTTTGGCGTCCCCGAATTTTTCCCTGAATTTCCTGGAAACCCGTAATTTTGGAAAAACTGGAAAAAAAGTGATCCCTTTTTTGCTGTATTACTTTTAATTCGTAAAAGATAGAAAGTTGAAATTTTGCATGTGTATTAAGGTATTCAATGCTGACATTTTTCAAAAATTAGAAATTCAAAAAGTGAAAAAGGGGGGGTTGAAGAAATTCGGGGGCCCGGTAGGGAACTTTGGAGAAAGTTCATATTCTGGATTCTAGTATAATTAAGTATATTATTAATAAAAAAAAATTCAAAATTCCAAAATTTTATTTGGGGGCACGGGGGCAGTATTTGCCGAGAGTAAAAATTGTGCCAGAAAGTTGAAATTTTGTATATAGGCTAATCTTGGTAACTTATTTACGAATCGAAAAAAAAAATCCCAAATTTTGAAAAAAAGTTGGTCAAATAACGCATAAATTGAAAATATTTTTTATTTTGTTAAAAAAAATAATTTTTTTTAGTCAATTTATATGTCATGTATATGTGCGCGAGTTTATTTATTATTTCAATTTAAAAATAGAACAGTTAAATATGAAATGTAATTACGAATTATTTTATTGGTTTCAAATCATACACGCCAAGAAGACTTCGCTTTGCGACGGGGGTAAACGTTACTGGAATTTAAATTTTTACATGAAGTTCAAGCCACACACAAAAGACAAACGTCGCTTGCGACGGGGGTAAAAGCTAGTGTTTATTATAATGTCCGAGGTGTATGTTTATTTTCTTATATGTTTATATTCTTATATGTTTATATCCTATATTATAATGTTCCAACTGTATGTTTATATTCTTATATTCTTATGATCTTATATGTTTGGTACTGAATTTTGTATGGCAGCGCGAAAACGGCTCCAGGGAAGTTTTTAAAAATTTCCTATTTCGTAGAGAAAAAAATTCTAAGACTTTTGGCGTCCCTGGATTTTTCCCTGAATTTCCTGGAAACCCGTAATTTTGGAAAAACTGGAAAAAAAGTGATCCCTTTTTTGCTGCATTACTTTTAAGTCGTAAATGATAGAAAGTTGAAATTTTGCATGTGTATTAAGGTACTTAATTCTGACATTTCTCAAAAAGTAGAAATTCAAAAATTGAAAAAGGGGGGGTTGAAGAAATTCGGGGGCTCGGTAGGGAACTTTGGAGAAAGTTCATATTCTGGATTCTAGAATAATTAAGTATATTATTATTAAAAAAAAATACAAAATTTCAAAATTTTATTGGGGGGCACGGGGGCAGTATTTCCCGAGAGTAAAAATTGTGCTAGAAAATTGAAATTTTGTATGTAGGCTAACCTTGGTAACTTATTTACGAATCGAAAAAAAAAATCCCAAATTTTGAAAAAAAGTTGGTCAAATAACGCATAAATTGAAAATATTTTTTATTTTGAAAAAAAAATAATATTTTTTTAGTCAATTTATATGTGTGTATATGTGCGCGAGTTTATTTATTATTTCAATTTAAAAATAGAACAGTTAAATATGAAATTTAATTACGAGTTATTTTATTGGATTCAAATGATACACACCAAAAAGACGTCGCATTGCGACGGGGGTAAACTCAAGTATATTATAATGTCCCAGGTGTATATTTATATTCTTATATGTTTATGTGTTTATATGTGTGGTTCGAATTTTGTATGGCATCTCGAAAACGGCTCCAGTGAAGTTTTTAAAAATTTCCTATTTCGTAGAGGAAAAAATTCTAAGACTTTTGGCGTCCCGGGTTTTTTCCCTGAATTTCCTGAAAACCCGTAATTTTGGAAAAACTGGAAAAAAGTGATCCCTTTTTTGCTGTATTACTTTTAATTCGTATAAGATAGAAAGTTGAAATTTTGCATGTGCATTAAGGTATTCAATGCTGACATTTCTCAAAAATTAGAAATTCAAAAATTGAAAAAGGGGGGGTTAAAGAAATTCGGGGGCCCGGTAGAGAACTTTGGAGAAAAATCATTTTCTGGATTCTAGAATAATTAAGTATATTATTATTAAAAAAAAAATTCAAAATTTTATTGGGGGGCACGGGGGTAGTATTTGCCGAGAGTAAGAATTGTGCTAAAAAGTTTAAATTTTGTATATAGGCTAACCTTGGTAACTTATTTACGAATCGAAAAAAAAATCAGAAATTTTGAAAAAAAGGTGTCCAAATATCGCATAAATTCAAAATATTTTTTATTTTGATATAAATAATGTATTTTCTTAGTCAGTTTGTATGAAAAATTATTTGTTATTAAATTTAAAATCAATATAGGACGAGTTTATTTATTATTTCAATTTAAAAATGGAATTAAATTTTGACATGAAATTCAAGCTACTCATAAAAAACAAACGTCGCTTGCGACGGGGGTAAAAGCTAGTATGTTTATATTCTTATATGTTTATATTCTTACTAGCTTTTACCCCCGTCGCAAGCGACGTTTGTTTTTTGTGAGTGGCTTTAATTTCAAGTCAAAATTTAATTTTTAAATTGAAATAATAAATAAACTCGTCCTATATTGATTTAACATTTAATAACAATTAATTTTTCATACAAACTGACTAAGAAAATACATTTTTTATATCAAAATAAAAAATATTTTGAATTTATGCGACAACTTTTTTTCAAAATTTGGGATTTCTTTTTCGATTCGTAAATAAGTTGCCAAGGTTAGGCTATATACAAAATTTCAACTTTCTAGCACAATTTTTACTCTCGGCAAATACTGCCCCCGTGCCCCCTAATAAAATTTTAAAATTTTGAATTTTTTTTTTATTAATAATATACTTAATTATTCTAGAATCCAAAAAATGAATTTTCTACAAAGTTCCCTACCGGGCCCCCGAATTTTTTTTTACCCCCCCTTTTTCAATTTTTGAAATTCTAATTTTTGAGAAATGTCAGCATTGAATACCGTAATACACATGCAAAATTTCAACTTTCTATCTTATACGAATTAAAAGTAATACAGCAAAAAAGGGATCACTTTTTTCCAGTTTTTCCAAAATGACGGGTTTCCAGGAAATTCAGGGAAAAATCCGGGGACGCCAAAAGTCTTAGAATTTTTTTCTCTACGAAATAGGAAATTTTTAAAAACTTCCCTGGAGCCGTTTTCGAGATGCCATACAAAATTCGAACCAAACATATAAACACATAAACATATAAGAATATAAATATATACTTGGGACTTTATAATATACTTGAGTTTACCCCCTTCGCAATGCGACGTCTTTTTGGCGTGTATCATTTGAATCCAATAAAATAATTTGTAATTAAATTTCATATTTAACTGTTCTATTTTTAAATTGAAATAATAAATAAACTCGCGCACATATACACACATATAAGTTGACTAAAAAAATATTATTTTTTTATCAAAATAAAAAATATTTTCAATTTATGCGTTATTTGACCAACTTTTTTTCAAAATTTGGGATTTTTTTTTTCGATTCGTAAATAAGTTACCAAGGTTAGCCTATATACAAAATTTCAACTTTCTAGCACAATTTTTACTCTCGGAAAATACTGCCCCCGTGCCCCCAAATAAAATTTTGAAATTTTGAATTTTTTTTTATTAATAATATACTTAATTATTCTACAATCCAGAATATGAACTTTCTCCAAAGTTCCCTACCGGGCCCCCGAATTTCTTCAACCCCCCCTTTTTCTATTTTTGAAATTCTAATTTTTGAGAAATGTCAGCATTAAATAGCTTAATACACATGCAAAATTTCAACTTTCTATCTTTTACGACTTGAAAGTAATACAGCAAAAAAGGGATCACTTTTTTTCCAGTTTTTCCAAAATTACGGGTTTCCAGGAAATTCAGGGGAAAATTCGGGGACGCCAAAAGTCTTAGAATTTTTTTCTCTACGAAATAGGAAATTTTTAAAAACTTCCATGGAGCCGTTTTCGAGCTACCATACGAATCGCGTAAACATATAAACATATAAGAAAACAAACATACACCTCGGACATTATAATATAGGATATGTTTACGCGATTCGTATGGTAGCTCGAAAACGGCTCCATGGAAGTTTTTAAAAATTTCCTATTTCGTAGAGAAAAAAATTCTAAGACTTTTGGCGTCCTCGGATTTTTCCCTGAATTTCCTGGAAACCCGTAATTTTGGAAAAACTGGAAAAAAAGTGAACCCTTTTTTGCTGTATTACTTTTAATTCGTAAAAGATAGAAAGTTGAAATTTTGCATGTGTATTAAGGTATTCAATGCTAACATTTTTCAAAAATTAGAAATTCAAAAAGTGAAAAAGGGGGGGTTGAAGAAATTCGGGGGCCCGGTAGGGAACTTTGGAGAAAGTTCATATTCTGGATTCTAGAATAATTAAGTATATAATTAATAAAAAAAAATTCAAAATTCCAAAATTTTATTTGGGGGCACGGGGGCAGTATTTGCCGAGAGTAAAAATTGTGCCAGAAAGTTGAAATTTTGTATATAGGCTAATCTTGGTAACTTATTTACGAATCGAAAAAAAAAATCCCAAATTTTGAAAAAAAGTTGGTCAAATAACGCATAAATTGAAAATATTTTTTATTTTGTTAAAAAAAATAATTTTTTTTAGTCAATTTATATGTCATGTATATGTGCGCGAGTTTATTTATTATTTCAATTTAAAAATAGAACAGTTAAATATGAAATGTAATTACGAATTATTTTATTGGTTTCAAATCATACACGCCAAGAAGACTTCGCTTTGCGACGGGGGTAAACGTTACTGGAATTTAAATTTTTACATGAAGTTCAAGCCACACACAAAAGACAAACGTCGCTTGCGACGGGGGTAAAAGCTAGTGATCTTATATTCTTATATGTTTGGTAGTGAATTTTGTATGGCAGCGCGAAAACGGCTCCAGGGAAGTTTTTTAAAATTTCCTATTTCGTAGAAAAAAAAATTCTAAGACTTTTGGCGTCCCCGGATTTTTCCCTGAATTTCCTGGAAACCCGTAATTTTGGAAAAACTGGAAAAAAAGTGATCTCTTTTTTGCTGTATTACTTTTAATTTGGAAAAGATAGAAAGTTGAAATTTTGCATGTGTATTAGGCTATTTAATGTTGACATTTCTCAAAAATTAGAATTTTAAAAATTGAAAAAGGGGGGGTTGAAGAAATTCGGGGGCCCAGTAGGGAACTTTATAGAAAGTTCATATTCTGGATTGTAGAATAATTAAGTATATTATTAATAAAAAAAAATTCAAAATTTCAAAATTTTATTTGGGGGCACGGGGGCAGTATTTTCCGAGAGTAAAAATTGTGCTAGAAAGTTGAAATTTTGTATATAGGCTAACCTTGGTAACTTATTTACGAATCGAAAAAAAAAATCCAAAATTTTGAAAAAAATTTGGTCAAATAACGCATAAATTGAAAATATTTTTTATTTTGATAAAAAAAAAATATTTCTTTAATCAATTTATATGTGTGTATATGTGCGCGAGTTTATTTATTATTTCAATTTAAAAATAGAACAGTTAAATATGAAATGTAATTACGAATTATTTTATTGGATTCAAACGATACACGCCTAAAAGACGTCGTTTTGCGACGGGGGTAAACTCAGTCTTATTTATAATGTTCCAAATGTATATTTATGATCTTATGATTTTATATGTTTGGTAGTATACTTTGTATGGCAGCGCGAAGACGGCTCCGTCAAAGTTTTTGAAAATTGTCTATTTCGTAGAGAAAAAAATTCTAAGACTTTTGGCGTCCCCGGATTTATCCCTGAATTTCCTGGAAACCCGTGATTTTGAAAAAACTGGAAAAAAGTGAGCCCTTTTTTGCTGTATTACTTTTAATTCGTAAAAGATAGAAAGTTGAAATTTTGCATGTATATTAAGGTATTTAATGCTGACATTTCTCAAAAATTAGAAATTCAAAAATTGAAAAAGGGGGGGGGGGTTAAAGAAATTCGAGGGCCCGGCAGGGAACTTTGGAGAAAATTCATTTTCTGGATTCTAGAATAATTAAGTATATTATTAATAAAAAAAAAATTCAAAATTTTAAAATTTTATTGGGGGGCACGGGGGCAGTATTTGCCGAGAGTAAAAATTGTGCTAGAAAGTTGAAATTTTGTATATAGCCTAACCTTGGCAACTTATTTACGAATCGAAAAAAAAATCCCAAATTTTGAAAAAAAGTTGTTCAAATATCGCATAAATTCAAAATATTTTTTATTTTGATATAAAAAATGTATTTTCTTAGTCAGTTTGTATGAAAAATTAATTGTTATTAAATGTTAAATCAATATAGGACGA
The DNA here is from genome assembly GCA_963678705.1 of Panorpa germanica. Taxonomy (NCBI): domain Eukaryota; kingdom Metazoa; phylum Arthropoda; class Insecta; order Mecoptera; family Panorpidae; genus Panorpa; species Panorpa germanica. The sequence goes on along the minus strand of OY783205.1, from coordinate 2,257,585 downwards.
GTTTATTTATTATTTCAATTTAAAAATTAAATTTTGACTTGAAATTCAAGCCACTCACAAAAAACAAACGTCGCTTGCGACGGGGGTAAAAGCTAGTAATGTATAATGCGATCGTCTATTAAATAAAAAATGTTTTCAACTACTGCAGTAAATGTTTCAGCGCGATTAAGTCTACAAGGACGAATAAAACGCGCGACAAGAGTCAACTATATCATTTGTTGTGAAAGAAAAGTGACGCTGTCAATGTAAACTGTTTTCTTCGGTGCCGCCCCGGTGCAAGCACTGACGCAAGCACTGTCGTAAATTATTAACATATTTTAATGAGGGCGCATGTTTTATTTGGAGAGCGAACTAAACAAATACGAAATGTTATAAAGTTGTTATTAAAGGCTGGTATGGTATGTGTTGCTTCATATAATAAAACATTTTTTTTAAATATACACTGTTATAATAGTTTAACTATATAAACAGTTGTACTAGTTTTTTAATGATGAGATTTGCATAATTGTCACTTGTCAAACTCACGCGCTAATGGGCTTATGTTTACTTTTAAAAATGGCTGTGGGGTTTAGAAAGCAGGGGAGCTTGACTTAGTGTAAAATCTTTCGAAACTGAAAAAACCGCTATCTGCATGGGTCTTCCAGGAACTAAAATTACTTGGCGACTCAATATACGAAGAGAATGAGAAATGGAGAGGGTACAATTCAAGAACCACTATTAGTGAAATCATTTATGTATGTAACTTCTATGAACTAAAATTAATCGGTGACTCTATGATCGTATGTCAGATAAGTACTAGATAAGGACTGTGTGTTTATAATTAAAATATATTATTAAGAATGTGCTAAGTATGTTACGTAATAACTTCTTTTATACTCTGTACTGATAACAAAATAACAACGGCTAAACCAACTTCCTTCTTGTGTTAAGTCGCCAAATTTTAGCTAAAGATTGTGGGGAATTATCGTATACATTTGACTTAAAGTAACCCGCTAAATGAGAAAATCGCTTGGAGAAATTCTGAACTTATGGGGGCCATATCTTCTCAAAATGACCAATCCAGTCTTAAAGCATAATCAGAGTTTTGAATGCTTTTGCATATTGCAGAGCGCAATTTTGCAAATTTGTGGCGTACCGTCGCTTTGGATAGTACAAATTGAAATGTTAGATTCTTTATAAGACTATTACACTATTTATTATTTACATTTATGCTTTGCTAAAACAATGTAGGCTCAATGTAGGTAATGTCTGAAGGCTCTGAGATCTTGGACTATAACAGCTACCTCGGGCACACAAGTAACAAAAGAATTCGGTTGCAAGTTAAATCGATTTATTATTTTAATTTGTTTCCTGTTTTTATTTTAATATTATATGTGATTAATTCAGGTATTTGAGAAACTAATAATCTTGTTTCTGATGTTAATAAAATAAACTTCAGAACTGTTATTCCTGCGACATTCAAAATTAATATTGATGTTGTTAACTAGTATATTATTCCAACAAATATAATTTATTAGATTGCACAATTAGTCTTTAGTTAATTCAGTCTTCTTAAATTATAAATGTAAAATACATAGAGCCGGTTGCTTCAGTCATAGTTATCGCAATAGTTAGTTTCTTGGACAGTTAAAGAGCACGTTCGGCCGATTCAGAATACATTGTCGTTATTTCACTTTACCTGTCTAAGTTAAGTAACTATATAACTACTTAACATTACGTTTTAAATTTTATATAAATAATGTGTAAAATATATTTTATGTAATTGATATCTTCCATAACAAAATTAAAGAAGTAATGTATTATACAGTGGAACGGACAGTAATACTAAATATTTGTTAAGTAATTCAAAATTAACTAGTGAACTATTGAAATATTTAGAAATTTGTAAAATTAAATTATAAATTATAAAAGATGTATAAAAAATGTTTGATGGTGGCTATGACGAAAGAAAGTCAAGGCAAATAAGTAATTATATATAAAAAAAGAAAAAAAATATGTAATATTTACATTGGTTGATGTAGTGTTGATGGAATAGATCAACAACTAATAAAATGACTTAGTCTGTTATGTCGGAAGGATTTTTTTTACAAAACACAGAGCAATAAATTGTGAACATACTAAGTTTAATTAAAAGTATTTAATTTAGGTTTTAGTTTAAATATACATATGCGTCTGCGTAATTAATACTTACGTATTTTGTTAAAATAGTTAATTGAAATTTATATGTATAATGATAATAGCCATTGGCTGAATAAGCAAAACCCTAATTAATCAAATAATGCTATTAAATAGATAAAATAATGCTACAGTTTGTAACTATAAAAGTATGTTTATTTGAATCTCTTTCCATGTCAGTTAAGAGTATTTCAAAGGTATTTTTATAGAACTATAACACTAGTTTCTATTCTGGAGAATGAGAATATAATGGAATTTTGGAGAACATATTACTACTATGTATTTAATGGCAAAAGCAGATCAAAAATTTATGAGCGAATTAAAACATCATGAGGAAAGAACAAGTCAAGAAGAAACGTTTTCACTTTATCAGCAAAACGTTTTCGTTCTTCGGGATATTTTCACTCGTTCTGCTTTGACCTGGCGCGTTGAAACTGCGGATGTCAAATGAAACGAAAATATCGATGTTAGTATCAATGGTTGATTTCGAATGTTCGTTGTGTTGGCAGTAGTGCACTTCATATTTCTGACAATTACAACTCGTTATTTCAGTAGAAGTACCTAAAGAATGTGATTGAAAGTAATACGTGTCTAATAATATTTTAATAAATTCAATTACATGAATATTCCTTTCAAACAAATGTTTCCCCTTTAACATATGCATCTAAACTTACTTATAGAATACTTCCTTAAAGTGTCTAATTTGTAGTTTAAATATGTAATCAATAATGCAAGAGTTCTGTGAACAATGTAACAGCCCACTAATAGTAAAGCATAACTGCATATGTTAAAAAAATATGGGCAGATATTTGAAAGCAGCGAAAGTTTGAAATATCTTATAGACTTTATCAATGAATCTAATTTAAACTCTCTATTTTAAATACCCATACTCCACTAGAAATGTTTTAAAGTATATATTGCTTTAAGTGGTACTAAACTATGGAGAGTCGATGCACTTAAATAAATATTTTTAAAAAAATACTAGAGTCGCTTGACTTAATTCAGACAACATGTATTTATAGTAGTATTACACCAAAACAAATGTGTCGTTATCATTACTTCCACTTCTTAAATTATCAAGATCCGGGATCAAAGTATATTCAAACTACATGTGTATACTCGTACTCGTATGAAATAATGAAATGACTCTTATCATGAAATGTATATATTATACACGATATATGACATTTTAGAACAAAGCGCAGTAAATATATAGTTATAGTTATATTAATAAAATGTATTTTTATGTTACGTTATGATCTCTATTATTCAACAATAATATAGAATCAACCATACATCCTCTTTTAATTTTTATAACATTTATTCATTTGACCTGAGTCTATTTCTGATGGTAAGAAAATTTAAATATAAATTTCAATGAAATCTTTTTTTTCGAGAATTTGTAAATAAAAATGAACTTTTATCGTAAAAATATTTAAATAAAAGTTTTATAATGTTAAAAGCCCGTAGAAATCGTTTATCATGTACTGTCATTAATTTTAAAGATATGGATGAAATTGTATCCACATGTTAAACCGTTTAAGCAGCAAGATAACGTACAAGCAGTGGCGTATGATACGGAGCCCCCGGGCTACAAGGGCCCCAAACATGTGTAAGCAAAAATGCAAAAAATGTTATTCACAATCTCACTTAAACTCTGAGACCGTACTTAGCTTAGATCTTAGGAGTATTAATTGTAAGTAATAACGTATAATCAATATATAATTATTTTAATTAAAAAAAAAATTTTAAGTGAAAAATCTTTACCCATCATTTAAACCCCCCAACAAATTTTGATACGGGGCCCGTCTAAAGAACGCTACTTTACTGAATACAATAGTCTTAGGCCTGTCTCAGTATGGCACCGTATTTAAGCGAATTTCTGCCGGACGTATCCGGGCTACTACGCTTTACCTATCCGAACCCTGTAAATGTAATGAGATCTCTCTGGACCTCTCAGACTGCAAGCTACAAAGCCGTCCGAATACGGGCGGCACTACCTCGCACATTAGAACCGCATAAAGGCGAATTTTAACCAAGCGTTACCACAACTACAACGACATCCTATCTGAACCTTTGTAAATGCAAACAGCCGCCTCAGACTAGAGGGGATACCTAAGATCGCTTGTTGTTACGCTGCAATACGGTTCAAATGAGATCTGTCGGCGACATCGCTTGTGACGAGTATGTTCTGCATGCAGTTTATGTTTGTATTTCAGTGAATCATGGACACCGATACCGATACCAATACGATAGAACTAATTTTAAATTCACGACAACCAGAACTCAGATATATAATAAATGCTAATACCAGTAGTGTATCGATAAAAATTAAAGTTAAAGTTTGCTCTCATAATAAATTATATTAGTGCTAAAGAACTCCAATACACCCCCTATAGTACACAAGTTAGTTATCTGACGACTGACTACAGACATCTGTGACACACATAGGCGGTTTGCTTTGTAGCTCATCCAACCCGCCGATTTACGTCCGAATACGCCGTCGCTTAAATACGGTCCCATACTGAGACAGGCCTTATGATAGTCTATATAAGATAGATAATATAGCAATAATACTGCGCTATTATGCAGAGTACATACAAAAGAGAAGTTGATAATTGTAGAAAGGAAGCAAGGAAGTACAAAGAAAAAGTAAAATAAAAAATGTAGCCGATAAGGGGATGTATTAGTATTAGAAATCAGAAGAAGTTAAATTAAAGTAACATGAATAGTTTTAAGTTGAATTTAATTCGACAACAAAATGTACTCTATTTAGAAATGTTATCTCTAAATGTTACTCTATTAGACATGAAGTCATTACCAATTTTATAGACAAATGCATATTAAAATTAAGAACCTGTTAATAATTTTTATTAAGATGAATTTTGTCTGAGTTTGTTAATCAATTTTATGAAAATGCAAATGTTATGAAAATTAATATTCTGGGATCTGAGTTTTTTTTAATATGCTTTAGAATTGTTCCAAAATTTATAAAGTTTTTCTTTGACAGTGTAATTACAAGATGTAGTGTAAAGGGAAGGGAAAGGTTAGCAAGACATAAATTACATATCAGTGTACTGTACATACTTGTATTATATCTCTCTATATTATAAGAAATATTTCGGAAGATGTCTTAGCTTTAACAATCGCAACATCGCCGCTAAAACATCGATGTTCATCGCGCACCTCTACAACAAACAGCAGATCCAGGACTCGGCGTGACACGATCATTTACAAAGCTCTTAGTTGTATTTATCACCGCGTCAGGGTATTAGCAGAAGTCACACATCCCTGATGATGTTCTCCAGAGATGATACAGGGGTTACTCAGACCGTAAGGCGTGAGAGAGAGGGGGATCTCTACACCCCTTCCTACTAACCTAGTTATGTCTACCAAAACACCCTTTATTAACAGTGGAAATCAGTAGGGAGCGCTGACCACAATAACTCAACGCGCACCAGCAGCACCAGCGGCACCAGGAGTTGATGAAAACGGTGAAGGCACGGACACCAGGACCACGATAACAATTAACGCAGGGTAAGGTTTTGTATGTTTTTAATTAATATTAAATTCTTTAATATAATTTACCTCGAAGGGAAATCTCTACAAGCGTTGGACTTTTAATTTGGGCGACTACACGAGGAGTACGATGAGTACATGGTAAATCCATTAGCATTCTAACGGAGTTGATTATTTCACTGTGTTAGCATTGGACGAAGCCGTTGTGGACATAACCAATCATGCGATTACTAGATCGTGTACGTAGATAATAAACCTGATGGGAGATAATTACAAAAATACAAAAGTTAATGAAAACATCGACTGACAAGAGTTAAAGAAAAACTGTTTGAAATTTTGTGAAACAGTTATATAATTACTTTAAAAATGTTGATAGATATGTGTTCTATAACGCCTAGATCCGGCATTTATTTATAAGTGCATCAATTATTGGAAGTTATTAGCACTTTCAATCAATATTATATTTTTATATACATTTTTTTCTTATAAAACATAACTTACACTATATATAATAATTACATTTCAATTACAAATTCTTATTTTTCTTTTCTGCTGCTCTAATAACTCTTTCTGTTTTCTTGTATTTCTTTTTCGTATTTTTCTTTGTTATGTCATTGCCTGATGTTTCTTTTTCCAATACCAGGTTTGAATCCGAGCTATCATCCTCATTATCTGACTCGGTAATTGTAGTTTCAGTTGTCGTGCTCTCATTATTCTTTCTTTTATTTTCTATTCTTGGTCCTGGTAGTTTAAATATATCTTTTTCTTTCTAATTTAACATTTCTGATATTAATATTCATAGAAATTTTCTGAATTTTTACATTTTTTTGGGGCTTTGAATCGGGTTTTTTTCGGAAATGTTAAGAGCCACTAAAATACATTAGTATTTTCCAATGTTATCACAGAGCCCAGAATTATTTTTACCGCTATTGGCACTAACCATAAAAACGAATTAAATACAACAACATAAATTCAACACCGGTCCACAGCCCCGACCCATAGTTCATTAACAAACATCAGTTGGGGGGGGGGGGTGTTTAGTAGGATTGGAGATATGGTTGATGAGTTAATTAGATGTTCTGTTTGTCAGTCAACATATCAAAGTACGAGTAATTACGTCACAAACAAAAAACAAAAATTAGTTCTCTTCTGCTGATACTGAAAAACATATACGATGTTGAAAACATATTTTACAAAAAACGAATACCGCTTGCAGTCATTTTTTTACAGGACAATATTTGTCATATTCTCAATTAAGGACTCTGTCTTTTTTAAACAACCTAAGAAAATTGCCATTGTTAAAAATTAACATATGTCGGTTTATGTTAAAAATGGAAATTAAAACAATCCAAATTTATAAATTTAGTAGCGCAAAGAGTATTGAAACTTTTACTACGCATTAAGAACTTCAATATACATTACTAGAGCTTATATATAAATATATATAAATATATATATATATATATATATATTTTTAGTTACGTGGTTACACAAATTGGCACATTTCTTCAGGATTCTAAAATGGCATAATACTCCAGGAAAACTAGCAACAAAAAAAAATTATGTATACTATTTTTAAACAAGAACCAAATTTCATAAATTGTTGTTGATAGTTTTTACTTTTACAATATCCAAAATAAGTTTTTTATTGTTGAATTAATTAAAACAAATGGTACAAACAATTTTTACTTCATTTTATAAATTTAATAGTTTATTTACATTATAGTAAATGTTCAAAAAGTTTGCCCCCTTATCGTTGAATTTTGGGACACCTTGTATATATATTTAAATAAATTTAATTATACATGATGATCGTTGTTAACGAACGCATGCACAACCTATATTTTTATATAGATATTTCGCATTCATTAATGTATTTCATTAGAATCTAATTTTGTATATTTTAGTTTTTAAGTTCTGTAATAATTATCTATTGTTTACTTATTTTTATATTTTATATTTTTGCTTTGTTATTGAATTAACTAACAAAGTTATTGTCGTTGGTACCCTGGCATTGTGTATTCGAGTATACAAGCCCGTTCCAAGGCCACCAGCTTGGCTTGGCAAATGCCTTTTGTACCAATGTGCTGTTTAATCATTATTAAAATATTCATTATTAACTCAAACTTCTTACAGTAAACATCTTTAAATTATTAACTAGCATCTAGAACAGTAAACATCTAAATTATCAACTCTAACGTTCAACAGTCTAATAATCTAAACAATTATAATAAAATTAATATTATAAAGATTTTAATAGTGAATTGCATCACAGTAACATCGATACATATAGATATTCATTTAAGTTTCAATTATTGTAATTCGTCAAGTGTATTTGTATAATAAATGTTTTCTGTAAAATACTAGTGTTTCGCTGCTATTTGACTTAAAGTAAAATAAAAAATTGTTATTAAGTAATTAATAACAAAAAGGTCCTTCGAGAAGTTTTGGCGCAATCTACGCTATCAAAGGAGTTGGATGCAATCGAGCAATCCGAGATTTGGATACCGTCAACAGATCGCAGATAAGCCAACCTCAAGCTTATATAGATCTCCATAGGTCCAAACTCACTCAACCAATCGTAATAAAAATAATTTTCTTGAGAACGACCTTTAAGCCGAATTTTGACGTTAATAGCTCTCAGTGGTTACAGTAGACTATGAAAATGAAGAGACGATGATCAAGTAGAAAGAAACAAAGGAATTGACTTTGATTGTCGAAAACGCGCGCGTATTTGAATGCATCGTGGTGACAAAATATCAAATCAATGAGCACAAATATACGCTGGCTAAATTTGTAAAGATTTGTAAAGAAATTATATTTCTTTAGTTGGTAACACTGACCAGAGACATTACAACTGCATTCTGGACAGATGAGCTAACGGTATATATTAGTTATAACTACTTTCATTGTAGTATTGGCCAATATAGTAGATATTTGGCCCCGACAGAACTCACTATACATAATTATAAGTTATTATAATCTTAATATATATAAATTACGTGTCACGTTGTTCGTCCGCGATGGACTCCTAAACTACTAATCAAATTTGTACACCGTGTGCAGTTTGATCCAACTTGAAAGATAGGATAGCTTACATCTCAATTTATGATTGCAATATTATCTTATTGCAAATTATTTGTCTATTAATTATCTGTTAGCTCCAAACGATGACATCTGGCGACGATGATGGCGACATCTGTTGACTAGATTGAGTAAATATTCTGTTGACTAGATTGAGTAAATATTCAATAGATGGCGCTATGTAATGTAATATGACAAAAACGTTAGTCACAGCAACGCGTGGCCGGGACAGCTAGTATTAGATAAAAAGGAATTGACAATTTAAATAATAAAATTGAAATGTCGTTTCTTTGATTTCAGGTAAGATAGTATGATTTAAGTTAAACAGTGTAATTATTATAATGTGTATGTAAATTACCAAAATGAAAGTCTTTGATTTCAGAAGCAACACATAAGTTTGATTAAAAATTTACAATTCATACTATGTAAAAAATTATAATACTTCTTCCAAGAAAATTAATGATACATAGATATAACATTTGCATCATTTGTAATGAAATAAAACATACACACTTAGTATATTTTCTGGAAATAAGAGAAATTGTGCAAAGTTCTTTTACCGGTTTTCTTATTTAAGCATCGCATGTCGGCTGTTTTACTTCTCCCTTGTGTTGCTTAGTAGCTTAACAATGATATTTAAACTTTTTAATTGCTTTCGAATAGTTTTGTTAATATAATATCAGGATTCAACCTAAATTAACAAAAACATTTCTATGATTGGGGTCTCTATACGTGAGGAATATTCCTACGTACGAATATTTGAATGAAAATTAAAATATATTGGTTACAAAAATAAAAAGACTCTCTTGTCGTTCTGATCGTAATACCGGAAATTGTTTCTGTATGATCGATCAATATTGTTAATTTAAATAATGATCCCTTCATCCCACCATTCCTCTCTTCCAGCTGTTGTCGTCTTGAGATACTAGTCATCCGTGACCTCCAATCTGTGATATTGATGAACGCCTAGGAGTGCCTCCTCCAGCCTCCATTCGATTACACCAGCTGTTATTCTAAATTGTTTATTCAGGGTAAGTCATTCAGATATGCTCTTTTTAAGGTCTACTGGTTTTTTCTCATATCCAACTTAAACGCCCCCTCTTTATCCCTACTCCGTTCTCCCTCTCGCTGATTTTTCGAATGAATTTCTTATTTCGTTTAATTGAATATAAATTCAACTAATTAACGATTCTGAATATTTAATTTTGGCGGATGATTTTGTTCGTTTGCTCATTCGCAGAAAATGGAAATTTATTCCTCGTTCTATATGTAAATATTTTTAGCTATGGAATTAATGACTAGAAATGTTAAATTAAGCTTAGCGGTTTACATAAATATAAATATACGAGCTTATATATGTATATATATATATACAGGGTGTCCCAAAATTCAACGATAAGCCGGCACCAGAAGATGGTCCTGCTCATGACTACACAAGAAAAGAAGAAAAAAAAATTTTATCTCATTTTGTTTAGGAATTAGAAAAAAATAATTTTTTTTTCGAAAATTGAAACATCTTAAGATGTTTTTAACTACCATGACCACAATTTTTCAAATATTTCGGATTTTTTTTTTGTATCGGCAACCTAAATAGCACTGCTATCCATCACAACCATTAAAACTCCCAGAATGCTAGTAGTTTTTACACAAAAATCAATCGAAATTACTTTTTTCCCTAAAATTTTTAAAGATTTTTACTTTCAGTCCAGTTTAACTCTTCGTGGTGTGAAAAAAAAGTATGAACACTACTATGGCAAGTTTTTTTAAAAATTGGCGCAACTCTTCAGGATTCCAAAATGGTATAATACTCCAGGAAAACTAGCAATAAAAAAAAATTATGCATACTATTTCAAAAAAAGAACCATATTTCATAAATTGTTGTTGTTGATAGTTATCATTTTTACAATACCCAAAAGAGGTTTTTTATTGTTGAATGAATTAAAACAAATGGTACAAACAATTCTTAATTCATTTTATAAATTTATTACATTATTTACATTACAGTAAATGTTCAAATTGTTTCCCACTGACATTAATACAGCCACAACACCTCCTTAAAAAAGATTGTTTTTTTTTCGGACGTTATTACCATTGGATAATATCCACAACGGGTCGCATTTTGCCGTGTTATGCTGCAAAAACTCAGGGAAGATCCCCAATTCTTAGGTAAAATTCTATAGTCAAATGAAACAACCTGCAAGAAAGATGGTTATTTAAACCTGCATAACCTACATAGCTGGAGCAATGAAAATCCACGCCTAATGAGACTAGACAAATCCCAATATCAATTTAAGATTAACCTATGGACGGGCATATTAAATGAAAAAGTACTTTGGCCCTTTGAGGTACAAGGAAATTAGATGGCAATAATTACTTGAACTTTTTACAAAATGATTTGTCAGAATTATTAGAAGACGTGCCCATACGTGATTTACAAAACATTCGGTTGCAAAATGATGGTTGCTCAGCTCACTATGCTCGCCCTGTGTGAGAATACTTAAACGAAGAGTATCCAGGGCGTTGGATTGGACGATTTGGTCCTATATTATGGCCACCCCATTCACCCGATCTAAACCCCCTGGACTTCTTCTATTGGGGTTGTCTTAAAGAAAGAGTTTATTCAAAACCCGTTGCAACATTGGACGAGCTTCGACAAAAAAATACTCAGGTTGCACATCATATGAAAGGTAAACGATATGATATGAAAAAGATTTCTTTTAAGGCGATGTCGTGCCTGTATTTATGCTGGTGGAAAACATTTTGAACATTTACTATAATGTAAATAAACTATAAAATTTATAAAATAAATGAAAAATTGTTTGTATCACTTGTTTTAATTCATTCAACAATAAAAAACCTCTTTTGGTTATTGTAAAAATGATAACTATCAACAACAACAATTTATGAAATATGGTTCTTTTTTTGAAATAGTATGCATAATTTTTTTTTATTGCTAGTTTTCCTGGAGTATTATACCATTTTGGAATCCTGAAGAGTTGCGCCAATTTTTAAAAAAACTTGCCATAGTAGTGTTCATACTTTTTTTTTACACCACGATGAGTTAAACTGGACTGAAAGTAAAAATCTTTAAAAATTTTAGGGAAAAAAATAATTTCGATTAAATTTTGTGTAAAAACTAATAGCATTCTGGGAGTTTTAATGTTAGTGATGTATAGCAGTGCTAAAACGATACAAAAAACGGTTGCCGATACAAAAAAAAAATCAGAAATATTTTAAAAATTGTGGTCATGGTAGTTAAAAACATCTTAAGGTGTTTCAATTTTCGAAAAAAAAATTATTTTTTTTCTAATTCCTAAACAAAAGGAGATAAAATTTTTTTTTCTTCTTTTCTTGTGTAGTCATGAGCAGGACCATCTTCTGGTGCCGGCTTATCGTTGAATTTTGGGACACCCTGTATATATATATATATATATATATATATATATATATATATATATATATATATATATATATATATATATATATGTATTTGTTTAATTTAATGCTGTATTTACATTAGCAGTATTGCACGTCAGAAAATCGGCGCCGGTCGTAAATCATTCTAAGAAAAGTTGCGCCTAAATTGCTCGGCTACGCGAGCGTTTTTGTAATATTACTTAAAACATGTTTTTAAGAAAAGGGGATCTTGTACGATACACACAAGTACGGCTGGACCCTGAATACAAATGAAATATACAACCAATAAATTAAATGAAACCATATGTAGAGATTGTCTTGCAGCGGAGTTTTACACTATTGCTATCTTGATACAAGTTAATTTCACGGTTAATTGTCTTTTTTTTACACAGAATTGTCTTGCACTCTTGTCTTCTTTCACACTTGCTAGCTTACTGCAAGCTTTAATTCAAGTATTATATCGCGTTATATTTTCTACATGGAAATTAATAAATTAACTTTGTTTTCATATATTTACAAGTACGCCTATGATGGATAATACGAAATAGCTTTAAAAACATTTACATATAGATGAACTTTGACATTCGTCATAATTAATGGCTATGATCTAAGTTTATGTTCTAGAAAGTTAATATCGTTTCATTAATGAACAATTTGCAGTGAATAGTTGGGTTTGTTGCGCGAATTCCGTTGTCTTGAGAACCCGATGCCTCAGGAGCTCTGATAATGGCAATGGCTTGTAATTGCTTTCGAATTAAGTCATTAAGTAAAAGCTCGTTTACATTTGATAGAATATATTCCAAATAGAATATTTATTCCAGTCTAGCTTCAACGGAATTAGTAGCATAATAATTTATATGGATGGTTATAAACTTATAATATTATATATTAAATAGATATAAAAGTACGAATTTAGGAAATTATTTTCTAAGAAAAGTTTGACAAATTTAAATTTGTGAAATGTAAATTTCACTTCAGTAAAGAAAAGTAGTCACTCAAGAGCTACATACATCTTCCTACCTGACATATTTCTTTGTAATTTTTTTAATTTGTTTTTGTTTTATATTGTTACACTTTAATATTATGTTTTATAATTATTTTTAACGTTTTAATCATATTCCATTCTATGCTAACGCTGTTATTTTTCCATGTACAAAGCAGTCTATGGCATCTTGTCTATGGCGTCGATGATACAAACACGTCCATCGTGTTAGATTTCAATGGGCGAGCTCGGTAACGTCAAGTCAGTTAGTATCGTGAATTAGACGCACAAGCACTTAAATAGTGTACTACAATAGCCCGAAGCGGCATGTAAGTTCGTCATGTAAAATGAACAGAATAGAAACAGAAAACAAATCGCAACCACAAAGGGTTTTGAGGCAGTCATAAAAGAACTATAACCTCAACCCCTTTCTTGCAAGTAACAATATGCTATTCTATTATTTTATTTTGAATTAATTTATTTGGGCAAGTCACTTGCTTCAAGTAACTTGTAATTGTAAACGAAGCTTACTTCTAGAAGTTTGATGGTTTTCATAATTAAACAAGTAGAAAGTTTCCGTTCATTTTAGTAATTAAGTTCTTAAATAATATGACTGTGAAGTGGATTTTAAGGGTGAAGGGAAAGAAGAGGGCGCAAGTAGTTTGAATACGACAACCTCTACATGACTCTTATCGTCCTTTCGAGGATAATGAGAGCTTTTGTTCCAACAACAGTTAAAGCAGAAGTACACTTGGTTTAGCGTAATAAGGCGATTTGCTATGTCGTCATAATAATAGTACTTCACTTGACTTATTATGGTAGATAAGAAATATATGCATATGCAGAGGCGTCGCAGAGTGCTTTAGAATACGAATCTAGCTAATCAAACGTTCAAAATATTGATGTGAGATATTATTTTCATTTTTTCAGATTATAATTGTTTTACTGTCTAGCTCAGACAAATAAGTTATTCTCTTTGGTTAAACTTAATTCAATAAGTTTATTTCAGTTAGGAACTCGAACACTTTTATAATATTTTACGATGATGCGATGTTTTGTTCGTTGAGTTTGATATTGTGGGCAGGTTACTAGGAGATGATGAACTGTAATTTGCGTCTGACAGTCACTGCACTGCGGAGCTGTAGTTCTATTCATTAACTTCGTATATCCAATTCACAGTTTGAAGATGGATTTTTTAAATTGTATGTTGTTTTGATTGGAAGTTGTTCACATTTCTGTATTTTATTTAATTAATTTTAATTTACTGGTATTTATTTGTATCTAGCATTGGTTGTTTACCCTTTCTATACCATTCAATTAGATGCAAATGTAGCATACCAACAACTTGGCTTCCTTCAATATCAGTCGACTTGCCGGCTTCATCCGCTGACTCGTTTTTCGATATTAGACAAAGGCCGGGTATTCACATAAGTTTGATATTAGTTTCTTTTAAAATATGTAAATTATATTGAATATTTATAACTTTTTGGTTTTTTTAGGGTTTCATTTTAGTAATTATTCGTTAATTTATTTTGAATTTTGAAGAATGAATTGAACTGATAAATTTAATATTTGTCGTATAATTGTAAATAATTTTCTATGCCGCAAATTATGTATTTCCTTTCAAAATATATGATATATATAGATATGAAATATATTTTCAACATAACTGTAGCTTAACCAACCAAAAATCCAGCGTTACATTTTCCGTTAATCAACTGTGGTAGTAGGCCTTGACAACTGAATTGAAAAATGTATTTTTTTTAGGTTAAAAAATGTTAGGTTAAAATACGGACAGCTTATACAAATTTAAAAGTTTTCGGATAATAGGTAATGATGTTTTTTAAAAGTTTTATATTATGATATTATTGACTAAACGATTATTAAGTAGCAAATCCGCATCCAGCGATGAAGACATCTATAGTTTCAAAAATTAAAGTCGTCCAAGGACAATGTGTATGAGGACTGTAACTTGTAAGAAGTTTACAGAATTTTGAAATCTCCAAAGACCTAACATAATTTTTCAGAGCAAGTGATTCCGGCACAAAAAATGTGTATGGGTCCGATTTGATTGTACAGTTTTTAGCAAGCCACGTTTGGGAATTAAGGCAGACATTTAAAATCGAGCTTCCTAGTGAATTAGAAAAGCGTGTCAACAACTTCGTGACTTTTACGCAACAAAAATTCGTGACGTGAACTGCAGTGGTTGTCATCAAAAGCAAAAGTTTGTAGTGCAGTGCTGGTGCAAATGATTATTTTGTTACAATTTAATGATAGCATGTTATTTACTATGAACAGTGAGTGGTGTCAGAATACTTAATTAAAACAAGATACTGTGGTAGAACTTGGAACACATCAATAACTTTATAACTTTTTATAAAAAAATTTAAGAAAATTTAAAAACATTTTAGCTAAATAAAATATATATATATGTGGGATTAGGTTTAGATTAGATTTAAGTTTAATTATAATTAGTTTATAAGAAACCATAGTTAAAAGAACTCTGTATAATATAGGTTAAGAACTTGGATAATATTAGGATATATTTAAATGTACTCTTGACAACAGACACTAACTAATTTTGCTGTTGTGAACCCCGAACTCTCAAACGCAGACACTCGCTGTAGTGTATGCTTACGAGTCATTACGGACATGTGGTACAAGCAACAGTTAGTTGAATTGAAAATGGCGATACCTTGATACATAGTTTGTATGGTATTAGTCGTGAATTCAGGAAATATATTAAGTAGTTCTTAATAGTATTTAGAAATGTGTTAACGAGTGGTTAATATCATTTAAAAGTGCAATCAGTATTACTAGTTGTGATAGTTGATATTGTTATAAACATAGAGAAGAATAATAAAAAAGAATGACTGATACACAGAGTGTTTTATGGCGTCTTTTTGTAAATTTAAGAAATGTGTTAACGAGTAATATCATTTAGAATTGTAATCAGTATTGCTAGGTGTAATATTTTATATTGTTATAGGCATAAATAGTGGAGTGTTTGCACAGAACTATAGTGTTGAATGTTAGGTTATTTTCATCATTGTAAATGTGTGATTGTACTATGTTAATGCGCATTATTTTGTTATAAGCAATCATTGTAATAAGGTCTTCAAACCTAAGTATTGTTTGTTAACAAGTGTTATTATTATTGTGGACTCTCTTTTGATAGATTAACTTTATTGTGATGTAATTATTTTCTATGTGGAAGTATTAAATGAACTATTATTAACTTTAGTTAAGTGTTACTTATTCATAATGAACTATGTTATGTTGGGGGCTCAACTTTACGATTGTTATCATTAAACTGCTAAATTGAAACATAAATAAGGATAGGATTATTGTCACCTCACACTGAGGGCGCCATCTGGGACAGTTTTAGGTTTCACACCCACAATTGGAGGCGACAACCTAGATAGATTTATATTTCTACCCTACATATATGTGGGATATTTTTTAAGATTAGTTTTAAGTTTAGACATAATTAGTTTTAAGAAATAATAATAATAAGAAATCTGTAGAATAGGTTAAAATCTTTGCTAAGATCGAGATATATTTAAATGTTTTAAAGAATGACTTGTAGACCCTCTAAGCAGTTCGCCTACAGCGTCCAGAGAACGCCTGAGGGAACGGGGCAGAGAACCACGTTCGCTGGCTAAAAGAGCTGACACGTAGGGCGCGGCTCAGAGAGAGGAGTAAGAAAATGGCGATGAGAAGCATACACAGTTTGTACGGCGTTGTTATTTTTGTGAATTTAAGTAATATTAACTAGTTGTTAATATCATTTAAAAATAGTAATCATTGTTATTAGTTATAATATTTGGTTATCGTATAGTACAGACAGAATACAGGTTCTAGTTTAGAAAAGTGGCGATCAACAGAGATACACAGAGTGTATGACGTCTTTAGTGAATTCAGGAATATGCTATGTTAACGAGTGTTGTTATCATTGTGAATTGAAATCCAGTTTAACTTTATTACTGAGTGTAATATTTGTTATTGTTGTCAGCGTAAATAGTTAGAGTTATGCATACAAATGTAATGTTAATTACTAGGGTGTATTTGTCATTGTAAACCATTGTGTTTGTTAACTATGTACTATGGAAACTACGTATTTCGTGGTAACACGCAAAACATTGTAAAAGGACTCTAAATCTAAGTATTGTATTTTAATCAAGTGTTATTATCTTTGTGAACTTTATTTTGATTAATTCGTTTTATTGAGATGTAATTGTATAACTTCGTGGAATAATTAAATGAACTACTATTATTCAAGTTATGTGTTTACTCGTTTAAAATAAACTATATTGTTATTTTTGCACCACACTTGAGGATTCAACCTTAATTGTTACTTGCAAAACTACAACTTGGAGGCTCGTCCGGGATAGAATTATAATATCACACTGCAAATGGTAGTCTCAATAGGGATGGTTTGGAAGTTACACTACATATATATATATATATATATATATATATATATATATATATATATATATATATATATATATATATATGTATATATATATATTGTTACACTTTTGCTGGGCGTGACGGAGACGCCGGCTTGTGTGCACGTAGCAACTATCCTCTTCAGCTTCTAACACCAAACTTGTAAGGGCGTGAAAGGGGAATGAAGGGAGTCTGGCTCTGGAACCTTCTAGGACGCCAAAGGTACGAAATTTGTATGTGTGAGCGAGGATTAAGGGAAGGGAGGTTAAGATTCTCGAACCTTCTAAATATACGCCGTAGTACGCCTGCGACTGGGGTTCTTTTAGTTGATTGCCGAGCGGAGCAATTGTTTAAACTAATTTGTCGCGTTGTAACTTATTAAATTAAGAAATAGCCACAATTAAAATAATAAGAAGGATTTACACTTTTACAGAATTTATTTATTAACACAAAAACAATTACAACTACTTTATAATTATTACTGTTTAATATTTCACTGTGCACTTATTTTGCTCTGGTTAATTGACTGTTACTGACTGATGTTTTCTTGCGGACTGACTGTTGTTGACTCACTGACTGACTTGCGACGCGATGCTCTGCTCCTTTTATATCAGCCCTTTACGCAGTACAATTCCCCTGGTCTCGACACATCTGACTTTCCAGAATATTCCTATAATTATTGAAATACGCTGTTTGACCTTCCGGACTATTTCTATGACGTTCCACTCAACACGGGTAATATTTGGTTCTAGAAAGATCACATGTAAACAATAACAGAAGTGCATGGTATGCAGTTGTTTATGTTATCTCCAGGAACCCGCATATTAAGTTATGCGCCAACTAGTAAACAGCTTCGTTATCAAAATGTCTTGATATTTGTGCAGGGATGCGCAACCTTTTCTGCTAATTCCAGTAATTATTTTATAATTATAATTTTTGTATGCTCAGACGCCCGCAAATTCGTAACAGATATATATATATATATATATATATATATATATATATATATATATATATATATATAATATATATATGAATGTTGCGCTGAAAACAAAAAGAACTGCAATTCGGAAGAGCAGTCGGAATTAATGGTTGAAATCTTTACTCAGTTGTCTTCGAAGTTTAAGCCAATCATGACATATAACTATTATTTATTTTTTGTTACGAGTTCGCGGACTTCTGAAAATAGAAAATGTACAATTGTGGTTGAATATGCGTAATGGGTAGAAATTGTTGTCCGACTGTACTTCGCCAAAAATAAATATAAATAAACAAATCGTAGATTAAAACGTAATGAAGAGATTCTTGCGTAATTCAATACACCGATTTATCGGGAAAAGATTTCCCGTACTGCGTAACTACTGTAAGGACTGAGTCATAGAATCCATGAAAAATTGTAGAAGGTGAAGACAATCCCGAGAGAAGGAGTTTCGTTACTGCGTACATGACAAGTATATAAAGGAACAAGCGACCCAGAAGTCAGTCAGTCAGTCACAAGTCAGTAAAATGGAGTGCTAAGTAGTAGTATAGTTAATAATAATGCTAAGAAGTGTGTTGTAAATTGTTTTGTTTTATGAAATAAAGTACTTATAAAAAGTGTAATCCTTGTTATTATATAACAGCAGCTATTCTTTTAATAATCAGTTACAACGCCATCGTATTGTACAATAATTGTTTCAGCTCGGTAATTACAGAACCAAAGGCGCGCGCGATGGGTCTATAAACAGAGAAGGTTCTTGATCTAGTCTCTCTACCATTATTAATACACGCACCTCGCTATATTTGTAGTAATATTGTTATTGTTATTATAGAATACTCCTAAGTATTGTTCACCCTTTTCAGCTCTAAAGACTTCAATAATTAGCCCAAGATTGTGGGCATATCGTCCGAACACATTTCTCTATACGCTCGATACTTACATGCAGCCCAGCGGTGTTTTATTCCTTACAATTTCTGAATATTCCAGTTCGCATTTACTTAATATAACTTTAAACCTGGAACAATTCAAGAACTCAAATTTCTTTTTCTAAGAGTTTTACGAACTAAAGATCTTTAAAGGTTTTTCATATTTCAATTGATCTTACCTATTTCGTTTTCTCTAGATAAGGAGATAAGCCATGAAATAGCTGAGCGGTATCAAGCTAACTGCAACCATTACAAAGCAATTTAGATGCCCTTGGGATCCGGAGCTTTTAATCCCCCGGGCTGGAGGCACTAGAGCACGAGAGCTTTCGACGACGGAGAATCCTGCCAGTAACCATGTCCCGCCGTGACGAGCTAGTTAACTATACCCTAATTACTACATCATCATTATTGCATCATATTGCGCAATAGATAAAGTAAACTGTTACTATTTAAAATATAAATATTATTCACGAAATATATTTATATTTTAAAACACACGACAGCAACTAATAGTCATCAACTATTAGATGTCACCTTTGAAAGATAAAGTAAACTGTTATAAATATTATTCACGAAATATACTTCCTGTGAAAAACACACGGCAACAACTAATAGTCATCAACTATTAGATGTCACCTTGGAACATCAATAAGAATACAGTATATAAACGGTATGAACTAAAGAAGAGGGGATGAGTCTTATTAGAACTCTGACAACAGAACTCGGCTACTCTGTTACAACAAACTATTTAACCATTGTATTATCGTTATAATCAAATAAATAATTTGTATTCAAAATAAATTAAGTATTTTTTTTGTGTTAAGTATCGTTCCCAAAACTTAACTGGCGCAGTCGGTAGGATAACTCACTAGCCACCGTGACTAGTAAAAACGAAGTTTTTGAAAGCAGTTATTCCTAAAAAGAACCGAAAAGTGACACTAACTTGTACATACAACAGAACCAAGTTAGGAGTACCGAGTTAAACACTGTATATACAACAGAACCAGTGTCCGCAAACTACTGTATATACATCAGAACCAGTAGAACAGTGAAAAACAAAAGTGAAAAACAAAAGTGAAAACAAAAGTGAAAAACAAAAGTGAAAAACAAAAGTGAAAACAAAAGTGAAAAAGAAAAACCAACTCTGCAACATACCGAACCAGAGCAGCCACAGGCACATCAGCAGTACGAGACTCCTGAGACCTACAAGAATGAGACTACTCATCGCAGTAACTCTAATGTAAGTCAGTTTTTGAATTTTAACAATTTTCTTGCTTTTATCTATCCTATTCCCAAATATTTAATATATGAGCGAAAGTGATAACACCAGTGATTCTTCGAGTGATTACACCAATTTCGACTCTGATCAATTTGACAGTGAATTATCATTTCAATTCGAAAAATTAAATATAAAAACAGACAATATGCCTAATCTCACGGCTGAACAAATTCTAGCTGAGGCTATGAACAGAATTCAGGAATTAGAAACGAGACTATCGGCGTTACAACAACGGACTCTTGTAGAGCAAGTCCAAATACCGCGACACGAATTAGTTCATCCCTTCAGAATGGACAATTCATTTTTCGTAAATATCAAACGTTACAATGGAAATACGGCACAATTATCCGACTTCTTAAAACAAGTAGGAACTATTGTTGAAATTTACGAGGATGCACCCCCAACAATTCAAAAGTATATTGTTGAAACAATAATATCGAAATTAGAAGACAGTGCAGCTTACGTAACAGCTGGACGAAATATACATTCATGGGAAGAATTAAAAACTATCCTAAAAGAAAACTTTGGTGACCAGCGAAACGAGACAACTCTAGTTTGTGAAATCGGGTTACTAGAGCAACAGTTGGAAGAAACTCCACAGGACTTTTATAACAAATGTGTCCACCACAAAGCCGCACTATTATCACATAGTCAAGAAAATGACGACCAAAGTGCGTATGAAGCCAAATATAAATTGTATACAGATGTTATTCTTGTACAATTTACGAAAGGTCTAAGAGGTACCATAGGAGACAATATCAGAGCAAGAATGCCATCAACATTGGAAAAAGCATGGTCATTTGTTATCGAAGAACAAAATGTCAGGTATGCTCGAACTAGAATGGGAAATGAGAAAAATCGTAATCCATTGAGAACGGCGAGAACACCTGAAAACAGTTTCCCTACTAAACAACAATATAAACCTATGCAAGTACAGCATAAACCATTTGTATCTCAACAACAACAGCAGCAACAAGTACCCAAATTTGTGTCTCAAAATGTGCCAAAACAGGCATTTGGTAATAAAAACACAAATAAACCTTTTAACAATTGGAGGCAAACAACACCTATGCAGAAACCACAGTTTCCTGCACCAATGACTAAACCACCCATGCCAAGACCACAGCAGTTTCCACAACAGAATACCCAAAGATGGTATGAACCAATGGAAACATCACAAATGACACGAATAAATCACTTGGAATATCAAGTGAAAAATGAAAATGAACCCCAATATGACAAACCACAAGAATGTGAGGAAAATTATGAAAATCACGAGGAAATTGAACAACCATCTAATGAAAATTACGAAGAAGAACAGGATTTTCAGGAAGGTGCCTCGGATTAGAAAATATTAAATTAAACACTAATAAAAATGCACCTTTACCTTTTATATATATCGACGAATTAAAAGCTAAGTTTCTAATTGATACAGGATCATCAAGAACCTTAATAAAACCATCTCTTGCTTTTAAATATTATAATAAATATGTAAAAGATGATGAATTTTCAATCACTACACCACATCAAACTACCAACCATAAATATACGGCAACAATCCCACTATTTCCTACTTTCAAAGAAAACCAATATCACAAAATATATTTGTTTGACTTTGACAAGAAATTCCACGGTTTAATAGGCGTTGACTTAATTAAACAACTAAAAGGAAAAATTGATTTTGAAAATAATATACTAAAAACACCGAAAACAAATATTAAAATATATATGGACAATGAAGAATTTATTAAATTAAATACATTAAAAATAAAAAATGAACATCTTAATGAAGAAGAATCAAGAAATCTATATAAATTATTAAATTCATACAAAGACTTATTTCCGGCAGAAAATGAATTACTATCTTTTACTAATGTAACTAAACATCATATTAGAACAACAGATGATGAACCCATCTATGTAAAAAACTACCCTTATCCAGAAATACATAGAAAAGAAGTTACACGACAGATAGAAAATATGAAAAATCAAGGAATAATTAGAAACAGTCAATCACCATATAACTGTCCTATTATAATAGTCCCAAAGAAAATGGACAACAGTGGAAAAGCGAAAATAAGAATTGTTAACGATTATAGAAAACTAAACCATAAAACAATTGAAGATAAATTCCCGATACCTAATATAGACGGAGTACTTAGTAAAATAGGTAATTCAAATTACTTTACAACCTTAGATTTACACAGTGGATTTCTACAAATAGAAATGCATTCTGACAGTGTAGAGAAAACTGCTTTCTCTACAGAAACAGGACACTATGAATACCTTAGAATGCCCTTTGGTTTAAAAAATGCTCCGGCGACTTTCCAGAGAACAATGAACCACGTCTTAGATGGACTAGTAAATAATATTTGCCTAGTGTATCTTGATGATATAATTATTTTTGGAACATCTCTACAAGAACATTTAGAAAACTTAAGGCATGTGTTAAATCGATTAAGAGATGCTAAGTTAAAAATTCAAATAGATAAATGTGAATTCTTAAAGAAAGAAACAGAATTCTTAGGACATATTGTAACATCAAATGGCTTGAAACCAAACCCTAATAAACTAGAAGCTATTAAGAAATTTCCTATGCCTATTACACCTAAAGACATAAAAAGTTTTCTTGGACTCTCCGGATACTATAGAAAATTTATAAAAGATTATGCGAAAATAGCTAAGCCATTAACCCTATGTCTCAAGAAAGGACATAAAAATCTATATACACCTGAATACCACCAAGCATTCAATGTTTTAAAAGAAACCCTAATAAACGCACCAATATTGATACGACCTAACTATGATAAACAATTTATTCTAACGACAGATGCTTCAAACATAGCAATCGGAGCAGTATTATCTCAGAAGGAAAATAATAACGACAAGCCTATAGCATATGCTTCTCGAACTCTCAATGAAGCTGAAAATAAATATTCAACAATCGAAAAAGAACTCTTAGCGATTGTATGGGCAACAGGATACTTCAGACATCATTTATATGGAAGAAAATTTAAATTGATAACTGATCACAGACCTCTTGTATGGCTTAAAGACACTAAGAACGTCTCTTCAAAATTAACAAGATACCAAATCAAGTTACTAGACTATGACTACGAGATTGAATACAAACCAGGACAACAAAATAAAGTAGCAGACGCTTTATCAAGAGTCAGAATAAATGTTTTCCCTAAAACTGAAAAACCAGATGAAACCAGTTCACTCTTTAATAACCCAGATGTGACTATGGAGGATCTTCAATTTCTTGACGAAATACCCGACATAGAAGTTATACAAAATAACCCGGAACAACAACAAGAAATACCAGAACAAATAATTGATCTAACGTCTGAAGAAAATACTATTGATCAAACACCGGAAGAAAGATCAATGAAAACACCACCAATAAGAGGAAGTTCAACTGTCTCTAACGCAACAATTCATTCACAACAAGAAAGCGATGAAGGAATACCTATATGTGAAAAACCATTAGAATCACATCTACATCAGATACTTATAACATATACTTTTAAAGAACCACCTAAAACAATATTAATAAAAAAAGATACACAACAAATTTTTAAAATATCAGTAAAATATAAAAATAAAGACCAATTAATACAAGAACTTAAAAAATTAAATCCTAAAGAAAAATATTACGTACAAACTGCAGAAGACATATACAGAAACCTTATTACAGTTCGAAAGGAATATTTTCCAACGTTAAAACTCTACAGGTGTATGAAAAACGTTAAATACGTTAAAGACTTACAACAAAGAAAAAATTTAATACACGAATATCATACGGATATAACGAATCATAGAGGAATACCCGATTTAATCAAGAGATTAAAAGAAAAATATTTTTGGACTACCATAGAAAAAGAAATAAAAATATATGTGGACAATTGCAGATTATGCAAATCTAACAAATATGAGCGACACCCTACCCAAACTCATTTGAACATCACTGAGACTCCAAATAGACCTTTTCAACTAATACACATTGATACATTTGTTATTGAAAGAAAAGAATATCTAACAATGATAGATCCCTTTAGCAAATATGCTATAATAAAAAACATACTAGGTAAAAATAGTATAGAAATTGTAAACAAATTGATAGAAATACTATCCACAATACCAATACCTCAAACAATAATTATGGATCAAGGATCAGAATTCATAAATCTTGGAGTAAAAGAACTATTGGCTACACATAAAATAAATACACATTTCACTACAGCAGGACATCACACCGGAAATAGTCCTGTAGAAAGACTACATAGCACACTGATTGAACATTATAGAATAATCAAAGAAACTAATGATACTATCTCACCAGTGGAAATAATGAATAAATGTGTATTAGCCTATAACCATACCATACATTCAACTACTGGTATGACTCCTTTAAGTGTATTATACGGATCAAACACACGCAACATATTTGATCTAGAAATAGAAAAGGAAATTACCCAGGACAAGATAAAAGATCATCTTGACAGCCTAGAGAGAATATACGACAAAATACACGAAGAAAACATTCACAAGAAAAATGTTACTATTAACAGAATTAACGACAAAATAAAAGCTACTACATTTAATATAGGAGATTTAGTTTACATAAACAAAAATCTAAGAAATAAAGCAGATCCAATTAAAAAAGGACAGTATGTAATTCAACAAATAAATAAACAAACAAACGTTATGAATTTAAAACATATACAAACAGGAAAACTTATAGCAAAACATGCAAAAGAAGTTACTAAAATAAAACACCCTTTAATTCCAGGGGTTGGACCATCGGGGCAACAGGAGAAGTAATACAGAAAATTACTGACAATCCCGGACTATATCCAGTACAACTAGGAATAGCAACCAACATAAAAACATATTGGAAACTCATAAAAGTCATAAACTACGCACCTTTGATTGAAAAAAGTAAAAACATAAATCTACAAGCAGAAACATTTTTACAAAAATATACATTAAAAATTGATAAAACACCATATAAAATATATCAAACTACTGTTAATGAAAATACTAAAAGAATAGAACAAATTGTTAATGAAATATTTACTACACCTATTAATCGAATGAAAAGATCAATAGAACCACTAGGAAATATAATTAAAATTATATCAGGAAACCTAGATGCCGAAGATGGTAGAAGATATGACAATGCTATAAAACAAATGCAATTAAAATCAAATGCACAAAACAAGAACATAAATCAACTAACATCATTAATGGAAAAAGCCGGAGAAAAACATCAACGTGCTATAAAAAATATTAATGAAAATCAAATACATATGGAGAAAATAATAAATCAATTACTGGAATCAAAACGACAGATCGCTACTCAGTTTGATCGAGTAAATAAAGAAGATGAAATAAAATCTATATTTGAACAAATAATAATGCTTCAACAATCTATCATCAACGAATTTAATACAATAGAAGAAGCAGTAACATTTCTAAGAATTGAGACTTTCCATCCTGCTATTTGCTCTCCAGAAGAACTAAGAAAAGAAATTAATTTGATACAACGGAGAATAACAGATAAATATGTAATACCCTATTCAGACGAATTGAGTAAACTAGATAAATTAATCCAAGCTGATGCATACATCACTAATTATGAAATAAAAATGATAATTAAAATACCTTTGATAACCAATCAAAAATACCAATATTTCCACCTCTATTCAGTTCCTATGAAATATAAAAATCAACCCCATTTCCAATTGATTATCCCTTCCGCAAGATACTTGTTAATATCAGAAACAGACTATCTTCAAAGCGATAAGAAATGCCGACAAATAACAACGGAGGAATTCATATGCAACATAGAAGAAAAGAAATGGATAGACCACACACCCTGTGAAGTACAGCTTGTAAGACAACTGGAAAACCCTACATGTGATGTACATACCTTTGTAAACTACACTGAAGCTATTCAAGCCATCAATGAAAACTCATGGATATTATCTAGCCCCAAACAGATTAAAACTACCTTAAAAAGTCAAGATACATCATCAATCTTTGTACTAGAAGGAAGTTACTTAATAACTTTGCCCAATAAATGTCAATTAATTAATGAACATTTTGAATTAATTCCACAAATAAATAATTTAAAAACAACAATTAAGGTAAAAACTGCAATGTTAAAATACAATTTTAACACTACTCAAAAACTTCCAATACAACATTTAAATTTAAAGCACGTAAACCTTGACGACTTTAAATCTATATCTAATCAATATAATAAATTACCCATACTAACCAATATAGATATAAAACATAAAATACATACCAATACTAATACTATTGTAATAATTTTAATCATTATTATAATTATATGTATACTAGTATATAAGCTATATTTAAAGAAAAAGAAAAATCAAATATTGAAAGAAATTAATAAAACAGAGGTAATACAATTGGAAGAAAATTAACTCCAAAGATAATTTTCTATCTAGGTTAGGAGGAGTTAACTATACCCTAATTACTACATCATCATTATTGCATCATATTGCGCAATAGATAAAGTAAACTGTTACTATTTAAAATATAAATATTATTCACGAAATATATTTATATTTTAAAACACACGACAGCAACTAATAGTCATCAACTATTAGATGTCACCTTTGAAAGATAAAGTAAACTGTTATAAATATTATTCACGAAATATACTTCCTGTGAAAAACACACGGCAACAACTAATAGTCATCAACTATTAGATGTCACCTTGGAACATCAATAAGAATACAGTATATAAACGGTATGAACTAAAGAAGAGGGGATGAGTCTTATTAGAACTCTGACAACAGAACTCGGCTACTCTGTTACAACAAACTATTTAACCATTGTATTATCGTTATAATCAAATAAATAATTTGTATTCAAAATAAATTAAGTATTTTTTTTGTGTTAAGTATCGTTCCCAAAACTTAACTAGCTCAACGGATCTGGATTTAACAGGCTCTGATGCTGGATGCATCGTCATGCTCGCATCGTCAATTAGATATTTCAATGCGGATTGTCTGAAGAGGATTCGGAGTCTTGAAGTTTCTCTACTTCTACGAGATAAGAATATATTTCTGTTTAAAGCAGTTGTTTACTTGATGCATTTAATGTTGGACTTCATTCAAAGTTTGTTTAATTATTCTTAGATGAAATAAAAATCATGTGAGTCTGATTATTTTAGAGATGATCACGTCGTTTTTATAAAAAACGAAATCAAAATTTTGTTAGTAAAACACGGGCTCTTATGGAGAATAATTTTTGTTTGTTTAATTTCCAAATGTAATGCAGGAATTTCATGAAAATTTAATGTGTTATAAAAATTATAGTCACAGACCTCATAAAAAATGAAATTTATTGACTACGTCGTTATTTAAAATGTGAATTTTCCAATTAACTTGAGAGATGACTCGAACAGCAGTAGTGACATGGCAACAATGCTTTCATGTTGCTATGAAATAAGCGCTGTTATTTGATTATGTCGGCAATGTGTTACGAAGAATAATATAAGTAGTAGTGACCGTATTACTGTAAATGTATGTAACTAAATGCATTGTGATGCTTTTATTCGTATGTAAGAGCAGTTTTCTACAAAAGTTTTCAACTGAGATTAATCGCTCGACAATCATATAATCGTAGCGCACTATGTTAAACTATACTTTTGAATGAGACTATCTCTGAACAATTACCTTCACAATTTGAATACGAACATTTTCAATCCGTCATGTTTTAAGTTTGCACACACACTCACCTTGTAGACGTTGTGTGTATTCGATTCCGGTGTGAGAGAGGCCTTATGGTCGGTAAGATCCATGAAAAAAACGAGAAAGAGCACAGTTGCGACTAGTTTGTCTTAAGTTAAAGTTACCATACGATCACACGAACAGAACTAAGACAAAATTGTTTTACGACTTTTCACTTCCCTATGGAATGTATTCAAAACGCAGTCTTCAGTCAAAACTGTCTTTAAACAATTTTATCTTTATCGTAGAACGGAATAGAGATAACAACATACAAAAACAAAACAAGCAAAGACATCCATTCTTTTAACGGGGTATTCTAGTGTAGAGTCACGAATTTAGGACGTTTTTTTCTCAAAACAACAAAAAACCAATAAATATTTTTACTATCCATTTTTTCACCATTTCGATAACAACGCGTTTTTCGTAAACGTTACACAAACACGTTAAACACTAAAATAGCTACAACTAAATAAACAATTAAAATTTAAAGAAATCTTTTTGGGGACATACTCTTAAACGTCTAAACTTTCGAAATATGCAAATTTCTAGCTTAGAATACGGCTTTAATGCTATAATTTGAGAAGTTAGCACACCAGTTATGTTATTGCTAGTTATGTTATTAGTAAATAACAATAGTTAAAATAGTATATACTTTATTTATATTAATAAATAAAGCTTCTCTACAATTATCTACCTTTTATTACAAATATTATCTCCTCGATGGAGTATATCTAAACTACTTAAAACAACTGAATTAATTAATAGTAAAACAAATTGATTTAAGACAATGTGATTTAAATATTATTTGGTTACTTGGATAATAATAATTTATTATCTTGTTTAAGCATGATATTAGGGTCACTTGATAACTCCTCCATCCTTAGAGAGAAAAATAGAGAAATCTCGTGAAGGTGTCTCGATTTTTCTAGATGTAGTCGTCCCATCTGTTTCCTGATAAGGGTCCTGCAGCAATAGTATTTGTATTGATTTTTCTTTTATGTGGTCCTGTTTGTGGATTCGTTATCTTCCCTCTTCTTCTATCATTTCTTCTAATGTATACTTCTTGTCCCAGTGCTATTTGGGGGTTACTTCTAGTTCTATTTTGGTTTTCTATAACTTTTTCTTTTTGTTGTTCTATTTTGCTTTTTATCATTTTATATACATTATTCATTTGTTCTTTGTGCATATGCACATATGTAGCGTAGTTTTGAGGTATGATTTCTGTTTCTAGGATTTCTCTATGAGGGTGACCAGTCATTATTTCATTTGGTGTAAGTTTTGTTATTGTATTCGGTGTGTTATTATACGCTATGAGACAATACATCATCCTTCTTTCTTTGTCAATTTCTTGAGGATAAAGAGTTTTATTTAGTCTATACAATTCTATAATGGTCGAGTGAAGTCTTTCAACTGGTCCATTTGATTCGTGGTGCCATGGTGTTGTAAAATGAATGTCTATTTTATGTAGTTGCATTAATGTTTTCACTTCTATGTTGTTGAATTCTGAACCGTTATCTGTTGTAATGTTTTCGGGTAATCCGTGTTGTGCAAATATTTCTATTAATGTTCTAGTTGTTTCATCTGCATTTTTTCCTAAGATCCTTTTAATGAAGGCAAATTTAGAGAATGTATCAATCAATGTCAAGTAGGTAACATTTTCTATAATAAAGGTATCCATATGAAGTGTTTGAAAGGGTTTATCTGGTGTTCTTGTTACGTTAAGTAGGGGTCTGTTTGGATGTCTTTCGTATTTTGATGTTTGACATACCTGACAATTATTTATATATTCTTGAATGTGTTTGTTCATATAATCCCAATAGTATTTTTTTTCTGATTATTTCTTCTGTTATTGAAATCCCTCGATGTGTAGTCTTTCCTTCATGGAAATGTTTAATAATTTCAATTTCACTTTCTTCTCCTATGATTTCTTCTAGTTTCCTTAGACATCTAATTATTTTTAGGTTGGAGAATAACTCTATTTTTATTTGACACGCTACTTGGTATATGTCATCTGAGGAATGCATATAATATTTGTGTTCCATATTTACGTTTTTAAATGTGTTTAATAATTCTTCTTTTAAGTTTTGTTTAGTTACTTCTATTGTTTCTATGTTTCTGAGTTTGGTTTTCCTTAATTTATTTTGAGGGTTTGTTAATGTGAATTGAAAAATTAACTGATTTTTCTTGTTATTGACGATTTCATCCGATATAGGTATTCCTTGATCACTACACTCCTGTGAGTGTACTGTATCGATGGGTTCTTCATTATCCAGTTCTTCCAATGCTGTTAGAATTTCATTTTCGTCTATTTCTGCAATCATACTTTCTTCTGGTTTATTGCAAATTGTTATACTTATATCATTTTGTTCATATGTTGGCTTATCATAATATTTTTCTTTTCTGTGAACATTTATCCACATAGTGTGTGCCTCTTTTTCTGAATCTTCTAGCTTTTCCGGTAAGCACTTAGTTTTGTTTTCCTTTTCAATTTTTCGTTCTATATTAAATTTTTTAATTTTCTTATTTTCTGCTTTTTCTTGCTTTATACTGTATGACTTTTCTACCTCGGAATATTGTATATTTTGTTTTCCTGGTTCTTCTTGTTTCATGTTTTGTTGTTTCTCTATTTCAATATCTTGTATAGTTTGCTTTTCTGCTACTTGCTTGATTCTTTGTTGATTTTTTACTTTGAAATCTTGAAAGTTTTGATTTTTTGTTTGTTGATTAACCTTTTGTTTATTTGGTATTTCAAAATGTTGTATTTCTTGATTCTTTGTTTCTTGTTTGACATTTTGCAGATTTTCTACTTTGAAATCTTGCATGTTCTCATCTACTGTGTCTTGTTTGACGTTTATTTCAACAATTGAATTTTCATCGGTTTTTATTTTAATAAATGTTTTAACATCTTTTTCGTTTACTTCTGTATTCCAAACTTCATCTGTAGTGTTTTCACTCTGTACTTTGATTTCAGTATTATATAGTTCCAATTTATTTGAATTCTGAAAGTATATCGGTATCACGGTATCATTAATGGTTAACATCTTTTTATTGAAGTTAATATTAGCTCCAAGTTTTGTCAACAAATCCATTCCTAGTAATCCATCAAATTTATCACTACATTTAAACAAAAAGACTTTACAAATGTCTTGACTCTTAAATATTGGAAATATGGGGATGTGAGCCACTTTATTATGGTATGTGGTACCATGGGCCGTCTGAATACAAAAATCTTCTTCAGAAATACATTGGGGTAAATTTCTGTATATCAAATTGGGGTTAATTATGGTTTTGGATGATCCGGTGTCTATAAGTAATTTTATGTTGAGTTTGTTATCAATTATATAGGGTAGGAAATTACTTGATGTTATATTATTAATTGTTATATTTTCTCTGCTTCCAATCTGTGAATTAATTACTGATGTAGTATCCATAGGTGTCCATAAGTTGCTTTCTTTGGAGACCTTTGTATTTGGTGCTCGCCAATTTTGTTGATGGGGTTGTTGAAAATTGCTCTGTCTCCGTGATTGATAATCATTAAAATCGGATGTGTGGGAATTATTAAAGTTTTCCGATTGTTTAGGGTTGTTGAATGTTCTTTGTGTCATTCTGACTGGTTGTTGTGCCAGTTTATTATTCGTATTTTCTTGCCTTTGCCAATTCCTGTCGTTCTGTTCTTCTGTTACAATAGAGATTGCTTGTTCCAGTGTAGTGGGTGCTCTGGTTCTCAAAAATGATCCAAAAGGTTCCCTTAAGCCTGCTTTAAAAGATTTTAGAGCCACTTCGTCGTACATTTTTGTCTTCATATTTCTTTCTTCTATTGCTCCATTGCATTTTTGGTTAGCATATAATAATGCTCTCAATTTTCTACATTTTTCATAGAATTCAAGGAATGTTTCATTCCTCTGCCTTATTTCCATCAGTTCTCGCAGTAATGACATCTCATCTCTAGGGTCGCAAAATGCTTGTGTCAATGTCATTTTAATTTCTGCCCAGCTCTGTATGTCCCTTCCTTCTATTAGTGAGGCAGCTTTTCCAATTAATTTTGCTCGAATCGCTTCTATTAAAGCGACGTTGTCGAAGCAATCTAATCTACTTTCATTGAAAAATTGGCCCAGTAACAATTCGCTTGTTCTGATGTAGTCCGGTAAGCCTTCGGATCTACCATCATACTCTTTTATCATTCCCAAATATTGTTGGAAATTATTATTAGTTGACGTTGTCATTTTTTCTTTTTTATTTATATTCAATTGTGTAAAAAGGTAATTCAATTGATCTACCATATATTAATAGATGAACCTTTAATCTTCTTGTAGTCCTTTGTTATCAGTTCACTTCACTATATTTTACACAGCTTATTTTTAATTTTATTTAATTTTTGAATCTTCTTCCCTGGGGTGAATAGATTTGTTCTTTTCCGTCACGATGCTTTGGTTTTATCTCCGCCGCTAGACGACGACTGCGCCAGTTATGTTATTGCTAGTTATGTTATTAGTAAATAACAATAGTTAAAATAGTATATACTTTATTTATATTAATAAATAAAGCTTCTCTACAATTATCTACCTTTTATTACAAATATTATCTCCTCGATGGAGTATAACTAAACTACTTAAAACAACTGAATTAATTAATAGTAAAACAAATTGATTTAAGACAATGTGATTTAAATATTATTTGGTTACTTGGATAATAATAATTTATTATCTTGTTTAAGCATGATATTAGGGTCACTTGATAACTCACCTTATAAAAATTCGAGAATTCTTATAGAAGTAAAACATTTCATATAAACGATTTTTGTTTGTTTGGATTTATAAACTATATTTATATGAATATTTTAATTGTTTACCAGTGCCAATATTTCAAAAATTACCTAAACGCGGCAGGATATGTACTGATGCAATACTCATTTTTCTTTTATTTTTTAAGGTCTGCACGTTAACTCGAGAATCCGTTAATTGATTTTTATAAATATGACACAATACCTTTTATAATATTATCTATTGACCAGCACAACGTTTTCTTTCCTTTTTTTAAACATTGCCTCCTTATTTTTTATTTATTTTTTTATTTAAAATTTTAACAAAAAATCTACTTTGACTAAAAAACAAGGTTAAGTTTTACAAAATACGGTTTATTCAACTACAGATTATTTGTTAATTTATTGAGATTCCATATACGTTGCCCAGTTGTCTTGTTAACTTTTATCATTTGAATGATTGCTTTGGCATGATGATATTATTTCTTATCCCCCCCACCCAAGAATTTCCTGCAGTAAAAGAACTATTTGTTGAAGATCAATTCCTCTAGCCTCCAACTGTTTCAGAACATCTTTAAACTGTGGGTCTGTTTGGAGGGCATTGATGATGGAAAGGAACTCCTTGGATTCCATCATGTGAACGAATCCTTTGAAGTTCGGACTGCTGGCAACCTTGTAACGCCATAATTCCTTAACCTCCTCGGTGGGAATGAGAGCTCTAAGCTCATTAATAAGTCTTTTGATTCCTGATCTTCTACCTCTTAGACTTACAAAGAAGCTTCTGGCAACTCGATTGGCAGTACTTTTGGGAGGAACAAGTGGTTCAAGCTCCAGAGCCCAGTTGATGCTATTCACGACACCATACGTGTCGATACCATGGGAGTAGAGGTAATTCAAGAACTGTCAAGCAAAACCAACTTATGAGAACATGAAGGTGTTAATAATAAAGGAATGGGTTTGTATTATACTTACGTCGATGTAGGCTGGAATTCTGTTAATCTGGATAATCAAATTCCTGAAATCGTTACTTTGCACCCAAATAATTGCTCCTTGAAGTTGCACGTCATTCTCCACGTATAGCATCATAGTTCTAGGGAATTCTTCTGCTGGCAGAAGATCAAAAAAATCCTGAATATCGTACAGCAGAGTTGATTCAACTTGGGTAGATGTTGGAGGTGGTACAGATGCACCCAAGGCGAGGCCCAAGCAGGCAACCAGTACTACAGCGATCTTCATTTCGTGTTTGTTTGGAACACACAACTCACAGTATGGCATACTTCCAATTAGATTGCTCCTTATATAGATAAATGGTTTCGTAAAAAAGTGAAGCACTGCATCATTTCCTGCCTTGTGATCATTTTATCTAGCAAACAGTTACCGGGATAGATAAACAAATTTGCATCTAGGTAAACATTTACCTTTCTCGTATGATCTCTCATGGCGCCATGGCTAATATTGTCAACGCGTTGTATTTCACTAACGGTGTACGTTTATTTTTGCTGCTGACTAATAAGGTAAATACACTTTGATATAGGACTGCGTGCGTTCTTGTTGATGCACTATTTATTTAATGTTTTACCCGTTTAAGAGACAGTTACTTTATTTATTTATTAGCTTGGAGGAAAAAAGAGTTAAAATAATTTTCGGAAACATCTAGAAATTTCCACGACACATAAAAAAAATGTATTAATTGAAATGTGACAATTTATAATAAGGACGGAGTGGGGCAGAATAGCAGGAAATTTGTGTGAAGTAATTTATGGATGGCCCTTTATACGAGGGTATTTTCATAGTTCAGTTGATATATATTTTTTTTAAACCGCTTTCTTTATCCAGTGTTATTTCTATTCGATTTTACCGTTTTATTCCTTCCAAATAATAAGTCTCCACTAAGCCCTAAAAATAGTCGTTTGTGTCAGTCCTCTTTGAGATGACTTGTTGTTCCAAATCTCCTACAGCCCAGTCATTTATTCACGTTCGTAGGAGGCTAAATCTGGAGAATGTGCTGGATGGAGTAACAGTCGTATCTCAATTTGTGAATTTTTACACTAAAACGCAATCACGGCTTGCTCAAAATTTGACAGTAGTCTATTAATAGGTGACAGTTGACGGGAGCTGCTCGGGAAATTCAAAAAGTAACTGAATTATCAAACTACCCTCGTATATTGAATAAAACGTATTAATATAAGATCGCTCGATCAATTTATATTAGAAGCACTACAAACGACTTAAAATGGCTGACGGTCTGACGCGGAACATTCGACCTTTATGTCTTGATTCGGATATGTTGGCGTCTCCAAATCGGTTTTTCAAATCGTAAATAGGCTTCACCCAATAGACGCATTTATACTTGTAAACCTAATGTTAAAATACAGTTCGATAGTGGGAACAGATAAGAATAAACAGAGCCAGAATGTGGTCAGAACGTGTTTCGAGAGATGTTAAATAAAAGCAATACTATGAACGAAGTGTAAACAGAATAGTGTTCCGTGATATTTAACTTTCTTAGAATACGAAATATTATTTGTAGTGATTAGTATTCTTTTTAATTAATAGCTTGCTCAAAAGAGTTATGATCATGTTTTATGGAATTTAAAACTAGCTTTTGTCAAAATAATAATTATAATAGTATTATAACATCAGACAGTTCATAGACTGACAAAGCCATATGATTTTTAGATACCAACTTTCAAACGGTATGTGCCAAAATTTCATAGTATCCCGACCTTTAGCTTTGTGAGTTGCAATAGTTTTAGGAACGTTAGTTTCGTAATTTTCAAAGCAACATAAAAATCTAAGTTTCGTGTCTTAATAAAGCATTGCTCTTTAATGGGAAAAATACAGTTCAAGTAAAACAATAGCTTTCTATTAAAACGTAATACTTATTTTATAAAAACGGCTGTTACATAGATTTAGAATAGAAGCATAGAAAGTGCACACTTATACAATTGATTATCAA
This sequence comes from Panorpa germanica, assembly GCA_963678705.1. Classification (NCBI taxonomy): domain Eukaryota; kingdom Metazoa; phylum Arthropoda; class Insecta; order Mecoptera; family Panorpidae; genus Panorpa; species Panorpa germanica. The sequence continues at coordinate 2,221,276 of OY783205.1, read as the reverse complement.
TTTAACTAATTCGGCACTGCAATAATTTTATCTGCATTCTATGTATCATAAAATTATGTTATTCATAAAACTTATAGTGGTGTAATTCACATATATGAGTACACAACAACACTAAAATTACCAACATAGTGGGACGTCGTCGGTGATACGACTCAACATCGGAAATAGGACATCATTAAATAAATTCAATAAATATAAAAATTATTATACAGCATACTTACAGTTACTTGATAGTGAGGGTAAATATTGACAAAGTAATAAAATATAATAAAAACACCTTAGACAAATTATGAGTTCCATTTATCCAATATTAGTCATTCGATCTTACTTGATCATACGAGAGACCTCACTCCTTTCAAAATAATATTATAATAAGGTATCTATATATAAGAAATAAAACCAAACAGAATACTAGATCAGTTGAATATTAAAAGACCATCGAATATTGAAAGTATTACTTAAAATCGTTATTTTTTCTGTTGCTTTCCAATTTTGTGCTAAACAAGCCATCGTTTGATAGTTCTAGAGTTTCCTCGGATGCTCGCTTGAGGTAGTAGGAAAGTTTTCCAAGGAAACTTTACCTAAAACTAGCCTGGGTTAAGGATCGGGTCGGTGATGGTGTCTAGACTAGATGTAGTGTATAATTTTGTTTGGTAACCAATTCCCGTATTCCTTAAATGGATGATGTTAAAAAAATTTTTTTTGATGGGATGCCGTAATTATGAGAGACCCGATAGTTCACGTGACATATTCGGACAGCACTGAACGAAGTCTGAGCGAACTAAATTCGAGGTTTTTGAACGAACTCGTAACTACTTTCCTCGGTCTACAGATCTAATTGTTTTTATGAATTGATTATTAAACTCTAAATATTTATTGTTATCAAAAATGTTCCGGGATTAAAAAAGTTGGGAACCACTGAACCGGTATGTATGTCAAAACATACTCGAGTTAAAACAACGCATATTTTACTAAACAAGTAATTCTTAATATTAAAATAATTGAAATAAATGAAGCGTGTTACGACCGTGCGTTGTATGCTCAGCTGTTTCCGTTCGTTAAGTTGTTAATTTGACCTAATTTTCAATTAGTACTGTTTCAGATCAGTTATAATTAATACACGAATTTAGAGATGCTGTCCGAGTCCTGCGGGAACTCCTTCGGGGTAGAGCAAGTGTTCTCCACGATATTTCAAACCCTTTTACTGGCTCAGTGTAACATTTCTGCACCGTACGAGTGGCCGGAGGATTATGGACCTGAGATACAAGCAGGTTAGAACTGCCTTAAAATATCCTGGTGTGACAGTAGATAAGTCTTAATATAGACTAGCTAAGCACACACACACTTGCGATAAACCTGTCCTAACAGAAAAATATTAGTGCTAAAGATAAGACTGTCTTAAGATTTGTTTTATTATCGTCGTTCTCAGTATTCGATATTATACTATTTAATATGTTAGAAAAAATGTTTTTAAATTAATTTGTATAGAAACTACTTTTCCAAAATACAGCATTTGTTGAAATGGGGAAATTTTAAATTGGTTTTACATAAAGTTTTGCTAATAGTAAAAAAATAAATTCTACTTTTTTGGAAGCACACTGTATGTTTTGGCATAAAACCATAATAGCATCCTAGTACTATGTCACATTGTAATTTTTATGATGTATTCTTCACAGCGCGGATTTCTTTCATGTGCTGAAATGAAAATTTTTCTCGATTTTATGGTTTTTATATTAAATTTATACAAAATATTTAATTAAAGGACGAAATGAATTTGACTTCATTGTTGTCGGTGCCGGTAGTGCAGGTTCCGTCATTGCCAGTAGACTCAGCGAAAACCCAAGCCATAATGTGTTGCTCATAGAAGCCGGAATAAATCCCCCGTTGGAATCCAAAGTAAGTAAGATTAGTAACTTACATAAACTATCCACAAAAAGAAGAGGAATAGCAATATCACGTAAAAGAGTTAAAGTAATGTAACTTTTTAGATTCCAGGTTTGTTTGGCGCAGTAGAGAAATCAGAATACGACTGGGGCTATTTAGCAGAACCAAGCGACAGCTACAGTCTGGGTGTTAATAAAGGGCAAGTCTACCTTTCTCAAGGAAAAATGCTTGGAGGAACTTCTTCCCTGAATTCAATGGTTTATGTAAGGGGAAACAGAAGATACTACGATAAGTGGAAAGCACTAGGTAACCCCGGATGGGGATTTAACAGTGTTTTAAAATATTTTAGGAAATCAGAAAACTTACGGGATAAAAAAACTTATCATTTTGATAATGGAAGATATCATGGAACGACTGGAGAAATCAGTGTAAGTAGGTTTGGTTCAGAGGAGAAGACTGACTATCTTATTAAAGCATTAAAGAACTTGGATTGAAGTATGTCGATGATATTAACGGCGATGTTAACGTAGGGTTTACAAAAGTCCTGGGCACCGTGGACGATGGTGTTAGATCCAGTACAGCTACAGCATTCCTCACCAAAGGACAAGAGAACCTGTTTGCACTTAAGAACGCACTCGCGAGCAAAGTAGTGATTGATCCAATCAACAAATATGCAACGGCTGTTGAATACACAAACGAACAGAATGAAGTTGTAGTCGTAAAGGCTAGGAAGGAAATTATTGTGTCAGCTGGAGCGTATAATTCACCGCAGCTGCTGCTGTTGTCTGGCATAGGACCTGCTGAAGACCTGCACAACCTGGGAATCCCAGTCATGGCTAATTTACCAGTGGGCAGTAACCTGCAAGATCATTTCAGCTATGATTTCCTAATAAAGCTTTGCAATGACACTACGAAGTTCAAAGAAAGCGACCTCACCGACTCATTGTACAACTATTTGTTGTACAGGAAGGGTTCGCTTGCTGGAATCGGCCTGGTGGAGTTATCAGGGTTCATAAATACTAATAATCCATCATCGAAGTACCCAAACTTGCAGACCATGTTTATTTACTTCCCCATGGAGGACCAGATCGGAATTCGAAAATACTTTGATGGCTTTGATAAAGATTTCGTCGACAGTCTGGTAGTTTCCAACTTAGATTGTAGTTTATTAATATTTTTAGCATCTACTTTAAACCCTAAATCAAGGGGGGAGGTAAAACTTCGAAATGCGGATCCATTATCTACGCCAGCAATTTATCCAAACTATTTAACAGAGAAGGAAGATATTGATGTGCTGCTACAGGCCGCTAAACTCGTAGAGAGATTCATAAGTACGTCTCCAATGCAAGCAAAAGGAGCTCAATTTTTGCATCCGGTTTTAAAAAATTGCAGTGATTTCGAATTTGAAACAGACGATTATTGGGTTTGTGCCTTTAGACATAATGGCAGGAGTGGTTATCATCCGACAAGCACAGTTAAGATGGGTCCGGCTCAAGATAAGACGACGGTCGTTAATCACAGACTTAAGGTGCATGGTATTAAGGGATTAAGGGTTGCCGACGCTGGTATTATGCCTAACATCGTCAGTGGAAACACTAATGCGCCTACTATTATGATTGGTGAAAAAGCAGCGGATATGATTAGGAGCGATTGGAAGTAGTTGCATTGAGTTGAGTTAAGAATAGTGGTTTGAGAAACACTGGAGTTTTGTAAATTCACAATATATAAAACACTGTTCCGAACATTATTAAATAAATAAATACTGCAACAAATTCTTTTGTAATTTAATTTAAAGATGGGTGATAGTAATATGTTATATGAATGCCAGGTTTGACGCTTCCTGTTAACACCGCCTTTTTGATTGAGAAACCGAAATTTATAACTGCAGTAGCCATGAATAGATCATTCTTGTTGTCTGGATACAACGTATAAGAAGAAGCAGAACAATATTAGGGGCGATAAAAGGCTACGTGCCTATGAAGCTCGAGAAACTATATTTGAAAAAAAAAAACATCAGTTAACATCAATTACCTGGCAATGTTTTATGTTTTACGGATTAAGTATTTTAATTTAATTTTTTGATTTTAAAATTTTTTCTATGCTTAACATTGAGTGTAACATTTTTTGAAAGGGAAAAAATTATTAATAATAAAATAATCAAATATTGAATCTGATGAACCAAGAAAAACTTGAAACGTGTTTTCCCTCTACTATTAATGTTACAAGTTTGTTTACTCTTAATTTAGATTCTAACATTGACATTTCTTGTTTTTATAACAATCTCAACTACTTTTTCAAATGTTCTTTCTTACTTTACTACCACTAGTTTTAAAAATCGCGATTCAATTATTACTAGATACAAATGATTTTGCGTGAGAGTTAAATAAAAGCCCCCATTAATCTCGGTACGGCACTGTATATGGTACTAAACATAGTACTTATATTTTAATTTCTCACTTATCTTACTAATTGTTTGGAGTTCTATTGTTACATACTCGTACACATTGTTTCTAGAACAATAAGTTATCGTTTTATTCCATGTACTTTCTATATGCTTATTTTTAGTTCTAACAACTGTGCACAGATGCTGTCAATTGAGTTATTTATCTCTGTGACACAATACTGCATTTGTATTTCTAGTGGATAATAATTTTATAGTTTAATCAATACCTGGATCAATTATAACCTGAAGATAACTTCTCAATGAATGTTTTAAGTTGAAGTAAGCTGCTTTCAAAATGTTTGAAATATTCTATAATTAACAGGAGTAGACTTTCCTTCCAATTCCAAAAATCAGAAAACCTTTTTTCAATCATCCTTAAGTAAACACCATTCTAACAAATAAAGATAAAAACCAATATTTCGAAATTAATATAAAAAATATGACCATGATGGACGATTTCCTGGAAACTTGCCCGAATTCGAATTACGTAGAGGCAAGTCAAATATTTTCCACGTTGTTCCAAGTTCTAGTGGCAGCCACATGTAACATGACCAGACAAAACGTGTGGCCGGAAGATTATGGACCAAAACTATTGACAGGTCAGACAGATTTATTTAATTTGACTAGAATTATCATATATAATTATAATTCTAAAAATCCCGTTTTGTCATCAAGGAAAATCTGAATTCTTTTTTAATTGTTTTTTAAGAAGTGCCAGTCTATTTTGAAATTTTGGGGCCTATTTTGTAACTCCTTACCTGACGTCTGTTGACATCTGACCATTTTTCAGAGCACTATAATTTACCTACTTTTACCAGATTCAAGGTATGGGATCCACTTTGCTCTTTGTTTAAGGTCTTCTGATAGTTTTGTGTTAGCTTACATAACTTAGTTTAGAAAATATACCTTTGAAAAATCATCAGAAGGTAACAGATGTCAGATAAGCAGTTACAAAATAGGCCCCTTAGTTTAGATTAACATAATTGTTAATAAAAAGTGTATTATTTCCTAATAGTTTTCTATTAATAAAGTTAAAATGTTTAGTTATTAAGATTCTTAACAACCAATTGTGTTTAGACGAATGTGCATTATTCTCGAATGTAACAAGTGTTTACACATAATCTCGTCGTTGAAGGAATTACTCCACAAAGGCGCTCGGAAAAATAGGTGAAAAAAAAAACCTTAACCTCAAGTTGAATTTTCACTAAAATTTTATTTGCCAATATTAACAAACAAATGAATATCATTAAGAAACAAATGTACATCACACTTTTACAATTCGTGACGCATGACGTCATAGAAAACGTTTCTAAATAAGGCACTTAATTTAAAAATAAGATTGGACTAATGAACTATTATACAAAAGCAAGAAAAGAGTTTCTAGAAAATCAACTAGTTTCAAAGTACAGAAATATTTTTTTCAGCATGCACGCAGTTTGACTACGTAGTGGTCGGTTCTGGCTCTGCAGGTGCCACCATTTCTGGTAGACTTAGCGAGGACCCAAACCTTAATATACTTTTACTAGAAGCTGGTGGTGATCCTCCTTTGTTCACTGTCGTAAGTAAGCTATAGTCAAAATACCAAACTTAAATTAGTGTAGAAAATATGAATATGAAACACGAAAAATCAATAAGACTTAACTAACTTATACTGTATCTTATAAACCATGGACCTGATTAGCGTGGTTAATTGGAACCAATAAAGGACGACGTAAAGAGAATTAATTTTTTCTATACCAACAATTTGTTTGTTAATTGGTACCAGAATAGAATAATTGCTATTCGTAAGAGTTGCGATAATAAAACAAAATTTTCATAACGAATCTAAATACCTGAAACCTGATAAGATTCGACCCTATTCATTTTGGATTGTGTAGTAACGTAAAAATCAAATCAAAAAATGAGAAAACACTTGATTGCGAGCTCTGTAGCATCTAACTATTTCCCAATTAATCACTGTAAGCGTAGAACTTCGACAGCTTAACTGTTTAATCGTCTTGTGTAAATCTCAAAGAAGAGTAGATTAGCCACCTTTAATGTAACATAACCAGAAATCAATGTATAGCTCCCCCAAAGGATCCCATTGTCACCACCAATTGTGAGATTGTATTTTTACTTAGCCAATGATTCACAGGTACCAGGTTTGTACAGAATGTTCAAAAAAACTAAGTACGATTGGGAGTACTATGCAGAACCTAGTGCAACACACAGTTTAGAAATGAACAGCGGGAGAGCCTACATTCCTCAAGGGAAACTCATTGGAGGAGGCTCGTCTATTAACGGAATGGGATACTTCAGAGGAAACAGAAAAGATTACGACAGTTGGGAAACTAAAGGAAACACCGGATGGGGATATGACAGCGTACTGAAGTACTTTAAGAAGACAGAAAACTTACAAGCCAAGGAATTACTAGAAAGTGATCAAGGAAAGTATCACGGAACAACTGGTCCAATGGTAGTGAATTATTACGCAGGCAATTTGAGTACTTACATAATTAATGCAGCTAAAGAACTGGGATATGATTTTAGTGAGGATTCGAATGTTGAAAAATACCTCGGACTTTACAGGATTCAAGGAAACATAGATAATGGTGAAAGATCCAGTCCTGCTACAGCATTCCTCAAGAAAAAGAAAGACAACTTACATATTGTCAAGCATGCGTTAGTTAGTAAAATTGTAATGGATGAATTTAAGAAACAAGCCACAGGGGTAGAGTTTATAAACAGTGAGGGTGAAACCTTTAGCGTCAATGCATCTAGGGAAGTTATAGTTTCTGCAGGAGCAATAAACTCTCCCCAGCTTCTAATGCTGTCTGGAATAGGACCTGCGAAGCAATTGCAAAAGTTAAAAATCCCTGTCGTTGCAGATTTACCAGTTGGCTTGAACTTGTAAGATCACTTGGTTGTGCCATTTATAGTTAGTCTTCCGAATGACACTACAGAGTATGTGAAGGTCGACTACTCGGATTCCTTGTACAACTATCTAAAATACAGGAAAGGGCCGCTCGCAGGACTAGCAGATGTTGGAGCGTTTATAAATACTTTAAACAACACTGATAGTTACCCTAATATGCAATTATTACATGTCTATCACAGAAAGAACGATGAAGAATTAAGGAAAAATCCATTCATTTCAGTTGGATACTGGGAAGAATTTATTAAGAGCATAGAGGAAGAGAACCAGAAATCAAGCATTTTGGTGATTGTTGCATTTCAACTTAATCCAAAATCATCTGGTGAAGTAAAGTTGCGTAGCACAGACCCTCTAGAAAAACCGATAATTGATGTCAAATATCTTACTAAGAAAAAAGATGTTGACACAATGTTGGAATGCGCAGAATTTGTCCAGAAAGTAATAAAAACGTCTGCAATGAAGAAGATGGGAGCTAAGTTATTTAGACCAACAATAAGTAGATGTAAAAAGTTTGAATTTGCTACAGATAACTATTGGATTTGCTATTTCAGAAGCATTGGCCAAAGTGGATACCACTTTGCAGGGTCTGTTAAGATGGGGCCCATTGGGGACAAAACAGCTGTGGTTAATCCTGAACTCAAAGTCCACGGCGTGAAAGGATTAAGGGTTGCCGACGCCAGCATTATGCCTGACGTCGTTAGCGCAAATACAGCTGCAGCTGCTGTTATGATTGGTGAGAAAGTTGCGGATATGATCAAGAGCGATTTGAAGTAGTTCTATCTGATGCGTCATCCGTTGATCATACTTCTGTAAAACAATTGATTACCAATGAACAATTACTAATGAATTAATTTTATAACAATCACAAAATAATAATTTTACTTAAATAAATAATAGTTGCAGCAGCATTAAAGAAAATTAGTTTATTCTTGTAAAATTACTTTATTTTTGTTACCTTATATTTGTGATCACATTTAAAACAGTGAAGAATCATGAACAATCGGTTCATGATATTAATTTGATTAATATTTAAAATTAAGAGAATCATTAACTGTTGAATTAAATCTCATACTTTTCAAATAAGACAAAGATTAAATAGTTTGGTGGTTCTTTTACAAAATAATGAATTTTCAATTTTATTTTAAATTAACTTATTTAGAAATGTAATTGTAATATTACAATGAGAACATAATGTTTTACAGAGAGTGCACTTTTAATCTTAAAAATAACTTCTACATTTCTATTATGAAAATAAAAATAAATTGTTATGTACTATATAGCACATACTTGTCTACAAATATTTGTCCAGCTTATTTTCTAGATCTACGATTTTTTATTCTATTTGTTAATTAGGCGCTAAAGATAACAAATGCACATTTTTAACTTTCCAGCACAATTTTAATTCTCGCTATAAATTATTATGTTAACCCAAAATATAATTTATAAAATTATATATATATATATATACGAGTATATATTCTTTTTACTTTACTTTACGAAGTTTCTTACCAGGTCCACTAATTTTCTTGAAGCAGTTTTCTTTGATTTCGTAAATTTTAAATTACAAAATATATTCACAATAAATAACAAAATTCATATGCAAAATTATATTCTTCTATTTTTCCGGTTTCAAAATTAAGGAACACAAAGTTCCTATTTTTCCACTTTCTCCAAAATTACGGGTTTCCAGAAAATTCTTAAGTTTTCAGGGAATTATTTGAGAACGGCAAATATATTAGACATTTAATCCTAACAAAATAGAAAATTTTCGAAAACATAAATTAAGCCGTAACATTATTACCCAGATAGAAAATTGTCTTGGAGTGCAGGTTTAAAACTTGAAAGTAGCGTTATTTATGCTTGGTGTACAAAGGTTGGTATACAAGCTAACTGCAAGGTTACTACTAGAATACAACACAGCTCTAAACGAATAATTAAGCATTAAAATTAGCTATCTAGTAGCTTATTTTCCAAACATTCTATGACATTTGTTATGATCAAGAGTTATTAAAATCTTTACAAGTGAAAAATTTACGTTCTAATCAGAATATCATTACAAACTGAGAAAATTAAAATGATATACCTGTCTTGATTGCTCTAATATTACTGACACATAAGTCCTTCTCGTTTACTCATTGATAGATTAGCGGTGTGAACAGCTGTCTTTTAAAAAGAGATAACCTACATTTAAATAACACCTTGAAGTATAATTTTAAACAAATTCTGAAGTAACATTGAAACATTTGAACATTTAACTAAACAAGATGGACGAGCTCTTGGGAGCTTGCTCCAATCCGAATTACTCAGCAGCGAACCCAATATTTTCTGCGTTGTTTCAAGTTCTAGTGGCAGCCACGTGCAACTTGACCAGACAAAACGTGTGGCCAGAAGATTATGGACCAAAACTGTTGACAGGTCAGTGCGATTTACTTCAAGTATCCACAGAGTCGAAAAGTCGCCGAGTCAGTGTCACATTCAAAGTTCTGTAAAGTAATGTCTTCAATTCTAATAAATAATTCACTTCCTATTTTAAAACAGTCATTGTAATATCTACGGTATGTTTTGTATTTATTTATTTAATGTTTTTACCGTTTAGGCATTACTTTTTCTTCTTCTTTATACTTCTCTGCATCTGTGCCATTCACCTCCTTCCTTTCCTGTCTCCACAGACTCTGCTCCCCTTGTCTTTCTGATATCCATTTCCCTTCTTCTCATTGCCCATTCTAAATCTCGCTAATCTCCTTGCATGTCATGTGTCCTTTATTTTGTGAATGCCAGTAACTCACACTCCCAGTATTACTTCCTGCTACTATACCTTTACATTCCTCTCCATCAACATAACCACCACACTGATCTCTTCTTCCACAAATATAGTGTCCCCTAAGTGGTTAAAATTCTCTTTACATGCACAAATTAACAACATGCTACAATTTTTTTTTTAATTTTACAATTTTGCTACAATTTTAATTGATAATAATGAAATGTTATACTTTCAACAATGAATTACAAATAGAACTTTCCATATATTCTTAATATGCTCGTAGTCCTATATGATTTTTTAAATAAAGTCAATTTTTAAATTATTTTACTTATAATTTTTTTAGAATCAAAGAGATTTGATTATATAGTCATCGGTGCTGGTTCTGCTGGGTCTACAATTGCGGGCAGGCTTAGTGAGGACTATAACAAAAGAGTACTTTTGTTAGAAGCTGGGGAAGATCCTCCTTTGGTTGCCATGGTAAATATTTATTAATCACAATGATACGCCAAATACCAAAAGTGAACAGAGTGTGTTTCATATGATATTATATCCTTACCAAATACCAATTGTTCAATAAGTTACTTATACTTGAGCACTTAGCCAAACACATTTTCCATGAAATATCTCTAAATACTAACCATATGCTTGGTGAACATCTTCATTTTTCCATTTACTAACCTTTCACAGATTCCAGGCTTATTCCTTAACTTCCAAAAAACTAAATATGACTGGGAGTACTACGCAGAACAAAGTGCAACACATAGTTTAGAAATTGACAACGGCCGGACTTACATTCCTCGGGGGAAGCTTCTTGGAGGATGCTCATCTACTAACGGCATGTTGTACATTAGAGGAAACAGAAAAGATTACGATAGTTGGGAAGCAAAAGGTAACACTGGATGGGGATATGACAGCGTACTGAAGTACTTTAAGAAGACAGAAAACTTACAATCTAAGGAATTACTAGAAAGTGACCAAGGAAAGTATCACGGAACCACTGGTGAAATGATGGTCGTATCCTATCCAGGTAACTTAAGTAGCTACTTAATTAATGCGGCTACAGAAATGGGATTCGATTTTAGAACTGATGTAAACGTTGAAAACAATTTCGGATTTTACAAAGTTCAAGGCAATATTGACAACGGGTTCCGGTGCAGTCCTGCTACAGCATTCCTCAAAGAAGAGAAAGACAATTTATTCATTGTTAAAAACGCAATGGCTAGTAAAATTCTGATTGATAAAGTTCAAAAGCAAGCTACTGGAGTAGAATTTATAAATAGCAAGGGTGAAACCATCAGCGTCAATGCATCTAGGGAAGTTATAGTTTCTGCAGGAGCACTAAACTCTCCTCAGCTTCTTATGCTGTCTGGAATAGGACCTGCGAAGCAATTGCAAAAGTTTAAAATTCCTGTAACTGCAGATTTACCTGTTGGGTTAAATCTACAAGACCATTTCACTGTGCCGTGTATACTTACTCTTCCAAATGATAAAGCTGCATTCATAAAGACTGATGACGTAGATTCCTTGTATAACTACCTTATGCATAAAACAGGACCATTAGCAGGAAGCTTGGATCTAGTGGGATTTGTAAACACCGTAAACAAAACAGGTAAATACCCCAACTTGGAAGTATTTTTCCTTTACTACAAGAAAGGAGACATTAACTTCAAACAAGATATCATGTTGGCATATGGTTATTCAGAAGACTTCATCAAAAGTATCGAGGGTGCAAATAAGAAATCAAGTATTTGTATTATTGCCTTATCCTTATTGAATCCAATATCAGTTGGAGAAGTGAAACTGCGCAGCTCAGATCCTCTAGAGAAGCCAATAATTAATCTGAACTACTTGGAGAAGAAAGAAGATGTTGATGTAATGCTACAGGCCGTTAAATTTGTCCAAGAATTTATAAAAACGTCAACAATGAAGAAGATGGGAGCTACATTACTTAGGCCATTTCTAAATCGGTGCAAAGGGATGGAATTCACTTCAGATAAATATTGGATTTGCTATATTAGAAGCATTGGGAAACCCGGGCACCACTTTGCAGGGTCAGTAAAAATGGGGCCCATTGGAGATAGGACGGCTGTTGTTAATCCTGAACTCAAAGTCCACGGCGTGAAAGGATTGAGGGTTGCCGACGCCAGCATTATGCCTGACGTCGTTAGCGGAAATACAGCTGCAGCTGCTATTATGATTGGGGAAAAAGCTGCGGATATGATCAGGAGCGATTTGAAGTAGTTCTATAGGATGCGTCATCGTGCGGTACCTATTTCTGTTAGCCTGTATAACGAATTATTTCTTGTTGTATGTCAGAATTATATAAATAATTAATGTCATGGCAGTTACAAAATGAACATTTTCATGAAATAAATAATAATTACAACATTGATGATGTTTATTTTAGTCACCTAAATTTAAGAACAACGCGATAAAAACAATGTATGTGATTTCATATACATTTGTTAGGCATATGAATTTTCCAACGCTTTAATTGTTAGCAGTTAACGCTTTAACTGTTAAAGCGTTGGTAAATTCATATGCTTAACAAATGTATAAGTAACTACTGAGAGAAAAGGCTGAAAATACAAGTTAGTTCACCAACCTTCACCCATTATCTACCACAGAACAAAAAATTATAGCCTAGTAGAGCCAATGCTATTGGAAATCAACCTTTGCGTTAAAAGTACAAGTTTAAAAAAACATATTTTTCGCTTTTTCGAGAATTTGCAACATAGCATATTTCTTTTAATATAAAAAATAAAAAAATATTGAAAAATAATCAAAATATAATATTTATTCGAAAAATCAAAAAGTCAACTTTAAATAAACCTTTAAATATACCAGACTCTATAGAGAAAGTAGTGATATAGTTTGACTATGACTTCGGTAACAAATCTGTATAATTGGTTTGCTAAGAAATAATTAGAATTCATGAAATGTAAATAATGATTATGTGGAAGAATGTAAAGCGTAAATGTGCATATATATATAAACAAGAACCAAACCCAGGAACTAATATATTGGTCGGGAGATCGGAAACGAAAAACAGCAGTCTGTTAAGCTGTCGCTTCATGATTTATTTCAATATTTATTTGAAATCGGTAATTTCGGTGTAAAATATACAACAAATGATTAACGTGTAACTAGCGGTGTGAACAGCTGCCACATGTTTTAAAATAGATGGCCCCTGTTTTAAATACTAATCTGAAAGTGAATTTTTAAAAAAATACTGCAGTGACATTTCACATTTAAACCAATCAAGACGCATTACTTCCTAAGAACTTGCTCGAATCCAAACTACTCTGAAGCGAACCAAATATTTTATACATTGTATTAAATTTGCAGCTTAAGTAAACAAAACGTGTGGCAGAAAGATTATGGTCCAAATCTATTGACAGGTCAGTGTCATTTATTTCAAGTTTATTTCGGAGTCACATTTAAAACTAAGAGTCAATATTAATCTGGTAATAATGATTTTCGCTCTGTAATAATGTAGTTTCTTTTGCAAAACTATCATAACAATAACTACCTTCTGAGATATTAAAATATTCTTTTGACATGCATATTGCATGTGTGCTAACATTATATTTCGAAAATTTAAAATTACAATTTTCTTACATTAAAACGGAGTTAAAAATCGATGCACTGTGAATCTTGCACTGTCGTTTTATTAATTGGTTGTAAGTCAGTTTGAACTATTTTTAATTAGTATTTCTAATACAATGATGTTTGTTGGTTTGGGATAACTTAAGTGTGGGCAGGAAGTTTTATCAGGAATGAAAGGTTGAGTAATATTTGTATTTGAAATAGGAATAAAATATTTATAAATAGTTGGATTATGTGTGTAATTATTTATGGAGTTGCGTTTGAATAAGAATAAAATATCTATGATATGATTGTTGATAAGGTTGAAAGTCTAATCAACGAGATAACCAATATATAAATTTATGTGAAGGAAAATCTAGAATGCATTGGGGTAATAAAGGTGAATATGAAAATAGCAGACACATCTATGATATTAAATAAGAGCTACCTACGCTATTGTACTAATAGTTTTGAATTAGAGATGGCGCCAATATTTGATCACGAAATCATGTCGTGTTAAAGGCTACCAAACATCTATTAAAATTTTTAGTCGGAATCATTTAGTTACATTACATACATTTAGCCTGAAAAGTTACAGCCTAACACAGGAACAACTATTTCCTTTTGTCAAATTCATTTTTATTTTTCAACATGCCCAGTAAACATTTTGGAGTAAATTCTACTTCATTTCTATTACATATCATGAGTTTTTTGTCTGGAACGTGTTCGTTTTCTATTCAGTCGTTCATAGGAAAGGCCCTATTTATGAGCTACAGAGATCGCAACGACGGTTCACTGCTAAATTAAAAGCGGAGTCGGTTTATGATTTATAACCGGAGTTATAAACTTGACACTAGCAGGGATAGCAGGGGTATAAAACTTAATGGAATTCTACTTTTTAGAGTCTGCAAAATATAAATATTTAAATGAAGAAATAAATAGATGTAATCTTTAGTACGGATCGTGATTTTTTTAATGAATATTATTCATCTTCAACAATACTCGTTATATTAGTTTTTTACATTGTTTTGCTGATTCAAAAATTCACGATCGGCAGGTCTGCGTTAGATTTAAAATCTCTGTCTTAGCATCGCTGTTTACAGTTCTAATACTCGTATTCGTTTAAACACATTATGTTCGGAGATTGAGGGAGACAGCGTGTGCCTATTACCATTAAAGAAATATTTGTTGAAAAAGGATAGCATATACTTTAAACATACTGTACTGAACGAAATACTATACAAGTATACAAGTGTAACGGTGAAAAATATATTTTACTTGTCTAACCGCATCTCATTTCTCTCTCACTTTGGAATGAAAATGAACTAAAAAAAAATATATCCTAGTGTGAAAGAAACAGAAATACTTAATGAATGATGTTGGAAAAAGAAAGAATATTATTATGAAAAATTCCAACAACTAACACAAAATCTGTGACAGGTAGAGAATGAATTTTAACTAAAAGCGACTCTTGTGTACCACTTTTGAACTATTGACGAACTTGCTAAGACTAGATATATCAGATTTTATTTTACAAAATCTTGACAGGTAGGGAATAAATTTGAACTAAAATTGGTTTCTGTGTTGTTGCTTCGAACTTGTAAAGCGTTAGAATTGAATTGTACGAGTGACTCGAACGTCACTAAATAGGGCACTTCACCAAATTGTTTACTGGGTGGTCTCCTTGTAATACACTTGTAATGGTTGCTATCCGAGCCATCTCTTTAATCCGTCCCAATATTTGTGGTAATGAAAGAGAAAAAAGAAGTCGCTGTGCGCCAGATTTTTTGAGTATTTTCAATTCAATTAATAACAGTCAACTAACCTATTAGGCAGTAAATGTAATGATCCGTCCAGACCAGAGCAACATCAGCAACCGCCATGTTTTATGTCTCACTCACACTCATTTCATTACAATGATAAATTGACTGAGTTGATTGCAGTACAGCGGAAGTTGCAGCCCCGCCTGCCTTCCCTCAAATTCGGGTCTGACTTATTTTATAATTGTCATTGTAGTTCGAAAGGTTTCTTCCTCTTCAGTCTTCTAGTTAATTTAGGTAAAAATATGTTAAAATGAAATAGCAATAGGACCAAAGGTAAATTAAATGAAACGGAGAAATTGCAACGCCGAACGCCATAAACATTAAATAAAATACAAATACATACATAGATACAGACCTCAAATATAACAAATGACGTTGACTTTTATCAGCTGAGATCTGTGTTAACTGTGTAAATAATCACTAAGCAAACCGCGTTTTGTCAATAAGGCCTGTCTTACACTACAACCGACAACACGCGATGGCGACAACCTCAGAACCTTATTTACATTTAATTTAATCTTATTTAAACCAAGCTTAACCTAATTTACAATTAAAATATGTCCTACTCTAGTTTGTCTTCTTTCTCTCTTCTTTTTCTCCTCACTAGTACAAGTTAATCTACTTTACCAAGTCCCAATACCTACTCTTAAAGTTTAATCTTCCTTACCACACATCCTTCAATTTTTTTCGTTCTCTTTTTCCCAATTCGTGCTTTTTCTTTCTTCGTTCGTTAGTCTAAACCTTGCGCACATTCTAATTCCTTACCTCCTTGTTGTTCAACGTACTCCGGCACACTCATTATTGTACTTCGTTTCATCCATCTTCTTCATCCTTTCCTGTAGCTCTTCTCTTTCTCTCTTAACCTTTCTATATCTTCCACTGCTATCCCTATTCCTTTTGTAATAGCCCCTCCTTTCCTTTCTATATTTAGTATTCTCCTCTTTCTTAATTTGTTCCTTCAGCAATCTCATGAACACGCTCTATGCGTTTTTCATTCTTTATTTTTTAACCTTAAATTGTTGTTCTTTACTAATTCCATTATCAAGTAACCTGGTGCACATATATCAGCGACCAATACCAATTTTATATATTTCTCCTTCAAATAAGCCACTCGTGTTTCACATCCGTACACTTTATCATGAGATGATCCTTCTAATTAATTATGCATCTGCACGCTTTTCCCTCTCATTGTTTCTTTCCCAAAGACAAAGGCCGCCTTCAAGAGCTCATGTTATGCAACGAATGAACTATAATAATGCATTCCATTATATTCGGGATCTTTACAACTCTGAGTAGATCGAGCAATGAATACGGACGTATGGCATACATACAGTGGTGTATTACCCTTTAAGTAGTGACATGGATGTCTCACATGAACCTTATCTCTTTTTTTAAGTAATTTGCACCCGCGGTAAAACTTATTAATAATTAATGAACTACGAGTATTAATTAATTATTATTATTTAATACTTATCATACTCACCGTCTGTGACACGTCACATCACTATTAATGTCCAACATTAACCACGTCAGTACTTAAACGTTAATAAAAATTAATGGAGAAATTTACTCTCATGATAAAGTGTAATATGCGACTGCACGCTACTAAAAAAATCGCAAAAAAACGGTTGTAGTGTGAGAGAACCCCAAAGCATGGTGCCTTTAAACATAATATTTATATGTGCTTACATTCTCATAATTAGAGTCAGAGCATAAGCATCTAGAACAACTTATTCAACATTAATTTTAAAATATTCATCTGACATGGATGCCTTTCTGGGAGCTTGTCCCAATCCGAACGTGGAGGCGGGTCAAATATTCCTCACATTATTTCAAGTGCTAGGAGCAGCCGTATGTACCATGAGCAAAGAAAACGTGTGGCCAGAAGATTATGGATCAAAATTATTGACAGGTCAGTGCCATTTATTTATGTCTAATATATTGACCACACATGCGTGTTCGAGTATTCTGTTTCGTGTACGAACACGCATGTGTAAACATAAAGTTGATACTCACAGGGCAAACATTTCGTTTGCATCGGAATTTTTCGGAAGTATCACACACACATGCTTTAACGACTATGGCATTAAAGCATCAGCATAATCGAATATTCAAGAGTTTACACGAAATTTCGCGTGATGAATATGCAATTATCTATTGGATCATGAACAATCGGCAAACAGCAAGAATACATATATGTGTGGCAACAACATAACGTTACTAAGGCCGGTATCACTCAGGAATTAGTTAACAATTCTGTAACACGTGGAATCATATACTGTATGTACTACCAGTGGCGGTTTTACATTAGCGCGAATAAATCAACAGATTCATGTAATGTAATTCAACACGATTATTAATCGCAGTGCGATCTGAGTTCGAAAATCTGAGAATTCAAATTTAATGATAATAATCAACGTCACTAAAGTTAGCGAGAAATTAAAAAAATATCCAAATAAATAATTCAAATATAGTGGCCTATTTTGTAACTACTTACCTGACGTCTATTAACTTCGATTTTTCAAAGCCCTATAATTTACAAATTAGGTTACTTATGAAAGTTTCAAGGTTTTCAAGGATCCATTTTGCTTTTTATTTAAAGTCTTCTGATAGTTTTGTGTAAACTTCGAAAATCGTCAGAATTCAACAGACGTCAGGTAAGCAGTTATAAAATACGTCCCTTATTTTCAATTTGACACCAGTAGCAGTGTTCATCTCCGAACTTTCCTTTGACTTCAGCGACGTTAATAATCATTCAATCAATCAATACTGGGTAAGCGGAATTTTTCAATTATTTCAAGTTCAATAAAAGAATTCCGATTTCGCATTTATTGCTTTCAAAATTTACTATTCATCAATTTCATATGTTTATTGAGGGGGATAATAATTAAATATGTATAAATTTAGGATAAAAAGTTTTAGCCCCTCCTTATACGTATGACAAGGACTTTGACGATACAGTGGTGTATCGATAAATATTAAGGTAGAAGCTTTGTTTTACGACAACGTATGTTAATGCAAAACAACTAAAATGCACCATTGAACCCTACTGAATAAGTCAGGGTTCGCTATATTCATAATAGCTATTCAATCGAACTGAAACAAATTTTGTTGCTCATATCAACGATTTCTAAATGATTAAAAATTATTTTTAAAAGATTTACCACTTTTTAAGTCTAACATTATAATTATTTTCAGAACAAAAGAGATTTGACTACATAATCGTTGGTGCTGGCTCTGCAGGTGCCACCATTGCCGGCAGGCTTAGTGAGAATCCAAACCATAATATACTCTTAATAGAAGCTGGAGAAGATCCTCCTTTGTTTACCGTTGTAAGTTTATCATCAAATCATGATATCTTTAAATGAATGTCGTGGGTAGAATAGAAATGAGTGGTTACTTAATAGTTTGTGATGTTTTGAATTTTCCCGCGTTAACCGGATTATTGCTGGTGACGCTCGATGTTTGCCAGGAGAGTGTCCTGTGACAGCTGACAGCGAAAGGTGACCGATTACAGCAACAGCGTGGTTGTACTTATCAGATAATAGTTAAAATAATAGATTTGGAATTTTAATTTTTGTAAAGTGGTTAGTAGTATTTAAAGAAAAATCCGTGTGTTTATTTTAATTGCAACTTGTGATATTTTTTGGAAATATATGAATAATAATGAATAGATTTGAGTCGATAACTGGATTTAGGCATCCAGTCCATTAAAGTATGTTGTAGTATAAAGTCCATCGTGTATTGATAAAGTTGCCTAATAATATCTCAAATATTGAAATATTTTTATTCAATCCGCTATATAATAGCAGTTGCTAGCGATAGAAATAATCATCTTCTACCCTTTCATAATTAAAGTGGTAAAAATTTATGAAAAAATATTCATTAGTCGACGTCATTTCTTTCTCACTACCATTAATCAACCTTTACAATCACTGTTAAACAAGAGAATTGTAAAAGATATATAGAGTTAAACATCATAGCTCTCATAGAGCGTCGATTCATAATGTTTCAATATAATGTCGTGATATAAAACGAAAAATAAATAAAGATGACTTATTATATTCTATTGAATTATTTGACGTCATCAACTACTAAGATAACACCGGAATATTACGCAGTAAAACAAAATTCAAACTTTAAGTTGATATATATCCCGTCAATTTTTGGATATTTAATAAAATGAAAACGCCAATACTTCAATAAAGAATTTAAAAATCAACCCCTAAAAAATCAGATCACAACCCATTTGCCTCGATCTTGCAACTACAATACTGTAAATTAATGTAATATAAATTAATCTTTAGGGCGGAAAAAGGGCCGGGGCCCATTATAATAAAAAAATCAATTGCTATGAGGTTGTATTAGTTAAATTTTCTCTAAATGTGACGTGTTTCTGTTTTATCTTATCGTTGGTAACATTCTGTTACTGATTTTTCTCTTGGTTTGTGATTTAGTCTTATTTTTGCATTTCTACTCACTCACTTGAACCAGATCGTTGTAATACCTTCAATCCTCATTGTCCAAGACATGACTACAACTACCATTGCAACCGATTATTAAATCTTATTTGCCACAGATGACTTCATATTTTTAATTAATTAATATCTTACAGATTCCAATGCTGTATTCAAGTTTCCAAAAGAGCAAATATGATTGGGAGTACTATGCCGAACCAAGCACAACGCATAGCTTAGAAGTCAACAATGGCAGAGCTTACATTCCTCGGGGGAAGCTCCTTGGAGGATGTTCGTCAATTAACGGAATGGCATACGTCAGGGGGGGAACAGAAAAGATTACGACAGTTGGGAAGCTAAAGGAAACGCCGGATGGGGATATGACAATGTATTGAAGTACTTTAAGAAGACAGAAAACTTACAAGCCAAGGAATTACTAAAAAGTGATCAAGGAAAGTATCACAGAACAACTGGCGAAATGGCAGTAAACTATCACCCTGGATTTTCGAGTGATTATCTGACAAATGCAGCAAAGGAACTAGGATATGATTTCAAAATGGATTTCAATGTTGAAAACAATATTGAATTTTTCAAGATACAAGCAAATGTAGGTAATGGTGAAAGATCCAGTGCAGCCACAGCCTTTCTCAAGACAAAGAAAGATAACTTACACATTGTTAAAAACGCTTTAGTTACTAAAATTTTAATCAATAAAATTATGAATAAAAAGCAGGCCACTGGAGTGGAGCTAATAAATAGTGAAGGAAAAACCATTAGCGTCAGAGCATCTAAAGAAATTATTGTTTCTGCAGGAGCTATAAACTCTCCTCAGCTTCTTATGTTGTCTGGTATAGGACCTGCGAAAGATCTACAAAGGCTAAAAATCTCTGTCACTGCAGATTTACCTGTTGGATTAAACTTACAAGATCACTTTGTGGTTCCTATTTTAGTTGGTCTTCTGAATGACACCGTTGAATCCGTGCAGATCGATGATGCAGATGCCCTGTACAACTATCTTAAGCACAGAAAAGGAGTGCTGGCAGGGGTACAGTCTCTTGTAGGGTTTATA
Source organism: Panorpa germanica (assembly GCA_963678705.1). Lineage (NCBI taxonomy): Eukaryota > Metazoa > Arthropoda > Insecta > Mecoptera > Panorpidae > Panorpa > Panorpa germanica. The sequence continues at coordinate 2,200,337 of OY783205.1, read as the reverse complement.
AATTCTTTTAATAACACAAAAAGCTACCCCAACCTAGCAATAATAAATATCTATCACAGCAAAAATGACAAAGGGTTAAGAAGCGATGACTTTATTACATACGGTTATTCCGAGAAATTTATTCAAAGTATCGAAGAAGAGAACCGGAAATCAAGCATATTGGTGATGAATGTTGTATTATTGAATCCTACGTCGGTTGGGGAAGTAAAACTCCAAAGCTCAAACCCTCTGGAGAAGCCGATAATCAATCCAAACTACTTGGAGAAGAAGGACGATGTTAACGTAATGCTGCAGGCCGCAGAATTTGTACAGGCATTAATAGAAACGACTGCAATGAGGAAGATGGGAGCTAAGTTACTTAGACCATTTGTAAATCAGTGCAAAGGGGTGGAATTTATTTCAAACCAGTATTGGGAATGTTATTATAGAAGCATTGGTAAACCCGGACACCACTTTGCAGGGTCGGTTAAGATGGGGCCTATTGGTGACAAAACGTCGGTTGTTAACCCTGAACTTCAAGTACATGGCGTGAAAGGATTGAGGGTTGCCGATGCTAGCATTATGCCCACAGTTGTCAGCGGAAACACGAATGCACCTACTATTATGATTGGTGAAAAAGCTGCGGATATGATTAAGAAAAGTTCGTGTTAAGTAATTACAGAAAATTCACTTGAACAGATATTTATCTGAAGTAGTTTATTGTCTACGCCTTTAAGATCGTACAATCGTCTTACATTAATGGACATGTCATTACATAGTTTAAATATGCTAAATTCTAAATGTTTCCATCTCTTGTTCACCTCTTCCTCTCTCCTTCTTCCTCTTACTTACGCCATTCCACTTCCTCACTTACTCTTCCCTTGCAATAGTTCTTTCAGCCTCGCAACCCAACTTTCCGCGTTCCTTCTATTTTTTATTTACCAACAGAATAATGAATCCTCGTTAAGCGACACGTAGTGGGTCACTCGATCCACTACTCACAAGCCAGTAGCTCAGTGTCACAAAATTTATTTCATATCATTAGGTTGACAGCGTGTAAATTCTCAAAAATGTAATTAAAAAAGCAGTTACGTAGATATTGCATTTAATATTGTCATCGGAATTGTTAAGAAAAATACTTTTTTTGCACCTATTATTATTAGACATTCTGACGTCATACGCAAGACGGATCTTATGCGCGTTCCTTTGTATCCCGTATGCAAATGAGATACTTGTTAATTGGAAAAATACCGTTCAACAAAGCAGTGGCCTGACAGAATTATTACGCCTCCGTATTTTTTCTCGTACACAATGTCATAAATAATAAAAGCAATGTTTTATCAACACACGAAATTCATATTTTTACATTGTTCTGAATGTTACAAAAGTAGTGCCACTAAAATCACTACAACTCGTAAAATAATGGTTGGAATGTCATGAAATTTTAACACATATCGTTTGAGGCTAGTACTTAATTAAAAATCGTATGGATAGTGGCGCCATTTATTTCGTTCATCCTACGAACTTACTGAGTGATGTGCCTTCGCATGAAAACTGTAAAGTAGAGAAAAACTTCACTTGATAATGTTTATAAAACAAAATAATTAAAATATACGTATTCCTATTACGCATTAATGATATTCAGTTAAGCAAATTAATAAACACTCTTATCAGTAGAGTCAACAACAAGTGTTCAATCTCCCAAAATACCTAACCTACATTTTAAAAAACTAAATAGTTTAATAAATTCAACATTGACAATATTACAACGAACCAACATGGACGACTTTCTGGAATCTTGTCCCAGTCCGAGTTATTCGGATGCAAACCAAATATTTTCTGCGTTGTTTCAAGTTCTAGTGGCAGCCACGTGCAATTTGAGCAGTCAAAACGTGTGGCCGGAAGATTATGGACCTAAACTGTTGACAGGTTAGTACGAATGCTATTAACAGTTGTTTTATGTTTGAGTGCAAACGCAGTGCCGGATTAACCAGATAGCAGAAGTAGCAAATTTATTTAAAAAAAATGTAAACCGCAGTAAAATCTATCAAAGTCTCTAACGGTACCCTTATTTTCTCAACATGTCCTTTACGATTTTTTAGTTTTAAAATATGTTCGCATTAAATAGCGTTAATACACATGCACAATTCCAACTTTCTATTTATCACGATCCGCAAAAGTGCACATTTATTTTTCCAGATTTTTTACAAAGTTCTGGTTTGTAGGAAATTCGGAGGAAAATCCGAGGACGTTAAATGTCTTAGAATTGTGTTCTCCACGAAATAGGCAATTTTTAAAATTATTGATTACCAAACATATAAACATTAACTGATTGTTGTGCCCTCGGGTTCCATCTCTAGAGCGAAGCTATATTTTCCACCGGTGGTTCTAGCTATGTAGTCCACAAACATGAGGCTACGACACCGATAGGACTCAGCATCGGAAATAGGTTACATAAATTAAATCAATAAAATTATAATACCAATAATGTTGAACAGTTGTCAATGTGTCCACAGAAAATTATGTTTTTGAAGTAAAAAGTTGAAGCTAATGGTTATAAATTTATAACAAACGAAGTGCAATCAAAGTGCATAAGTGTACAATAAAAAATATACCTTCCGTTTTACAGGGAAAATATTGTGTTGGGTTGAAAATCTGTACACATTCGTGTACTAAATATTACTACGAAAACAGTAACTAACAATAAAAGATAATAATCAGTGAATATAGTAATGAAATGTAACAATTTTTAAGTTATACGTTTCATTTTTAGAATCAATGAGATTTGACTACATAATTGTCGGTGCCGGATCTGCAGGTGCCACCATTGCCGGCAGACTTAGCGAAGACCCGAACATCAACGTACTACTAATAGAAGCTGGAGGTGACCCTCCTTTGTCTACTGTAGTAAGTAAAATATACTCACAATTAGGGTCACTCAAAATCCCGACTACAGAATTTAAACATACTTTAATTAAAAAATTAGATGATTTAAAGTAAATTTCAATATCAGAGTTCGAATTTAGAACATAGAACAAAATGAAATATACTGTACTCTAGGGGACCTTCACTTAGTGTAAAATCTTTCGATAATGAATAAAAAGCAACATAAGAAGGGAATGAGTGAGGAAGAGGAAGCACTGCAAGAACCGTTTTTAGCGACATCATTTATTGATTTATCTTTCATGAACTAAAATTACTCGGCGATTCAATATAAGAAGAGAATGAGGGGGGAAGAGGGTGCACTTCAAGAACCGTTTTTATCGACATCACACATTAATGTATTTTCTATGAACTAAAATTACTTGGTGACTCAACATAAGAAGGGAATGAGGGGGGAAGAGTATACACTTCAAGAACCGTTTTTAGCGACATCATTTATTGACGTATCTTCTGCGGTATTTTCAATATCGAAAGATTTGACACTAAGTGAAGGTTCCTTGCTATACAACAAAATAAATAAAATAATATCCGCTTAAAATACATCTATAATAATATTATACATTATTATTTCATTTACTATTTGTTGACTAAATGTACTTTTAAAAATATGGTCATATATTGGTTTTATCTTTAAGGTGAAACGATACTTGGCCACTTTTTCTCGAGAAATATAGATTGCGATAATATACAGCAGGTTAAATATTATAAAAAAAACATGTTGTTTTTATGTTTAAATTGTTTTATGTAAGTAACTATAAACGCGAATCCAAATCTAAAACTGCAATTAGTTAGATGAATAACGTATCTATATTTTAAGCGTTCTTCCACTAACTTTTAAGGCGTTGAAACCGCAAAAATACCTTTTGAAAATTAATATTGCTATATTTTCTAGTTAAATTCCAATTTTATCCTCTAACCTGATAGTATCACCATCTATATTTCGCGAGAAAAAGTGGCCAAGTATCGTTTCAACTTAAGTCTCAATAAAATACTCTTACAAAACCAAATACTAAATTAGCATGGGCAACATGCATGACAGAATAACATTAGAAAAGAATAGAGTAGTTATTACCGATTGAAATAGTCATTCTTTATCCCCTAAACTGTATGTTGAAGTGCTTAAGAACATAACGATGTGCAAATATACAATGCGCTGAAGCAGATGCTCTTTCTATTAAAGAACAAGCGAACAACAAAGAATCGTTCTTTCTTTTCTACTGTAAGTTAAAAATAGAGTGATATTTCCTATTTCATATTGCGTGTGCCAGAGCTAAATATAAATAATAATATAAATAACAGGTGGCATAACATGTTCATTCCAATCTTCATAAACACTATGGTATACTATTAAAAAACAAATACAGTGATGTGATTTCTTCTCATAACATGGCAATTCATTAGCTTTAATATTTCAAATAGCTTGGTTCTAACTTTAAAGTATATTTTTTTCAGCTATAGAACACGCTGTTAGTATAACCTAAAAAGTGTAACACTCTATGCAATAAAATAAGAAAATAAGCCTTTTTAATTGAGACGATTTTAAATAAAATCAACGTTATAGGTTTTTTTCATTTATTCCGTCAATTAGTTCGTTAAACTGAGATTCCACTGTACTGCGATCTGCACGTCTTCTTACATAATTTATTCTTTCTTGTGTTTGATTGATTAATATTTTGCAGATCCCTGCCACGTATCTTAGCTTCTACAAAACCAAATATGACTGGGAGTACTACGCAGAACCAAGTACAACACACAGCTTCGAAGTGAACTACGGCAGACCTTACATTCCGCGAGGGAAAATGCTGGGAGGATGCTCGTCCATTAACGGCATGATATATATCAGAGGAAACAGAAGAGATTATGACAGATGGGAAGCAAAAGGAAACACCGGATGGGGATATGACAACATACTGAAGTATTTTAAGAAGACAGAAAACTTACAAGCTAAGGAATTGTTAAAAAGTGACAAAGGAAAATATCACGGAACAACTGGTCCAATGACAATCAATTACAACGGAGCTAATTTGAGTAGTCCCCTAATTAATGCAGCGATGGAACTGGGATATGATTTTAAGAGTGATTACAATGGTGAAGACGTCATCGGCTTTTTTCAAATTCAAACAAATATAGAACAAGGTGAAAGATCCAGTCCAGCAACAGCATTCCTCAAGGAGGAGAAAGACAATTTATTCATCGTTAAAAACGCTTTAGTTAGTAAAGTTCTAATTGACAAACTACAGAAGCAAGCCACTGGAGTAGAATATATAAACAGCGATGGTGAAACCATCAGCGTCAATGCATCTAGAGAAGTTATAGTTTCTGCAGGAGTTATAAACTCTCCCCAGCTTCTAATGCTGTCTGGAATAGGACCTGCGAAGCAATTGCAAAAGTTTAAAATCCCTTTAATTGCAGATTTACCTGTTGGCTCACATCTAATAGATCATTTATTTATACCTATAATAATAGAGCTCCAGGGTGATACTTCCAAGTTTGTTCAAAGTGATTACACGGATTCCTTGTATAACTTTCTTATGCACAGGACTGGACCGCTAACAGGAGAGTGGGATGTTATGGGGCTCATAAATGTCATGAACAAAACTGAAACATATCCTGACATACAAATAATAACTTTCTTACACAAAAAAGAGGATGGTGCATTAAGACAAAACATCGTATTAGTTAAAACTTATTCAGAGGATTTTGTTAAGAGCATCGAAAAATTGAATAAAAAATCAAGCCTTTGGCTTTTAGCTTTAGTTTTAATGCAGCCCCAATCAGCTGGAGATGTAAGACTTCGTAGTTCAGACCCCCTACAAAAGCCGATAATTATTCAAAATTTTCTTGAGAGTCAGAGAGATATTGACGTAATGCTTCAATCCGCTAAGTTTGTGGAGAAATTGGTGAAGACATCGGCAATGAGGAATGTGGGGGCTAAACTGTTTAAACCAGTGCTGCACCGGTGCAACGAGTTGGAATTCCCTTCAGATAAATACTGGCTCTGTTATTTAAGAAGTCTGGGTAAAAGTGGGTATCACCCTGTAGGGACTGTGAAGATGGGGCCTCGTACAGATAAGACGGTAGTTGTTAGCCCTAGACTCCAGGTGCACGGCGTGAAAGGATTGAGGGTTGCCGACGCCAGCATTATGCCTGAGATCGTTAGCGCAAACACGAATGCAGCTTGTATTATGATTGGAGAAAAAGCTGCGGATATTATCAAAGAAGATTTTAGCGAATTATAAAAAAAATTCTTATTTTTTAAAGTGTCATTATAAATACAATAAGTTAGTTTATGTATTATTTAATGTAATATTTTTTACCTATCGAAACGTTTTCAGTATTTGCGCAAGTTTTACATCAATCGGTTATATGTCATTAAATAAATAAAAAATTGAATAATAATAAATAATTTAATAATATATTTAATAATAGAACGATTTCTGGCAGATTGTAGTCTTACTTTTAGATAACACAGGATAAAAGTTTAAAGGTTTCTTTATAGCTCCAAATACTCTTCGCACAGGCAAAACTGTAATACGAGGTGCGGTTATTAAATAACGAGACCGATAGCTGTTTATCCTGAAGCCTTCTCTTTTGAATAAAGTGCCGTGTGAACTAACCAGTATAGCCGTAACCTTCGTTCGCATTAGAGTTGTTATTCTGTTTCGCCAGAAAAATGTTAAGTATAACGAATAGGGCAACGAATTGCTACTTAAAGTTATAATTTATTGAAAGAAGAGTATGGCAATGAATGTTTATCGCGTGCACGAGTTTTTGACTTATTTAAGCGTTTTCAAGATGGCCGAGAATGCCACTGAAGTAAACGAGCAGATGCGCCAAAATGATAACATGGAATTTCCTGACTCCATTTTTAGGTAGTTTTAAGTGCTTGAAATCTACTCCGAAAGATTTTAAAACGAGTGAAAATCGAAGTGAACCGAACGCGGTGTTCATAGCAATAGTGATCCTGCATCTGTTCTGTGAAGAAAGCAAATCAATATTGGAAATAGTAATTCAGCTGTACTAAAAGTGAATAAACAAATGGATTAAAAACAAAGCTCGAAGGTTATATGTTTTTACTGCAAAGGGAGAAGTCATTTTTTGAGGAACTGCTCTAAGAAAAAGTAGAAAATTACCTTTAAAAAGGAGTTACTCAAGTTATTGCCAAAGTGGGAATGAACAGAGATAATTTTATCTTTAAAATATATGGTATGTTTCAAAAATTACTATGAATTTGTTTTCTTTGATTGTTGTTATCAGATGGGTAGACATGAACTAAGAATTCCGGACTCTAAATGAAGAAAGTTGTTATTCGGAGGGTGTGAAATGGTGAACTTTTTCTATTAGATATAGATTTCAAGGAAACTAAAGATATCAGAGGTAAATTTGGTTACCATAATTTGTAAATAACAGTGTAAAGAAGAGTGTTACGAAATCTGTGTATCACCACATGGTGATCACTTACGAATATTTGGCACAGAGTGTTTCATGCACGTGTCGAATGTTAAGCGCCGGAAGTTTGCAGAGAATAGTACCAAGGGTCTACTAGTTGACTATTGCGAAAATAAGGACGGTTTCCATGTTTATGATCCAAAGAAACATAAAGTCCTTGTCGTAAAATTTAAGCCGGAGAAAATTGTTCCGAGTTCAAATGTGGAGTTCACTATGCCCATGAAACCGTGGGGAACAACCTTGAAATTCTGAAACCGTGGGAAACTATGAGAAAGCTGCGAGATCGTTCAAAGCTATCAAAACCTAAATGATTTAAAGATGAGCTTGAGATAAAAGTTATGCTTACCTATGCTAACGAATCAATATCCATCACAACAGTTGGAACATGAGTTTCAGAATAATCGTCAACATCGAAAATGATGCCATGTTCAGATATAGGGTGGACCAATAGTCACTTTACATTTTGAATGGCAATAAAAAATAAACAAGCGGTACTAATCAAGAACAGTTTATTGTATTTTAAAGTACACAAATGAGGGTTTCATTTCTTGAATATTACATCATGAAGAGTGTATCTTGATTATTTGTACACTCCTGTAACCTGGACTGGAAATTCTGCTTGGCCGCCCAACAAGTGGTGGGTAAATGTTTTGCATTTCGTTGAATATGTTTTCTTTTAATTCTTCAATAGACTCCGAGTTACTGATGTGAATTTTGTTTCTAAGATATCCCCAAAGGAAAAAGTCCATTTAGGATAAATCCGGGCTGCGGGGTGGCCAGTTAATATCACCTCTTTTGGATATCAGTTTTTGTACAAAGGATTCACGAAATGCCGCTATGGAGGTCTTAGAGGTGTGGCATGTTCCCTCGTCTTGTAGTTTTTTGTTTGTAGCCTGAGAAGTTCTGTAACGCTGGTGCAAAACATTCTGTAGCATCGCGCGGAAGCAGCGAACTTCTCAAATGTTAAGAAACTATCGGTCCACCTTTTTTAAAAATAAGAAAAAATAATGCGGAGAAGATGCTAATTATGTTTGAAAGGATTGATTCCATAAAAACTTGGATTAGTTAATATCGAGTGATGTTTTAGAGGAAGTGTTGAAGATAAAATACTACTTCGATATTTTATGTTTCTACAAATGCTAGTGATCTGTCGTTATTGTTTTGTTTTATATCATTGTCTTATATATTTTGGTGACATTGAAAGTTATTTACATACTGTATTTCATATATTTTATACACAAATTATAACAAAAACCATATTGACTTTATCAATGAATATAATTTAATCTTTATATTTTAGATACTCATTTTCGTATTTATATATTTTTTTTTTTTTATTTATTTAGGCTTTGGCTTATTCAGCCTTCTTGCCATTGCTTTTATTTGTAAAATTATATAAAAACTTACATATAAATTATAATTGTTCTAATAAATACAAAACAAATTGATTCTTTTAAAAAATTAAACTTAAAATTAAATACATACTAAATAAAATATTTTAACTTAAATTACACTTCTATATTATTTTCTATCACAAAGTTTGTTAATATTTCCGCCGTTGCTTCACTTGTCATTAAACAGGACATATTGACTGGGAACTGTGTTACATTACATAAATCATTTAAAAGTCTATCAATTTTTGATGTTAAAAGATGACACCCTAGAATTATATGGTCCAAAGACCCTTCTTCTCCACATCTACAATTTGGTGTGTCTTTTATATTTATTTTGTATAGATGAGCTGGACATCTAGAATGCCCAGATTTCATTCGACAATTTGTTGAAATATATCTCCGTGAATGATTTTTATTAAACCATGTGGTAGTTGGAATTTTTTGATTCGCTGCAAAAAAAAATTTTCCAGTACTTTGACTTTTCTCATTATATATATTCTGCCATTCTGCCATACAATTTTCTTTAATTATTTTTTTGGAATCATTTATTGACCAATTTATTTCGATTATTTCCCCATCTACACAAGCTTCTTTGGCCAGTTTGTCAGCCATTTCGTTTCCTTTTATGCCTACATGTCCAGGAATCCAAATAAGTTTAACATTGATATCATTTTTTTCCATTTTTAAAAGATATTCTTTAATTGAACATATTTTGTTATTATTATTGTTTTTGAATTTATTGTTATTTAAAGATACACAAACACTACGAGAATCTGTGAAGATTAATATATTTTTATTGTCAGTTTTTTGTATTATTTCTAGTAATTTCATAATTGCTGTTATTTCTGTATTATAAGAATTTGTGATGTTGTTAAGTTTGTATTTGTACTGTTGATCTGTATTATAATTGAAAATGCCAATTCCTCCAGTTTTAGAGTTTTTTTCGAATGAACCATCGGTAAACCATATACTCCAGTTTATATCATCTTTTGTTATATATTCCATATATTTTTGATAAGTTATTTCCTTACTGTCATTCTTCTTGAACAAATTTATTTCTGTATGTATTGTTGTCATGCTTATTTCTAATGGAAATTTGAAAAAAGGTATAATGTTGTGTACCTCTAAGTTCAAGTTATTATATCTATCAAAACTAGTTAAAAGTGCCGGTTTTTTATGAGTTGTCCAATATGGTTTATTATAAAGAACATATAGTTTAGATAATCTTGTATTTAAGGGGCCACATGAGTTATGTCTGTTTTTACAAAAGAAACTGTCTGATATTTGTTGTATTCTGATATTTACCGGAGGAATATTAGTTTGATAGTTGAGGATTTGGATTGGTGTTGAAACCATTGCACCTAATATTATTCTTAAACATTTGTTTTGTATAATTTCAATTTTTTTTAATCTTGAGTTATTTGCGGTGCAGATCATAGTACTAGAATAGTCAATATGCGGTCTAACAATAGCTTTATATATTTTTATTAAGGTTGTTGGGTGTGCGCCCCATTTGTATCCTGCTATACATCGCATCAAATTTAAGCCTTTTTGACATTTGTTAATAATATGTGCAATTTCTTTCGCCCAAGTGCTTTTCGTATCAAAGAATATACCCAGAAATTTGGTATTTGAACTAACAGTTATATTTTTATTTCTGATGGTTATTTTTGGACTGCAGTTTATTCTATGCCTTGTAAATATAACTATTTTACTTTTTTCTGACGATATATTTAATTTGATTTCCTTTAGTAAAATATCTAGTTTTCTTAATTTCGATTGTAATCTGTTTTGAGCTATATCTTGTGTATGGCCCATACTATAAATAACCATGTCATCTGCATACATCAGTACTGTTGTGTTGTTATCTGATAATGTTGTTAACTTTTCTGTGTATATGTTGAATAATAAGGGAGATAAGATTGAGCCTTGTGGAATTCCGTGATTACATAGTATAGGACCAGTTAACTTATTATTGTATCTAACTGTTATTTCTCTATTTTGGAAGTAGTTTATAATCCAGTTGGATATTTTGGAAGATATACCTATGTTTTCTACTTTTTCTTTTAATATTTTTAGATTAACATTGTCATAAGCAGCTTCAATGTCAATGAAAGCAGCTATCATATAATGATTTTTACTGTATGTTCTTTGAATATCGATATTCAATATGTTTAAGTTATGCTGTGTACTTCTTGTTTTTCTAAACGCAAATTGTAACTCAGGTAATCTTTTATGATGTTCGAGATACCACTCCAGTCTGTTTTTGATGATGGATTCCATAGTTTTGCCCATACATGATAGTAAAGTAATTGGTCTGAATGATTCTTCTTTGTTTGGATCTTTTCCTGTTTTTAATATAGGAACAACGATATGTTTTTTCCAGTCTAATGGTATATCAGCAGTGTTTAATGACAGATTGTATATTTGTGTAAGATGATTTATTGCATTGTCAGGTAAGTTTTGTATCATTTTGTAATTTAATCTATCAAATCCTGTGCTACTGTTTTTATTATGATTTAACGCGAATTTTACTTCATTTTTATTTATGTTATTATCTAGAAAATTATCTTTTACGATGGTGGTGGTAGTAATATTTAAATTGTTGTTCTGTGGAAATTTTTTTTTAATGAATTCTTCTATTAAATTTTCATTATCACTTATCCTTTTAGTACTATAGCTTTTATTGTTAATTTTTCTTATATTATTCCAGACAATGTTGGTTGTTGTGTTTGGGTTTAAATTCTCGCAGAAATTTTGCCATTCTATTTTTTTCCTGGCTCTAAAATATCGTCTGGTTTTAGCTTGATGTTTTTTATAATTTAAATAATTCGCCATTGTCATGTTTTTATTAAAAATAGTTAGTGCTAATTTTCTTTGAGCTATCATTTTATTGCACTCTGTGTCCCACCAAGACGGTTTTATTTTATTAGGAGTTATATTATACAATCTGGTAGATGGGATATGTATGTCTGCCGAATTATTAATAACATCTCTAAATTGGTTGTATTTGTTTTCAACATCTTGGGGATTACTTGTGATTCCATTTGTGCTAAGGTTTGAAATTCTGCTTTCTATTTCAAGGCTATATTTCTCCCAATCTGCTTTTCGGAAATTTCTCCTCGTTAAATATTCAGATGTACGGTAACGGTCTTTATTATAGTCATTCAAACAGAAAAAAATTGGGTAGTGATCACTACCTAAGCTATCTGCAAGAACTTGCCACGAAGTAATTTGTTGTGTTAACGTCATTGATACCAATGTGAGATCCAATATACTGTCCCTTGTACTGAGATTGCTTACTCTAGTTGGTTTATCATCGTTGATAATATTTAGATTTTCGTTTTCTATGAAATCTAACAATTCGTTACCTTCATACTGACTACCTGGACAATTTATATCCCAAGCAAGATTAGTCGCGTTAAAATCTCCAGCAAGTATAACAGGAACATCTATTTGTTGTTTTATCTGTGACCAATTAGAATTAGATAGTTTATGATTCGGTTTAGCATAGATTGATAAAATACATATTACATCAGTTTCGTTATGTGTTAAAATTATTCCAACTATTTCGACCGAATTAAATGGGTTATTTAGCATTACTCGTTTATATTTTATAGATTTATGAATCAAGATAGCAACACCCCCGTGGGGATTATAGTTTGTATTCTGTATCCTATCTTCTCTTTCAATAAAATAACCTTTGATGTTGAAATTGATATTTTTTGTTAAAAACGTTTCTGATAGTATGCATATATGTATGTTATGCTTCTGTAACATATGTTGTAGTTCCTCTTTAATATATCTGACTCCTCTGCAATTCCATTGAATAAAATTTATCATTTTAACTGTTTTAATTAATTATTGATTTTTATATCTGTCCTTGGTCTTGTTGTTAGATTTATTTATATATTTTATTTTATTTTTTTTTCTCTCCGTTTATATAATTATTGTTGATTTAATATTTTAGTAAATTTATTAAACGATTAGGTTTAGTGATGTGAATAGATTTTTTAAAAAATAAACTTAATTTATATATCGATGTTTTCTTACGAGTTTGGCCATTGTACACTAGATATTTGTTTCTTGTAGCTTCTAAGGGATTGGGATGTAATATTTGGGTCTTTGTTTGTATTTTTAATTTTGTCATCATTATTTTTATTATATATTGATGTATAGCAGGTATCATTATCATTGTTTTCCATTGTAATATCAGGTGTCTCTTGGTTGATTTGCTTTCTGTTTTTTCCTTGATTAGTTATCTTAAGGTATGTGTCGCTTTCTTCATTGTTAGGTTTCTTTTCTTCTCTTCTTCTTTTTGGAATTGGTTCTTTAGTGGATGTCGTAGGTTGTGGTTGACTGTAAGATCTTTGTAACGAGTTACCTGTATTTGATTTATTCACTCTGGTATTAGTTCTTCTGGTTAAAGGGTTTGGTTTGTATGTTGGAATTATGTTGATACTATTGTATTTATTAGTGATATTGGGAAAAGTCTCATTGTAGTTTAGAGCTTCAAAAGAGTTTTGAGTTCTTACTGAGTATAAATAGTCTGTATTTTTTTCTGTTAATTCTAATTTTGCTTCATAAAAACTGAGATTGTGTTGGGCCATGAGATCTTTTATCTTGATTTGTCTTTTTTTTTCAGGACATTCATTGTCTGTAGCCTCGTGGTTAAGTTTACAATTTATGCATGTCGGATTAGGAGATGTGCATGCAGTACGTAAATGATCTTCACTTCCGCAGAATTTACATTTTGCTACTTTTGCTCTACATTTTGTGGCTGCATGTCCAAATTTAAAACAATTATAACATTGTATCGTCTGTTGTACAAATGGTTCACATGCTCGTCTCACTCTCCACATGTAAACATAAGCAGGAATAGCAAGTCCTTCAAAGAATAATTTCACTGTTGTACTGGGTTCATATTTAATAGCTCCGTCAACTCTTAGTTTTCGATTTAACCTTTGCACTCTCGTTACTTTAAAAGGTGGACACTCTATATTATTTAAAATTGTATCTTCCGAATATTCAATATCAACACCTTTTATAATAGCAACTTTTGTGCACCAGTAAAATGGGATAAACGCTTCATACCCATTGTTTTTCAGCAATGTTGATTTGGTAATTTCGTTAGCTAGTACTGCATTAGCACATTGAACGATTACTCTATTTCTTCCCACTTTTTTAATTTCTATTATATTAGATTTATTGCTAATTTTACATATTATTTCTGCTAATTTAAGAGAACTAAAAAATGTATTTCCATCACTATTATTTTTAACTATCATTACTTTATACGAGTCATATTTTGTTTCTGTGTTGTATAAATTATTAAATATTTTTTTAACATTGTCACTATTGTTATTTAAGTTTTCTGTTATATCACTGGATGTTTTATCTGTAGGAATTGATTTGTTAGTCACAGAGTTGTTTTTATTGATCGGAATTTTATCGGGAGGTTCAACCTCCATATCCATATTGTTAATTAACCAGTGATAATTAAATAGAAGTTACTTCACTTCTTATTAATAACACTTAATAATAATATAAATTATAATTTAAAAAAAAATAAATCACGAAAAAAAAAAATATTATAATTTACAAAAAAAAAAGATCACTATTTATTTTATTGTTTTGTTTATTGTAAATACGTGCGCTCACCAAGAAGACTCGATGTAAACTGTTCGTATTTATAAATTATGCATTATGTATTACAAATGTTTATATATGTACATATTGTTTTAAGTGCAAATAAATATCAATATTATATAATATTAATAATTAGTGTAATAAATAATAACACATAATATATATCTTAAACGAAGTAAGGTGCATGTATTGGTTGGTTTTGTAAAACGGCTAGGTTTAAGTGGAAACAGTGCGAGGGAAAACTAAACTTAGGAGATGAGGAAAGCTAGATGTGTACTGACGGTTCTATCGACGCAGGAAAATCCAGTTGCTATGCTTATAGAGACTAGACACAGAACAGGTTAAATATTGTAATTTATAAAATACAAGAAGCTGTATTAAAAAAAATCATTGAACGTGCAGACCATGGTTTACATACGTAGAACAAGCATGTCGTTGCAATTCATTGTAAAGTAACTTATTTTGTATAAAAACAGTAAAGTAAATAAAAAAATTAAATGATAATGTTTATTAAATAAAGTAAATAAGAAATTTTCGTATTTCATATTAGTTATTAATGATATTCAAAGACGCAAATAAATGAACACTCCTATCAGTAGAGTCAACAACAAGTGTTCAATCTCCCAAACTATCCAACCTACATTTTAAATAACTAAATGGTATAATAAATTCAACATTGACAATAGTACAACGAACCAACATGGACGACTTTCTGGTATCTTGTCCCAGTCCGAATTACTTAGAAGCGAACCAAATATTTTCTGCGTTGTTTCAAGTTTTAGTGGCGGCCACGTGTAACTTGACTAGACAAAACGTGTGGCCGGAAGATTATGGACCAAATATATTGACAGGTCAGTGCGAATGCTATTTAGATTAACAGTTGTTTGCTTTATTAAACTTCTTTGGAGATGAAATACTTTCTTGATGTAATAAAAGTAAAATGTACTATACTAAATACTTGTATTAAAAAGAACTAAGAAAGAAAAGAGAATTGCAAGTTGAAATAATTTTGTTTGTTTAATTATACTGATTGTTATCTTGAATTATGACGACACAGTGGGCGAGAGTATTGATGTTTGATACTTCTGTGTCTTCGACTTTGATCACCGAAACAGTTTTATATTTTTTGTGTTTGGTTGTTGATAAATTGATTATGTACATACATAATCAACTGTGTCGTACATATATGAAACTCGGATACCGATCATGATAGCAGGAGGTCGTCGGTGATAGAATTCAGTATTAGAAATAGGTCGACGTTAGAGAACTTAAATTAAAAGAAACAATTAATATAATAATGTTAAGCAGTTGTCAATGAGTGTACAAAAATATTGCTGTTGGTGTCATCACGACGAAGTAATAATTATAAATTTTAGTCGCGGACTAAGAAAGTGTTAGTAGAAAACGACAACAATCAAAGTGTAGTACAATAAAAATAATATCATTTGTATCACAAGAAAAATACAATGTAATAACTTCAAATAAAATTTCAACCAATAAGTCAATATGAGTAATGAAATGTATTAATTTTTAATTTATATCTATTTTGTTTAGAATCAAAGAGATTTGACTACATAATCGTCGGTGCCGGATCTGCAGGTGCCACCATTGCCGGCAGACTTAGCGAAGACCCAAACATCAACGTACTACTAATAGAAGCAGGAGGTGACCCTCCTTTGTTCACTGTAGTAAGTAAAATATACTCACAATTGGAGTCAGTCACGAACAAACTCAAAATACAAACTCAAAAAACTGGCTTGGTGTTACAAAAAGTGGCTATGTTACGCCACTAAGATAGATTTGCTTTAGCTACCGCACTTTCTTGAGTTTGATTGATTAATATATTGCAGATCCCTGCCACATATCCTAGCTTTCAAAAAACCAAATATGACTGGGAGCACTATGCAGAGCCAAGCACAACGCACAGCTTCGAAGCGATAAACGGCAGACCTTACATTCCCCAAGGAAAAATGCTGGGAGGATGTTCGTCTATCAACGCCATGGCATATGTCAGAGGGAATCGAAGAGATTATGACAGATGGGAAGCAAAAGGAAACACCGGATGGGGATATGACAACGTATTGGAGTATTTTAAGAAGACAGAAAACTTACAAGCCAAAGAATTGTTAGAAAGTGACAAAGGCAAATATCACGGAACAACTGGTCCAATGACAATCAATTATTTTGGAGGTAATTTGAGTAGTCCCCTCATTAATGCAGCGATGGAACTGGGATATGATTTTAAAACAGATTTCAATGGTAAAGACACTATCGGTTTTTTTCGAAATCATGCCAATTTGGGTAATGGTGAAAGATCCAGTCCAGCTACAGCATTCCTCAAGGAAATGAAAGACAATTTATTCATCGTTAAAAACGCTTTAGTTAGTAAAGTTCTAATTGACAAAGTTCAAAAGCAAGCTACTGGAGTAGAATATATAAACAGCGATGGTGAAACCATCAGCGTCAATGCCTCTAGGGAAGTTATAGTTTCTGCAGGAGCTATAAAGTCTCCTCAGCTTTTGATGCTGTCTGGAATAGGACCTGCGAAGCAATTGCAAAAGTTTAAAATCCCTTTAATTGCAGATTTACCTGTTGGCTCACATCTAATAGATCATTTGATTATATCTACTATAATCGAGCTCCCGAATGATACTTCCAAGTTTGTTCAAAGTGATTACACGGATTCCTTGTATAACTATCTTATGCACAGGACTGGACCGCTGGCAGGAGAGTGGGATGTTATGGGGCTCGTAAATGTCATGAACAAAACGGAAACATATCCCGACATACAATTATTAACTTTCTTTCACAAAAGGAATGATATTGGCTTAAGAAACAATATTATATTGTCTCAAAGCTATTTAGAAGATTTTATGAAGAGCATCGAAGCATTGAATAAAAAATCAAGCATTTTGGGTATAACTTCGGTTTTGTTGAAGCCCCAATCAGCTGGAGAAGTGAGACTTCGTAGTGCAGACCCCTTACAGAAGCCGATAATCATACAGAATTATCTTAAAAGTCAGAGAGATATTGACGTAATGCTACAATCTGCTAAGTTTGTGGAGAAATTGGTGAAGACATCGGCAATGAGGAAGGTGGGTGCTAAACTGTTTAAACCAGTGCTGCACCGGTGCAACGAGTTGGAATTCCCTTCAGATAAATACTGGCTCTGTTATTTAAGAAGTCTGGGAAAAAGTGGGTATCACCTTACAGGGACTGTGAAGATGGGGCCTCGTACAGATAAGACGGCAGTTGTTAGTCATAGACTCAAGGTGCACGGCGTGAAAGGATTGAGGGTTGCCGACGCCAGCATTATGCCTGAAATCGTTAGCGGAAACACGAATGCAGCTTGTATTATGATTGGAGAAAAAGCTGCGGACATGATCAAAGAAGATTTTCACGAATTATAAAAAATTTGAGGTGTCAATGTTTTTGGAAGACGTGGGAAACGTGTGTAAAATGTCATAGACTTTGAATTGATAAAAATTTATTCTTTGGTAAATAAATCTATTAGAATCTATTTTTAAATTTAGTGGCATTCAGCTAAGATTTTTACGATAAAATAAAACTTTTAAATAAAACTTTAATTTAAAAGATTTCTTTCATAGTTTTGTTATTTCAGGACACCCAGGTTTCTTTATATAACAAATTGTTCTTTCCTTTTAATGCATTATTTAAGCACAGGACGTAAGCATATGTATCTTTTAATGTAATATTTCTTACTTAACGATACGTTTTGTTATTTACCCAAGTTTAACATCATTTGATTAATTACATGATCTTAAATTTATGGTGAAATTAGATAAAAATTGGAAATCGGAAAAATATTTTGTTAATATATTCCTGGTAAGCTCAGTTACGTGTATTTAAGGTTTATCTAACATAACAAAAGTTCCTTTGTAGTTCACGTCACTTATATACAATTCGAACTTTTTTTTAATATTAACAAAATTTTTGAGGTATTGATAAAAATAGTATTGGAATATAAAAATCGCAAAAATTTCGCGAAAAAAGAAGATGCAAATATAACTGAAACAAAGAATGTATAAAGCTATAAAATATTGAAATTCTTTATTTAATAAATTTCAAATTATTTTGTCTTTTAAATATCTTGGTTAGACTTCAGTCAACTTTTTAAAAAAATTACCTACAAACCCAAGAAGGAAAAGAAGAGAATATTGAAAATATTAAATATTTGTTTCATATATGCTCGATAAATTTGGACTAGAATATATTCTATTTGCACAAATGTAATGAACGTTATCAGTAAATATGTTATTGACATAAATTCTGTGACAATTACTAATTACTGGATCAACCTCACAAAACGTCTGATCTACATTTCAAACAAATAACGTTAAAATTGACATTGCTATACCCAACCAACATGGACGACTTTCTGGAATCTTGCGCCAATCCGAATCCCTCTGAAGCCAATCAAATATTTGCAACGTTGGTTCAAGTTTTAGTGGCAGCCACGTGTAGCTTGAGCAAACAGAATGAGTGGCCTAAAGATTATGGACCAAAACTATTGACAGGTCAGTGTTATTGTTTACACTTTTGTAAATGTATATTTGTCTCAATTACTGCATTCTTCAAATTATTGCTGTAGAATCAAAGGAATTTGACTACATTGTCGTCGGTGCCGGTTCTGCTGGAGCCATTATTGCTGGTAGGCTTAGCGAGGCTTCAAATAACAATGTACTGGTTTTGGAAGCAGGGGAAGATCCTCCTTTCTCCACTGTTGTAAATATTGTAACACCAATTATATTGGTCCAGAATAAGTCTAATATTGAGTATGGTTAAGAAATTACAGAATAGGAATTACTCGAAAGTGATTTTCAAAACGATGTATACAATAGTTTAAAAATTAAACAAACTATTTACTTGTTAAGTAACAGCACCTACTAGTTTCTTGTAATTTTAATAATTTTTTTGCATAAGCAATAAAATAATTTGATGAAAAAGAATCGACGGTCAATAGCTATTTTTAATTCGATTAATTAATTTAACGTCGGCCTATTTCCGACACTGTATCCTATCACCGACGACGTCCTACTATGTTATGATAAAGTTTAGCGGTAATGGTGGACTGTTCCTAAAAAACGGACCTGTTGAATTGCTACGTGCTATAGGCAACTCAACAGCTACAATTAATTCTACTTTGATAAGGTGTCTAAAAATATTCGTAATTAAATTCAATTTTAGACTTTGCTAACCAAAAGAAATTGAATGGAATTATATTTAATTTAACTGTTTTCTAAAATGATTAAATTAGGTAAAACTGTATAGGTACCTGCCTTGTATACTAGCTTCTTAAAAACTAAATTCGATTGGGAATTCTACGCAGAACCAAGCACAAAACATAGTTTGGAAATAAAGAACGGCAGATCCTATATACCTCAAGGAAAAGTTCTTGGAGGAAGTGGGTCTATTAACGGCATGGTGTACATCAGAGGAAACAGACAAGATTACGACAGTTGGGAAGCAAAAGGTAACACCGGATGGGGATATGACAGCGTACTGAAGTATTTTAAGAAGACGGAAAGCTTACAATCCAAGGAATTACTAGAAAGTGATCAAGGAAAATATCGCGGCACGGATGGTGAAATACCAATAACTTATAATTCAGATATCTCAGTGGTCAGTGGTTATTTCATTGAGGCAGCAAAAGAATTGGGTTACGATTTTAAGGAAGATATTAATACAGGAAACAATAATCTCGGAATGTTTAGGATGCAACAAAATATAAAAGACGGTATTCGGTTCAGTACTGCTACAGCATTCCTCCAAAAGGAGAAGGATAATTTACATATTGTCAAAAACGCTTTAGTTAGTAAAATTCTAATTGATAAATTGAAGAAACGAGCAACTGGAGTAGAATTTATAAACAGAGAGGGTGAAACTATCAGCGTCAATGCATCTAAAGAAGTTATAATTTCTGGAGGTGCTATCAAATCTCCGCAAATTCTAATGCTGTCTGGAATAGGACCTGCAAAACAACTACACCAGTTGAAAATCCCTGTTATTGCAGATTTGCCTGCTGGACTAAATTTACAAGATCACTTTCTTGTCCTTTATGCGATTAGTCTTGTCAATGATCCTTCAGAAACCGAAGAATCCGATGAGATGGATGCTTTGTATGATTACCTTATGCACAGAACGGGGCCGCTAGCAACAGTGACGGATGTTACAGGGTTTATTAACAGTTCAAACAGAACGGACAACTATCCCTTAATACAAATATGTAAATTGTACTGCAAAAGAAATTCCAAGGACTTGAGGAAAACTATATTCTTTTCAGCCGGTCATTCAGAAGATTTTATTCAGAGCATCGAGAAAGAAAATGAAAAGTCAAGCATATTGATTGTAGCCACGTTCTTATTGCATCCAAAGTCAACTGGCGAGATCAAACTCCGCAGCTCCGAGCCTCTAGCCAAGCCAATCATTGATCTTAAATTTCTGGATAAAGAGGAAGATGTTGACGCAATGTTACAAACCGCTAGATTTGTTCAGAAATTGACAAAAACGTCTGCTATGAGGAAAATGGGAGCTAAGGTAATGCAGCCAGTGATAAAAAGTTGCGATGGACTGAAATTTGCTTCAGATAGGTACTGGATTTGCTATTGCAGAAGCGTGGGACAAACTGGACACCATTTTGGAGGGTCGGTAAAGATGGGCCCGGTTCGCGACAAAACGTCGGTTGTTAATCACAGGCTCAAGGTACATGGCATTAATGCATTGAGGGTTGCCGACGCCAGCATTATGCCCACGGTGGTCAGTGGAAACACGAATGCGGCAACGATCATGATTGGAGAAAAAGCTGCGGACATGATCATCGAAGACGCGAGCAAACTATAGCCCAACCAGAAATACAATTGTTAAAGAATAAAACACATGTTTCGTTATTCTGAATAGGAGTTATTGTTATTTTGTAGTAATTATTTAAATTTCACAGTTCTGCCAGCCCACTTATATAAATAGAAACTTTAAAGTTAAAATATTGATAGCTTTACTTTGGTTTGTTTAAAATAAACATAAGAAATGTATATCAAATGTACTAGAAACCTCATATATCAATAAAAATACTTTGAACTTGGAACACCAGCCCACTTACGATATTAACCAATTAATGTTTGATTATTAACAGATTAGCAACAAATAGAACACATTTTCAATTTTAAAGTTTTATTATACAGGATGCGACGCGGGAACTTCCTTATTTTAAAAGATCATAAAATAAAAAGTATTGGAGATATTATTTTTATTCCCTTCTTCTTTACATAGAGTTATATTTAAAGTTTCTTTAATTACTTCTTAAAAATGATATCTTGAAAGTGGCCTCTGTTGGTCAATATATTTTGAGAGTCGAAGTTGGAAGTTTCGGTCCACTTTGTCCAGGATGTCTATGTCTATGTTCATACTAGCACCACGAATATTGTTTATCAACTCACACCTCTTGGTATACCAAGGGTTTAAGATATCCGTGCTAAATCGGGCGAGCGTCGTAAGGCTTGCTTCACATGCCTTTCTTAGTGAAACAAAGTCGCGTGGATTAAGTTTTTGCACCACTGATAGTTTGTATGGGTGGAATTTCAAGTCTTCATCAATTTGTATCAATTGCTGCATGTTAATTCCGTTCGGCACACTTCACGATATCATTTCTTAAGCTTTTCTTAACTTAAACCATCAATCAGAATGTTCAACGATTTTTGCAAACAAAATGTCTCTTGGCGCCCGGTTTAATTATATCCTTGTACAGCGCCGCGTTTAGAGATGTGGACGCACTGGGGCAACGAAGGAGCGAAGGCTCCTAATTATTTTCCGAATAAAAGGAACAATTTTTTTTCATCAAGTCTTTCAAAAATTTAGTGCTTTGTAAATCTCTACTGTGGAGGCCTCTTTTTTTGTGGAGGTCCCAGGGCAGTAGCACCGCCTGTCCTTGTACCATCTGATTATCGGACAAAGGCACATTCGTTTGTAGATTAGACTGAAAATACAATTTTCGATAGGATTTGCGTACATGGTATATAAAACTGAGTTTTGAAAAAATTAAATAAATATGATATTTTGTCTCTTTTCTGAACTCAGATTCAAATGCAAGCAATTAATTTGATTTTTATTAATACATTTATTACTTCTTTTATAAATCTATGAAACGAAATGAATACGAAATACCGACAATAAATGTCGACGTTCGAGTATTTAGTATCATATTACTTCGATGTGGAACATCTTCCAACAAATATTGGATTTCGCATGTTGGAGTCGCTCTAGTTTGGACCAGGTAGTAGATAAATACAATAATATTTATATTAGTAACAGCTGGTTAAAATTCTTATATTTAATGTCCTTGACATCAATTTTTAAAAATGTTTTTAATTTGCTTATCCGGCGGTACTGTGTGTGATTGTGATGCGAAAATACACCCAATCCATACATGTGTCTTGTCAGAGAGACATGCCTACATGTTTCACTTACACTCCATTCATTGTAATGAGTGCGAGTGAAACGAGAAACATTTCGCGTGTTGCGTTGCTTCCATAAAGACGGGATGTAACAGTGTAGCATTGATCTGTGTTATTTTTGTTATTTTAATTTTGTAGTTAAAATATTTACAATTAAAGATAAGAACGGTTTAGTATCCATATCGTGTATGTTATAATCCACGTGTGTGTGTACTTCATATCTTGTACTGGAATTATTATTAAATGTAAGAACAAGTGTGTAGTATTAGGGCCATTATTTACTCTTGATGAATTATTTATAAGCAATTTTTTAGTTACGCTAATATTTTCATTGCTCATAAATGCAAATAAATTAAACCTTTATTAAATTGATCTCGGTTCCAGAACGGTTGATCGAGTTCAAATTTTCTAAATAATTAGGCAATGATAATTCAATTGTATTAAAAATCATAACATTCTATTCATGAGACTTTAGAAATGATTAGCTTC
Organism: Panorpa germanica; assembly: GCA_963678705.1. NCBI lineage: Eukaryota > Metazoa > Arthropoda > Insecta > Mecoptera > Panorpidae > Panorpa > Panorpa germanica. The sequence continues at coordinate 2,176,966 of OY783205.1, read as the reverse complement.
TTCATAGTTCAGTAATGGGTTTATAAATCCAATTCATAGTTGTTCAATTTTTATTGAAATACTAGCAAACCCGGCGAACTCCGTTTCGCCATCAGATGGCTTCGTTTTATGTAACATTTCGTTTGGTGATTAAAAGATGAAGAAAAATTTTTTTTTTGTTTTATATTTGAAAAGGAAAAATTTTATTTCATTTCACAACAGTAATGAATTCATTTCGATTAGTGTTATTTAGTTGAACTTCTCTAAGTAAATGAAAGTGAATCCAAAGTAAATACTGAATCGAATACGTTATACGTTATACGTGTCCGCAAATTATCCGTTTCATTGAAGTGCTCTTTGGTAAACCACATTTTTTGTTTTTTGGTCTGACGTTAACACAAACAAAGCGGATGGTTTCCCAACTCGTGAACACGCAACGTATAACTGCCCATGTGAAAAACAATGATTTTCTAAATTTATCCCGCAAACACTAAGCGATTGGCCTTGCGACTTGTTAATTGTCATTGCGAACTGGAAATTGCAATCGTTTGAAGTCAAACGGAAGATCAGTCGGAATCATTGGAATTCGAGGAATACATACATTTTCACCTGCGTACTTTCCGTTAATAATGGTTGCCTCAATCAAATTCGGCATAAGTCTTTTTATCGAAAGTCGAGTACCGTTGCAAAGTCGCGGTGGATTCAAATTACGCAATATCATAATAACTGTACCAACTTTGAGTTGCAAGTTATATGGTGGAAATCCTGGTAACTCCAGAGAGTTCAAAAACTCCGTTGGATAATTTACTACATCATCGGGATTTGTTATGGAATCAACGGATTTGTATGTCACCAAATCGCCAGCAATTTTTGATTAAATGGTGAAATTCAGTGCGTGTACATCATTATTCTTTGCGGCAAGAATTGCTCGTTGACTTAACCAAGCATAATTCTGATAATTCTCACTAATGTTTGGGAAAACATTTTCAATAAGAGCTAATTGAGAGTCTACAAATCGGCAAAAGTCGTTGGTAAGAGTAATTAATCCAGATGTCGCATCAACTGGGACTTTTCCGTTTCCAACAGCTAACAATTGTTTGGAAAATTGTGCAGCACTTTGATCATTCTGAAGTTGAACTCTCATATTAGTGGTTAGCGATAATGTTTTTACGTTTTTACTGTCAAACAATGTATCACGCACCAGCGCCATCTACTTAAAATATTGGTTTGTATCTATGCTATGTATCAGAGATGGCGCTGTATGTGAAAAAAGACTTTGCTATAAACCTCACGGAGCCCGAGACCTTTCCAACGAATGCAAAACCGTGGAAATCGGTTCGTGCGTTCTGGAGTTATAACGTCAGGAATGAAAACCCGACTTATTTTTATATAGTAGATAGATTAATGTTTGTGGAGTTTGGACCTTATAGAGATCTATAGGCTGGCTAGGGCGTATCTGCGATCTGTCGGCGGTATCCAAGTTCTCGAACGGCAAATGTCGCTCAGTTCCTTTCCATAGCTTAGTGGGCGCACAATTTTGTTATGAAGGACCTTTTAGCTATTACCTAATTAATAGCAATTTTTTATTTAAATCAAAAAAAACAGCAGAACATCAGAACTTTTTTAGATTACATTTATATTAAACTACACTATTGAATTACATATAAATTGATTAAATACTTTAGTTAATAAGAACACTAGTTACGACACTAGGAAAATGTAACTCGCGGTTTAAGTTATAAATAAAAATATGTGTAATTATTATTTTATGTTTATGCACCAAAAAGTTTAAGCGTGCTGTAGGTTTGAGAGTTGAAACGATAAGAACGAATTAGGAGCAAATGCGTAGTGTCAAAGCATAGTAGAAGTGAATCGTAAAACAAAGGATGTTTACATAAGAAATATTATGGTTTGACCACAGAGAGCAGTGTATATAAAACAACTAGGCATAAAATATAAATGAATTAAGACAAAGAAATCTTAATTCTAACATTAATTAAAAATAAAAACAAGATATTGATATACAAATATGAATATTGCATGCATTTATTAACAATTAATATATTATATTATTTTTTTACCGTAATGTTTTTACCATTAAACACTGCGTTCTTTCCCCTTAAATCATTAAATTACATTTCATTATGCTTAATTGCATACCATCTACCCAAACAGATAAATTTAAACCCCTACTGCTTTCTTCTTTCTGCTATTCTACCACCTATTTCTACTCTGCCATTCCTTCTCTTTCCTTTCTCCGTTTCTCTATCACCGCTATCCACTTATTACCTTCACTGCCTTCCTTTAATAGCTGCACAATCTTCTTTTCATTTTTACGCTTTTCACGTATGAATATTCAATATTCTATCTCTTTCCCGCACATCTTCGTTTCCCAATCTAAATCTTGCGATTCTGGTTATGTTCTTGTATCTTTTTCTCGTGTGTATTCTAGTATATCTCTGTCTCCCAAATCCTTTTGTATTTTCCTTTGTATTTCCTGTTATGATTTTTTCTATTCTTTCCTACTGCTGCATAATATATGTATACTAACGTTTATATTTTTACATCAAATTTGAATTTCAATTTTGCTACAAATTTTAGATCTGCTTATAACGTCACAGAAGAAATAAATAATCGAGATTATTTTACCTTTTTCACAACCATCGTAATGTAAGACTTAATAGGATACAAGACTCATACGTTACACACATTCTGCTGTATAAAAGAGATGGCAAATCGTCAGATGTGACATCACACGCAGATTTATTTTTTATAGTTTTTAATCCCTCTAATGATTAAAGAGACAAAATGATTTTTGTAGTTATTTTAATAGTTAATATCTCATCTTATAGCGCCTTATTAAAAAATAATTGGACATTTGAGGTACTGATAATTACTTAATTTCTATAAAACTGAACTTTATAGAAATTAAGTCATGGTTCACAACCCCATTGAGTTAAATCTTCTCTCGTCTCTGGTCTCTGATCGCTCATTTCTTGTCTCTGGTTTGTCGCCGGTTTCTACGAACACAATCGACTTCATTAACGGACTATTTAATATGTAAATATAATGCAAATGTAGCTCTAGATGTCAAAAGTAAAATAAATATAAGTTCGTCATGAAAGTAAATTAAATGGCGACTCAAACGGGGTTAAGCATAGTATCAGGATACAGCTAGAGCCTGAGCTGTAAAAAGGTTTTTGTATTTTAATTAATGAACTGAATAATCAGCCTTGTGTCTGTGGACTTAGATCTTTTAAGAGCCACTTGTAGCTGTAGCAAGTGAAGTGTAAGCACAATACCAGTACCGCAGGACGTTGCAGGATATTGAATGTGGATTTAGATTTACTAGAAGGAGGGTTAGTCGTTCAGTCGATTTGTTTTGTGAAGTGGAACACAAAAACGAAGACTTCATCATGGATTGAGTGATCCTTATGTTGCATGCTTTTTGAAATTAGTAATATTTTATCATTCACAGATTTCTTGCGTTAGTTACTAAGTTCGGCAACTATGTTATCAGCCGTTTTGGAAATTTTAATTGACCAACGCGCAGCTGCAATTTGATTAGACTATTTTATTTTTATTTATTTAACTTCGGCCTATTTCCTATGAATCAATTTTAAGTTTTATCACCGACGATGTACTGCTAAGTTGGCAGCATTTATAGTAATAGCCTTGATTAACTTTAAGTACAAACTTAAAAACAACTACTTTATAAATGCTACATACTGAAGTATATGTTACAAAACCCAATCTATTGTTATATCTTATAACTTTCACTCAGAGAGAATTGCGCAGACCGCTGTAAATTGACTTTATCTCTGAAATATTCCAGAACTTCAGTTGGATTTCACGAAATTTTTTATTCCATTTGTCCTTTCGATATATTAACTTTTATGTACAATATTAAGTCCTTAATGTCTCTGCAAAGTATCGTTTCGAAAAAGATAGGGCAAGTTTACTTTTTGGCAAATTATATAAGTTAACTTCTGCGTCGGCCGAATTAACAAAAAAATATAAATTTATTAAAAGAGCGTTTATTTAGTTTAATTCAAAATTACACTTTTTAGTTCTTGGTTTAAATGAAGTTACTTTTATGCTGGTTAATTATTATTATTAATTCTTATTATTATTATTAATTCTAAGTCCGTAATACTAGTTTGCTGTTTCTTTGCAATTCTTTGTTGTTTGCTTTTAACCGAATTCAATATTCAGTAATGGTAATAACTATCAGAAAACTATATTCGCTAGTACTGAGGGAGTTATGAACATGGCTTACTCGGTGTACAATGGTTTTATACATTACAAGAGAGGTGCGGGGTATTATATTGTAATTCTAAGTATAACCCTAATCTATGTGCTTACTAAGCTATATTATGATAAAGGTTCTTAACATGTGGATTGTAACATACATACCTTGTGAAATATGTGTATGGTATATACTAATCTATGACAACAAATGTTCATTTTTTGTTATTGCATTCTGTGTTTGTGTTAATATTAATAAAAATAACTGTTTAGTGTATTTTTGAGCGCTATAATACCGATTATCTATAATTGTCGAACTGCCTGCTGATTACTAACTTTTTTACCCACTAGTCTACCTCAGACTGCTAAGTCCAGGCTGCTAAGTTCACGGACGTTAATACACAACTCGAACTACCAATACATTTGACTGATTAACCATCGAACGCCATAAATGAGTGGGGGGGGGGGGGCGGTTAGAACAACAAGTATTAAAAGGATATACCAACCAATTGGACGCAGTAGTTGAAATCGCCATATAACTCTGAAGAAAGAGAAGCAAGCGTTAGTATTGCGTACGAGTTTATTTCAGAAGAATTGAGAAAACATTTGAAATGTTATATTTACTATATTACTTACTTACTAGAATTAACTTTAATTACTTTCATTCGTTTCTGCTGTATAACTCTTCAGATCTTCTTCTTGTTTTTCTATTTTATAAAAGTAAAAACTTTTCGAATCCAGAAGAAAGATCTTTTCCCTTGCGTGTATTAAAGCCGCCAGCGTTAACGCCGATGCCGACGCCGACGCCGATGCCATCGCTGCAACCACCGCCGCGTTGTTAATCACGAGATCTCACCTTTAACCCCTATTCTTTACTTTAGATGTGTATCCATGAATCCAAAGTGTTGTGGATGGTGTGAGGGAAGAGGAAGGAGTGGACCCACCCTCTTGGGAGTCCTTCGGACATGAAGTTTATTGGTCTGACACTGTTAACCTTAACGTGGTACGGCTAGAAGCGTCGCGCAGCGTCGTTAGGCTCTGAAGTCCGTTAAATAAATTAGTTTATCACCGGCTCAATGGATGATGGACACGGAGGATGGTTGTTAAGCTCAATGAACGAACGAAATAAATGGAAAAAATGTTGATGTCTAGCGTTGCGCTTTGGAGAAATCGACAACATCTACATTCCTTAAGGCGTACTCACTATTTATGAAGAATCAATTATTTAGTTATAGTGTTTCATCTTAAGCCGGTACGAAACGATACTACTGACACTGTCTAACACTGGACGCATCATGTGGTCGATGCTAGTACTAAGTTTGTCCAATGTCCAACGATCACGTTGGAAGAAGTTCCGGCTGTTGCCAGTCTTTCGACCCGCGTCAAAAGGGATTTTTCTACCTCCACTTCACATTTGATCCACATGTCATGCAGCGCTGCACAAATCGTCCAACAAAGGAAGGTTTTATACTTGAAGGTTTATTGATTTACTTGAAAGTTTTTGTTAAACAGTGTCAGTGTCTGTAATATCATCAAATTAATAAAATAAATAAATCATTCGGAATAGGCAATCGTTCCACCGTGTAGGAGGAAACTTGCCTTGTTAATCTTCCAATATTTGACTCACAAGTTGGAGGTGCACACACATATTTGAATCAAACGTTCACCACATCGTTTGGTATCGGCTTTAGTACTATGCAGGTGTGCTTGGTGAATCAAATGACATAATATACGAGCATACGGCGTACAAATTCTATACGAATGAACCGTACCAGCGCAATAAAATATTTATGGTTTGTCTTCTTAAAAATTGCTGCCACTTTCTTTATACTCGTGTCTCATTATAAATTGACTTCTATATTTCATTATAACTTATAAATTAATGCTTGTGTTATTAGTATCTATTGTTTATATCTGGTTTATTATACATATTTACTATGTTAAATTCGCAAACTGCGTAATTCCAATGCTGACATATCGTTTCATGACAAGACAGTTTCCATTTATAAGTTTTCGTATGTTTCAATCTCTTTTTCTTTGCCAAAGTAAACTGCAGTGTCAATTTATTCATATTCTAGTCATTCAAAAGAAGTGCTCATTTTTACAACCCATCGTTGCACGGTGACCTTACATTTTAGACGTTCATTCATTGTCAGCTTTTCCATCATGCAGCTGGGTATACTACAATTATATACAGTACAGTCGGAGTTCTAGTTTTTAATCCATTTTTATATTTGTTGTCTACACGTCGTTAAATAGACGTACTCCTTACGACGTAGATGGGATATCTGATATTATGCTAATTACCAAGTAATCATTTAGGTAATAAGAACAGTATACAAGATGTGACTCTTCACAAATAATATCAGCTGAACCATTGTTAGTTCCAATCTTAGGGCTTAATTATGCCAGTCTATCAATGACGTCATATGTCATGAATTGGATTCATTCATTTGTTCGTTAATTTTGGCAAATAAAAGCTTAACTTAAGGAGGTACCGAACGTACCGTCAAAGCAAAAAGTTTGTCTCTTGGTAACACGAAGTACGAAATACCTTTAAAAATGAATTTCAATTATCAATTTAATACTTTCTGGACTTTAAAATGATATTTTTATGCATATAAAACTAACGCAAAAAATTAACAATAATTAATGTTAGATTTACATTAATTCAATTCAAATTCAAATTTAATATTTTTCAAAAGTAATAATGGGCTTGTGTCCTCATTTTTTAGTGGTCAATTTTTCAATTGTTGATTGAAATTGATGTTAATAAATGTGTATTGGCGTGTCTATTTTATTAAATATCTAAATATTGACGGAGATATAGCAATTAAAAGTTTGAAATATAGTCTTAGCGCTAGAAATGGTCGGCCATATTTGTATGACGTGAAATGCATTTTACCGTCAGTTATTTGTTAAATAGGTCAGTGCTGTGGTAATGTTTTGCAGCTGTTGGTAGTCAAATAATCAAGTTAAGTCAAAGAATAATGAGTTTTTATTTTATTTAACCCTGCTAAGGCAGACATAATATTGAAATTTGATTGTTCCTTGAAATAGCTGTAAATAATATTGGATATTTTGATAAATAAATACATATAGCAGAGATTTATTACCTTTATTTATTTATTATTTATTAACCTTACACAAGAATTGTGATGTCACATGCACTAGAAATGTGTAGAGACAAAATGACTTTTTTAATTGTTAATATCTCTTAACATATAAGGAGTTATTAAAAAATAATTGAACATTTAAGGTTCTAGTAACCCACTTTATCAATATATAGTACACTTTCATAGAAATTAAGACATAGGACACAAGCCCATTAATTTGACATCTCTGCCGATTCATTTCTTGGAATATAGTATCGTTTGATAAATTTCTTATTCAATAGTCTCGTAGTTTTTGAAAACCGTGTCACCATTTTTTTATAGTTAAAGTTAAGAGCTAACAATTATGATGTATATGGAAATTGGCTTTTTTGAATCATTTAAAAACAGAAAACTATGAACCTAAGTCTATACAATTTTGAGACAGTATGTTTTTTAACAATTTTATTGATTGTTCAAATTTCACGATGATTTCATCATTTACGTAAAGGTCTTGAACAAATGCATATCAAACTAGTCACATTCATGGCGCATGTCGTCATAGAAAAAGTTATAAAATAAGGTACATAGTTTTAAATAAAATAATTATCATAAATTAATTGTTTTTTTATTAACTGTAAAATATCCAAAAGGTTAATTATATGTAAGTAGGTTAATTATTTCTAAGAATTATGCTAATTAAATTTAAACAAAAATAAAATTGAATTATTTATGAAAACTTTGGCCTTCACCTATAGATAACGTGTGTTGTTGAACCTGTTTAATCCACTTACAATGTCTGCTCCTTACAATACTGACAATTTGTAAACATGTTGGTCGTATATGATACTGATAAGAAATTATTTTGCAAATCCAGTACAAGCAATGTGTTTTGAGGAACAGGCTACTTATAGAAGTGCGTCCACTGTTCAATGTCGTACGCGTCGAAACGGAGGCATGTCTGACAGGCAACGATTTCGTTATTCTATTTGCATGATATACATGCGTTCACAAATCAGTATTTGCCGCTTCGTATCAAACAAACTCATTAAAACCACAGTACACAGTAGTGCATGGATAATCGTATGTCGAAATTTAGTACTTAGCAAACCGGAAAAAGAAAAAAACGAAGACTGTATTGAGCTTACTGTATGTTGGCAGAAGAGAAAAGGAATTAAAAAAACAGATATGCCTCGAAAGCTGCCTATCGAATTAAATTCTTTCACTCCGGTACTGATAAGGGGTACTTTAAGGTACTAATACACCTTTCTGTGAAAATAATATTGAAATCCATTTCACACAACGAATTCGATATGTTATTTTGAGTGAAACCTAAAACACATCTAATCTAGATTTCGAGGGCTAAGCTTCAATACTGACTATCTCAATTTTTATTTAAATTAGAATTTATGCTCTTTCTTAATTAAAATAGGCGCTTAAGTTTACGATCCAAATGACAGTTCTTTTATAAAATCATGAAATGTCCACACTGACTATTGAGATTAAATATAACTATTTAAGAAATAGTTTTAAAACTCCCCTGAAAAATGAAAATAATTTAGATAGCCGGTAAAGATGCTTAGCGCCGATGTGATATTCTGCGACCGCAAAACAAAAAATTGTTTCATCAAGCAATCTAAGTTAATATCAATATTTTGAATTATGTGTAAATGTATGTTGAAATAAAAGAATCTAATTTTACTAATTATAAGTTTATTTATAAATTGCTAATCTTCAGCAGCTACAAAAACACTTTCGCTTTCTGTATGAAGGATAAACTTATAAGAGAGCGGTCCAAAAAATACTTCTATTTATATACCTTCAGTTAATATTAATCACTAATCCAGATTACTTATAAATCCTAATCCTAAGCAATTATAATTAAGAAAATAAATCCTAGACATTAGCTTATCCTATATTAATCTTTGGTGTTTTTACCAACAGTCAAAACCCTTTTAATCCTTACCTGAAAATAATATTTAATTATGATCATAACTACCATGATATACTTTCTACTTATTGATAATTCCTTAAACAAAAATTTAGAGAATTATAAACGAGCAAGCAGTAACTGCACTAACTGCAGAATAATTATTATAACAATTAAACTTGTAAAACTGCTTAATTACTAATCATCAATCGACATATATGTATGCTGTTGTGTTGTTCAGAACTATCTAAAGTTGATATGGGCAGAAAATTGACTTACGTTGCAGTTACAAGCTAATTTCAAGGTTATTTTCTACTCTTCATGGCTTACTAGCTTGTCACTAGCTAATTCTAAATTTCATTTTCTACTTCTTATAAAGTTAGCTAGTACTTTGTTAGCTTGCTACAAGCTGATTCCAAGGTTTTTGTATTGAAAATTGCTAGCTTTCTACACGAAGATGCAGTCAAATAAATATTTTAAAATATCTTACAATCCAATCGACTTGATCAAGATTGTTGCAATTCGTAGAAAAAGAATACTCTATGAAAGTACATATAGTTTAAGGGGTTAGGGGTACTCAGAGGCCTGAAAAAATGATGATTTTCAATAATTTTTTTTTTGTAGTTAATTACTTTATTTGACAAAAATAAAAACATATCTTTATTAGAACACGTTTCGATTTGACTTCACGAAAATTTCAAAAAAAATAATTAATAATTCAAAAAGTTATCGCTGTTTTTGTAGAGCCCGTTCCTCCCGAAGTCCTTTGCGGTGATCATCATAAGTCCTTGGAGATTCATCTAAAATCAATCGGACAAGAAAAATTAGTTTTATTAATAGATAATCTTGTGCCTGATCTGAAGCTTTTTACATTAAATTGGGGAGATATTCATGACAATGAAACCCGAAAGGTCGGTTGCTTGCAGCTGTTTCTAGCTACCTGCTCTCGAATGCCACGTAGCACCCGAGCGTCCTTTGGTCATTGTTAAATAACTCGAAAAGAATTTGTCGGATTCACTTCAAATTTTCACACAATATTTTTAAAATATTATACTTTAAGAAAATGCAAAAAAAAAAAAATCGATTTTTTGAAAATTCTGACTACCCCTAACCCCTTAAATTATGAGAGTTCGGCGGCGACTCATACTTAAAACAAATTGTAGGGTATAAATTGCCGATGTAACGAAAAAGCACTGACTCAGTTATTTTTCTATAATGTATGTAAAAACGAATAAGATAAAATTCATTATCGTATTATACATTTATACCGCTCTTATAACCTCTTTAAATATAAGTTGCCACCGAACTATCGCAATTTAAACTATAGCTGTATGTTACTTGATAGAACTGAGTTAATTTTATTGAACTTTCTTTGCCAAACTAAATTCTGAGACCAAATTAAAAGTATGTAAGTATACCATGCAGGCGAGTATTTGAACCAATCAAATAGCTACATATGGTATTAGCATAACTTAATCAAAGGGAAAATAAGCAATCTTAATGTTTCAGACTACAGACGAATAAATCACAAAGCGTTAGAAGTACAACGTAATATATGCTGTAATAATTAGAGTGATGCTTCAAAATAAATCAACGTCCAATAAAAACAGACAACTAGACGCAGACACATTGCTGGAATGTTTTAAGACAAGTGTTAAGATAAAGGAAGGTCTGGAACTTGAAGACCTGGTCGTTAATTACCAGAAAAAGTTACCAGAGACAATTACAAAGCGGCGTAATCGGTGCGTCAGCCATCGTAATTAAAGCACAAGTTTTATAACAGCAATTAAGTTTGTCTGATTAAAATGCTTTCCGCGCCATGAACCAACGCATTAAAGATCGCGAATTCGTTAAACATCGCCAAAGGAACCGCTAACGATGTCCTTAACTGGAAAACAACGTCCTGTATCGCAACATTCAAGCAATGCGACGTAATAAAGATCAAGAGGATTGTTCTAATTTGCAATTTGCAGCGATCTTATTATTAGATAATACTATAAATTACTTGTAAGGCTTATGACAGATATGAATAAGGGTCATTTTATAATTTATACAAGCGATATTACGTGTCTCGAAATTTTAAAACAGAATAATGCGAAATAACTTTTATTTAGGTAGAGATTCGTTTTTCTGCTCCTTATTCAAAATCATTGGTGTACAAGCTGATATGACTTAGGGTTGATTTTTTCTATGGGCCGTGTACCTTGACTTAACTTCTATAAATCTGTATTATGTATTGATATGGTTGACTGGCAGGACAGTAAACGTCTAATTATTTGTAATAGGTCACAATACTATAGAAGATATTAACATCTGAGTTGTACATTTTTTATTCTTTGATCAATAAACAGATTTAACGTTGTAAAAAATCTGTATGTGATATCACATCCTACGACTTTCCATCTCTTTTATGCTACAGAGATACATACGAGCATGAGTGTGATACATCGTTTACTATAACTAACAGCTGGTCCTACATCGCATCAAGTTTTATATTGCAATGGTTTTGACAAAAAAATCTCAATTACTTATTTCTTAGGTGACGTCATACGCCGAGCTGACAGACGCAGCAAAACTAAAATTCAAATTTTAAATAGCTGTACTTCCGTTAATTGTTTTATATTTAAGTAAAATGAAACGCTGTTACACATATTATATTAACCTATATTTGAATCAAAAATTATCTTTCTTAGTTAAAGTGCAGTTCAACAAAATTTAAAATGGAGGGGTGTTAAGTAAAGAAAATGTACTTTTGTGATTTGAACACTTTTTATAACACTTTGAATGGTATACTTTTATGAATAATGTAAAATATTCATGCTATTCGTCGAAAGTGTAAGACCCTTACTAAACATATAACCATATTTTCTAAAAAAATCGATTTTGGAATTAACACCCGTTAAGTAAACGTAAGCAAACATAATTCAAAAGACGTAAACCGAATTATTAATTGTAAAGTTCATTCTCACCTACCGTTTTAGTTTTAGTTGAATTATATCATTATAGCATTATATAGGTCTAAACTCACTTCATAAGTTATTTTTATTTGTTAACGTTTCTCTGTGATACAAATATTGACTGCGTATCTTTTTTAAGACTGTACTCGGTACGTATGTTTTGGCGAATTGAACACTGAGCCAGGAGAAGCAAGGTGAGGGGATCTCATACAATCACACATATCCGAGTAATGGCAGACCCCCACGACACCCCAATACTGAGCGAGTATTGTGTGCGAGTAGAAACGAATACAAAAAAAGTTCGGAGTTCGCTACTCGGACTAGATACAGATTACTGTGTGGATTACACCTTACTCCGTTTTGCGACTGAAATATACAATTTAAAATTGCAATATAAAATTAAAACTAAAACTATTCTTAGAATCTGCTTAAAATTAAACTAATGATATTTCTTCTTTTTTCTCCTCGTGTCACTATTTCTGTCTCTTTCTCATCTAATTAACCAATTTAAACTGCAGGCTTCTCCTCCTTTCCTCTTTCTCTTTTCTTGTTGTCTGTACCTCCGTCATCTACCGGTCTCCTCTCAGCACGTACTCTATCTCCTTTCACTAACAATCTTAAACTCGCATTTTCCTCTTATATGCTCCATCGTCTCTTTTTCTCGCTTACTCATTCTGCAGACCCTTCCCTCTATTTCTTCCAGTATCTGTTACCCTTCTCTTCCTCTCTATTCTGAATCCTGATATTCTCCAAGTGTAGTTTTATGAATAGTTCTAAGTTAATTAAATGAAATGAATATAGTGATTTAGAGTGGAGGAATGTAAAGCCCAGCGGCACGAATTATAATTATAAAAATAATTTTATAAAAATAATTATAAAAAGTATGCAACTAAAACTTAAAATAAAAATAGTAGTTGTTATCATTCACTTAAGACTAATTAATCCTAAAGTGATTAAGATAATTCGTCTACATTTAAATTCGTATATCATACTGCCGACGTACTATTGTTAAGACGTAATTAAATCTGTTATAGTAAACAATGTAATTTGAACTTTCCGGGTGGATTTCATATTTCTTAAATATTTAATTATTTACTTAATTAATTTTGCGTTTGTTCTTTTATAACAACGAAATAATCACATGGATTCCAAAACGAGTGGGGAGATAAGGATAATTCAAAAGATAAATGTAAAGGAAAACAAAGACTCAAAGCATTTCTGAGAAACAGCAAAATCCCAGTCCAGATCGTTCCCAGCTAACAAGGTAAGATGTTCCCTGGTACGACTGATCCCAGGGGAATCAGCTTGCGGTGCCTGAGGGTGGCGTTGGGACTTGGGAAAGGAAACCCAGAAGGAATCTTTATATTTTCATTTTATTGTCTGTGCTAATGTCGGGTTCAACAGGTTCGTTTTATATTTTCCTTTGTGGTATTAAATGGTACGCAATATAAGACGGTACGAAGAAGACAAAGAGCAACTCCTCAGCTTCCACAATGAGTTACAGTAAAGCAGTGCCGTAATTAGGGTGGTAAAGAAAAGTTGTCTGCTTTGTTTTAATTTTATAATATTAATCTTTAATATTGTTCTTATCGTTTAAATTATATAAGGTTCTATGCCAACACTGCTATATATTCATGCACAAGTCAGCCATTTTGTTTGATCTGTCTGCGTTGCTAACATCGTTGACGTCGATGGTACAAAGACGTCCATCGTGTTAGATTTTAATTATAAAACTCGTTAACGACAAGTCAGTGAGTAACGTGCACTAGACGCACCTAAATAGCGTGCAACAAAAGCCGCTAGCATCTAAAATAGACAGTTCAATACAATACTCAAACATATTGCATAATTTGGAGAAATACAAGTTTCAATTGTAACTAAGTGACACATTTTTTAATCCATTGTCCAAAGTGCTATTGGCTCGTAGTTTAAAGAAGACTTCAAGTTTAATGCTTTACCTGATTTATTTAAATCAGAACTCATGATACACCTTTACTCCAATATCTAGGGACAAGAAGCTGCTTTAGCATAGGTACTATTAAACTGATCTAACTGTTTAGCAAGGTTTTTAAAAGACACTCCTGTATTTATATGAAACTAGTGTTTTCTCGTCGCTAGAGACGTAATAACACTATGGGCAAAAGAAGCCGTAGAATATTTTTTCTCTTAAAACTTCTGATCCGAGACTCCAAATTCAACTGCCAAATTGTACAGAAATGTTGCTTAAGTTGCTGCGGCATTTGTAGCAGTTATGTAAGAAAATTTGAAGAGAATTTCTTCTCCTTAATTTATATTATGCAGCATAATTCGTATAAATTTTTCTAATTTTTTTTTACAGCTTTAAAAATAGATTTGTTCTAATTACTTGTATTTACTTGTCAATTGTACCTTACATACATGAATACTACAAAATTTGAAAATATCGCATCACCCAATAAGTTTGCAGGATGACATATAGATTATTAACAAATCCGTATGATTTTATGAAAAAATACCGTTCAAGCAATACAATAGTTTGACAAGTGTTACTCTAACTCGTAAACTAATAGTTGACATGTCATGAAATTTTGACATATATTCATTTATATGTCATCCTACGAACTTATTGAGTGATGTGTTATGAATTAATTAATATTCATACATAGTATAACATATTTTATATTAAAATAGATTTACAAATTATATACACTTTACCTATTAAATAATATAGCGTATTCAAATTTAATTAAATTTAAGTATTATATTTTGAAATGATTATTGAGCCTACATTACCCACAAAATCTTCTCGGGGGTAATTTTCGGGCGCCCTTTTCTCCTGATTATTATTTGAAACATCAGTTGGTGGACTAAATCGATTAGTGTTTAGTGCAGAGAATAAAATCTTCTTTCAACTACTCCAAATTCGCTTGATGTTCGTATAATTAAGATCCGATTAAAGAATAAGCCGATGAAATTTAATAAAGAGGAATAACTAGTAAAGTAATAATTTAAAACGAACATTGCTAAAGTGATTAAATGCATGTAAATATACTTTGGTAAGTGAGTCAATTAACTAGTTAAATACCAGTGAATCAGTCAATGCTCAGCTGTAGCAAACAAATAGCTGTTTCAAGCTTGAAAAGTTAAAGTTAAAAGGAAAAGTGCAACTAAAAAGTATAATAAAAGAAAGAAACAAGAGCGTATCATGTCGAAAGAAAGAGATGGCATGAAGTCTTTATTTCTTTGTTAAAATAAAAAATATTTGTGGGTTTAAATATAACAAACATTATACAAATAGTAAATATTCTTATACACTGTAGAATATAATTAAAAATATTGATAGACTGTTTATGTGCAAAGAGAGAAGGAATTGAAAATATTTAATATCATTACTGGATATTTTATTTGTTTCTGTAACAACCCTATTTAGTAGACCATGCGCATCCATTATGTTAATGCGGCTCTGGAATAGAGTTTGTCTCTAAGCTACGCTTTTCCATAAAATGGTACAAATTTGCATCTTTCAAGGTCATCTTTGAACCTGTGTTAAGATACAACACTGCCACAAAGTTGGATGGTATTAAGTTTGGAAGGAAGACAGGGATTTACCGTAGCATTGTGAAGCTTTCAGCCCGCTGGAGGGTTCTCCAGCTGTAGCCGCAGCCGGTAAGCAGATGGGAGCAGTCTTCTACAGATTATAATGTGACGTGTATTTAGTCTATGGTATACCCGTATATTCAGAAGCGAAAAGTTTTTGTGAATTAAAACAAAATAATGTCAACTTTATGTAAATTCCATAAGTTATTTCACTTTAAATCCATCTTAAACAATTCCTTATTAAAACTTTTTAAATTAATTTTAAAATGGTTTATAGAGAATACATTTTGATATATTACTAAGTGATATGAACTAAGGTTAAAGCAATGTATAATGTTAATGGTTTTTGATAAATTCCACGTTATAATATCGTTACAGAACTGTCTTGAGATGTTCCACGTTTGTAAAACTGTGTCTTTACCAAGAACACAAGGAAGATGTGACTGTTTCAAAATAGTCTTGACTCCTCATTACAGGTCATGGGAACATGAACAGTTACGACAAGTCTGTCCTAAGGTGATCCTAAGACAATATTGCTTGTTTTGTTTTTTCAAAGTATTCATATGTTTCAACGTGAATAATATTGTATACGTAAAATCTAAAAACATGGACTGGAAATTTAGAAATTTGGACTGTATGTATATCAGGACTATCTTCAGCAGATTGAAGAGGAGCGCAACTCAAGACTTAATTAAATGAAATAATAAATAGATGTAGATGCATCACTGGGTACATACAGAGCAAGTAGAATTTTATTACAAACCTATTATTAAATGTCCTATGATATATGACAGATTGCTATATATATATTTTTAAAATAAGTAAACTAATAAGGAAATTCCCATGTTTTTGTTAAGCGAGATATTAATGATACATGATGCCTCGATACTCCAGGAACTCCAACATACTAATAGTAAAACAAATAACCACATAAAACTTTATAACTTAGCTACTCTAACTCTAACTCTAACTCTAACCTAATGACAGACATCGAACGACAGACAAACTTTTAAAATTCGATACAAAGCTCGAGACAAATAATCCATTTGACAAACTCAGCACGTTTCCATTTATGCGCCATTTTTCACGTATAAATTCTAACTAGATAAACAAAACAAGAAGAAGGCAAGAAGTAAAGCTCTCCTATAGCTTTTAACACTGTCTATGTGTACTTTAGTATAAAGGAAATTTCGTTATTTACCCTTAAAAGTATCAACCCCTAAGTAAAGTCACGTAAAACATTTGCTTCAGCTTGTTTATAATTTAGCAGTACGAGTACATTTGGGAAATGGGCGCGTAAGTACAAACAACATTATCTGGATTACATAAGCCCCATTCGTTATTCGTTATCTGTTATTCGTTATTCGTTATCAACTTCTACGTCATTCAGAACAATAAGAAAAAACTACCATTTTGTTACACTGTTCTTCATGAATAGTATATATTGAAAAATGAATGCCTTGAAATTAATGTATGGCAATTCGAAAGATAATGCTTACAATTACGTTGTGAACCATACATCGGTGAACCTAACAGTCTGACCGACACTAGTGGTGTAAAGAAATTAGCAGTCAGCAGTCTGATCGACCATCTGGTAATCGCTATTACAGAGTTCAAAAGAAATCTAAACAGTTCATTTTATTAGTAATAACTGAACAGCACAATTAAAAAAAACATTTGCATTGATACATTGGTATGTATATATATTTATTTTGAAGTATATAAATTCACAAAGTATATCAAATTGTCATAAAAATTAAATTTGCCCTATTTGTAGCGTAACGAAACCTAGACTGCTAACTCGAGAGTATTAGGTTTGATGACGTGTGATTTGAGAACTACATCTTTTCTATTTTTTTGTTTTCATTAGATATATTGATTGTTGTGTATTCAACAAAAATTAGTTGAATTTTGTAGATTTATTTACTTTTACAGTAGCATACTCTTGTTTAGTCTTTTCTCTTTCATCTTGTTTATTATTTGGAGAGTTGTTTTCAATATTACTTAGTCGGGAAAAATGTACCACTTAAACACAAAACGTAAATTGATGTAATATTTTTTACGCAACGTTACGTTTTACTATTTACTAAAGTTTAACATAATTATATTGCATTGACATTAAATAAATGCAAAATACCTTTAAAAGCCTTTTATTAATATATTAGTTTATTACTACGAGTAACCTTAAATAATCTTGCATAGATAGTTTAAGTAACGTCAAAAAACAAAAATGTATGTCGGAGGAAAGCTTTTGTTATGTAATTTTACATTATATTAACTTTAGGAAAATAATGTAAAAGGTGTTTACTTTTTGTGAGATTACATCAACCTTAAATAAATAAGTTTGTTTCTCGGGTACCGACTTTGACTCCGGTATGAAATGCATACAGTAAATAACAGAAATAAACTAATAATTAATTAAGATTTAGAGTGTAAAGCTAGACACGTTTCTTTAATTTTTTGTTGTGTAATGGTCGTCTAATTACACTAAATAGAAAGTAAAGGAATTTCTAAATTCCTGTAAATGCTTTGTATCCATTGGAATTTCTTAAAATATTAAAGTTATGATTATTTTGTTTAAAATTTTGGCACCATTTCAGTTCAATTTACAGCAGATATGAGAAAATGTACAAAACTTGATTAGATATAATAGAACTTATTAAGTTATGACAGTCCGTTTGATAAGTGACAGTTTTTAGATTATTATAAAAAACTATAATTGGGAAATTTGTTAAATTATTCCAAAGTAATTGTATATTTTACAATACTACTTCGACCAAGGAGATGACAAGGTGAAATGGTTTATCAAAATCTGCAGCATACAAAGGGTTCTATCGTTTCTGTTCTGGACAACTTGAGGTTAAAAACGCGATACTCTCTGGTCGATCAATTGTGGAAAATGTCGATGATATTCTAAAGAAAATTGAATAAGATTGGCATATATTTCATCTTAGGACATCACTGTGAAATTAAACATTGGCCAAAGAACAGTTTTGATCCATTTGCATAAAGCTGGATACAAAAACAAGCTGGATATTTGGGTAAAATTTAATGAACCGAATTTCCATATCTGAATCACTGCTAAAACGTAACGCAATCGAAACATTTTTGACGAGGTTGATAACTGGCGATGAAAAGTGTGGTGTATACGACAATAATGCGCGAAAAAGATCATGGTCCAAGATGAATGAAGCCACACAAACGATAGTAAAACCCAGAATGACGTCACGTAAGGTAATGCTTTATGTTTTGTGGGCTTAGAAGGGAAATGAAAAGATTATCAATCAAAACGGCTCATATTTCTTTTAATAAAGTTCATTTAAATTATACAAGAAATGGGTTTGAATTATTGTGTATAAACTTCACGAACTTTTTGCTTGACCCATTATTTAAACTCGTTACTGTGATAACAATGTCTAAATTTGAATGAGGGTAACCCCAAATGCTGCTGGTACTCTAATACGCTATAGCTCTTCACTTAATAATAACTGTCTTAAGATAATTGTAAATATATAGAAACAAGACAATATGAAAACTTGGATCAGAGAAAACGCTAAAAATTTTGTTCTAAGACGTTATTTTTGTAATAAAATAAAGCCTTGTTTCTGACCTGTTTCGTTGCTTAGAAGAACTTTGTGTGATATCTGTGTATAGACGTCAACACGAGCAGCCATTTTTGTTTTTGATGCCATTGAATTTCGTTAAAGATCTCGACGATGTCACTTATAATATGTGTATATGTATAGAGTGTGTAGGTAGACGCAAATTAAAGTGCTTTGAAGTTATCAAGTTATGAAACACGAGCTGTGAACTATCTGAAGTTATCAAACAATGAATATCTAACAACATCGTGCTTCTAGTAATATTTTCATAACGAGCAAAGCCTTCAGAACTTCAAATACGGTATAATAAGCCCAGAAGAGCTTTGTGCCACGGTGAAGTGTACGAGTATGTTACTTCGAACAACTTGTAATACTTTCAAAACTTTAAGAACTATGTACGAGTATCATAGCAAATTAAACCTCGTACCTATCTCAATACTTCAGTAACAGTCAAACTAAACCTCTTCCCTTAACTATTAAGTTTTATTTATTTTAAACTGCTTGAAATTATATAGGATCTGATATTCTATTAACTTTTAGGCCGTGCTCGGACTCGTATGTACGATTACTCGTGCTTTTTGTCGATCATTTGGCGAACGACCTGAATCACACATGTTATTAAGGAATGACCAATATTCAACATACGAACATTTTTCATAGAAACGCCGAACTTTTGGCACATTAGTTTAAATAAAATATTGAATACATTATAACAGTGACTTGTTTATTATAAGATAAATACTTATCAAACATTGTTAATTATGGGTAATAAGCGTTAAGGTAAATGTTTGTCGAATGAGCACTCGTGTTCGTACACGAAAGCCGACTTAATTTTACAAGTGTCAACCATTTGTAATGATTATATGACTCGTAGTATTCTTAAATGAAAAGTCACAAATTGAAAGTGCTATACAACCAGTACTATACTAAGAATGATGGGAGAAAATTGGAGCTCTATTTGATATGGGGTCTATCTCAAATATCTAGTATTTTAAATTTTTTGAGATCCCACACAAAAGACAACTACATTTTCTCATCCCGAAAGCATAATATAATCAGTGATCACTGCTCACTTCTAACAGCTACTGAAATCTGTTATTTTGACGGTCGTTGTTTGAAAGATTGTAACATAATCGGATTGCAAATACGGAGTGCTTATCAATCACCTCCCCTAATTCATTCATATTTGACAACAAAAGCAGTAGAGAATAAATGGCGTAGTAAAAACTGGACGGTCTTCTAGGTGGTATCCTACACCACTAAGTCTTATTAGTTAATAAGGTATTTGAGTCGTAATAATAAAAATATAATATTATTGCGGATGTGAACCATGACTTCATATCTATAAAACTATTATATTGATAAAGTTAGCTATCAGAAACACAAATGTCCAATTATTGTATAACAAGCCACAATATTATAGTAGATATTAACAATTAAAAGTAATTTTGACCCTTTAATCATTAAAGGGTTCCAAAGTTATTAAAAAAAAAATCTGCATAAGATGTCACATCCGATAATTTGCCATCTCTTTTATACAATAGAGACGCTTGCGTCATTTACTACTAATGGCTGAGTTGTGTATCCTATTATGTTCTATATTATGTATTTGTGAAAAATAATCTCGATTACTAATTTCTCTTATGACGTCATACTCAGAACTACCACAAGCGGCAAAGCTGAAATTTTAAACAGCTATATTTCCATCAACTTTTGAATATTTAAAGAAATAGAAACCTAAATATACTTATAAATTATATTTCTTTAGTTGGTGACATTGACCAGAGATATTACAATTGCATTCTGGTCAGGCGAGCTAATGGTATATATAAGTTATAGCTACTTTCATTTTTGTGCACAGAGTAACTGCCTAGTCCGACTCCAACAAAGTAAATTGGTACAAAACTCTTCATTCGGACTCCATGGATAACGTTGTAAGACATAACGGCCAACACAGTTGATAGAATTCAGATAGAAGACAGAGCTGACAGAATTCACTGTGCATATTGTTAAGCTATCATAAATAAATTAAATAAAAAGGAATTGACAATTTGAATAATGAACTTTAAATGTCGTTTCTTTGATTTCTGGTAAGATAGTATGATTTAAGTTAAACAGTGTAATTATTATAATGTGTTACATACTCTAACATAAAAGTCTTTGATTTTGGAAGCCATACAAAAATTATTAATGAAATGTCTTATACATATACAAATATACATATATATATAAGACAATGTCTTCAGTTTTATTAGGAATTGTAAATATTAAACAAACTCATGTGTTGTTTCTGAAATTTAAACTTTATTTTGGTAATTTACATACACATTTTAATAATTACATTGTTTAACTTAAATCATACTTGAAATTGAAAGAAACACATTTAAAGTTTATTATTTACCATAAATTGTAAATTCCTTTTTATCTAATTTTATTATAACCTCACAATGTGCACTTAACTGTCTAACTAATTAAATCCATAAGTTTAGTAGACTCCAAATATCAACTATGTTTGCCGTTATTCCTACAGTAACATCTATTGAGTTCATGAGTATATGTTTTGACTGAACGGTCACTGTTTTACCGACAGACGACCAACTACATTAAAAGCACGACCATAAATAATTAGGTCTGAAGTCCTTTAACAATGCATCTATACTTCATAACACTTACACTTTCTTTGAAATTCTCGATATGTTCATTGTTTATATTCGCGTCATGACACCGTCGGGCGTCGGGTCGTTCCGTTTCACGATACACGCGTTTCGGAATTTCTTTGAAGCGCTTTAACTTTTCACAGGGATGTGTTCTTGGAGTGACGTACTATTTTTTCATTTTTAAGGAACGTGTTTCCATATTAAATTCATGGCCTGAGAATATTTAATGCGGCATCCACGGCGCAGTGAAGCATAACTCAAAGAAGACTAAACGAGCCGAGCAGTCTGAATGGATGGGCTGCGAGCAACACGAGCACGGCAGTATGGAGCATCGCAGAATATTTATGATAACACGAGCAGCAAAGTTTTTTGTTTGCATCTTTTAAAACACACCGCAGACTTTACTGATACAGACAGCAAAATAAATTATTAAGATACTACCTTCACTTCAATTTTTCAGCGATTTCACTGACATGGGCATATCCACCTCACACTTTATATTGACTTTATATGTACTGTAGTCAAACTTCCTGCGCTTTTTGAAATTTGATTTAAAGACATACGTTACTGAAGTAGAAATTTGAACGTAAATTGCGCATAGTATATCACGGTGGCCCTTATATATTCTTTGTGATTTTTGTAGTAAATAAAAATGATATTCACATTTTTCTCGGAAATCGTTAGTCCCACTTAAAAAAATGGGTGATAATGTATGCATTTTTAATAGGTCTACAAAATACTTTTTTGTAAGTAATTATTATTTTGCAAGATAAATAAATAAAATGGATTTTTCAATTTCAAGTCTCTTGAAGCACACATTCCTTTATCTGATTGATCCGACATTTTACACAAATTTCTTTTATGCGATTGCACCCAGGAGAGTTAACAAAGCAGGGTAAACAAAATTCAAAGTTTGAGAATAAAGGTCACCTAAATAGTAACCTGATAATTAAATTTGTGAAGACGAAGAAATTGTTAATCATATTATGTGTGTTGCATTATGGATCTAATTCCACAAATTTACATTCTTTCCCGCGAAAAATATGAGTACAGTAGAGCACGAACTGTGGTTTAATTGATTGTAAACTGTAATACCACTGATATATAAATCTACTGGTCTAATGTTTTTATTATAAGAGTATATTAGTAGCCTTAAGACAGTCTATGTGTTCAGCAAAAATAATGGAAATATTCGAGAAAGTTTATTTAAAATATGAGAAAGTCATTTAAAAGCGTCGTTTTTGAAGCTTTCCTCTTCAAATGCCTCATTTAGTAGGCAAAATTTCAGTTTATATTTAAATAACTCTCGAATGAATCATCGTTTTTGTGACGTCATCATTCAGCGATGAAATTTTATGATCAGTCTAAAATGATAAGCAGAATATGGTACTTAATGCAGTTGTTCACTGACAGTCAGATTCAAAAGTACATCTTGGCGTATTACGCAAATAAAATAGCTGAAGCGATTAGTTACTCTTTAAAACCCATGACTTATCGTTTCCACTTTCAGGTGGAACGTATAGTCTTTCCTTGAAAGGAACCAGAAAAACTGTTCCTCCTAAAAGGTCAATCTTAAAAAATAAAAGTAATTCTCTTTAAATTACAAACGCAATACTAAATAGCATCAAGACGTATTTGTAGACACAGATTCATTGTAATACAGAAATGTTCATAACTACCTCGCTGACGTCATCGTACTAATCATCGACTATTTTTGCTAAACCGCGCTTAGTTCGTAGTAATATTATAGTACTGTTTTTAAACAATTTTTATAATATATAAAATTGTCATAAAGTTCCTGCATTACGTACTGGAATTTAATCAAAGCCCATGTTAAAATTACAAAATTTTAATTTCGATTTTATAAAACCAGTATGGTCATTTTTCAATTAATTACGCTCATTCAATTTGTATTTATTCAAAGCATCAAACGAACAACTGCAAAACTCTAAAAATGTAATTTTGAAGTGAAAATAACTTGACCTTTCGTGATCTTTTTTCACTCCGCATTATCTTAGAAGTTGCCCATCGCTCATTTCCTTACTTTGTTGCCGTGGATAACAAAAGATTCTGCATTTTATTTTTCTTATAATAACATTACAATAACTAACACTATTTGTTATACATTTTTCATAGTTACTTTAGTTTACTGATAAACCACACGGTTCTCTGCAGCGCTGATGTAGCTCACCAGTCCATTATTTATCACACTCCATTGTCTAAGACAAAGAATACTTTGTAGCTGTTCCTTGCAATACAATGGGAACTGCGCTCCATCAGATATAATTGAACTTTGCAGAACAAATCTGTGCTTTATTGTGTTTCGACAGGAAGATTGAACATCGAACACAGACTAGAATATAATTTTTCCTTTCCTTTTAATTCATTTTTTTTTTATGAAGTAAAATATTTAAGTTTTGGTAAATGTTGGCATTTGTTGCAGTTTCACCTTCGTAAACTTTACGTTGATAGATGGCAGCTGCAGCATTTCCGACTGTGATGCATTGCTGGGTAAATATGTTTACAAAACAAACAGTTGCATAAAAACTCTTCTTCTTGAACTCCTTTTATGTTAGCTCATATATTTCTGCTTTCGATGATCAATCATTTTTCAACATGTTAAAAAATCACATAAAACTTATTTATGAATGTGAAAATCAATGATTTTTTTAAAACAGTGGTTTCCAAAGTGTTCGAATTAATATTTTTGAAATGAATCTGTACTTCATTGTACAAAAGATGAATGTAATCGATAATCGTTAATCGTTAGATAATGTGTAGATCTAAAATGTTATAATCAATTTTAAAAAAAAGCTTAAACATTTCTTTAACTGTGTGCGCTTTTGTTCTTTAAATAGTTAACTTCTATACAACGCTATTAATGTTTTTGTGTAATAAAACACGGTTTGTCAAAACGATTTTGTAAATACATTTAAATGTTGGCACAAAGTAGCCACCTACATTCAACTTTTGTACTAGGAAGTACAGTTTCTCCTTAAAATGCCATCCTGGGGGTCAAATGAAGAAGAATAATCTAAAAAAATAAATATTTTTATAATTGTCCTTGTAGTTCGAAAGGTTTCTTCTTCAGTTGAAGTACCTTATCAAAACTAGGGTTTATACAAAAACCTACTTTTTGAAAAACCGAATTTTTGTCAAAAAACAAAAATAAAATTAAAAAAAATATTTTATTTCATTTATATAAATTAACAAAAAACAAAATCAATATCAAAAGTATATTACATATTACTTACACAAAATATCGAAAACTCAAAGAAAAATTTCAAATAATAAATAGGAATAAAATAGGATTTGTAAATTAATACGGTTTTAAAAAATATAGAATATCCACTGAAGGGTGGCTAAGTCTTGTTCTTATTTTGGACACAATATTCCCTGAAATTGAAAATACGCGTTCACTAGCTACTAAGCTTTCATAGTTTGCAGGGCATCAAATCTTAAATCTAAGTTTTTTGTTATATTATTGTTACAATTTTACTTAGTGGCGACGACGGGGTTCTTTTAATTGCCGAGCGGAGGCAATTGTTTACACTATTTAGTCGCGTTGTAACTTATATTTAGAAATAGCCACAATTCAAATTAAAAGAAGGATTGACACTTTTATAAACTTTATTTATTAACACAAAAACAATTACAACTACTTTACAATTATTACGGTTTATTAATTTACTTATTAGTTTTACTGGCTGATGTTTCTTGCGGTCTGACTGCTGTTGTAAAAACTCTTCTCACTGACTGACTAACTCCCACTGACTAACTATCGCGGACTAACTTAATAACGCTGACTCTTGTTTGCAGACTAACTCGCGACGCGATGCTTTGCTCCTTTTATATTAGCGGTTTACGCAGCAGACTACCCCTGATCACGACTCTTTTGACTTTCTAGAATATTCCTATAATTATCCAAATACGCTGTTTGACCTTCCGACTATTTCTATGACGTTCCATTCCATACGCGTAGTATTTAGTTCTAGAACGTTCACATGTAAACAATAACACAAGTGCAGTTGTTTACATTCATTTCCAGGAACACACACGCGTATGAGTTATGCGCCAACTAGTAAACAGCCTCGTTATCGAAACGTCTAGATATTTGTGCAGGGATGGGCAACCTTTTCTGCTACTTCCAGCTATTATTTTATAACCATAATTTCTATATACTCAGACGCCCGCAAATCCGTAACACTTTCCCCCTCTTTAAAAGCGCTCGTCCCGAGTGCTTATAATTTTCATCGGGCGGCTGAATCGGCTGGTTCCCAATCCGGAGCATTTTTCATCTTTCTTCATTATCGAGCCAGTCTCGGTGAACGTTGATGCATTTCCCTCGGGCTGACCTCTGCACGTTGTAGATCACGTCCCAACTTACGGATAGTTTCAAATACGGTTCTTCCTTTCCGGCTTACAGCTTAGTGCTTCGTCTTCTATTTTTCTTACGATAATTAAGCCATACTGCATCACCTTTGCAACAGCGCTGACTAAGTTTGCCACAATCGTAACGCTTTACGTAGCGATCCATTGCTCACGGTGTTCTTACGAAAACGGGTGGACTTCTTCTAGTTCTTGCGCCCTGGTTTCGCAGTACTCTTCGGAAGGTGTCCTCACAATGTATGTGACATCTTCGTTTCACTAATGTACAACTTCTGCCGTATCTTCTGTAGGGTTGCATGGGTCTATAAATGTTCACCTGATTAAATCCACTAGGGAGCTTTTTAGGTCTTCACCTGTTTGGACCTATGAGGGAGCTTTTTAGGTCTTCACCTGTTTGGACCTGCTAGGGAGCTTTTTAGGTCTTCACCTGTTTGGACCTATTCCCTTCTATTGTTTGTTAGTGGTGAGGGAAGTTTGCGCCATTCGCAATAGATTTTCTGCCCCTGTCGTAAGGCCATTGAATTCCTCTTCTTCTTCTCAAATTACCACGGCTTCTGCTTTCATTTTCTTGATCCAAATTCTGTTCTTTGTTCATGGCCGGAGTAGCTTGTAGGGGGTAGAATGCAGTGGAGGCGCTCCATGCGTAGTTCACTTCAGGAACTTGTGTTATTGCTTTAATCTGAAGCGCGGTCGTAGAAGCTTCATTAATGTTCTTTAGCTTCGTAATTATTATGGCCCCTTTTAATCTGCGCTCTCGTACTGCGTTCGTGAAATATCTGGGGGCTTTACCTGCAGCACGGTTTACTAATCGATCGATGTCAGTCACAAGGTCCGCTGATCTTTCTTCTGTAGCTTGCTTACTGTTCTTTTGAACGATTTCAACGCGTTTTTCTTTTTCTTCAATTTTTGTCTCCACCATCTCTTGTATTGTCACTGATTGGAGACTTTGTGTCACATTATCTTCTGTTTTATTTATACGCGTTTCTAATTCCTTTCTGGATCCTCGGCAAGCTTCTTCGACAGCTTGCAACTGCATTTGGAACGCATTAAACTTCTCGCAGATTTGTTCTTTGAACCTTTCTGTTTGTTCTTGAATTATTTTACTTTTTTCAGCCTGTTCTTGAAATTTCTCGAACATCTCTTCTTTAGATTTTTCGGCCTGCTCTTGAATTTTTTGAACATCTCTTCTTTAGACTTTTCGGCTTGTTCTTGAATTTTCTCGAACATCTCTTCTTTCATCTCTCTTAAATCAACTTTTTGTATTTCTCTTATCTCTCTAAGCTCTTTTAATATTTCCTCCATTTTTGTTGCGTATTGTGTTGTCAATTGTTTTAAAGTTATTTTCTAGAATTTCTGGAAGGTTCTGGAACTTTCTGGAAGTTTCTTCGAAGTCGATATTTCTGTTTTTCTTGAACCTTCCTCTTCTGAAAATCCCTCTTGCTGCAAATCCCGACTAGAAGTTTCTGGAAGTCTCTTCAGAAACGTAGTTTCAGACTTTCTCGATTTTTCTTCCTGGAATTATCTTCGCAGCGGTAGTAACTGTAGCTACCCCACATCTGACACCAAATGTTACAATTTTACTTAGTGGCGACGACGGGGTTCTTTTAATTGCCGAGCGGAGGCAATTGTTTACACTATTTAGTCGCGTTGTAACTTATATTTAGAAATAGCCACAATTCAAATTAAAAGAAGGATTGACACTTTTATAAACTTTATTTATTAACACAAAAACAATTACAACTACTTTACAATTATTACGGTTTATTATTTTACTTATTAGTTTTACTGGCTGATGCTTCTTGCGGTCTGACTGCTGTTGTAAAAACTCTTCTCACTGACTGACTAACTCCCACTGACTAACTATCGCAGACTAACTTAATAACGCTGACTCTTGTTTGCAGACTAACTCGCGACGCGATGCTTTGCTCCTTTTATATTAGCGGTTTACGCAGCAGACTACCCCTGATCACGACTCTTTTGACTTTCTAGAATATTCCTATAATTATCCAAATACGCTGTTTGACCTTCCGACTATTTCTATGACGTTCCATTCCATACGCGTAGTATTTAGTTCTAGAACGTTCACATGTAAACAATAACACAAGTGCAGTTGTTTACATTCATTTCCAGGAACACACACGCGTATGAGTTATGCGCCAACTAGTAAACAGCCTCGTTATCGAAACGTCTAGATATTTGTGCAGGGATGGGCAACCTTTTCTGCTACTTCCAGCTATTATTTTATAACCATAATTTCTATATACTCAGACGCCCGCAAATCCGTAACACTTTCCCCCTCTTTAAAAGCGCTCGTCCCGAGTGCTTATAAAGAGGGGGAAAGTGTAGGCCGAAAACACTAAAGAAGAGATGTTCGAGAAATTTCAAGAACAGGCTGAAAAAAGTAAAATAATTCAAGAACGGTTCAAAGAACAAATCTGCGAGAAGTTTAATGCGTTCCAAATGCAGTTGCAAGCTGTCGAAGAAACTTGCCGAGGATCCAGAAAGAAAAAGTAAAACGCGTTGAAATCGTTCAAAAGAACAGTGAGCAAGCTACAGAAGAAAGATCAGCGGACCTAGTGACTGACATCGAACGATATGTGAACCGTGCTGCAGGTAAAGCCCCCAGATATTTCGCGAGCGCAGTACGAGAGCGCAGAATCAGAGGGGCTGTATTATTTACGAAGCTAAAGAACATTAATGAAGCCAAAATACAAGTTTCTGAAATGAACTGCGTATGGAGCGCCTCCACTGCATTCTACCCCCTACAAGCTACTCCGGCCATGAACAAAGAACAGAATTTGGATCAAGAAAATGAAAACTAGCCGTAAGTTGGGACGTGATCTACAACGTGCAGAGGTCAGCCCGAGGGAAATGCATCAACGTTCACCGAGACTGGCGCGATAATGAAGGAAGATGAAAAATGCTCCGGATTGGGAACCAGCCGATTCAGCCGCCCGAAGAAAATTATTAGCACTCGGGACGAGCGCTTTTAAAGAGGGGGAAAGTGTTACGGATTTGCGGGCGTCTGAGTATACAAAAATTATAGTTATAAAATAATAGCTGGAATTAGCGGAAAAGGTTGCGCATCCCTGCACAAATATCTAGACGTTTCGATAACGAGGCTGTTTACTAGTTGGTGCATAACTTATACGCGTGTGTGTTCCTGGAAATGAACGTAAACAACTGCACTTGTGTTATTGTTTACATGTGAACGTTCTAGAACCAAATACTACGGGTATGGAATGGAACGTCATATAGAAATAGTCGGAAGGTCAAACAGCGTGTTTGGATAACTATAGGAATATTCTGGAAAGTCAGAAGTGTCGAGACCAGGGGAATTGTACTGCGTAAACCGCTAATATAAAAGGAGCAAAGCATCGCGTCGCAGTCAGTGAGCGCAAGTGAAAGTCAGTGGGAATAAGTCAGTCAGGGTCAGTTTTACATCAGCAGCCAGTCCGCGAGTAATAATCAGTCAGCAACAGTAATTAAGTGAAATAATAAAGAGTAATTGTAAACAGTTGTTAATTGTTGTAATTGTTTTTGTGTTAATAAATAAAGTTTATAAAAGTGTCAATCCTTCTTTTAATTTGAATTGTGGCTATTTCTAAATATAAGTTACAACGCGACTAAATAGTGTAAACAATTGCTTCCGCTCGGCAATCAACTAAAAAGAACCCCAGTCGCAGGCGTAATACGGCGTATATTTAGAAGGTTCGAGAATCCTAGTCTCCCTTCCCTTAATCCTCGCTCGCACATACAAATCTTGTACATTTGGCGTCCTAGAAGGTTCCAGAGCCAGACTCCCTTCATTTCCCTTTTACGCCCTTACAAGTTTGTAACATTTGGTGTTAGAAGCTGAAGAGGATAGTTGCTACGAGCACTATTTCTATGACGTTCCATTCCAT
This sequence comes from Panorpa germanica, assembly GCA_963678705.1. NCBI lineage: Eukaryota > Metazoa > Arthropoda > Insecta > Mecoptera > Panorpidae > Panorpa > Panorpa germanica. The sequence goes on along the minus strand of OY783205.1, from coordinate 2,146,631 downwards.
ACGCGTAGTATTTAGTTCTAGAACGTTCACATGTAAACAATAACACAAGTGCAGTTGTTTACATTCATTTCCAGGAACACACACGCGTATGAGTTATGCGCCAACTAGTAAACAGCCTCGTTATCGAAACGTCTAGATATTTGTGCAGGGATGGGCAACCTTTTCTGCTACTTCCAGCTATTATTTTATAACCATAATTTCTATATACTCAGACGCCCGCAAATCCGTAACATTATATTATATTCGTTGCATCAAATAATGCTATTTCACCTTTCAGTGTCTTTGGATTGGTAAGTTTTTCTTTAGGGTCTTCAAGAATCTTATAAATTGATTTTTTCATGGTTCCTTTAAAAAAGAATTACTCTGATTAGTTTTCTTCGATTTTCTCTCTACCAGAATCGGTTTCCACATAAAAATTTGGAAGTATTCTAGACAGTTTCTTTCCAGATACGTTAATTATTTCGGTTTTTGAGGTTCACTAGAAGAAAGAACTAAACAAAGTTCACTAGATCTTCGTTGAACTAGAAATGTTTTGTGGATCTTGCAAATACAGGAAAAGAGTTTCTAATTTTATTGTCTTCTTTTTTGAATTCTGAATTTTAAATATCAAATCAAATTTTAAATATCAAATCAAATATGTTTAAAATAAATTTTTACATAATATGTAATATGAATTCTGTAAACCGGTTTTCATAATTTAAAAACCGAGTTTCGAATGTGCTAAATTTACTACAAAAACCTGTTTTTTAATATCGGGTTTAAAAATCGTCAAACCCTAATCAAAACGAAATCATTAATAACTAAAATTAAAGTAACTAAATATTTCTTACTATGATGTTATTAATAAAAAAAAACCTATATTCAATGAAATACTTTATTTATTTCAATTTTGAAGTAGCATTAATAGCATAGTACTAGGTAGTGTAGCAGTTCACTACCCTTATGTTACTATCGTTATGCGGTAATGTATGTACGAGTATAATGAGCCTTCGTTACTCTCAGCATTATCATATTTACCCCATTTGAGTTAACTTGCCCACCCTACTTGACCCCTGATTTACATCAACAAGCTAAAATCAAACTTGCGTATACTCACAGTTAACCCCCTTCCGCCGTACGCCACCTCCTCGAGGGCTCCAGGCTCATGGGTGACAAGGTTCATGAATTATTTAGTGTTAATACGGTGTAAGTGTGTGGAGCGGAGGAAATTCATAGTTGAACAATCGTAATGAAGTCAGCTTCAAGTGCTAGGGCTTAAGTAATGAGTTGTACGTATCATAGCTGGCGGAACGTTCCAGAACAATTACGTGAGTCTGGCTTTGAAATTTAAACTAAGGAAAATGATTGTCCTAACAATTCCTTTGAGCTTTACGACACGTGTAGACTTAGACGTCCTTGTACAAAGTGTGAAAGCAGATGTCAGTCATAAATGTTCTCCGCCACTCACCTATCTTCTCTCATATAACTCTGTACACTTTCGACCGAAGCTCGACTGCTCTTTCTAATGAACTTTAGGAAACCATATTAAATTTAATATGAAACATTTTTTATGAACAATAAAAAAAAATATAATTATGTACTTGACTTTACAGCACAAGGTAATTGAAGAAAATTTTAATATTTCTAGCGTTCACCGAACCGTAAAGAAATCTTAAGAACACTGAGAGCAGGGAGCTGGGAGCTGGGAGCACTTCAATCCAATCCAGGAAGAACGAAGAGGAAAGTAGCAGGATAATATCGCTAAAAGCTTCTTTTGTAAACAAAAACTCGTATTCAAATATTGAATGAATAAAAAGTAAATATTTTTCTTAATTTACTGTCAGAATAAAGCTTGTTTTTGCGCCTACGTTATCCGACGTCTGAATGGCTGATAGCAGAGGGTCCTCTTACAAAGGAAGGTCCTCCGCTACACACACAAAATGACTCACCGTATTGTAAAGGACCTGTATTAAGAGTCTTCATTCATTTAAGTTTCTTAATTTGTTTTTTAATTTAAATTACTTCATAATACCAGGAATGGATAGAGGTAATAAGTAATGCTGTGCTTCTCTAAAATGGGTCAACGGGATTACGTAAATCTTTAGTGTCCTCTTTCCTAAATAACAGTTGCAAATTGATATAAGGTTTTTGTTTAAACCGGGAAGACCTAGTGCTAAGACGATGGACGATTACACCAGTTAAGGTACTACAATAGAATGAAGTACCTAGATCTCATCTTCTCCTTTATTGTGTATAAAAATTCAGCCTGCGTATGTTTGGACTCGCAAAACTCGAAAAGTAGTCGGTGGATTAATTTGAAATGTTTTACACAAAGTTGCGACAAGTTCGACTACGCGCGTGTTTTCGAAAATCGAAATAATTTCTTTTATTTCTTTCCAGTTGATCGTCGTCTGTGTTTGTGTGTGTCTTTTATTTACTTTTCCGCTCAATCCATATCAGAGTGAACCACAGCAAAGCGTGACCGGGTTTAACCAGTATTGCATACAAGTTGTACCACTTAAAATCATCATAACTTTATTATTTACTTAGAGTTAATGACTATCACACCTATAATTAGATATAATAATTAAAAGTTAATAATTCATAGAAATGTCACTGATGTAACGCCTTCTAGAAAAACTAATATAACGCAGAGACAACTGATTTTATGGTAGAATCATTCCTTCGGTGAGTGAAAAGCACATAGGTGAATGACATTCAATCACTTGGCTAGTTTGGTAGCTACAGCTCTGCTGGCTATCATTTAAATATGAAACTTGGGTTGTGAAAATTAGAAACAAAGTACAAACAATTATAGCAGAAGAAAAATAGAATTGTCATAAGTTTCTGCTTAAGATTTGAACAACAAAAGATTTCAATATTTAGCTATTCTAAATAGTGAACTATGTGTAAAATTCTTTGCAAAGGTTATTAGTTATTAAGGGTTATTTATTTATTTTATTTAATGTCCATTTATGTCCAATGCTGACTCTTATCACTGACAAGTATCTACAATGAGCGCGCGGTATTTTGCCTCTCACTATTTCTCAGGTTTTTTCACTCTAAGAAACGAACTTTACTTACTACTTAATTATCTTTATTATATTTATAAATTAAATATTTACAAGTCGAAGAACAACAGGTCACCGATATGTAGATTATGGGTTTATACATTTTAGTAGTTCATGACAAAACAACACTTTGTATTTTATATCTCGCAATATTTGAACTATTTTCTGTTGTTAATATAATAAGTTTGATGGTATATGTCCGCCCCTATCTAATCTCATATTTGGTTTACTCACACTATGTTTGTCGAATCTATATCAATCCCCATCCAACTTATTTCTTTGAATTAACAATTCAACCGTCGATCTATAAGCATCTCATAATTACTCGGCAAAATTCTACACGCGTTCCAGTGAATCAGTGAAAGTAATTGCTCTATTCCTCTTCTAAACAATTAATACTTTGTATTTATAATACGTAATATTTTATACAATACTTTATTATTTCTTAAGTTTTTATATGTGAATCAACGTTTATTGAAGTCAATAAACCCATTGTTTTTATTAATAAAATTTACAAGAACTTTTTGCACTGCGACTCAAAGCATTCTTCACAAACCGTTAATGCAGTACTGAAATTAACGTACGATCTGTTAACATTTCTCTATATAATACTTATGGTTTGATTTTAAATTTTCCGGGAAGAAAAAAGTCGGAGAAACAACAACTTCTGCATGTGGTTTGCTGTGAAACATTTCTCGCAGCAAAAACTACGCCAATAGCTGTACAAACAAACTATGACTAACGAAGAACACACGCCATAACTCTGAAATACTTACAATATATTCCGAACAGACGAGCTGAATATTATCTAACAAAATCTTTGAACAATGAATAAAGTGTTAACATATTAAGTTACTGCAAACTTGTAATTGGTTACAGAGCTGACATAATGAACTAACTACATTAAAGTCACAGCCTGCCCATCCCCTGTTCCTCTATCTACACAACACCCCATAGTCGTCCTCTTTATCGTATCGTAACTGAGTAACTCGAGTAAATCTAAATAAAGTGGGGAACAGTTTAAAACTGAAATTTGTATTCAAGAGAAAGCTGGTATTAGTCTAACGCCTAGATGAAAACACTGACAAACTTTAACGAACAATTTTGTTCATTAAATTCATTGAGGCGTACTTCCTCTGTATGAAGGACAAGTAGGAGGGAGAAGGGGTGTTTTCCTCGAACCACACGAGAATGCTGATTAGAACGTGGATGAAACAAATGTGTGTCTAACGACATAAGAACACGACATAAGATATATGAAATTTGGTACTTTAAAAATGTACTTTATGTACATTTAGAAATCGATAAGGGTAGCAAAGGTACTATAAACCTCATTGGTGAAGCGATAAGATGCTGTACATTTTTAATTGTCATAGTATATGCGTTGTGCACTTACAACAATTATAAGGGTCATCATTAATTAATAATGCTTAAAATTTGTCATCGATTGACCGTTTCGGACTTGATAAATGTTCTTTAAGTTCGAATCACGTGCAAGGGAAAGCAGTGAGAGTGAATATACCTATGACAATACATTTGACATGCACTAACACCAGATTCTTATTTTTAATAAAGAAACAAATCGGAAATTTTCTAAAAAAAATTGTGAAAAATATTGTATTAAAATGAAAAATTATTGACCTAGTCCTTTTATAAATAAGACAACGTAAAGTTGAATATTTGATTAAAATTAAACGTGTTGGTACTATGAATATTTTAATATTAGTAATATTTGTATATATATACTTATTACTTTTGGCATTTATGGTAGAGTATGTGGCAGTGCAAACTATATGACGAAAAAAGAACTAAGGTCCTAGGAGCCTTAAAATTATTTGAAATAAAAGTTCGTAATCTTTAAGAAGAAAATCACTTTTATTAAAATGTCCATACTGTCAAAAGAAACGCATTTATTTTATAAATTATTTGGAGTTACCGTTAGGGCAAGTTTTGACGTATAAACTAAAATTTAAATATAAACAACGTTATGTCGTGTAAGGGGCCATGCATAAATTACGTCACACTCAAGTGACGGGAAGGGGTTCACAAATCGTGACAATGAGGATGGAGCGGTTGTCACATGCAATATTAAATATAGAAAGCATAAAAAATAGCAGAAATAAAAAAAATTGTATAAAATGTGACAAGGTGTAACAAGGAGGGGAAGGGGTTAGAATAGCAAGACATTTGAGTGACGCAATTTATGGATAGCCCCTAAGAACAATTTCAATTTTGAAATAGATAAATCTTAGCCAATTATTTGATAGTTCATAAAATTTGAAAAGCAATTTACCATTGGTAATATAGTTTTAAAATATATAATTAACGAGGACACGGTTTAATTATTTCAGGATTTAATGTATCGTGGAAACACATATGTTTCAAAAACTACTCTGCTTCGCTTTTCATTAAAACATTTCCATTTTCCATTCACACTGTGTTGTCTTGTTTATTTTAAAAGTGTTTTTACTTTATTATTATAAGCGTTTCTAATGTTTAGGGGAACCGGAACCAACCGGTTGCTCGAACTATACCCACCAACTAACTAGGAACGTTGTTATTTCTGTGAAATAAAGCGTGTTTATAAAACGAGCTGTCGAAGGACAGAGGTGGACTAGTTTCAAAGATCTCATCATAAGTATTATTATTTAATAGAATTTTTAAGTAAAGAATTTCTAAGTTCTCAATTTTTTTAACAGAATTTAAGATCAATCGTTCTCCGAATCTGAATTAGAATTCTCTCAACAAATACTTTCTAAGATGTTGGCAGTGTCGTGACCTCAAATATGTGGCAAAATCAATTTAATTCTGAGAACAACCAAACCAGATATAAGGATCTTTGCAATTACATTTCTTCTCTGCAGATGACTGTACTTAGGATATTGTATGGAACACTACTCGTACTGAACCACTACGGTTTATCCATTCAAACGTCTCTTGTCGAGGACATGCACATTTGAAACTCTATCAGAACTACCATTTTGATGGAGTGATAGCGGTGACATGACAAGCAATGGATTCGTAAGATTGATAGGAGTCCAAACACCAACCACCACCCACAAAACAAGATGCAGAGCACTATATCCTCTACACTACTATAATTATATATATATATATATACATATATATAAATATATACATATATATATATATATATATATATATATATATATATATATATATATATATATATATTTATGTATATATATATATATATATATATGTACACAGTTTGTCTAATACATTTATTTAATAAAATAATAACGATAGTAATACAATAAGGTTACAATATAAACGTTTGTATTTACTTTACGAATTCAGAACAATGAATGAGCAAACCATCTTAAAGTTTAGTATGTAATTATGTACTGAGTCCTACGTTTGTTTTAGTTAGTTTTAACTGGATCATTTTCATTACTTTGTGAATGCGTTAAGTCCGTAGTAGCTGGTCTTAGGGTTGTTTAATTAAAACATTACAATCAATCCAACAAGAATATATTTATTAATAATCAATCCGAATCAAATATGTAGTATTATAAATGTGGTCAAAACAACCATCGCTGTCAGAAGCCGTCCGTAACAGTGTCCAAATCCGAGACAAATCCAGAGGTCCAGGTTTTGCCTAAACCCACACGTGCCGTTGTCACCCCTTTCCGATTCCTCATGATCAGGTCCACAATCTTATTAAGTTATAAGTATTATGCGTAATCCATCTGCCTTGTAGGTCCGAAACAGTGGTCCATTGTATTTGACTATTCCTAGAAGTGTTATTGTCTTGACTCAGCTACAAATGCTGTGTCGCAGCAAACTGGGTGTTATCACTGGCAATTTTGGTATTTATTTCGCATTTTATATTTTAGCGTTTATTCAAGTATTCAATTAGTGGGTGAATGTTTCACACATGATAATTGTTTTAACCTTTGATTCGCTTTCCGGCCACGACGATATTCACTTAGTAATCACATTATTTTACGACTTGTTTTGTTGTGGCTCGAGTCTTGTAAGGACGCATACTTTTAAGACCAGAATAAACTCCTGCTGGTAGTATAGATAGCATTTGCTGAATATCTTTTGTCTCCATACATGATGATGACCTCGTATAAGAGGTTGAAAGCTTGCTTAAACTGTAATTTTAGATTTTAATTTTGTAATTTTCTGATGAAGTTATAGATTAAATAAAGTATTAGGAAAAACAATAAAAACATTAAGAAACTTATGCAATATATTCTTACCCACAGTTTACATCGAGTCTTCTTGGTGAGCGCACGTATTTACAATAAACAAAACAATAAAATAAATAGTGATCTTTTTTTTTTTTTTGCAAATTATAATATTTTTTTTAGTGATTTATTTTTTTTTTAAATTATAATTTATATTATTATTAAGTGTTATTAATTAGAAGTGAAGTAACTTCTATTTAATTATCACTGGTTAATTAACAATATGGATATGGAGGTTGAACCTCCCGATAAAAATCCGATCAATAAAAACAACTCTGTGACTAACAAATCAATTCCTACAGATAAAACATCCAGTGATATAACAGAAAACTTAAATAACAATAGTGACAATGTTAAAAAAATATTTAATAATTTATACAACACAGAAACAAAATATGACTCGTATAAAGTAATGATAGTTAAAAATAATAGTGATGGAAATACATTTTTTAGTTCTCTTAAATTAGCAGAAATAATATGTAAAATTAGCAATAAATCTAATATAATAGAAATTAAAAAAGTGGGAAGAAATAGAGTAATCGTTCAATGTGCTAATGCAGTACTAGCTAACGAAATTACCAAATCAACATTGCTGAAAAACAATGGGTATGAAGCGTTTATCCCATTTTACTGGTGCACAAAAGTTGCTATTATAAAAGGTGTTGATATTGAATATTCGGAAGATACAATTTTAAATAATATAGAGTGTCCACCTTTTAAAGTAACGAGAGTGCAAAGGTTAAATCGAAAACTAAGAGTTGACGGAGCTATTAAATATGAACCCAGTACAACAGTGAAATTATTCTTTGAAGGACTTGCTATTCCTGCTTATGTTTACATGTGGAGAGTGAGACGAGCATGTGAACCATTTGTACAACAGACGATACAATGTTATAATTGTTTTAAATTTGGACATGCAGCCACAAAATGTAGAGCAAAAGTAGCAAAATGTAAATTCTGCGGAAGTGAAGATCATTTACGTACTGCATGCACATCTCCTAATCCGACATGCATAAATTGTAAACTTAACCACGAGGCTACAGACAATGAATGTCCTGAAAAAAAAAGACAAATCAAGATAAAAGATCTCATGGCCCAACACAATCTCAGTTTTTATGAAGCAAAATTAGAATTAACAGAAAAAAATACAGACTATTTATACTCAGTAAGAACTCAAAACTCTTTTGAAGCTCTAAACTACAATGAGACTTTTCCCAATATCACTAATAAATACAATAGTATCAACATAATTCCAACATACAAACCAAACCCTTTAACCAGAAGAACTAATACCAGAGTGAATAAATCAAATACAGGTAACTCGTTACAAAGATCTTACAGTCAACCACAACCTACGACATCCACTAAAGAACCAATTCCAAAAAGAAGAAGAGAAGAAAAGAAACCTAACAATGAAGAAAGCGACACATACCTTAAGATAACTAATCAAGGAAAAAACAGAAAGCAAATCAACCAAGAGACACCTGATATTACAATGGAAAACAATGATAATGATACCTGCTATACATCAATATATAATAAAAATAATGATGACAAAATTAAAAATACAAACAAAGACCCAAATATTACATCCCAATCCCTTAGAAGCTACAAGAAACAAATATCTAGTGTACAATGGCCAAACTCGTAAGAAAACATCGATATATAAATTAAGTTTAGTTTTTAAAAATCTATTCACATCACTAAACCTAATCGTTTAATAAATTTACTAAAATATTAAATCAACAATAATTATATAAACGGAGAGAAAATAAAATAAAATAAAATATATAAATAAATCTAACAACAAGACCAAGGACAGATATAAAAATCAATAATTAATTAAAACAGTTAAAATGATAAATTTTATTCAATGGAATTGCAGAGGAGTCAGATATATTAAAGAGGAACTACAACATATGTTACAGAAGCATAACATACATATATGCATACTATCAGAAACGTTTTTAACAAAAAATATCAATTTCAACATCAAAGGTTATTTTATTGAAAGAGAAGATAGGATACAGAATACAAACTATAATCCCCACGGGGGTGTTGCTATCTTGATTCATAAATCTATAAAATATAAAAGAGTAATGCTAAATAACCCATTTAATTCGGTCGAAATAGTTGGAATAATTTTAACACATAACGAAACTGATGTAATATGTATTTTATCAATCTATGCTAAACCGAATCATAAACTATCTAATTCTAATTGGTCACAGATAAAACAACAAATAGATGTTCCTGTTATACTTGCTGGAGATTTTAACGCGACTAATCTTGCTTGGGATATAAATTGTCCAGGTAGTCAGTATGAAGGTAACGAATTGTTAGATTTCATAGAAAACGAAAATCTAAATATTATCAACGATGATAAACCAACTAGAGTAAGCAATCTCAGTACAAGGGACAGTATATTGGATCTCACATTGGTATCAATGACTTTAACACAACAAATTACTTCGTGGCAAGTTCTTGCAGATAGCTTAGGTAGTGATCACTACCCAATTTTTTTCTGTTGGAATGACTATAATAAAGACCGTTACCGTACATCTGAATATTTAACGAGGAGAAATTTCCGAAAAGCAGATTGGGAGAAATATAGCCTTGAAATAGAAAGCAGAATTTCAAACCTTAGCACAAATGGAATCACAAGTAATCCCCAAGATGTTGAAAACAAATACAACCAATTTAGAGATGTTATTAATAATTCGGCAGACATACATATCCCATCTACCAGATTGTATAATATAACTCCTAATAAAATAAAACCGTCTTGGTGGGACACTGAGTGCAATAAAATGATAGCTCAAAGAAAATTAGCACTAACTATTTTTAATAAAAACATGACAATGGCGAATTATTTAAATTATAAAAAACATCAAGCTAAAACCAGACGATATTTTAGAGCCAGAAAAAAAATAGAATGGCAAAATTTCTGCGAGAATTTAAACCCAAACACAACAACCAACATTGTCTGGAACAATATAAGAAAAATTAACAATAAAAGCTATAGTACTAAAAGGATAAGTGATAATGAAAATTTAATAGAAGAATTCATTAAAAAAAAATTTCCACAGAACAACAATTTAAATATTACTACCACCACCATCGTAAAAGATAATTTTCTAGATAATAACATAAATAAAAATGAAGTAAAATTCGCGTTAAATCATAATAAAAACAGTAGCACAGGATTTGATAGAATAAATTACAAAATGATACAAAACTTACCTGACAATGCAATAAATCATCTTACACAAATATACAATCTGTCATTAAACACTGCTGATATACCATTAGACTGGAAAAAACATATCGTTGTTCCTATATTAAAAACAGGAAAAGATCCAAACAAAGAAGAATCATTCAGACCAATTACTTTACTATCATGTATGGGCAAAACTATGGAATCCATCATCAAAAACAGACTGGAGTGGTATCTCGAACATCATAAAAGATTACCTGAGTTACAATTTGCGTTTAGAAAAACAAGAAGTACACAGCATAACTTAAACATATTGAATATCGATATTCAAAGAACATACAGTAAAAATCATTATATGATAGCTGCTTTCATTGACATTGAAGCTGCTTATGACAATGTTAATCTAAAAATATTAAAAGAAAAAGTAGAAAACATAGGTATATCTTCCAAAATATCCAACTGGATTATAAACTACTTCCAAAATAGAGAAATAACAGTTAGATACAATAATAAGTTAACTGGTCCTATACTATGTAATCACGGAATTCCACAAGGCTCAATATTATCTCCCTTATTATTCAACATATACACAGAAAAGTTAACAACATTATCAGATAACAACACAACAGTACTGATGTATGCAGATGACATGGTTATTTATAGTATGGGTCATACACAAGATATAGCTCAAAACAGATTACAATCGAAATTAAGAAAACTAGATATTTTATTAAAGGAAATCAAATTAAATATATCGTCAGAAAAAAGTAAAATAGTTATATTTACAAGGCATAGAATAAACTGCAGTCCAAAAATAACCATCAGAAATAAAAATATAACTGTTACTTCAAATACCAAATTTCTGGGTATATTCTTTGATACGAAAAGCACTTGGGCGAAAGAAATTGCACATATTATTAACAAATGTCAAAAAGGCTTAAATTTGATGCGATGTATAGCAGGATACAAATGGGGCGCACACCCAACAACCTTAATAAAAATATATAAAGCTATTGTTAGACCGCATATTGACTATTCTAGTACTATGATCTGCACCGCAAATAACTCAAGATTAAAAAAAATTGAAATTATACAAAACAAATGTTTAAGAATAATATTAGGTGCAATGGTTTCAACACCAATCCAAATCCTCAACTATCAAACTAATATTCCTCCGGTAAATATCAGAATACAACAAATATCAGACAGTTTCTTTTGTAAAAACAGACATAACTCATGTGGCCCCTTAAATACAAGATTATCTAAACTATATGTTCTTTATAATAAACCATATTGGACAACTCATAAAAAACCGGCACTTTTAACTAGTTTTGATAGATATAATAACTTGAACTTAGAGGTACACAACATTATACCTTTTTTCAAATTTCCATTAGAAATAAGCATGACAACAATACATACAGAAATAAATTTGTTCAAGAAGAATGACAGTAAGGAAATAACTTATCAAAAATATATGGAATATATAACAAAAGATGATATAAACTGGAGTATATGGTTTACCGATGGTTCATTCGAAAAAAACTCTAGGACTGGAGGAATTGGCATTTTCAATTATAATACAGATCAACAGTACAAATACAAACTTAACAACATCACAAATTCTTATAATACAGAAATAACAGCAATTATGAAATTACTAGAAATAATACAAAAAACTGACAATAAAAATATATTAATCTTCACAGATTCTCGTAGTGTTTGTGTATCTTTAAATAACAATAAATTCAAAAACAATAATAATAACAAAATATGTTCAATTAAAGAATATCTTTTAAAAATGGAAAAAAATGATATCAATGTTAAACTTATTTGGATTCCTGGACATGTAGGCATAAAAGGAAACGAAATGGCTGACAAACTGGCCAAAGAAGCTTGTGTAGATGGGGAAATAATCGAAATAAATTGGTCAATAAATGATTCCAAAAAAATAATTAAAGAAAATTGTATGGCAGAATGGCAGAATATATATAATGAGAAAAGTCAAAGTACTGGAAAATTTTTTTTTGCAGCGAATCAAAAAATTCCAACAACCACATGGTTTAATAAAAATCATTCACGGAGATATATTTCAACAAATTGTCGAATGAAATCTGGGCATTCTAGATGTCCAGCTCATCTATACAAAATAAATATAAAAGACACACCAAATTGTAGATGTGGAGAAGAAGGGTCTTTGGACCATATAATTCTAGGGTGTCATCTTTTAACATCAAAAATTGATAGACTTTTAAATGATTTATGTAATGTAACACAGTTCCCAGTCAATATGTCCTGTTTAATGACAAGTGAAGCAACGGCGGAAATATTAACAAACTTTGTGATAGAAAATAATATAGAAGTGTAATTTAAGTTAAAATATTTTATTTAGTATGTATTTAATTTTAAGTTTAATTTTTTAAAAGAATCAATTTGTTTTGTATTTATTAGAACAATTATAATTTATATGTAAATTTTTATATAATTTTACAAATAAAAGCAATGGCAAGAAGGCTGAATAAGCCAAAGCCTAAATAAATAAAAAAAAATATATTCTTACCTAAAGCAGAAAATTTTGAACATAATTTACACATAAATATTTAGTGATTTTAAGTTACCCCGAATTGTGTTGGCTAATAAATACATCATTCTTTTAACCCTAAAGCAGCTCAACCCTACTCTGGCCGGTTCGGCGTTCTGCAGAATTCAAGCGTGACATATCCATCCGCGCCGCGCCGCGCGTTCGCGACACGCTCATTCTTGATGGATAGAAACCATAAATGTGACAAGCAATAAATTTGTAAGATTGATAGGTTTATGTCGTCTTGAAAGTAATAAATTTTATTTTTTGTCACTTGAAATGTATGAATGGGCACTAAACACGAGCCACGGCGCAAAAACTCGCACGGATGATAAAAATAAGTAAATGGTGAATGATAAGGAAAGACCAGAGACGTTGACGTTTCAATTGGTTCTTTGTTACGAGATGGAATTTACTCACTAGAAATAGTTTTTGAAACAAAAGTCTTTGTTAAAATCTACAAAATGCTTTCGTTTATGAATACTAACCACATAACGATAGATATTCCCAGTATATTCATCATGTGAAAAAAATATGCAATGTATATATTGCATTTTTTTTTTAATAATAATTCACGGGTTTCTTAGAACCACGGTCCTTTTTTCGCCCTTCTTAATTCATTTTATTAACATTTTACATATTTACATTTCATTTATTATTACACCTAAACTTTTAAGCCCGCTATATACCATATCCTGTACACATTGCATATACTCGTACATGAAATGAATTAATATGATAGTACATACATACAATGTACATTGTACATGCAATGGAATATTTAAATATGCACTTACCTATGCATTTGCAGATATATATGACATACAGTGTAGGTTTTACATCACAACAATATATACTGGGTGTCCCAAAATTCAACGATAAGCCGGCACCAGAGGGTGGTTCTGCTTATGACTACACGAGAAAAAAAGAAAAAAAAAATTTATCTCATTTTATTCAGAAATTACAAAAAAAGATGTTTTTAACTACCATGACCACAATTTTTCCAATATTTCTGATTTTTTTTTGTATCGGCAACCTAAATAGCACTGCTATCCACCACAATCATTAAAAATCCCAGAATGCTAGTAGTTTTTACACAAAAATCAATCGAAATTATATTTTTCCTTAAAATTTTTAAAGATTTTTACTTTCAGTCCACTTTAGCTTATCGTGTTATCGTATTAAGTTTTTTTAAAAATTGGCGCAACTCTTCAAGATTCCAAAATGGTATAATACTCCAGAAAAACTAGCAATAACAAACAAATATGCATACTATTTCTAAACAAGAACCATATTTCATAAATTATTGTTGTTGATAGTTATCACTTTTACAATACCCAAAGTAGGTTTTTTATTGTTGAATGAATTAAAACAAATGTACTAGAATATGCAATATACATAAATGTACAAATATATTAATACAATTTATATATTTTAATATATTAATACATACAAATATGTTTTGGGTAATATTGAGTTTCTTTAAATTCTTATATAAAATAAATTCGCATATAACTATTTACATATTATATTATTAACTCAAATTTCCCATTTTGACCCAAATTTCAATAAATTTTTTTAGTATTAGCTAGATTCATAATTTAACAATCACCTGTCAAATGACATTTGCGCATATAGTAACAAAAATTCCATAGAAAATAGTACAGTTTTTCCAAAATTTTTGAATTTTCCACTTTTTATTTCCCACGAATTTCAGAGTATTACAAACATGTAATAGCTAAATCGGTTCAGCCGTTCTAAAGTGATACGCTTACCAACGAATTGCGTTTAATTTTTATTTACTATGTAGAGAAATGTAATAGTACAGACGACACATCGAATTGTTTAAATTTTCTTCATTTTTGTGATTTTATTATAGAGATAGCAAATTGGTTAAGATGAATTGAAGTCAATTTTGGTGTTTTACACTTCGTTTTAATTTTATGTGAAGGTAGTTCATTGACTGATTCGAAAGTATAACTTAGTAAATTACGAATATAAGATGACCGAAACGGGTCATCCCATTTGAAAACTCTTGTGGAAGTACAGACTCACAACTCTCACAACCCTACACGCGATCAAATAGAATTTTCGTACATACAAATCTATAGCAATACAGAAATGATCGTGACAACTGTCCTGTGTGTTACTGTGATAAAATAACATTTGAAGAATACTTTGTAAAATTTTCATAAATAAATATCAAGAAATGAGGCATTGACAGCGAATCTACGCTGACGTCACAAAAACAAGTTTCATTGCAGTGTCCCTCATAACTCATCACTGGATTATTTGAAATCAAGAAACCAAAATGATTTCATTAGTTGATAAGTTTCTGCAGGTAATGCTGTCCAGTTTTTTCGATTTGTGAATGAATGAATAATTTAAATCAGAAACTTTGTTATTTTAAAATACGTTAAAATTAAAAATCGACAGCCTCCGCATTTATGTTAGAGTGTGCAGGATCACTTCCTGAATCCTAATTTCAGGAAGGATTTTGAGCTAGAGAGATCACCGACTCTGAAAAAGCTAAGTGCGAGAAAAACGCGTTTAAAAGTTTCAAAGAAAGACGAAACTAGACACGAGAGGTGAATAATTAATACTCTATATCTCCGACAGTTTTACTCCAATCGACTTCAAATTTTCACACAATAAACTTAATATGTTCTACATTGATATAAATATATAAAACACAATTGATCCATACTCCACTCTTAAGATCGTATTTTTAATTGTAAGTCCGTTTATTTTTGAAAATATTAATGACGGAGTACACATAAAGTACTCATAAATCTAGATAAAGTCTAGAAAAGAAATAATAAATTAAAAAGTTGTTATAGACAAATGTTGCAACAGTGGAAGTGATCCTTTATACGCTCATCTTCAAAAGCGACCAATAGTAAGTTAAGAACATATTACCCCATAAAATGATATACAGATTTTTATATCTGTACAAACTTTCGCGAAGTAAAACCGAACCACTTGTCGGGGGGGTATCAGGGGGTTCGGGGAGCATCGGGGCACGTCGCTGTTATGTCGTTTAGATTTACAAATGATGGAAATATTTCACTAGGGATTTATGTCAGTGTGATTATTCTTTATTCTTTTTAACGCGCTCGTCGTCTATGTGGCATTTGTTATAAAAAAATGTATTTTTCACGTGGAACGGAAAATCTTTTGATATATCTCATTCAATTTAGGTACGATGTCCTATAAATTGTTACAAGTGTTTAAAATGAGAATGAACTTAGATTTCTGAAACAAGAAGAATAAGAATAAAATTTCTTTGTTTATAGAAGTTATTTTTAGATATAATCAGTGGAATTCTTCGCCCATTTATTGACAAGGGGGTTTTTAGGGCCAAATTATATTTTTTTTATTGGTTACTTCAACTAAGATGAACTTTGGTTAGTTATTGACAATAAATTTAACATTTACAAATACATTTAGAATATTGACTTTAAAACAGATTGTTCAATGAAGCTAACAGATAGATTTTTCAGATATTTTCTGTTTTAAAAAATGAAAGCTAATAATTTCTACGATAAGAAAATGACAGATGACACTGTTATGAATAAGAACCCATCTATTCCATTCAGGTTACATGCCAATAATCATGAAATGAAAATATCGATTGGAACTGGGTGCGAACGCCAACTTGATGCTTTAGCTTATTGAGCTATTCCGGTCCTAGTTATGGTCGAAGACGTGATTGTTTTGATTGTCTGGTGCATTCTGCACAGGCAGTACATTTGCATATAATTCTTAACTCAGTTCGCTGCCACAAATTAAGATCGTGGCATCCTATGACATTTTGAATTATTCAAAATGGTGTCAAAAATTATTTCATTGTGCTCATATTTTAAAATAGTTTTCTTTGGTATTGAAATTAATTAGTATATATTGTGTGCGTTCCACCAAAAGTCATTGAGTGATTCTTTTTAAAACTCGGACAGATAAAAAATTACAGAAAATTTGCTCTATTTAAGAAATATTTTATAAGTAAAATAGGAGCTTTTAAAGGAAAAGTGAAATGAGTGTTTGAAATTGTGAAAATGTCAATTAGTATCCTTTCTCAGAATGTAAATGATATTTTATCAGTGTCCAAATGTATATTTATAAAACGAGATATCAATGACAATTTCTTACCGAAAGGGCAAAATACTTTTTAGAAATACTTAGAAGACAAAAAACTACCACAGTATGGTTACATAGTGTTGGTTTGGCATACAAAATATATAAATGTTATCAAAGATGTTGAATCCTAAAATATCTAACTGAATCTTAAATTAATTAATCTACAAAAAATTATTGCGCCTGGAAATCATGCTATCCATATTACATGTAATTTATATTTTAACTAATACGAGGGGTGTACGAGAAATGTATTCTTAGCATATGCATAAATGCAGGCTTAGGTGTATATATTTACAAAGTAGTATTTGGTGTATATAGCTTCTATTATCGTTTAAGTAATCACAGGCGAAAACTGTAAAAATGAACAAGTACTATAAATTAATTTCACAGTAGGTTATTCTAAAAATGAAGGAAAAGTACCGTGAATCTTTGAAAGAAAATGTGAAATCATCATCTATATCTATAATAAATTTTTCATTGGCACCCCTGACTACTATTTCAATACAGTAGGGACATATAGCATATATTTATATTGAAGTTTTTACTTCTTTAAATAAAGTTGGAGAATACTATATCAAATTTAAATTTTAGATTTCCTGTTTGGTTTAGCTCTGCATATGACATCACAGAAGAAATAAGTTATAAAGATTATTTTTTCTCTTTCACAATCATCATAATATAAAATTTGATAGGATACACAACTCAGCCGTTACTAGTAAATGACGTGTCATACACATACTAGTATGCGTCTGTGTTACATAAAATAACTTTGAATCATTGGAACGATAAAACGGTCAACAATTTATTGCCATAATATTTCGATTTATTAAAGAATAATTAAACATTTGACGTTCTTATAGCCAACTTTATCAATATATTGTACAGTTTTATAGAAATTAAAACGTAATTCATACGCCCATTAAAAACGACACAATATTACGACCTGTTTTCAATTCATTGCTACCAGTAGATCAGGATAAATGGCTTACAATGTGTTTGCATTGTTTTTGAAAACTTCCTGCGTCATTAATTGAAACCATCAAATCTCAAAACAAAAGAGTGTCATAAAGCTGTACTTTAAAGCGTAATTTAATAATGAAAAATGACATTTAAAAAAGCTCATATTCGTATTTGGTCGTTAGCAACCTGGCAACCATCTGTCATTTGACATTATACCCTTGTACTCCTAAAGCTCATGTTTCTGACGTCATGTACTTTGCTCGCAACTTTAAAGCTTTGTTCTTTATGAGTTGTTTTTGACACTAAATAAATATACCTAATAACAACATAATATGATACCTCTAACTCCCTCCGTTAATGCCTACATACCCTCCCTCCCCTCCTTAAGCTGAGTCTGATATCATTTATCACTGGTTTCAAACAAGCGGTCGTCGAGCCACAATATATTTTAGAAATTTACTTTATTAAACGTTGACTTTGACAAACGAGTATCATTGACGATCTCCTACTCTGATGAAAATTTTCATCAGGAACTCGAAAAAGAAATTACTTTGTTCCCGACTCTCGCTCGCTTAAAAAATTAAAATGCAATTTAAAGAAAAGAAGTAGTAGTTTCCATCACAATACTTGTAAGCGAAAATCAGATAAAGTGCCATAGATCAAAAATATCTATTAATTACGTGACACGCAAAGGGGGGAGGAGGTCCACAAATTCTGACAATATGTAACAATTAGGGGAAGTTCGTGAAGGAACGTTCATGAAAGCTAAAAAAGATGGCAATTTCTTTAAAAACTTAAAATCCAAAATATCTCCAATTTCCAGAAACTTTCCGTGAGTTTAAAAAAAGAAAGAAGAAGGACATTTTTTAAGAAAATTATAAAAAATACGTACTTTTTAAGAAAAAGTAACACAAAAATCACTATGGTCTTTTCGTCACTAAAAATAAAAATAATTAAAAAATATATTTTACGAAAAAGCTTTTTTACTTATTTAAAATTCATAAATTCATGAAATAATTTATATATTAGGTGAGAAAATTATTTATGTTATTCGATTGTCGATTTTATAATCATTATCAGTTGCAAGCATTCCCAAACTTTCGTAGTCAGAGACCAAATGTAGGTATTGAACTTAATGCATAATCAGATAAATACGAAAATGATTTAATTTTGGATCCTCGTATTCTTCAGACTTATTGTCTTGTTACCTTTTTCTTGTTTCCTAATATGAAGCAAAAACTGTCATCAAATGAGAAAGACATTGCTGAAACAAACGACTTGATGAGTTTGACAAATCATACTCTTTAGAATCTTAGAACACCAATGGTTAAAAAGCTAAACCCAGCTAGTGAACCAGTGATGCTAGTGAACTAGCATTGCAAGATAATTTTCTGCCTGAGAAAGTATGTTGTAAAATCAATTGAATTAAGAGAAAAAGGTTTTCAAGTTGTTAAATAACCATTGTTCTTTGGTGCAACAAATTGCAAAACTCAAACTTTAAAATAGCAAGAGAAATACGTCATAAAAAAAGACCAACCATGCAATTTGGGCAGCAATTTTTTTGTTTTATCATTATAAAATTCAAACCCGCATTAAATCATTTTAATTTTCGGAGTATTAAGTAATTTTATACCAATGTTTTTGAGAGCTTTAAAGCATCGAGCAGAACTTAGGGTAGGGAACTGGTTTTTAACAATATTATGTAAGAGATATAGATATAGATAGTTGGGATGTTACGTACCTTTTGCTCATACTAACTGAAAAAGGTTCCGCTTTCAAGCTAGCAAATACGCGTACGTTCTTAACTACATATATAGTGTAATATGTACTTATTATCAAAATTTTAGCTTTGCTAAAACAACATGGGTCTTGTGGCTCTGGGATTATACTCTATACGTACTATTATCCGAGTAACATTGCATATTGATTTTGACGCTTAATCTTATTATAGGAATATTCTTTCAATAATATTAGTTGGCCCCAAAAAATAACACTTTGTACAGATTTTGTTAGTGAAACATGATGATGATCACTTGTGTCACATGGCACGACACCCTGTTAGTATCTCACACCCTGTACCCAGCACCCTAACTTCATGTCATATCCATAGCACTCAATTTAAAATCACTTCAGCACTCAAAAACATCCCCTTTTGAAATGACAATATGCGTTACGTCAACAAAGCTGCCACGGCGTCGCGACGGGTGGGTGCGGATGGGGAGGGGAGCGCACGGAATGTAATGTGAGTTGCCATAACACCGGCGTCCATTGTAATGATTAATTGCGTCGATCGGAGGCAATTAGTATACCACATTTAATTCAATTTAAAATGATTGTAATGGAGCCGTGAGAATGAAACCGAAGCCAGTGTAGTGGGGTAAGGGGTAGCGGGGTAAGGGGACTGTGAATTGTTTTGCATTTCACTTGATACCGAAGGACGGTTGGGGCATAATTAGATATTCGTGTTACAACGTCGCACATGACGCCAACGCGTGTGTTAGCACAGGGTAATTAACTTAAAGTTAATGATTCCTTAAGTCAAAGGGCCTTTCCATCCAATAAGTAAGCGTCAGTTTAATTAGGGGAATACTTTTACATCAAAGTATCGTTGTTAACACAGAGTAAGATGTATTATTTATCCCAGCCCAATGCAATGCAAGATAACAGCGTAATGATAAAACTTCAAAAAGCATTGGACAAGGTCAGCTCTTGGACAAAAGTGTGGCGAATTAAACTCAATGAGTTTAAGTCAATACACGTAAATTTCACAAACCAAAAGAATACTAAAAATCTGCCCATTCTCATAAACTCCTCATGCGAATTTTGGTTGTTCTGAAATTCGGGAGGGAAGGAAAGTAGATATTTTTTGTTCTTTGGTGTTCGATCTTATTGGCAGTGAAGTATTCAGCCTCCTGTTGCAATAAATTGAGCAACAAATGACTCCGGCTTCGCAGCATTGCTTTTTGCTGGCCTGTGGACTGTGGATACAAGCAATATACGTCGTTTACATTTTGTATTAGATTAAAAAAGATATTTGTAAATTTGAATGAGACGCTCTATCTTTAATGTAGAATCTCTAACAGTTTATCTTTAATGTGATACACACTTACGCTACCTTTATACTTACTTATGTACGTGTTTTTCTTATGTAAATGATATTTACCTGGTTTCAAACTTTCGTCGCATTTCAGCGCGGCTTCTAGTTGACTGCCGTTGGATTCCGCAACACCAACAAAACTAACGGAGGGGCTTAACTGTCTGGTGAAATATATCGGTGTACACAAATAAAGCCGCGGCTCGCAAACTTACCGTAAATGCCATTTCAGAGGCGTCACTGTAAATTGTAAGAGCCACATTGTTCTCCACCCAATAAACATTTTGGAGTCACTTTGTTATTATATTGAAGATGAGTATGATTCTTTTGCCATGAAAGAGTTCATTTACAGTTTAGTGTTTTCTGGGTAATAATTTAAAATATTATTTATAATACTTACTCAGAACTGTGTTATAATGTATGCCTATTTCTCTACGCTTGTGTTAAAAAAAAAAACAAAAAGATTGGAATCACTTGTACTTTGTGATTAATGTGTTAATATGAAATTTGTACAATAGTTCAAATGATTATTGAAGATCGTAACTTGTCTGTCCTAGTGAAAGAGTACCCTCTTTCTACATCTTTATTTAACAAGGAATGAAATTACAAAACTTGACTTGAAGTTTCCACGTAGTGTAAAACTGATCCAGAAATGAGAATTATTTCTGATGTTGAAAAATATTTCTCAACCATTGGCAGTTGTATCGATTAATATACAATTGCAAGGACATCAGGGAATCCAACTTGCTTGAGTGCAGGAAGTTATAATGTCCTTGCGACTTCTTGTAGTGATTTTCATAATATCAGCTGTTACTAACATCATATTTCTGTAACATATCTCTGTGGAAGACCTCTAGTGCCCGTTTTCACGAGCCGTCACTGTTCTTATGCATATTTCAAGATATTTACTTTAACTTGAACGCCAAATATAAATTGCATTTCTGAGGTTTCAATACACCAGTCTGCCACGTCACATCACATATCGTCTCAACTCTTTCTGACGGCGCGGCTGTAAGTCTTCTTATTCTTATTTGAACATCACCATATTCTAAAGCTGATATTCTAAACTCCACTCGTTGATTTCCATACCGTCTGTCTGATGGCGTGAGGCTTTGATAATTCGCTGTCAAAACTTTGCTGATCTAAAACTTATTGCAGTTATTCATAAACTTCGTCTTCAACTGGGTGGTCTTTGTCCAAAATTAAATTAAATTTTCTATAGGGTCTGTATCTGCGTTGTGACTTATGTCTTAATTTATATAAAACTTTACTATATGGTGATAAAAGTTAGCTATCTACACATCTGAAACGAAGACAAAAGTCTACGCACTATATAATCTTGCACAGTTGTTTATTGTAGATTGTAATTTAATCTTAATTGGTATATCGAATACAATGATGTTTGGTGGTTTGAGCTAGATAGTTTTATTAGAAATTAAAAGTTTAGTATAATTTATATTTGAAATAAGGATAATTGTAGTGTAGATAGTTTGTTAGGATTATTCGGCAGTGTGATTATTTATGTTTGAGTAAGTATAAAAGTTCATGGGTGTGATTGCTCGTAGGGTTGAAAATATAATGGACAGGAGAATCTGATATATAAATTTAGGAAAAGGAAAAATCATAATGTCTTTTGATGGCGTAATTAGAAAAGGATATGGAAATAATAAGCACATCTGTGGTTCATAATTAGTATTATCTATCCAATGATGCCAATAGATTTGAATCATAGATGGCGATAACATTTGTGTTTTGTTGTAGATGTTTAGTTTAAGGAAATACCTTTTCTGAATTTAGTTGGGTTTGGTTTTAGTAAGTGAAATGGCACTGGTTATATTTTTACACACTTATATTACACACTATTAAAATAACAGAATACAAATATAATACAAAAGGTAATTATTCTTAACTTATTTGAGTTCGCTCTTATTTTGTTGTTTTGGCTGTTGCTGGTTTGAGAGCCGTATTAAGAGTGATTTAACCAGCAACAATTCGTTCAAACCTTTTTAATATAAAACAAAAAGAGCAAAATAATATTTAATAAAGGAAATGAATGAATAATAAAAAATAATATAATGTTTCATTTAAACTAAAAAATACAAAATATGTGAAATTAAAGAGGGATTTTGTTTTACCAATTTGATCTCGACAGCATGCCTGATTTTAAACCAACATCAAATGTGCAAATATATTTTGTACTATACTTCCGATATATACAACTTCGATATATACAACAATACATGTACAACTTTATGTGTGTATAATATTCTTCTATATCTTCAAAATATTCCTCCCCTTAGCTAGCAGTTTATCTGCTTCAAGTAAAAACAAATGAGTTATTAACATATACAACTCTTTTAATGAATTCAAATTTATTTAAAATGCTTAATGAGTTCTTACATACCAAACAAATAGAAACGAAAAAGTTAACTTCTCTCATCCACCTTGCTCCTTGCCTTCTTTGAATGGAGAGTTTGTAAAAGTAAACAAACCTACCCCAAACTTTAACACTCAGTTTCTAGGGTTCCTCGTGCAACAAAGCGTGCCAGCTACCAACTACCAACCCTCTCTTGGAAATCGAATACCCTTTCTGAGACGAGTGGCATTCTCGAAATACTTAGAAATTGCTCATTTTAAATTTCTAGGCAAGTTATTGTTAGAATGGTTCTGACATTTATTTATAACACCTTATAAAAATAAAACATAAAATCACACCTATACATAAGTTGAAGTGATAACTTTAACTATAGTTCATAGTTTTGAATAATGCTTAATACAGGGTTTTAATGATCTCACGGGTCTTATATTTATTGATAGTAAAGATTGCAAGAATTCAGTCGCTATGGAGCGTTTCTCGGGAACAGAGCGTGCGTTTTGTGTGAGTCAAGTACAAAGATTCTGCGATTATTACACATTCAGTGAGCATCATGATTGCAAAGAACTGCTTAATATTGTAGGATTGCTGGTAACAAAACAAAATAAAGAAATAATACGGGAAGAGTTTTGGAACGAGAACGGTACCGATGAAACTAGAAGGATGATTTAATATTATGAAAAAAGAACAAAGACTGTATAGAGATGCAGAGAGAAAGAGAGAAGAATTGTGAATGTACAGTTAAGTGAAGGGGAATGAAAGAGTGCGAAAGAATGGAGAAAATTGACTATGCGAAATGCAATAAGAGATACAATAAATAAATAATAGTAAGAAGACATAAAACATACAATACGAATAGCAATATTCTTAATGGGAACTGAGAATATAAGAAATTCATATCAACAAGAAATGGAGAGGAATGTCTGTAAAATGTGTTAGCGAGAAAATGAAACATTGAAGCATATAAATGGAAATGCGAGTGTAGGATTGAAGTAAAAAGAACATAGCAAATTTGTTGAGAGGAATCGGGGAAGAAAGAAGGTACCTTGCAAAAAGAAACAAGGAGGGAAGGATGAAAAGGAAAGAGAGAGAAACAAGAAGGAAAAACACTGATATGAATTTATTGGGATTCTCTTAACTTTTGGCAGTCATTGTTGACTAATTCGATTTATATCAGGGTGATTTAAGTGAATAGAAACACTCTTATTTAATCGAGTGAATGAATAGAAACACATTTATTTAAGTCGAACTACATTAGTGCAATTAAGCATAAAATCTTATGAATACATAGTTTAACATATTTCTTTAGTTGCAGCTACTCGTATTATTTCACAAACAAATAAAATAGAACTCAACAACAACCCAGCAAAGAGTAGAACAAACGCAGGCCACAGCTGATACGCAGATAGTTTTGAATATTTGTACTTCATTACTTGATTCTTCGTATTAGTTTGGTTTCTAAGTTTCGCAACAATTCCGTTGGCCAACAAACGTTGCACAGCCTGGACGATGTCTCCTTTGAGTTGTTTATGGTTTGTAACGATATCTAGTGGCAGCGTGAATTTAGCTTCATCTAGTGGATGAAATAAGTTAATCAAATTAAATTTAATGAGTTCTTCTTCAGTTGCGAAGATTGCAGTTTTCCCAATCATTTTATCATTATGTAAGTCTTGGACAAGAAACTTTATGTTTAAATGTTGCTTTGTGATGTAGCGTAAAAGTTTTTCTTCCATTTTACGTTCATATTTATTTTTAGAATCTTTGTACCAATGAAATAATTCATACCAATGATTATCATATAACTTCAAATCTGAATTCGCCAATTCCTCAATACTAGTCATCTGTTTTTTGTAATCTGGCACAATCGGTTTTGTAATTAGGTTGGAAACATAAGCACTGGATAACTGAACCCCGTAAATTACCATCACGAAGAAAATCGCACGAAGAACTAACGTGTGTGGTTGCTGGTGTAAACGAAATCCAAGAAGAATGCGTAGCACATTCAAGAAACATATTGATAAAGATTTCTCTGAAGCATCTTCAATATACTTGCTACAAATAATAGCGAGCAAGATAACTAATGCTAGAAATATAAATGCAATTGCTATCCACGCGGAAGGAGTAAAGATGCGGACAATTGCCTTCCATTGTTGCAGCGATTCGTCTAAGGGAACCCACCACTTGTAGGTAACTGAACCGTAACATGTGCCAACGCTTCTGTAATCACGATAGATCGTTGGCAACTCATACTTGACATAAGTAGAACTATTTTGGACATAGTTAAGTTGCATAACTTTTATAAGTAGCTTAAGAAACCCCGTATGATCCATTTTCTCTTGTAAATTGAACGTGTCTTGAAAATATACCTTTATATCTTTGTTTCTGATGTAATCCATTTTGTATTTGTTTCTTGCGGAGTGCATTGTGCAGGTTACTTTAGAATGTAAATGTGCTACACAGACTTGAAGTTGTTGTTCTTCATTTACAAAAACATGAAGAATTTGCATTCCAAATATATCAGCAGCAGTTCTCATAACTTGGGCAATGGATTCCACATCCGTCTTCACCAATGAAATGATAATTACGTTACCATTTACGTAATTTAAATCACGAAATAGAAATTCTATTTTAATCTGATTGTCACAGAATACAACACTGCAATGCTTATCCATCATATCTCTGTAAAAGATGTCATTGGTTTTGCGTAATGTAACTGCCTTTGGTATTTTCTGCATTGGTCCTAAAAAGGATCTCACGTAATCAGAATCTACGCTGGTTAATTTATCTGAAGTATATATCGCAACACTACTTATATCTTGACAAATATCTTGTAAAATGGTCTGCACAGAATTTAAATTAGGATGAAGGCTGTCACTGTCGTCATTTAGAATTACTGTTCTACACAACATCAACAAGGACACAACTTGAAGGAGATTCATGGTGATTCGCAAGGAATGATACTGTTCGAATTTATTAACTCGACTGATCCTTAAAGTCCGAGACAACAATTACGTCCACACGGCTGTGGCGGTGGTGGTGGCGGTGATGGTAATCGTTTGTTCTACACGTGATAAATTGTCAATCCACTTACCAACATCAAAAATAGAATGTTTTGTAGACAGAATCAAATAGCATTGATGCTCACCGACCCCTGAAGGTACACAGGATGATACTTTTATGTTTAAATAATTGTGTATGTATCTATGTCATAAACTAACTGAGATTTGTAATATACTTCCTTATAAGAAAAGTTAGTGCCCTTCAAATTCAATTTTTACACAGTTCACGTGTGGCTGCGATGCACTACTTAAGGACATTTTCAAGGAGCAATCGTGCTGAACGTACAGGAAGATCCCCTATGTAAACTAGCATTTGTACAATAAAGTAATAGTTGATGCTCTCTTTCACCCTGTTCCACAAGTGCAGGAATAAAAAAATAATCCCAATGCGTCGCTTTACAGATCTAGCAACGTTACGTTCTTGCTCTGACAGGATACGTCTTGTTTAAGTTGAGTTGTACTCTTTCTGGAGTATTTTGAACTTTCGTAGTGCAACGTTGTCAAATCACGTTCTTCTAGACATTAGGTTACGTAAGGAAAGTAAAAAACGATTAAAAGTAGATTACTATCAACATATTCTATAAAAAAAACGATAAATACCGCAGTTATTAGCAGTAATTTTCTTTGCATTATAATTGATGTCATATTCTCAATAAATGATTCCAAGTTTTTCAAAGCAATCGTAAGAGGATTACTATTGTTGTATCAAAAAGATTCGTTTTTATGTTGGTCGATGTAAGATAGAGTAAAAATAGAGCCGCTAGGAGTATTGAAACTTTTTCTACGAGTAAATGACAATAATATGATGATGTTTCAAAGTGATAGTAAGAAAAGTATAGTTCTTGCAAACGTCCTAATCGTAAATAGTGTTCTATATCTTTATTTGAATATTTGAGTCATGATTTACATCTATATCCGGTGCTTAGTCCTATCCGTGGTGACCTCATAGTATGATGGGTCCCTGAATAGTGAGATACAACATGGCATGATGCGGATCTGTCAATATTTTAGGTGGACAGCACTGTATAAACCTGTACAATATTTAAAGACTTTGTAACAATGAGCTAATACGTTTTCCATGAATTTTAGATTTCATTTTCTAAGTGTTATTGTAATATTTTTCAAAAGCTACTTAATAAACCAATTTATAGTAAAATGTAATAGTATGCTATGAAGAAACTTGGCTGTCCTAATGTGTACATGTACATCCGTTTCAAATCGTTTTTGGGGTGCTACAATATTCATGACAAATGCGAGCCCAGCAAACTATTTAGGAAATGGGTTCGCTTAGCGAAGCCCAGTCGTCTGTAGTATAAACGATAAGACCTAAGGGCCTTATTTTGTAATTTTTTGTCTAGCATCATGCGTCATGAATTGGACTAGTGTGATATTCATTTCTTTGTTAACATTGGCAAATAAAATTGTAATGAAAACTCAACTTAAAATTAAGATTTTATTTCACAATAATAACAAACAAATGAACATGTCCTGTCGCATGACGTCAGACGAAAATTTGAAAATAAACAATCATGTAAAATATTAGTCCGCAAAGTTTTTGTTAAACTTAAACTATTTAAGCAGTTGGAACTTTTTCAAACGAACGTTCTGTTTTTCTCAAAATAATCCATTTAAAAGGACATACTCGTGTAGATACTGCTCCTTTCATTTCTTTTGAAATATCACTAGGAGTTTCTAAAACTTAGAGTTTGAGTTTTCTACAGATTTTTTTCTATACATTTTATACATATTGTATTTAATAGAGTCTAAAACTTCAGTACACCTCACAATTACTACATCTATCTACTATTAATCAAAGACAATATTTATAAATAATTATTAATAGAGAAATACAGTTCGCCCGACTTGTATATCAAAATATGGCCGCAAGTACAAAGAGATTTGTATGGAACTTAAAAAGTTTAAATTGCCGTTTCTCACTTGGTCGCAACCTCATGCCAACCGGGTGTAAACAGGTACAACTTAAACGTATTTATACACGTATAAATACAAACGTGTCGTAAGTTGACACACTGCGTTGTTGTCTTATGTACAGTGTGGTACGCTAACTCTCTCTCTTACTCTTCTGTATTTTTAACAGCTAGGCACTTCTATTTTCGAAAAATTTTACACAAGAAATCGTATCTCATAAACCGAGGCGTAAAGATAAAAATCATTTAATTTTATATGTAATTTATTAAGATAAGTTATCAAAGTATAAATTTAACAATGGTATACCTGTTTACACCTGGTTGACAAGAAGTTGCGGCCAAGTGAGAAACGGAAACTCTTACATTTTAAGTTCAATATATTTTTTATCTTTAAAAAAAAATGAACGAAATTGTTTAAAAAAATGAATTAATTACATTTAATTTATAAGTAGTTGCAGCCATATTTTGAAAACCCGCATTTCTCTTTTAATAATTATCTATGATTAAATGAATTTTAATTATACGGGTATAATAGATGGACGTAACCACGCAGTCGGATCTCGTAATCGATTATTTAAAACTCGCGGCATTATTAATTGGGCTACGAACCGATTTGTTTGTGATCGCTTTCTAATTCTTCATAAATATCCAAAAATTGACGGAGATATATTTATTTATAGTTTGAATTTCATTTTACCGCTTACCATTTTCGGACATCACAAAGTCGGTAGAATATATTAAGTAATTTAATTTATTTATCGGTGTATACCACGTCATTATATGAACTTTGGTGGGTTGCCCAACAAGTGCTATCCTTGTGACGGTTCTCTTCTGTATTCTGCATCTCATTATGAAAATGGTAGGTAAATGATAGTTTTGAAAAACGTAAAAAGGAAATTATGTCTATCGGTAAGTAGTTTTTCTAAATGTAAAGTAAGCCGATACTTTTTTTAAATTTTTACCTCTTTAATTTTAAAAGTGTCAAAAATGAATATTTCAATCGTTTATCCTATATTATAATGTTCCAACTGTATGTTTATATTCTTATGTTTTGGTATTGAATTTTGTTTTTGAAAACTTCCTATTTTGCAGAGAAAAAAATTCAAAAAGACTTTTGGCGTCCCTGGATTTTTCCCTGAATTTCCTGGAAATCCGTAGTTTTGGAAAAACTGAAAAAAAATTGGGCCCTTTTTTGCTGTATTACTTTTTATTCATAAATGATAGAAAGGTGAAATTTTGCATGTGTATTACAATGGTCAATGTTAACATTTTTCAAAAATTAGAAATTCAAAAATAGAAAAAGGGGGCGTTGAAAAAATTCGCCCCGGTAGGGAACTTTGGTGCAAGTTCATATTTTGGATTGTAGAATAATTAGGTATATTGTTATCCAAAAAAAAATTAAAATTTTGGTAACTTATTTACGAATCGAAAAAAAAAAATCCCAAATTTTGAAAAAAAGTTTGTCAACTAACACATAAATTGAAAATATTTTTTTTTTTGATAAAAAAAATATATTTTTTTAGTTAATTTAGCATATATGAAAAATTATTTCTTTTTATTTGTAAAATTTATATAGAATGAGCTAAATATTTCAATTTAAAAATGGAATTAAAATTTGAAATTAAATTACGAATTATTTTATTAAATTCAAACTAAAAAGACGTCGCCTTGCGACAGGGGTAAACTCTAGTATATTTTATATTCATACAGTTAGCTATCAAAACCTCAAGGAAACAATGTTAGAGACACTATTAAAAAACACTTTATAACATTTCTCAAGCATATTTTATATCCAGTGCATTAAAAAAGAATTTCGATCACGTATATTACAACATACAAATCATTTAAAAAGAATTACTTTGAGAACCCTGTCTTAATTTCTATAAAACAGTTACTGGTAAAACGTCACGATCTTTGGACAGTTGTAGGGAACGTCACTAGCTATTAAATGACATATAAAACTATAAGGCGAAAAAGCACCATTTTTAAAATATTTATAAATTTATGTTGAACTATAAATGCTTGTTCTTGTAGACTCTGTTGTAACACGCTAATTAGTCGCTAACACAGGACACACCCGTGACGTCACGTGTTGTTCTAATTTTTATAACTTTTTATCTCAGTAACTGTTAAAATAGCATTATCAAATGATTTATTTAAGAAAAAATATATTAAATCGTTGTTGCAATTTACTTAATTCTGTACCATCTTATTCTATTCTTCAATATCTAATCATAATTTAAAAATTTAAGCTCGCTCTTGCACTGCAGCATACTACATGCGACGACGACTTTTTGAGTTGGATGTATTAGAGTGTTTCGCATTAGTTTACCTTATCATACGATGAACCGACGGTTCTCTAATCTTCTTTAATATTTATGTATACACCACTGTACACTGTACTATTACAATTTTACCACCAGTGCAGTATTAGCAGAATTACAGTGTGGTTGTATTGTATTGGTATGAGTTGCTGTAGCCTGATTTGCATGATTATAATTTCTTTAATGCTAAAACAATTTATCTACAGAAAGTAAAATACAATAGAAAATAAAATCAATAGAAAAATTAAATATAAAGTTCAAAACCAGTAATTGAAGGAAACAAGTTGTGTTTCATGCGATGTTTCAATAGATGCTTTGTTTTCCTGTTAATAATTGTTGAAGAGAGGCAGAACAGTGTAAATGGGAGACATTTCTACTAGCATAAATTACATCAAAAGCATTTTATGAATCCGCAAACGTCAAAATAGTAACGAGTCCATCTTGCTTTACCATTTTATAATTCGTCAAATTATTGTCAGTTGTTAAAATAGAAAACCTAACCTCACTTTGTAAGACACGTAAGCAACAGAAATGATTAAACAAAAATTACCAAACTTACTTACATATATTTTACTTATAGGTGCAAAAAGAAAATCAGGATGGAAAATAAAGTACCAATTATATCAGTATCGAATTCAGAGATGTGGAGGCCCTGGTGCGACGAACCAGTGGAGGCCCCTAATTATATTCCGAACAAAAGGTACACTTTTTTTCTCTTCAACTCTTTCAATAATTCATTGTTTTTGTGTCACTTGTGGAGGCCCCGGGGCAGTAGGTCCGCCTGCCCTCCCTCAAATCCTAAATTCCATACGTACTGACATATAAAGAAGAAGAAGTCGAAGATGATCCCAATCAAGTTATCTGCGAGATCTGTCAGTACGTTTGATCAATTTCGGATCATTTTCGAAACATTTTAACACTAAATTTCTAAAATAGTTCACGGAATTAAATATTAAGTTACTTCAAAGGTACACAGCAGCAGATGCTAATGCAATTCAGTTACTGTATTCTAGGTCAGTCAAACAAGAAGTAGAAATTGAGACACCATGCACTCTGCCGCGTAATCAAGATAATGGTGCGTCAGCTAATCCAAGTTCCGTTAACATGGAATTTAAAAATGAGAAACACAAATACACTCTGCCTTGTAGACAAGAAAGTGATGCACTATTAGATCCTTCATTACCGGCAATCAGTACGACCGAAGCAGGTAAATTCGATTTAGAAGAACACCTCTATGAAAAGTAATTAATACGAATTATTTGATTATTTGCAATATTTGTACTTTATTTCCGTTACTTATATTTATGTCAAAATGTTGGCATTTTCGCTTTTACATTTACTGTTTGTCTTCGGGGTGTGCATTTCTTATAATTTCTTAGATCATGATTTATTATTTAATTAATTACACTTTATATTTATTTGCTGAAGTTTACGTCACTTCCGATTTTTCGATTTTGACAATACGTTCTAACCACAATTTC
This sequence comes from Panorpa germanica, assembly GCA_963678705.1. Taxonomy (NCBI): domain Eukaryota; kingdom Metazoa; phylum Arthropoda; class Insecta; order Mecoptera; family Panorpidae; genus Panorpa; species Panorpa germanica. Next base: position 2,114,206 of record OY783205.1, on the reverse strand, counting down.
TGTTCACAAGTAACAAAGTTATATTTAATTCTGAACGCAATTGTTCTTTGGTCGCTCGGTAATTGAATTTATTTTTAATTCATTTTTGTTTGACCTTCGAATGAATCACTTCGTAAATTTTGAAAATATTTTTCAATATTGTTTATTTGTAACATCTTCCAGATAACTTGGTAAATATAGAAAGAACTCAACCAGATCGTCTGACCCCAGGTGGATTATTAGAGGAAAAGTTCCTTTGTGATACATGTCAAGAGCCCTACATATCAACAAATATTTTGCAAAGCCATTTATGTGCAAATAAATCCAAGCAGATGTCGTCTTGCGATGAATTAAGTAAGCTATATTCCAGTAGAGTCAAAACAAAGTCAGACAATGTAGGAACACTTTATTCTGCGAACACACGTAATAATGCATCGAATTGGTCCCCAACTTTATTGGGTGTTACAAAGAGATCAGACACTAAGACAATACGTCACCATTGTGATCAGTGTGAGAAATCATTTCTGTCTTTATTAAAATTGGATAGACATAAACATATCCATAGAGGAAAAAAACCTTATCCTTGTGATGAGTGTCCAATGTCATTTACCCAGAGTAATAACTTGAAAAGTCATATGCGTACACATACGGGAGAAAAACCTTACCATTGTGATGAGTGTCCAATGTCATTTAGCCAGAATGGTGGCTTGAAAATACATATGCGTACACATACAGGAGATAAACCTTACCATTGTGATGAGTGTCCAATGTCATTTAGCCAGAATGGTGGCTTGAAAAGTCATATGCGTACACATACTGGAGATAGACCTTACCATTGTGATGAGTGTCCCATGTCATTTAGCCAGAATAATAACTTGAAAAGTCATATGCGTACACATACAGGAGATAAACCTTACCATTGTGATGAGTGTCCAATGTCATTTAGCCAGAATGGTGGCTTGAAAAGTCATATGCGTACACATACGGGAGAAAGACCTTATAAATGAAATCATTGCAATTACTCGTCTTCTCAGTCTAGCAACTTAAAACAACATAAAAGAGTTCATACCGTTTAACAGTCTTACCATTGTGGTAAATAAGGAAGGTCATTTATTCAGATTTTTCAGCTAAAGAGACTTTAAGAACGTAACACACACATTAAAAAACTTTCAATTTTAATAAATTTAAAAACCTTTTCGTTATATGTTATATATTGTATTAATACGTCAATTAGACAGAGGTTCACATAGTTTAAGCAAGTTTAACATGGGTTTCACAAAATGTAGTAAGTAATTTTAATAATTTTTAGATATTGACAAGTTAATTAATAAATTATTCATTTTTAAAAGCGTTTTTATTTACAAAATATATGCATGAGTAAAACTTTTAAACTAAATTACTAATTTTATTGTAGCAGATATTATATGCACAGTTATATATTATATATTTTATTAATTAATAAGTCCTCAGACTGAAATTATACAGAAAGTCCTCAGACAAAATTTCTTATAGACAATTAAAATATTTAGTGTAACTATCAACGCCTTGATTGTTGTTATAAAATTTAATAACAATAGCTTTGAACTAGTTTATTAAATAAAATAATAAATCAAGTCTTTGAGATGATCATGAATTAACAATACTGTTGGAATGTCTTGTAATTCCAACACACCCCCTCAAGACATTCATTTCAACAATTTAAATAATTTGAAGTCCCAATCCTTCAGTGAATTTTTCATGTAACTCTCTTGGCAGTGCTTTTGTTAAAATATCCGCAACCATTTCATTAGTTGATACATGACGTAATTTAATAATTCCTTCATCAACTACATCACGAACAAAATAATGACGAATATCTATATGTTTTGTACGTGCATGATAAATCGAGTTCATTGCCAGTTGTTCAGCTCCACGATTGTCAATTAATATTTTAATTTTCAAAAATTTTTCTTGCTCTAGTTCAGTCAATAAATCATTTAAATATATTGCTTCTTTTATAGCTTCTGATAAACTAACATATTCTGATTCAGTAGATGAAAGTGCCACAGTTCTTTGTTTTTGAGATTTCCAGCTCACAGCACCCCCTGCCAAAATAAATACATATCCAGAATATGATCTTCGATCTTCAAGACAACCTCCCCAATCAGCATCACAGTATCCAATCATAGATTTTGTTTCTTTAGTATAAAGTATTCCTAATTCTATTGTACCAGCTAAATATCTCAATATTCTCTTAACTCCCAACCAATCTTGTTTACTTGGTTTGTTTACAAATTGAGCTAATCTTGAAACAGTATTTGCAATATCTGGTCGAGTTCCAACCACTAAATACATTAGTGCTCCAATAACTTCTCTATAAAATTTACTATTAATTTCTTCTTTTTCAGTTGAATAAAATATTTTCTTCTTTTGTAATTCTGCTGGCGTTTTAACTGAATTGCAATTATTCATTTCATAATTTTTAAGTAAATTGATAATATATCTTGATTGATTAATAAAAATATATTGATCTGATTGATTAATTTCTATTCCCAAACATTGTTTTGCAAGACCTAGATCCTTAATTTCAAATTCTTCTTGTAGTTTAATTTTAATTTCATCAATCCAATCAACATCTGATGATGCAATTAAGAAATCATCAACATAAACTAGAAATAATAAAATATCTTTACCACGTTTTGCATAATACAAACAACTCTCCTTTTTTGTTGACTTTAGTCCAATACTTTCCAACTTATTTGATAATTTTTCATTCCATTGTCGAGCAGCTTGTTTAAGACCATAGAGAGCTTTATTTAATTTACAAACATCACCTCCTTCTTCAATACATTTTAACATTTTTGTAGCTTTATTTTTTAATTCTTCAGACACCTGACTATCATCAATTATCCACATCAAAATTTCATGTAGCATATCCGGTATTTCCATATAAACATTTTCTTCTAATATTCCATTTAAATAGGCAGTTACAACATCAAATTGTCTTATTACAAGTTTTAATTCCACAGACAATGCAATTAAAAGTCTCATTGATTCCATTCTTGCAACTGGAGCAAAAGTTTGATCATAATCAATACCATATTTCTGACTATAACCTTTTGCAACAATACGAGCTTTTCTTTTTTCAATAAGCCCATCTGATCCAAATTTATTTGTTAAAATCATTCGACTTCCCACAACACTTTGACCTTCAGGTAATTTTACAATATTCCAAGTATCATTTTTTAATAAACTTATGACTTCTGATTTAATTGCTCTCTTCCACTCAGCACACTCTTGAGAATTAATAGCATCTTCCAATTTAACTTCAGCTACTCCAACAAATATATTATCATTATCATTATCATCTTCATTAGAATCAGATTCAATCCTTTCTTTAACTTCACAATTATTAACTTTTGAACATAATTTTCTGGGACGTCCTTTCAAACCTGTTTTAATTAATTTTGGTCTTCCTGGTCCTCTTCTTTCTTCTCTAGTATATTCTCTTGAGTTTCTTCTAGGAGTTTCTTGAATAGATGATTGAATACCAGATGAATTTTCATTTTCTTCATTATCTTCTAAATTTTCTTCTGGAATTCCATCTAAAGTTTCTGTCTCATTACTATTTTTAAATCCTGTTATCAATTCAATCCATGGTTTATCCTTGTTTTCAAAATCATTAATAATCAGCTGTTTAATCTCTTGGTTCTTTAAAACTGTAGTAACATTATCTTCAATAAATTTCACATCACGAGCAACAATAAATTTTCTCTTTTCTGGTAACCAAATTCTGTATCCTTTTGATTCACGTGGATAACCTACAAAAATTCCTTTCATTGATCTATCAGATAATTTGCCTTTTGTTGGATCTTTATCTAAGACATATACAGTTGATCCAAATGCTCGTAAATAATTTAAATGAACTTTATCCCTGTTGAACCATCTCTGATAAGGAGTATCTCCATTAATACTTCTTGAAGGACATCTGTTTCTCAAATGACATGCTGTAGCTACAGCATCAGTCCAAAACATATCCGATAAATTTGATTGAAGTAATAAACATCGTCCCATTTCAACTAATGTTCGATTTAAACGTTCAGCAACACCATTTTGCTGAGGTGTTCTTACAACACTTAATCGACGTTGAATACCTTGATTACGCAGGAAAGAATCCATCTCAGTATTACAATACTCTTTACCATTATCACTTTGAAGATACTTAATCTTCTTCCCTGTCATACGTTCAGCTTGATTTTGATACATTTTGAAAGCTTCTAGTGCACCACTCTTCTGTTTAAGAAAGTATACTTCACACCATCGAGAATAATCATCAATAAATGTAATAAAATATTTTGCTCCATTCACTGATTGTGTCCTAAACGGTCCAACAATATCTGTATGAACTATTTCAAGAAGTTCTTCACTCTGTCGTTCACTTCCTGAAAACGGTAACCCTGTCATCTTGCCTCGTAGACACACTTCACATCTTGACAAACATTTCAATTGTTCAGAGGTTACTTTACTTGTAGTATTCTGATTAATCACCCGAAATAAATCCTTAGCATTTAAATGACCCATACGACAATGCCACATCAATAACTCAGAATTAGCTTTATCTTCTCCAATACAAGCTTCTTCATTACCTTCTTGTAAATAATAGAGATCACCACGCCTTTCAGCAACAAATTTAACATTTCCAGTCATATCCATACTGATACTAGATTTGACCTTAAATCTGGTACAAATAATGTGTTTGAAAAATCTACTGACCTCAGCTGTTTACCATTACTAATCGACAAATTAACAGTACCTTTTCCTTTGATTTCACTACTTGCTTGATTAGCCAAATTTATTTTCCCACTAATTTCTTCATTTAAAGACTTAAATAATTGTTTATCACCACATAAATGTGTTGTACAGCCACTATCAAGAATCCAAGGTCGACAACTTGGAACACTACCAGCAAATTCAACATTAAATACTGCAAAAGTATCATCATCCGCTTGAGAACATTGGTTTTCTTGTGTGTATCTATTCTGTCTATCTGGTCCATTTCTTCTGAAATTTGGTTTCAATTGAGTTGGACATTCAGGAGACTTATGTCCTTGTTTTCCACATTTAAAACAATATCCTTTAAAAATATTTTTGTAACTCGGTTGATTTTCAGCCCTTACATTTCCAGCTAACTCAACAACTGAATTTGAACCAATTTCACTCTTCTCAAGTATCTTAACCTTAAGAGCTTCAACCTCCAAGAGTTCATCACGTGATTCCATAGCACATTTAAAACCTTCATAGCTATCTGGTAGACTATATAATAACATTACAGACAATAAATCTTTATTCACTTCAATATCCATAGCTCCAAGTCGATCAACTATATCCGAAAACTTGTTTACATGATCCCTGACATCACCACCTTCAGACATCTTGTGAAGCATAAGTTGCTTAAGTAATAAAGCTTTTCTTGCAGGTCCTTTGGAAGCATAAACTGAGGCAAGTTTTTGCCAAACTTCATGAGAAGTATTACAACCTCGGACATGCTGCAATTCCGTTGAACTAATTGCTAATATTACTTCTGACTTAGCTTTACGATCAATTTTTATCCATCCATTTCTTTCTTCTTGATTATTTTCCGCAGCAACAGGAATCGGTTTTTCACCACTGACATATTCCCACAAATCATTTTTGATCAATAGCGCCTCAACATGAATTTTCCAGGCTTCATAATTGTCCTTACTCAACAGCTCAAATCTTGTAGCACTCACTGATGTCGTCATATTAATTTTTAATTAAATTTAATTAAATGCACCTGTTATCTGGGCCCATAACCTATTGTAGCAGATATTATATGCACAGTTATATATTATATATTTTATTAATTAATAAGTCCTCAGACTGAAATTATACAGAAAGTCCTCAGACAAAATTTCTTATAGACAATTAAAATATTTAGTGTAACTATCAACGCCTTGATTGTTGTTATAGAATTTAATAACAATAGCTTTGAACTAGTTTATTAAATAAAATAATAAATCAAGTCTTTGAGATAATCATGAATTAACAATACTGTTGGAATGTCTTGTAATTCCAACAAATTTAAATGAAGTTAGACGTAGAATTAAGCTCGGCGTTGATTTGGCTATACTTAGTGCCGATAGCTAACTATGACGGTATCGGCAAGTCCATTATCGGGACTCATATTTCTTGATGTGGTTTGACTGAAATGTGTAGGACACATTCTTAATGTAACTGACAGAGAGTTGCTTGTACATCCATTTTAGCAAATTGTGCTAAAAATAAAACGGTTGTATCTAAATATCTGTATAATATAGGCAGTGGCGCAGCTACCACTGTATCAACCGTATCAATGATAAAGGCCCCCGGGCTATAGGGGCTCCAAACATGTGTAATCCAAAATTTGTAAAATGTTATGCACAATCTCACTTAAACTCTTAGGCTGTACTTCCCTAGAAAAAATTATATTACAAGCCCTTAAAAATGAGCCTGCCCCAAATGCCGATTATGTTCATTGTGTGGCACACGCATAAAATTTAATTTTAAACGATGCTGCGATACGTGTTCCTGAAGTGTCCATTTTTCTCGATAACTTAGAAAAAATAAATACTTCTTTCAGCAATAGTATAAAACGCTGGTCAATGTTGACTAACGATTCATTTGAAAAATATAAAATTACCCTCAAAATGATGTGTCCTACTAGATGGTCTATAAGAAACGACGCTTTATCAGTTATTAGGAAAAATTATTCATTAATAATGAAATTTTTATACCAACTGAATTTAATTTCCACTAAAAAAGACGAACGTGACGAATGTAAAAATGTAATTATCATTTCAGAGATCTACGATTTTGTAGTGCTTGTCGCCTTTTTTTCTTTACTATTTGAAATCATTAATCCTGTTTCTTAAGCTCTACAGCTTGAAATTAATGACTTACAAAAAGCTAACATTTTTCTAAGTAATCTTTTGAATAGACTGAGCGAAATAAGAAATCCAAATTCATGCCATGGTTTGCTGAACGAGTCCTGAGATTTAGTAAAACAGTTGGGTGTAATAACTGTTTTCAAAAATAAAAGAAGGAAGATAACGAAGCGTTTTTTTGATGAGTCATGAAAAGATGAGAGAATTTCAAACATAGAATTGAACATCAAAATCAATATATACTATTGCTGTTTAGATAGATTCATTTCTCAAACTAAACAAAGATTTCAGAGCCTCTGTGACCTAAGTAGTATGTTCGAAGTATTGCAACCGGAGAAACTCTCATCTTTTTCAAACGAAATAATAAAAAGTATGCAGAAAAATTGTCTGCTAAATACAGTAAAGACATGTCAGTTGATCTTTATGAACAATTAATTGCTTTGCAAATATGCTTAAAATCTGAAATTCAGAAAATTCATTCCGTAAGGAACTCATGGAATTATTACTGATAAAATTCAATTGCCTTGCATCCAGTTTTCCGGAGGTAACAACACCATGCTTTCTATTCTTCTAAACACTTCTATGGGACTGGAAAGGCTATCAGACTTGTCACTATTGTCTATAGAAGCAGACCATTTAGAAAAGCTGAAAGCGCCTTCAGTTTCGCTTCTATAATTGATTTAATAAATAAGTTCGCCGAACAAAACGCAAGAAAAGTGTATATTTGATTTGAATTGTTTGGCTAACTTAGTTCCTAGGAGTATTAATTGTAAGTAATAACGTATAATCAATATATAATTATTTAAATTCAATGTGAGCGTTTTTGTTCCTTTTGTAAAAAATCTTTACCGATTATTTGGCCCCCCCCAACAAATTTTCATACGGGAATCTAAGGCGCGCCACTGCAAATAGGAGAAACATAAATTATTTTATGCTATTATATGAAGAGAAAACGATAATTAAAAGCATATTTTCGATAATGTTTTTAAGGACACAGTTAATATATAATTATTACTACAATCACTACATGATAAAATATTATTTAAAAAACACTTTGTGAAGTTTTCATAAATAAATATCAAGAAATGAGCCATTGACAGCGAATCTCCGCAGACGTTGCAAAAAAGTAACATTACGGTGCCACTCATAACTCATCAATGGATTTTCTGAAATCAAAAATCCAAAATAATTTCATTAGTTGATAAATTTCTGCAGGTAACTCTATCGAGTTATTTTTTATTGATTTTTCAATTCAGTCAAAATACCGATTTTTCATGAAAAGAATCAAAAACTTTGGTATTCTAAAAAAATTAAAAAAAACTGAACACCGTTACCACGAAATTTATGTAAAGAAAAAATGTGCAAAATTTTAAAAGAATCGGCCCAGTAGATTTTCAGCTAAAAAGGGCACCGACTCTGAAAAAGGTATGTGTGAGAACAACGCATTAAAAGTTTCAAAAGTAAGACAAAACCAGACCAGAGAGGTGAAGACTTTAAAGTCTAAATCTCCGACAGTTTTTCTCCAATCGACTTCAAATTTTCACACAATAAACTTAATATGTTGTACATTAATATAAACAAATATAAGAAAATGAAAAAATAAGGTAAAACCGTATCCCCTTAAAAGACAGATATTCGTTGAACGTATTTAATGATAATAATATGTTTGTAACATTGAGTTTGTTATGTCTACTTTATGTCTACTTTACCAGATCTTGTTGAATGCCAGTGAATATTTTAAATTTAAAAACTTAAAGTAGCACCACTATAGAAATCGCGTAAGTCATGATGCTAGTGTGTTCCACAAATACGGGACTGTATAACAAAGTTCTTACCGCACTGACTTTTTATGCAGCCCGAGATGCGAGTGCATGTGTACTTAACTATATGTGTTTCTTCAACATGATTAGCGTTGGGATAATTATGCGTGCAGCTTTAGTTGGCAAATTGCTCCTCCTCCCGCTTCTTTAGTATTACCAACATCACACAAGTTGTATTGAGTCCAGTCTTCAGGAAAAGTACTAAGTTATGTTCAGTTTACGTAACGCATTTTACTTAGTATTTACTTACTTCTAAAATGTTTTCTCACCTTATCCATTTCATTAAAATTACTAAACAATACTTGCAATGAAATAAATCTTTATCTTTTACTGCTCCAGTTTCAATATCTTGCCTTACTGTAGCTATCGCAAGATCTTGCTGTAGTCTTTTTTTTGTAATATACCATAGTACATGAACATGTATGCAACTATTTAAAAGACTATAATAAATACTGAAGTTTACCCCCGTCGCAATGCGACGTCTTTTTAGTGTTCATTCAAATTTTAATTCTATTTTCAAATTGAAATATTTAACTCGCCCAATAATAAAATAATTTATCAAATAAATTAACAAAAAAAATATTATTTTTTTTCAATAAAATATAAAATATGTTCAATTTATTCCTTATTTGACCAACATTTTTTTTAAATTTGGGATTTTTTCTTTCGATTCGTAAATCAGGTACCAAAAATTAGCCCATGTATCAAATTTCAACTTCCTAGAACAATTTTTACCCTCGACAAAAACCGCCCTTGTGCCACCAAATAAAATTTTTGAATTTTTTTTTTTAATAACATGTTTTATTATTAAGTATTTAAAAACTTGAGTTTTCACCAAAATTTCCTACCGGGTCCTGTATTTTCTCAACGCAACCTATTCCAATTGTTTAATTTCTAAATTTCAAGTAATGTTAGAATTGAACATCGTAATACGCATACCAAATTTTAACTTTCTATCTTTTACAAATTAAAATTTATAGAGCAAAAAGTAAAAAATTTTTTTTTAGTTTTTCCAAAATTACGGGATTTCAGGAAATTCAGGGGAAACCCTTTTTTCTCTACGAAATAGCAAACTTTCAAAAACATTGACGGAGCCGTTTTCATTCTACCATACGAATTTCAGCAACAAGCAAACATATAAATACACACTTGGAACATTATAATATATGAATATCATTTGAGGGTATCCACATAAATAATAATAATTAAAATATAAAAAATAATAATAATAACATTAGCAGGTACTCATAAAATTAATTTTTGTTACTTACAAGAAAAGTATAATTACAAAATAATAAAATAAAATATGTAAATTTATAACCTAAAATAATAGACCATCATCAATAGAACATTGGAGCACACAATTTTAACGAGATTGTTCAGTATTGCGTGGATCGAAGCAAACGTATTTCTATACAGTTTGATATAGTTTCAATTGATCATGTTTTATTGAATTGATTCTGTTCTAACACTGTTTACAGAATATTTATAATTGTTCGCAAGAGAAAGGAAATTATTGTCTATTGATATTGTTATCCTCTTCCATTGTACATTATACATTGTTTTAAAATTAGATTTTGTTACTTTTAAGTGAGTTCTAAAATAAGAGTTGTAATTATACGTTCATACGGTAAAAGTTAAAATACATTGTATTAAGCTTACATCCCTTATTTTCTTCACAAATAAGTCACTACCCCCAGATAGCGATTAATAAAATAAAAAATATATAATAAAGTTAAATAAAAAATCAAGTAACAAATTCACGCTCGATTAGGTTCTTACGCGACGTCCCTTATAGAAAACCACGTGTTTTTTATAAAACTTAACAGGGCTGTCTTCACGTTTTAAACTTACCTTATATTAATTAGTAAACTGAATATTACAAAGACTTATATTTTCACTAATTCAAATAATTCATAGATTATATGGTTGGATAAATCACTTAGAATGAACAGAGCAATTGTAAATTAATAAATGCTTAAAACTGTAATGCATCTTACTTAAAGTTGTGATTTTGTAAAATATTTTTGTTTTATTATTTTAATATGGGAAAACAATTCTAACAATGCCCGCAAACGAATGAAGAAGATTAATCTATATTTCTCTGTCTCAATGTGTTGTTTAAATAAATGTTGTTCTTTTAATAACACTAATTTAGTTTAATTAAATTGTTTTATTATTTATCTCAACAATATATTGTATTTTAGTATTAAAATTTATAGTGTGTCAAGTCAAGAATAAATCGTTTATCAGTTTTTAGAGCAGATTTTTAAGTACTTTTATTGATATGTATGTAATATGCTAATAAGCAGATTTACTTATATAAATTTACTTACATCTTTGGTTTTCCGCTTCAGTTTTACCTAAGCCATCTTTTGTCGGCGTAATTTGTATGTTAAATACGTCAGTGATTTAAAAATGTTTTGTAAGCGTTGATATTCCTAGGCAACCCTATTTACAACGGTCATTTTATAAGAAATGTTATTGTTGTTTGAACACCTGTAGATAATATTTGAAACTGAGCCTCAAGGTTGGTTAGGTTCCTGTCAGACATTTAGGGCTACAAAGATCGTTTGAAATGCTTGCTCTTGTAGACTCTGTTGTAACACACTAATTAGTCGCTAACACAGGACGCACCCGTGACGTCACGTGTTGTTCTAATTTTTATAACTTTTGATCTCTGGAACTGTTAAAATAGCATTACCAAATGATTTATTTAAGAAAAAATGTATTAAATCGTTGCGATTTACTTAATTCTGTACCATCTTATTCTATTCTTCAATATCTAAACATAATTTAAAAAATTAAGGGCGCTCTTACACTGCAGCATACTACATGCGACAACGACTTTTTGAGTTGGATGTGTTAGAGTGTTTCGCATTAGTTTACCTTATCATAAGATGAACCGACGGTTATCTAATATTCTTTAATATTGATGAATACACCACTGTACACTGTACTACTACAATTTTACCACCAGTACAGTATTAGCAGAATTACAGTGTGGTTGTATTGTATTGGTATGAGTTGCTGTAGCCTGATTTGCATGATTAGTTTTGTATTTGAAATCAATTCATACGAGTATAATAATATAGTAGTGCAAGTTAGAACAAGAATCCTTCTCGAATATTCCAATGTAATATCTGTAACTGACTACAATTTTAAACCATAATTTCTTTAATGCTAAAACAATTTATCTACAGAAAAGTAAAATACAATAGAAAATAAAATCAATAGAAAAATTAAATATAAAGTTCAAAACCAGTAATTGAAGGAAACAAGTTGTGTTTCATGCGATGTTTCAATAGATGCTTTGTTTTCCTGTTAATAATTGTTGAAGAGAGGCAGAACAGTGTAAATGGGAGACATTTCTACTAGCATAAATTACATCAAAAGCATTTTATGAATCCGCAAACGTCAAAATAGTAACGAGTCCATCTTGCTTTACCATTTTATAATTCGTCAAATTATTGTCAGTTGTTCAAATAGAAAACCTAACCTCACTTTGTAAGACACGTAAGCAACAGAAATGATTAAACAAAAATTACTTAACTTACTTACATATATTTTACTTATAGGTGCAAAAAGAAAATCAGGATGGAAAATAAAGTACCAATTATATCAGTATCGAATTCAGAGATGTGGAGGCCCTGGTGCGACGAACCATTGGAGGCCCCTAATTATTTTCCGAACAAAAGGTACACTCTTTTTCTCTTCAACTCTTTCAATAATTCATTGTATTTGTGTCACTTGTGGAGCCCCCGGGGCAGTAGGTCCGCCTGCCCTTCCTCAAATCCGAGACTGAATACCATACGTACTGACATATAAAGAAGAAGAAGTCGAAGATGATCCCAATTAAGTTATCTGCGAGATCTGTCAGTACGTATATTCAGTTTCGGATCATTTTCGAAACATTTTAACACTAAATTTCTAAAATAGTTCACGGAATTAAATATTAAGTTACTTCAAAGGTACACAGCAGCAGATCCTAATGCAATTCAGTTACTGTATTCAAGGTCAGTTAAACAAGATGTGGAAAATGAGAAACACAACTACACTCTGCCTTGTAGACAAGAAAGTGATGCACTATTAGATCCTTCATTACCGGCAATCAGTACGACCGAAGCAGGTAAATTCGATTTAGAAGAACACCTCTATGAAAAGTAATTAATACGAATTATTTGATTATTTGCAATATATGTACTATGTCAAAATGTTGGCATTTTCGCTTTTCCATTTACTGTTTGTCTTCGGCGTGTGCATTTCTTATAATTTTTTCGATCATAATTTATTATTTAATTAATTACACTTTATATTTATTTGCTGAAGTTTACGTCACTTCCGATTTTGCGATTTTAACAATACGTTCTAACCACAATTTCTGTTCACAAGTAACAAAGTTATATTGAATTCTGAACGCAATTGTTCTTTGGTCGCTCTGTAATTGAATTTATTTTTTTTGACCTTCAAATGAATCACTTCGTAAATTTTGAAAATATTTTTCATTAATGTTTATTTGTAACATCTTTCAGATAACTTGGTAAACATGGAAAGAACTCAACCAGATCTTCTGACCCCATGTGGATTATTAGAGGAAAAGTTCTTTTGTGATACATGTCAAGAGTCCTTCGTATCAACAAATATTTTGCAAAACCATTTATGTGCAAAGAAATCCAAGAAGATGTCGTCTTGCGATGAATTAAATAAGCTATATTCCAGTAAAGTCATTACACACAGACAATGTAGGAACACTTTATTCTACTAACACACGTAATAATGCTTCAAATTGGTCCCCAACTTTATTGGGTGTTACACAGAGATCAGACACTAAGACAATACGTATTGTGATCAGTGTGGGAAATCATTTCCGTTTTTATCACATTTGACTATTCATATACGTTCACATACAGGAGAAAAACCTTACCATGTAATAAGTGTTCAATGTCATTTAGCCGTAGAGATACCTTGAAAATTCATATGCTCACACATACAGGAGAAAAACCTTACCCTTGTGATAAGTGTTCAATGTCATTTAGCCGTAGAGATACCTTGAAAATTCATATGCTCACACATACAGGAGAAAGACCTTATCCTTGTGGTAAGTGTTCCATGTCATTTAAGCAGAATAATAACTTGAAAAGTCATATGCTCACACATACGAGAGAAAAACCTTATACCTGTGATTTGTGTCAAATGTCATTTAGCCGTAGGACTCTCTCAAAGAGACATATGCTTACACATACGGAAGAAAGACCTTATAAATGTGATCATTGCAATTTCTCGTCTTCTCACTCTAGGAGCTTAAAACAACATAAAAGACTTCATACAGTTTAACAGTCTTACCATTGTGTTAAATAGGGAAGATCATTTATTCAGAATCTTCAACTAATGAGACTTTGTGTACGTAACACACACATTAAAAAACTTTCAATTTTAATAAATTTAAAAACCTTATCGTTATATGTTATATATTGTATTATTACGTCATCTAGACAGAGGTTTACATAGTTTAAGCAAGTTTAACATGGGATTAACAAAATGTAGTAAGTAATTTTAATAATTTTTAGTTATTGACAAGTAAATTAATAAATTATTCATTTTTAAAAGCCATTTTATTTACAAAATATATGCATGAGTAAAACTTTTAAACTAAATTACCAATCTAAATGAAGTTAGATGTTGAATTAAGCTCGGCATTGATTTGGCTATACTTAGTGCCGATAGCTAACTATGACGATGTCGGCAAGTCCATTATCGGGACTCATATTTCTTGATGTGATTTGACTGAAATGTGTAGGACACATTCTTAATGTAACTGACAGAGAGTTGCTTGTACATTCATTTTAGCAAATAGTGTTAAAAATAAGACGGTTGTATCCCAATATCTGTATCATATAGGCAGTGGCGCAGCTACCAGTGTATCAGCCATAATAATGATAAGGGCCCCCGGACTATAGGGGCTTCAAACATGTGTAAGCCAAAATTCGTAAAATGTTAAGCACAATCTCACTTAAACTCTTAGGCTGTACTTCCTTAGAAAAAATTATATCGTAAAACAGTGTCCAACGTGTCTAAAAAAGTTTTCGATTCAAAATGATATTGTTTATTTGCTTTGTGGCACAGTTACAGAAAATATTGCTTTAGAAATTGTAGAAGTTCTATTTCTGGCGAATATTCTGGATATAACACAAGACCTGTCAAAAATGGACCAACTTTGGACCAATCTTAAATACCATAAAATAATATGGAATTGATTTTTTCAAATGTAGAAGGCAGAATTACGATGGAGCAAATGTTATGTCAGGTGTATATGGAGGATTACAAGCCCTTAAAAATGAGCATGCCCCAAATGCCGATTATGTTCATAGTGTGACACACGCATTAAATTTAATTTTAAACGATGCTGCGATACGTGTTCCTGAAGTGTCCATTTTTCTCGATAACTTGGAAAAAATAAATACTTCTCTTAGCAATAGTATAAAACGCTGGTCAATGTTGACTAACGATTTATTTGAAAAATATAAAATTTTTGTATTTTTGAACTGACAACAAACTAACTACTAACTATTTTATATCTATATATAAAATAATAAGAGTAACAAAAACATTTGCTGAAGGCAATTTAATATATTCAATAATCACACAAAAAACAAAAGCTTATTAATAACAAAGCCTACTGAATATGACAAAATTCAATACTTTCCCTTCATTTTACAGTTAGGTATTTCTTTTTATAGGTTATTTTTGATAGCACTAAGTCCAAGTTTATTACATAACACTATGTGTCTCGATCTAGGCAAGGGTTTTGTCAATAAGTCAGCTAGTTGATTTTCAGATGAAATTTTCTTCACGCTGATTTCATCCTCGGTTACAAGTTCCCGAACAAAGAAGTGTCTTACACGTATGTGTTTAGTTCTTTTATGGAACTCCGGGTTTTGTGAAAGTTTCAAAGCTGCTTCATTATCAATATAGAGGTCAAGATTACTTTGTAGCTCCACCATATCTTCTGTCAGCCTTTTCAGCCACACAGCCTCTTTCGGTGCTTCACTAGCTGCTACAATCTCAGCTTTTGTGGTTGAGATGGCCGTTTACTAAACCAGGAAATGCAGCCACCTGCATACATGCTTAGTACTCCAGAAGTGGACCTACCAGTTGTAATGTCCCCTGCATGATCAGCATCACTATAGCATAACAATACTTTTTCACAATTATTTTTATAAATGATTCCACGATCGAAGGTTCCTTTTATACATCTTAAAATCCTTTTAACCTTCAACCAGTCTTGATAGGTTGGATTTTCTAGTGACCTGGACAATGCTCCCACTGCAAAAGCTAAATCAGGTCTTGATCCAATCATGAGGTACATTAGTGCACCTACAACCTGTCTATATGAATAACCAGCAATGTCATTCATTTCTTTCCCTGCTTCAGTAGTAGTTGATGTCTCTAATGGGGTTGATACAGGTTTGCATTCTTCCATTTTAAGATATTCTAAAATCCTTTTAGCATAAGAAGATTGACTTAATTTTATTCCATTTTCAACATGTTCAATTTCTAATCCCAAATAAAAATCTGCAGGTTTATATGTTATTTTAAATTCATTTTTCAGATTAATTAGAAACTGGTTTAACATTTCTTGACTATTTGAAGCCAAAAGTCCGTCATCAACAAATATAGTCAACATAAGTTTTTCATTTCCATTTTTCATTATAAATAAACATGGATCAGCATCACTTTGCTTAAACCCAAGTTTATACAAAAATTCATTAAAGCGCTGATTCCAGCATCGAGGTGCTTGTTTCAATCCATACAAACTCTTCTGCAGTCTACAAACAAGTGCACTACCATCTTTGTAGCCATTAGGTTGCTTCATATAAATATGACTCCCTTCATTATCAATGTTTCCATATAGAAATGCAGTCGATATATCAAATTAAGTCAATTGCAACTTTTCATCTGCAGCAATGCTTATCAGAGCTCTAACTGTACTCATTCTAGCCACTGGGCTGAAGGTTTGATTGCAATCAACATCCTTCTTCTGCATATACCCTTTAATAATGAAAACTTCTTACCAACTAAATTTAATTTCCACTAAAAAAGACGAACGTGACGAATGTAAGAATATAACTAACGTTTCAGAGATCTAGGATTTTGTAGTGCCTGTCGCCTTTTTTTCTTCACTATTTGAAATCATTAATCCTGTTTCTAGAGCTCTACAGCATGAAATTAGTGACTTACAGAAAGCTAACATTTTTCTAAGTAATCTTTTGAATGGACTGAGCGAAATAAGAAATCCAAATTCATACCATGGATTGCTGAACGAGTCCAGAAATTTAGCAAAACAGTTGGGTGTAACAATTGTTTTCAAAAATCAAAGAAGGAAGATAACGAAGCGTTTTTTGATGAGTTATGAGAATATGAGAGAATTTCAAACACGGAATTGAACTTCAAAATCAATATATACTATTGCTGTTTAGATAGATTAATTTCTCAAAGTGAACAAGATTTCAGGGTCTCTGTGGCCTAAGTAGTATGTTCGAAGTATTACAACCGGAGAAACTCTTATCTTTTTCAAACGAAATAATAAAAAAGCATGCAGGAAAACTGTCTGCTAAATACAGTAAAGACATGTCAGTTGATCTTTATGAACAATTCATTGCTTTCAAACATGCTTAAAATCTGAAATTCAGAAAATTCATTCCGTGAAGAACTCATGAAATTATTACTGACAAAATTCAATTGCCTTGCATCCAGTTTTCCGGAGGTAACAACACCATGCTTTCTATTCTTCTAAACACTTCTATGGGACTGGAAAGGCTATCAGACTTGTCATTATTGTATATAGAAGCAGAACATTTAGAAAAACTGAAATCCCCTTCAGTTTCGCTTCTATAAATGGTTTAATAAATAAGTTCGCCCTACAAAAAGCATGAACAGTGTATATTTGATTTGAATTGTTTGGCTAGCTTAGTTCCTAATAGTATTAATTGTAAGTAATAACGTATAATCAATATATAATTATTTTAATTCAATGCGAGCGTTTTTGTTCCTTTTGTAAAAAATCTTTACTTATTATTAGGGCCGCCCAACAAATTTTGATACGGGGCCCCTCTAAGGCACGCTACGCCACTGCATATAGGAGAAGCATAAACTATTTTATGCTATTATATGAAGAGAAAACGATAATTAGAAGCATAATTTCGATAATGTTTTTGAGTTTTTGATCTTGCTGTAGTTTTCTTTGTTGTAATATACCATAGTGCATGAACATGTATGCAACTATTTAAAAGACTATAATAAATATTGTTATTTGAGGGTATCCACATAAATAATAATAATTAAAATATAAAAAATAATAATAATAACATTAACAGGTACTCATAAAATTAAGTTTTGTTACTTACAAGGAAAGTATAATTACAAAATAATAAAATAAAATATGTAAATTTATAACCTAAAATAATAGACCATCATCAATAGAACATTGGAGCACACAATTTTAACGTGATTGTTCAGTATTGCGTGGATCGAAGCAAACATATTTCTATATAGTTTGATATACTCGTAGTTTTTAATTTTGAATGTTTATCATTTTTATATAGTTGATCATGTTTTATTGAATTGATTCTGTTTTAACACTGTTTGCAGAATATTTATAATTGTTTGCAAGAGAAAGGAAATTATTGTCTATTCATATTGTTGTCCTCTTCCATTGTACATTATACATTGTTTTAAAATTTAATTTTGTTACTTTTAGGTTACTTCTAAAATATTTGTTCATACGGCAAAAGTTAAAATATATTGTATTAAGCTTACATCCCTTATTTTCTTCACAAATAAGTCACTACCCCCAGATAGCGATTTATAAAATAAAAAATATATAATAAAATTAAATAAAAAATCAAGTAATAAATTCGCGCTCGATTAGGTTCTTACGCGACGTCCTTTATAGAAAACCACGTGTTTTTTATAAAACTTAACAGAGCTGCCTTAACGTTTTAAACTTACCTTATATTAATTAGTTAACTGAATATTACAAAGACTTATATTTTCACTAATTCAAATAATTCATAGATTATATGGTTGGATAAATCACTTAGCATGAACAGAGCAATTGTAATTTATTAAATGCCTAAAACTGTAATGCATCTTACTTGAAGTTGTGATTTTCTAAAATATTTTTGTTTTATTATTTTAATATGGGAAAACAAATCTAGCAAAACCAGTACTACAATGCCCGCAAACGAATGAAGAAGATCAATCTATATTTCTCTGTCTCTGTGTGTTATTTTAATAAATGTTGTTCTTTTAATAACACTAATTTAGCTTAATTAAATTGTTTTATCATTTATCTCAACAATATATTGTATTATTATCTACTATATAAAAATAAGTCGGGTTTTCCTTCCTGACGTTATAACTCCAGAACGCATGAACCGATTTTCACGGTTTTGCATTCGTTGGAAAGGTCTCGGGCTCCGTGAGGTTTATAGCAAAGAAAATTCAGGAATTCAGGAAAAATTTCAACAGAAAAGCGGGAATATCTTTTAATACATACAGCGCCATCTCTGATACATAGCATAGATACAAACCAATATTTTAATAGATGGCGCCGGTGCGTGATATATTGTTTGACAGCTACTCATTGTTCTCTGCTCAGTTAATTTCATGTGATGATGATATTGTTGGCAGGCGATTTCAGGCAGACGTTGCCAGTAATTCCCCGTGGAACGCCTGCAGATGAATTGAATGCTTGCCTGAAGGCATCACCTTTATGAAATAACGTAAAAACATTATCGCTAACCACTAATATGAGAGTTCAACTTCAAAATGATCAAAGTGCTGCACAATTTTCCAAACAATTGTTAGCTGTTGGAAATTGAAAAGTCCCAGTTGATGCGACATCTGGATTAATTACTCTTACCAACGACTTTTGCCGATTTGTAGACTCTCAATTAGCTCTTATTGAAAATGTTTTCCCAAACATTAGTGAGAATTATCAGAAATATGCTTGGTTAAGTCAACGAGCAATTCTTGCCGCAAAGAATAATGATGTACACGCACTGAATTTCACAATTCCATCAAAAATTGCTGGCGATTTGGTGACATACAAATCCGTTGATTCCATAACAAATCCCGATGATGTAGTAAATTATCCAACGGAGTTTTTGAACTCTCTGGAGTTACCAGGATTTCCACCACATAACTTGCAACTCAAAGTTGGTACAGTTATTATGATATTGCGTAATTTGAATCCACCGCGACTTTGCAACGGTACTCGACTTTCGATAAAAAGACTTATGCCGAATTTAATTGAGGCAACCATTATTAACGGAAAGTACGCAGGTGAAAATGTATGTATTCCTCGAATACCAATGATTCCGACTGATCTTCCGTTTGACTTCAAACGATTGGAATTTCCAGTTCGCCTTGCGTTCGCAATGACAATTAACAAATCGCAAGGCCAATCGCTTAGTGTTTGCATGATAAAAAATCATTGTTTTTCACATGAGCAGTTATACGTTGCGTGTTTACGAGTTGGGAAACCATCTGCTTTGTTTGAGTTTACGTCAGACCAAAAAACAAAAAATGTGGTTAACCAAAGAGCACTTTAATGAAACGGATAATTTGCGGACACGTATAACGCTTCGATTCAGTATTTACTTTGGATTTACTTTCATTTACTTAGAGAAGTTCAACTAAATAACACTAATCGATATGAATTCATTACTGTTGTGAAATGAAATAAAATTTTTCCTTTTCAAATATAAAACAAACAAAAAATTTTTCTTCATCTTTTAATCACCAAACGAAATGTTACATAAAACGAAGCCATCTGATGGCGAAACGGAGTTCGCCGGGTTTACTAGTATATTATATATATTAATTGTGTGTGCCTTTCGGCTTTACAATCTACAGTATTATATTTCTAATACATTTCATTCCTATATACATTCAAACTTAAAACTAAACTTAAAATATTCTAGACTTTTACTACTTCCAAAAGTGCTTTCTGCTTCTTCTTCTTTTGACCCTCTCTATTATTCTCCACCAGCTTATTTATTCTCCTGTTTTTCCTTTCCTTCTTACTATTTCCGCCATCCACCTCTTTCCTTCACTGCCTCCCTTTAGTAGCTGGCCAATATTCCTTTCGCTCGCTACTTTTTCCTTACACTCAAACTTAATGTGCTCCAGTGTTTCGTCCTCCGCTCCACACATTCTACACTTTCTTTCCTCACTCTTTTCCCAGTATCTGTTTCCTTTTTCCTCATTTCCCAATCTAAACCTTGCTGTTCTTCTTATGTGTTTTATGTCTTTTTCTATTAGGTACTGAGGTACATTATTTTCCCATAACCTCTTATATCTTTTATTGTAGTTACTTTTTTCTATTTTTCCCATTCTCTCCTGCTGTTGTGTCTCCTTATCCCTTCTCCTTAGCTCCTCTTCCACACTTGCGCCACCTTCTCTTCTCCTCTCTGCCTCCTCGATCGCCATTCCATTCCTTTTAAAGTACTCCTTTCTATTTTTTGGACCTCCTCCCCCCCCATTCTTTATGTTATCCTCTCTTATTTTCTTTAAAATTTTGCTTTCCGCTCTGTTCAATTTTTCCTCGTATTTTACTGCTCGTTCCCCTGTTTTAATTCGTATCTTATCTCTTTTTAGCTCCTCCATCACCATGTATCCTGGCGTGCACCTGTCCAGCCCTAGTACCCATTTCATATATCTCACCTGTATTCTTTCCAACTTTTCTTGTTCCTTCCACCCCCAAACCTCTGCTCCATACAACATCATACTGGCTATCAGTCTATCAAATATCCATATTCTCTTTTGTATATCCCCCCCAAATACCTTTTCCCCTAGTCCCATACCCGTCGCATTGCTTGCTCTGCCTTCTTTGCCACCTCCCTTATCTGCGCCTCTTCTCCATTATTCTTTTTAAAAGTGTAGCCCAGATATTTAAATTCTTCTACTTCCTCAATGTCCTCTGTCTTGTATTTCCACCTTTTATGTCACCTTTTTCCACCCCCTTTTTTAAATACCATAATTTTTGTCTTTTCCACATTTAACTCTAGTCCTTTCCTGTCTATATACCTCCCTAGCCGGTGTGCCATCTCCTGCAGCTCTCTTTCCCTTTTTGCCAACAGGACTATATCGTCAGCGTATGCTAAAGTCCATTTCTTGTAGTGCCTTCCTATGGTTCAGTGCGTATATATTGTCTAAAGTCCCTCGTCTCTTTCTAAAGCCAGCTTGTGTCTCGGGAAGTATTTCTTTTACTTTTACCTCTTCCTCCAGTCTTCCATATTATATAATAGTATTAAAATTAAAAGTGTGTCAAGTCAAGAATAAATCGTTTATCGGTTTTTAGAGCAGATTTTTAAGTATTTTTATTAATATGTATGTAATATGCTTATAAGCAGATTTATTTATATAAATTTACTTACAATTTTGGTTTTCCGCTTCAGTTTTACCTAACCCATCTTTTGTCGACGTAATTCGTACGAGTATGTTAAATACGTCACTGATTTAAAAATGTTTTGTAAGCGTTGATATTCCTAGGCAACCCTATTTACAACGGTCATTTAATAAGAACTGTTATTGTTGTTTGAACACCTGTAGATAATATTTGAAACTGAGCCTCAGGATTGGTTAGGTTCCTGTCAGACATTTAGGCTACAAAGATCGTTTGAAATGCTTGCTCTTGTAGACTCTGTTGCAACACACTAATTAGTCGCTAACACAGGACACACCCGTGACGTCACGTGTTCTTCTAATTTTTATAACTTTTGATCTCTGTTACTGTTAAAATAGTAGTATCAGATGACACTATGATTTATTTAAGAAAAAATATATTAAATCGTTGTTTCAATTTACTTAATTCTGTACCATCTTATTCTATTCTTCAATATCTAATCATAATTTAAAAATTTAAGGTCGCTCTTACACTGCAGCATACTACATGCGACGACGACTTTTTGAGTTGAATGTATTAGAGTGTTTCGCATTAGTTTACCTTATCATAAAATGAACCGACGGTTCTCTAATCTTCTTTAATATTTATGAATACACCACTGTACACTGTACTACTACAATTTTACCACCAGTGAAGTATTAGCAGAAGCTATTAGCAGTTGCTGTAGCCTGATTTGCATGATTAGTTTTGTAATCCTTCTCGAATATTCCAATGTAATATCTGTAACTGACTACAATTTTAAACCATAATTTCTTTAATGTTAAAACAATTTATCTACAGAAAAGTAAAATACAATAGAAAATAAAATCAATAGAAAAATTAAATATAAAGTTCAAAACCAGTAATTGAAGGAAACAAGTTGTGTTTCATGCGATGTTTCAATAGATGCTTTGTTTTCCTGTTAATAATTGTTGAAGAGAGGCAGAACAGTGTAAATGGGAGACATTTCTACTAGCATAAATTACATCAAAAACATTTTATGAATCCGCAAACGTCAAAATAGTAACGAGTCCATCTTGCTTTACCATTTTATAATTCGTCAAATTATTGTCAGTTGTTAAAATAGAAAACTTAACCTCACTTTGTAAGACACGAAAGCAACAGCAATGATTAAACAAAATTTACTAAACTTACTTACATATATTTTACTTATAGGTGCAAAAAGAAAATCAGGATGGAAAATAAAGTACCAATAATACCAGTATCGAATTCAGAGATGTGGAGGCCCTGGTGCGACGAACCAGTGGAGGCCCCTAATTCTATTCGGAACAAAAGGTACACTTTTTTTCTCTTCAACTCTTTTAATAATTCATTGTTTTTGTGTCACTTGTGGAGGCCCTGGGGCAGTAGGTCCGCCTGCCCTCCCTCAAATCCTGAATTCCATACGTACTGACATATAAAGAAGAAGAAGTCGAATATGATCCCAATCAAGTTATCTGCGAGATCTGTCAGTACGTATGATAGGCTTCGGATCATTTTCGAAACATTTTAACACTATATTTCTAAAATAGTTCACGGAATTAAATATTGAGTTACTTCAAAGGTACACAGCAGCAGATGCTAATGCAATTCAGTTACTGCATTCTAGGTCAGTCAAACAAGAAGTGGAAATTGAGAAACAATACACTCTGCCGCGTAAGCAAGATAATGGTGCGTCAGTTAATCCTAGTTCCGTTAACATGGAATTTAAAAATGAGAAACACAACTACACTCTGCCTTGTAGACAAGAAAGTGATGCACTATTAGATCGTTCATTACCGGCAATCAGTACGACCGAAGCAGGTAAATTCGATTTAGAAGAACACCTCTATAAAAAGTAATTAATACGAATTATTTGATTATTTGCAATATTTGTACTTTATTTCCGTTAGTTATATTTATGTCAAAATGTTGGCATTTTCGCTTTTCCATTTATTGTTTGTCTTCGGGGTGTGCATTTCTTATAATTTCTTAGATCATAATTTATTATTTAATTAATTACACTTTATATTTATTTGCTGAAGTTTACGTCACTTCCGATTTTGCGATTTTGACAATACGTTCTAACCACAATTTCTGTTCACAAGTAACAAAGTTATATTTAATTCTGAACGCAATTGTTCTCTGGTTGCTCGGTAATTGAATTTATTTTAATTCATTTTGTTTGACCTTTAAATGAATCACTTCGTAAATTTTGAAAATATTTTTCAATAATGTTTATTTGTAACATCTTCCAGATAACTTGGTAAATATAGAAAGAACTCAACTAGATCGTCTGACCCCATGTGGATTATTAGAGGAAAAGTTCCTTTGTGATACATGTCAAGAGTCCTACATATCAACAAATATTTTCCAAAACCATTTATGTGCAAATAAATCCAAGAAGATGTCGTCTTGCGATGAATTAAATAAGCTATATTCCAGTAGAGTCATTACAAACACAGACAATGCAGGAACACTTTATTCTGCGAACACACGTAATAATGCTTCAAATTGGTCCCCAACTTTATTGGGTGTTACACAGAGATCAGATACTAAGACAATACGTCACCAATGTGATCAGTGTGAGAAATCATTTCCGTCTTTATCAAAATTGGATAGACATAAACATATCCATAGAGGAAAAAAACCTTATCCTTGTGATGAGTGTCCAATGTCATTTTGGAAGAATAGTCACTTGAAAAGACATATACGTACACATACGGGAGAAAAGCCTTACCCCTGTCATGAGTGTCCAATGTCATTTAGCCGTAGAGATGCCTTGAAAATACATATGCGTACACATACGGGAGAAAAGCCTTACCCCTGTCATGAGTGTTCAATGTCATTTAGCCTTAGGGCTAACTTAAAAAATCATATGCGTACACATACAGGAGAAAGACCTTATAAATGTGATCATTGCAATTTCTTGTCTTCTTACTCTAGCAACTTAAAACAACATAAAAGACTTCATACAGTTTAACAGTCTTACCATTGTGTTAAATAGGGAAGATCATTTATTCAGAATCTTCAACTAATGAGACTTTGTGTACGTAACACACACATTAAAAAACTTTCAATTTTAATAAATTTAAAAACCTTATCGTTATATGTTATATATTGTATTATTACGTCATTTAGACAGAGGTTCACATAGTTTAAGCAAGTTTAACATGGGTTTAACAAAATGTAGTAAGCAATTTTAATAATTTAAGATATTGACAAGTTAATTAATAAATTATTCATTTTTAAAAGCGTTTTTATTTACAAAATATATGCATAAGTAACACTTTTAAACTAAATTACTAATTTAAATGAAGTTAGACGTAGAATTAAGCTCGGCGTTGATTTGGCTGTACTTAGTGCCGATAGCTAACTATGACGGTGTCGGCAAGTCCATTATCGGGACTCATATTTCTTGATGTGATTTGACTGAAATGTGTAGGACACGTTCTTAATGTAACTGACAGAGTAAACGAAATAATAAAAAAGTATGCAGGAAAATTGTCTGGTAAATACAGTAAAGACATGTCAGTTGATCTTTATGAACAATTCATTGCTTTGCAAACATGCTTAAAATCTGAAATTCAGAAAATTCATTTCGTAAGGAACTCAAGGAATTATTACTGATAAAATTCAATTGCCTTGCATCCAGTTTTCCGGAGGTAACAACACCATGTTTTCTATTCTTCTAAACACTTCTATGGGACTGGAAAGGCTATCAGACTTGTAACTATTGTCTATAGAAGCAGAACATTTAGAAAAACTGAAATCGCCTTCAGTTTCGCTTCTTTAAATGATTTAATAAATAAATTCGCCCAACAAAAGGCAAGAACAGTATATATTTGATTAGAATTGTTTGGCTAGCCAAGTTCCTAGGAGTATTAATTGTAAGTAATGACGTATAATCAATATATAATTATTTAGTTCAATGCGAGCGTTTTTGTTCCTTTTGTAAAAAATCTTTAGCCATTATTTGGGCCCCTTAACAAATTTTCATAAAATATTTTATGCTATTATTTGAAGAGAAAACGATAATTAAAAGCATATTTTCGATAATGTTTTTGAGGACACAGTTAATATATAATTATTACTATAATCATTACATGATAAAGTATTATTTAAAAAACACTGTAAAATTTTCATAAATAAATATCAAGAAATGAGCCATTGACAGCGAATCTCCGCAGACGTTGCAAAAAAAAGTAACATTACGGTGCCACTCATAACGCATCAAAGGATTTTCTGAAATCAAAAATCCAAAATAATTTCATTAGTTGATAAGTTTCTGCAGGTAACTCTATCGAGTTATTTTTTATTGATTTTTCAATTCAGTCAAAATACCGATTTTTCATGAAAAGAATCAAAAACTTTGGTATTCTAAAAAAATTAAAAAAAACTGAACACCGTTACCACGAAATTTATGTAAAGAAAAAATGTGCAAAATTTTAAAAGAATCGGCCCAGTAGATTTTCAGCTAAAAAGGGCACCGACTCTGAAAAAGGTATGTGTGAGAACAACGCATTAAAAGTTTCAAAAGTAAGACAAAACCAGACCAGAGAGGTGAAGACTTTAAAGTCTAAATCTCCGACAGTTTTTCTCCAATCGACTTCAAATTTTCACACAATAAACTTAATATGTTGTACATTAATATAAACAAATATAAGAAAATGAAAAAATAAGGTAAAACCGTATCCCCTTAAAAGACAGATATTCGTTGAACGTATTTATTGATAATAATATGTTTGTAACATTGAGTTTGTTATGTCTACTTTATGTCTACCAGATCTTGTTGAATGCAAGTGAATATTTTAATTTTAAAAACTTAAAGTAGCACCACTTTAGTAATCGCGTAGGTCATGATGCTAGTGTGTTCCACAAATACGGGACTGTATAACAAAGTTCTTAAAAGACTTTTATGCAGCCCGAGATGCGAGTGCATGTGTACTTAACTATGTGTGTTTCTTCAACACGACACTTCAACATGATTAGCTTTGGGATAATTATGCGTGCAGCTTTAGTTGGCCAGTTGCTCCTCCTCCCGCTTCTTTAGTATTAACTTCATCACACAAGTTGTATTGAGTCCAGTCTTCAGGAAGAGTACTAAGTTATGTTGAGTTTACGTAACGCTTTTTACTTAGTATTTACTTACTTCTAAAATATTTTCTCACCTTATCCATTTCATTAAAATTGCTAAACAATACTTGCAATGAAATAAATTCTTGAATTGTATAAAAAATTAAAACATTGTAGCCTCTAACACTTTAGTTTAATTTTTTGAATTTATTAATATTGTGACTGTTCCAACAGTGACACAACATTAGGTTGGTCAGTAATGTCTTTGCTTGGTTTGCAACACGGCCTTTATCTTTTACTGCTTCAGTTTCAATATCTTGCCTTACTGTAGCTATCGCAAGATCTTGATGTAGTTTTTTTTTACAAAAAACGTATAATTACAAAATAATAAAATGAAATATGTAAATTTATAACCTAAAATAATAGACCATCATCAATAGAACATTGAAGCACACAATTTTATCGAGATTGTTCAGTATTTCGTGGATCGAAGCAAACGTATTTCTGTATAGTTTGATGTAGTTTTTAATTTAAATGTTTATCATTTTTATATAATTGATCATGTTTTATTGAATTGATTCTGTTCTAACACTGTTTACAGAATATTTATAATTGTTCGCAAGAGAAAGGAAATTATTGTCTATTGATATTGTTATCCTATTCCATTGTACATTATATATTGTTTTAAAATTAGATTTTGTTACTTTTAAGTGAGTTCTAAAATAAGAGTTGTAATTATACGTTCATACGGTAAAAGTTAAAATATATTGTATTAAGCTTACATCCCTTATTTTCTTCACAAATAAGTCACTACCCCCAGATAGCGATTTATAAAATAAAAAATATATAATAAAATTAAATAAAAAATCAAGGTATAAATTCGAGCTCGATTATGTTCTTACGCGACGTGCCTTATAGAAAACCACGTGGTTTTTATAAATCTTAACAGGGCTGTCTTAACGTTTTAAACTTACCTTATATTAATTATATTAAAAGACTTATATTTCCACTAATTCAAATAATTCATAGATTATATGGCTGGATAAATCACTTAGCATGAACAGAGCAATTGTAATTTAATAAATGCTTAAAACTGTGATGCATCTTACTTAAAGTTGTGATTATCTAATATATTTTTGTTTTATTATTTTAATATGGGAAAACAAATCTAACAAAGCCAGTACTACAATGCCCGCAAACGAATGAAGAAGATCAATCTATATTTCTCTGTCTCAGAGTATTGTTTTAATAGTAAATATTCTTTTAATAACACTAATTTAGTTTAATTAAATTGTTTTATTATTTATCTCAACAATGTATTATATTTAAGTATTAAAATATAAAGTGTGTCAAGTCAAGAATAAATCGTTTATCAGTTTTTATGGCAGATTTTTAAGTATTTTTATTGATATGTATGTAATATGCTTATAAGCAGATTTATTTATATAAATTTACTTACAATTTTGGTTTTCCGCTTCAGTTTTACCTAAGCCATCTTTTGTCGGCGTAATTTGTATGTTAAGTACGTCAGTGATTTAAAAATGTTTTGATATTCCTAGGCAACCCTATTTACAACGGTCATTTTATAAGAAATGTTATTGTTGTTTGAACACCTGTAGATAATATTTGAAACTGAGCCTCAGGATTGGTTAGGTTCCTGTCAGACATTTCCCAGTAAACAATTTGGTGAAGTGACCTATTTGGTGAAGTTCGAGTCACTCGTACAATTCTATTCTAACGCTTTACAAGTTCTCTACCTGTCACAGATTTTGTGTTAGTTTTTCATAATAATATTCTTTTTTTTTCCAACATCATTCATTAAGTATTTCTGTTTCTTTCCCACATGGATATATTTTTTTTAAATTCACATTCATTTCATTTATTCTGTAAATGAAAGTTTATTTATTAAAAGTGAGAGAGAAACGAGGTGCGTTAGACAAGTAAAATATATTTTTCACCGTTACACTTGTATACTTGTATAGTATTTCGTTCTGTACAGATGTTTAAAGTATATGCTATCCTTTTTCAACAAATATTTCTTTAGCGGTAATAGACAGACGCTATCTCCCTCAATCCCCGAATAGAATGTATATAAACGAAGATAGTACTTAGCGATGGTAAGACAGAGGTTTTAAACATAACGCAGACCTGCCGATCGTGGATTTTTGAATCACCAAAACAATGTAAAAAACTAATATAACGAGTATTGTTGAAGATGAATAATATTCATTAAAAAAATAACGATCCGTACTAAAGATTACATCTATTTATTTCTTCATTTAAATATTTATTTTTTGCAGACTCTAAAATGTAGAATTCAATTAAGTTTTATACCATTGCTAGTTTTAAGTTTATAACTCCGGTCATAAATCATAAACCTACTCCGCTTATAATTCAGCAGTGAACCGTCGTTGCAATGTCTGAAGCTCATAAAAAGGACCTTTTGAAGCTCATAAAAAGGACTGAATAGAAAACGAACACGTTCCAGACAAAAAATTCATGATATGTAATAGAAATTAAGTAGAATTTACTCCAAAATGTTTACTGGGTTAGGACTACAAAGATCGTTTGAAATGCTTGCTCTTGTAGACTCTGTTGCAACACACTAATTAATCGCTAACACAGGACACACCCGTGACGTCACGTGTTCTTCTAATTTTTATAACTTTTGATCTCTGTAACTGGTAAAATAGTATTATCAAATGATTTATTTAAGAAAAAATGTATTAAATCGTTGTTGCGATTTACTTAATTCTGTACCATCTCATTCTGTTCTTTAATATCTAAACATAATTTAAAAATTTAAGGTCGCTCTTGCACTGCAGCATACTACATGCGACGACGACTTTTTGAGTTGGATGTATTAGAGTGTTTCGCATTAGTTTACCTTATCATAAGATGAACCGACGGTTATCTAATCTTCTTTAATATTTATGTATACACCACTGTACACTGTACTATTACAATTTTACCACCAGTGCAGTATTAGCAGAATTACAGTGTGGTTGTATTGTATTGGTATGAGTTGCTGTAGCCTGATTTGCATGATTAGTTTTGTATCTGAAATAAATTGATACGAGTATAATAATATAGAAGTGCAAATTAGAACAAGAACCCTTCTCGAATATTCCAATGTAAAATCTACCTAATCCTACCCTTAGCACCACTGACTACAATTTTAAACCATAATTTCTTTAATGCTAAAACAATTTATCTACAGAAAAGTAAAATACAATAGAAAATAAAATCAATAGAAAAATTAAATATAAAGTTCAAAACCAGTAATTGAAGGAAACAAGTTGTGTTTCATGCGATGTTTCAATAGATGCTTTGTTTTCCTGTTAATAATTGTTGAAGAGAGGCAGAACAGTGTAAATGGGAGACATTTCTACTAGCATAAATTACATCAAAAGCATTTTATGAATCCGCAAACGTCAAAATAGTAACGAGTCCATCTTGCTTTACCATTTTATAATTCGTCAAATTATTGTCAGTTGTTAAAGTAGAAAACCTAACCTCACTTTGTAAGACACGTAAGCAACAGAAATGATTAAACAAAAATTACTAAACTTACTTACATATATTTTACTTATAGGTGCAAAAAAAGAATCAGGATGGAAAATAAAGTACCAATAATACCAGTGTCGAATTCAGAGATGTGGAGGCCCTGGTGCAACGAACCAGTTGAGGCCCCTAATTATTTTCCGAACAAAAGGTACACTTTTTTTCTCTTCAACTCTTTGAATAATTCATTGTTTTTATGTCACTTGTAAAGGCCCCGGAGCAGTACGTCCGCCTGCTCTCCCTCAAATGCGGGCCTGCATACCACACGTACTGACATATAAAAAAGAAGAAGTCGAAGATGATCCTAATCAAGTTATTTGCGAGATCTGTCATGAAAAAGTAAACTTAGCATTTAAGTACCCCTACGATCAAGTCATGGGAGGGGCTGACGATGGGTTTGTTTACTAAAATATAAATTATAACGTAATATTACCATTTTATTATTTTGCGTGGTGCTCACCTTTGTACACTAAGCAAGAGGAGCACCATCTTTAAAGGGATTATGTCATTTACAAAGAGAAATAATTCTCAAGACGATGTCGTGTTTAAAAGTAAATATTCATAACAAAAATACGGGCCAACACTCGTTTTGGTACCTGCATGTTTCAACCCTTTGAAGATAATTCTTGGGTTAACCAGTTTATTCTAAAATTACCGTCAGATTTCACCTATCAGGTCTAGTTTTTGAGATAATTGATATTGGCCTCTTCCAGATTAAGCAGGCACATCGCTGGCTGAAATAATTTTTGTGGTGGAGATGTCAGTAATTACTACATCTGTATTAACGACAGATGCGCTGAGTTCTCAAAGTATTTATTATGAATTCGGAAATTCAATTGTTACTGGGTTTGTCAGTTACGAACTGGCTGCGATTTACTACTGTGTTTTACATTACGTCCCTTAGAATCGCAATGGAATAGCCAGGCAGGGATTACAAATGAAATTCTGGTCGGGCTATTGGCGCTAGTTTATTCTAGATGGGGAAATCTAAAACCATTTTTTTGAAATCTAAGTTGGCGTGAGGTATTACAGTTTGCTTCTGAACCTCAGTTTCGGATCATTTTCGAATCATTTTAACACTAAATTTCTAAAATAGTTCACGGAATAAAATATTAAGTTACTTCAAAGGTACACAGCAGTAGATGCTAATGCAATTCAGTTACTGCATTCTATATCAGTCAAACAAGAAGTGGAAAATGAGAAACACAACTACACTCTGCCTTGTAGACAAAAAAGTGATGCACTATTAGATCCTCCATTACCGACAATCAGTACGACCGAAGCAGGTAAATTCGATTTAGAAGAACACCTCTATAAAAAGTAATTAATACGAATTACTTGATTATTTGCAATATTTGTACTTTTTCAAAATGTTGGCATTTTCGCTTTTCCATTTACTGTTTGTCTTCGGCGTGTGCATTTTTTATAATTTCTTAGATCATAATTTATTATTTAATTAATTACACTTTATATTTATTTGCTGAAGTTTACGTCACTTCCGATTTTGCGATTTTGACAATACGGTCTAACCACAATTTCTGTTCACAAGTAACAAAGTTATATTGAATTCTGAACGCAATCCTTCTTTGGTCGGTCGGTAATTGAATTTATTTTTAATTCATTTTTGTTTGACCTTTAAATGAATCACTTCGTAAATTTTGAAAATATTTTTCAATATTGTTTATTTGTAACATCTTCCAGATAACTTGGTAAATATGGAAAGAACTCAACCAGATCTTCTGACCCCAGGTGGATTATTAGAGGAAAAGTTCCTTTGTGATACATGTCAAGAGTCCTATATATCAACAAATATTTTGCAAAACCATTTATGTGCAAAAAAATTAAAGAAGATGTCGTCTTGCGATGAATTAAATAAGCTAGATTCCAGTAGAGTTATTACAAACTCAGACAATGAAGGAACACTTTATTCTGCGAACAGACGTAATAATGCATCGAATTGCTCCCCAACTTTATTGGGTGTTACACAGAGATCAGACACTAAGACAATACGTCACCATTGTGATCAGTGTGAAAAATCATTTCCGTCTTTATCAAAATTGAATAGACATAAACATATCCATAGAGGAAAAAATCCTTATCCTTGTGATGAGTGTCCAATGTCATTTTGGCAGAATAGTCACTTGAAAAGACATATACGTACACATACGGGGGAAAGACCTTACCCTTGTGATAAGTGTTCAATGTCATTTAGCCAAAGTAGTAGCTTGAAAATCCATATGCGTATCCATACGGGAGAAAGACCTTACCCTTGTGATAAGTGTTCAATGTCATTTAGCCGTAGAGATATCTTGAAAATCCATATGCGTACACATACGGGGGAAAGACCTTACCCTTGTGATAAGTGTTCAATGACATTTAGACGTAGAGATACCTTGAAAATCCATATGCGTACACATACGGGGGAAAGACCTTACCCTTGTGATAAGTGTTCAATGTCATTTAGCCGTAGAGATATCTTGAAAATTCATATGCGTACACATACGGGAGAAAGACCTTACCCTTGTCATAAGTGTTCAATGTCATTTAGCCAGAATAATAACTTAAAAAGTCATATGCTTACACATACGGAAGAAAGACCTTATAAATGTGATCATTGCAATTTCTCGTCTTCTTACTCTAGCAACTTAAAACAGCATAAAAGACTTCATACAGTTTAACAGTCTTACCATTGTGGTAAATAAGGAAGGTCATTTATTCAGAATCTTCAACTAATGAGACTTTGTGTACGTAACACACACATTAAAAAACTTTCAATTTTAATAAATTTAAAAGCCTTTTCGTTATGTGTTATATATTGTATTATTACGTCATTTAGACAGAGGTTCACATAGTTTAAGCAAGTTTAACATGGGTTTAACAAAATGTAGTAAGTAAGTTTAATAATTCTTAGTTATTGACAAGTTAATTAATAAATTATTCATTTTTAAAAGTGTTTTTATTTACAAAATATTTGCATGAGTAAAACTTTTAAACTAAATTACTAATTTAAATGAAGTTAGACGTAGAATTAAGCTCGACGTTGATTTGGCTATACTTAGTGCCGCTAACTATGACGATATCGGCAAGTCCATTATCGTTACTCATATTTGTAGATGTGGTTTGACTGAATGTGTAGGACACATTCTTAATGTAACTGACAGAGAGTTGCTTGTACATCCATTTTAGCAAATAATGTTAAAAATAAGACGGTTGTATATTTATATCTGTTTTATATAGGAGAAGTATAAATTAGTTTAGATAGAGAGAGTCATGTGTACAAAAACATGCGTCAAAATGAAATTATAACATAACTTATTATTCATATGTTTTTAAAGCAAAGTGTAAATGTAATTTAGTGCGTCAACTGCGTCATCAAAACCATGCCTATTGTGTACTTAACTATGTGTATTTCTGCAACACGATACATGATTGGCGTTGGGATAATTTTGCGTGCTGCTTTAGTTGGCAAGTTGCTCCTCCTCCCGCTTCTTTAGTATTACCTTCATCACACCTTATTACCTTCAGGTTGGTCAGTAATGTGTTTGGTTGGTTTGCAACACGGCCTTTGTCTTTTACTGCTCGAGTTTTGTTTTGTCATATACCATAGCGCATGAAGATGTGTGCAACATTTTAAAAGACTATAATAAACAGAGATGTGCGTTTTTCAAATACGTATTCTGAAAATGCAATTACAAAATACTAAATATCTATTTAAATATCTTTTAAGGGTATATAATTTTATATTTTATTTGAAAACTTTCACAAACCTATTTTCTATTTTTGGAAAGTACAAAATATTTTTTTCATTTTTGTTACTTCATAATATAAACATTATTTTTTTTAATATAAACTTAAAACCCCACTAACTTTAGCACTATCTATGATCTAAAAGTATCTGCACAATTGTCTTAATAATTCTAATTTAAAATGATAGAAGTGTCTAATATTTTATTATCCTTCCTGTTATTTTCACTATAAGACATCTGATTTAGGTTTACCTAAATATGTTTATCATATTTTCTCGTTCATTATTCGTTTTACTACAAGTCAATCATTCCACTACATTCCTTACTGACATGTATATACATATATATATGTTATTTTACCTAGTCACCTTAACACTTGTCGGCTTTAATCGCTAAACTAACCCAACTACATATAAATATTTTATCCTACTACAATATAAAAATAATTCCTGATAAAAGTACCTGTCTATACTTAAGTTATTCATTATCAAGGAACAACATTGTATTAGAAATACGATCTCAAAATATAAGAAAAATATTATAATTAAATATTTATCTATTATTTCACAACACACAATTCCAATACCTTTTCTGAAAGTAAAATCATAAGCCAGGAATTATGTTAATTCTCGTTGAATTAGGGGCCATCCCTTAATTACGTCACACGCAAATTAGGAAAGGGGTCTACAAATTGTCACACCTTAATAAAGTGTGACAAGATGTGGCAAGGACAGAGGAGGGATTCAAGAAGTATAAAAATTGTGTGACTTCATTTATGAATAGTCCGTATATATTAAGAGCCAAGGTCAGCCAGACCTACATCATTTTATAATATAATGTTCCAACTGTTTGTTTATATTCTTATGATCTTATATTCTTATCATCATATATTATAATGTCCCAGGTGTATATTTATATGTTTATATGTTTATATGTTTATATGTTTATATGTTTGTTTGTTGCTGAAATTCGTATGGTAGAATGAAAACGGCTCCGTCAATGTTTTTGAAAGTTTGCTATTTCGTAGAGAAAAAAATTCTAAGACTTTTGGCGTCCCCGGATTTTTCTCTGAATATCCTGGAAACCCGTAATTTTGGAAAAACTGGAAAATTCGAAAAAATACTTTTGCAAATATCTGACGAACTAGAAAAGATAGAAAACTGAAATTTGGTATGTGTATTGAGATTATAATTGTGCACATTTTCCAATAGTTGGAAATTTGAAATTTGAGTTTAGTAGCGGCGCGAATTTTTGGGGGCAATGTTAGAATAGAGTTAGTACGTTCAAATTTAATATGTAGGCTCGCTGTAGACAGTAATTAATGAAAAAAAATAAACAGCCCCAAATTTCCAGTGGCGGCGGGAGTTGAGACAGTAAAAGCAAAAAATATTGAAAATGTAGTATTATAACTTAGGGTATGTATTAAGACACTAATTGCGCATATTTGCCCATAATTGGATTACCAAAATTTTAATTCAGTAGCGGCGTGATTTTTTGGGGGCAATGTCGCAACAGAGCTAGAACGTTGATATTTGGAACGTGGGCCCTATATAGAGTGTCATTAAAGACAAACTATAGAAAACTGCAACTTTCCAGAGGCGTCGGGCGCTGGGGGCCAAAAACCAGAAATATAAAATATATAGAGATGAAAGGCTATAGTTTAGAATATATGTTCTTAGATACAAACAAAATAGATCCCAGTGCTAAAATTTGACAAACTCGTTCAGTAGCGGAGGTTTGTGGGAGGTACTAATGCTAAAATATAAATAAAAACCTGAAATTTAGTAAGCAGATATCTGCATCTGCGTCAATCTGCAGATTGACATATTTATTACGAAAATTTAAAAAAAAATACATTTTCTTAAGTGCAACATTAGAGTGGGGGGTGATAAACCGAGTATAAGAACAATATAGAGGTACAACGATTGAAAAAAAGTTGGTCCAATAACGAATAAATTGAAAATATTTTATATTTTTTTGAAAAAAATATATTTTTTTAGTCAATTTATATGTGTCAATGTATTGTGCGAGTTTATTTATTATTTCAATTTAAAAATAGAATTAAATATGAAACTTAATTATGAATTATTTTATTGGATTCAAATCATACACGCCAAAAAGACGGGAGTAAACTCTATCTATCATATTTATAATATCCGAGGTGTATGTTTGTTTGCTTATATTCTTATCATCATCATCATCCTATATTATAATGTTCCAACTGTTTGAATCTATTCTTATATGTTTATATTCTTATATTCTTATATGTTTGGTACTGAATTTTGTATGGCAGCGCGAAAACGGCTCTATCAATGTTTTTGAAAATTTTCTATTTCGTAGAGAAAAAAATTCTAAGATTTTTGGCGTCCCCGGATTTTTCCTTGAATTTCCTGGAAACCCGTAATTTTGGAAAATCTGGAAAAAAGTGATTCCTTTTTTGCTGTATTACTTTTAATTCGTAAAAGATAGAAAGTTGAAATTTTGCATGTGTATTAAGGTATTCAATGCTGGCATTTCTCAAAATTTAGAAATTTAAAAATTGAAAAAGGGGGGGTTGAAGAAATTCGGGGGCCCGTTAGGGAACTTTGGAGAAAGTTCATATTCTGGATTCTAGAATAATTAAGTATATTATCAATAAAAAAAAATTTAAAATTTCAAAATTTTATTGGGGGGCACGGGGGCAGTATTTGCCGAGAGTAAAAATTGTGCTAGAAAATTGAAATTTTGTATGTAGGCTAACCTTGGTAACTTATTTACGAATCGAAAAAAAAATCCCAAATTTTGAAAAAAAGTTGGTCAAATAACGCATAATTTGAAAATATTTTTTATTTTGAATTAAAAAATGTATTTTCTTAGTCAGTTTGTATGAAAAATTAATTGTTATTAAATGTTAAATCAATATAGGACGAGTTTATTTATTATTTCAATTTAAAAATGGAATTAAATTTTGACTTGAAATTCAAGCCACTCACAAAAAACAAACGTCGCTTGCGACGGGGGTAAAAGCTAGTATATTATAATGTCCCAGGTGTTTGAATCTATTCTTATATGTTTATATGTTTATATGTTTGGTACTGAATTTTGTATGGCAGCGCGAAAACGGCTCCGGCGATCTTTTTAAAAATTTCCTATTTCGTAGAGAAAAAAATTCTAAGACTTTTGGCGTCCCCGGATTTTTCCCTGAATTTCCTGGAAACCCGTAATTTTGGAAAAACTGGAAAATTCGAAAAAATACTTTTGCAAATATCTGACGAACTAGAAAAGATAGAAAACTGAAATTTAGTATGTGTATTGAGATCATAATTGTGCACATTTGCCAATAGTTGGACATTTGAAATTTGAGTTCAGTAGCGGCGCGAATTTCCGGGGGCAATGTTAGAATAGAGTTAGGACGTTCAAATTTAATATGTAGGCTCGCTCTAGACAGTCATTAATGAAAAAAAATAAACAGCCCCAAATTTCCAGTGGCGGCGGGAGTTAAGACAGTAAAAGCCAGAAATATTGAAAAAGTAGTATTAAAACTTAGGGTATGTATTAAGACACTAATTGTGCATGTATGCCAATAATTGGATTACCAAAATTTTAATTCAGTGGCGGCGTGATTTTTTGGGGGCTATGTCGCAACAGAGCTAGAACGTTAAAATTTGGAACGGGGGCCATATATAGAGTGTCATTAAAGACACACTATAGAAATTTGCAACTTTCCAGAGGCGGTGGGCGCTGGGGGCCAAAAACCAGATATTTGAAATATATGGAGATGAAAGGCTATAGTTTAGAATATATATTCTTAGATACAAATAAAATAGATCCTCGTGCTAAAATTTGACAAACTTGTTCAGTAGCGGTGGTATGTGGGGGGTACTAATGCAGCCCTTTTTTGCTGTATTACTTTTAATTCGTAAAAGATAGAAAGTTGAAATTTTGCATGTGTATTAAGGCATTCAATGCTGACATTTCTCAAAAATTAGAAATTTAAAAATTGAAAAAGGGGGGGTTGAAGAAATTCTGGTGCCCAGTAGGGAACTTTGGAGAAAGTTCGTATTCTGGATTCTAGAATAAATAAGTATATTAATAATAAAAAAAAAATTCAAAATTTCAAAAATTTTATTGGGGGGCACGGGGCAGTATTTGCCGAGAGTAAAAATTGTGCTAGAAAGTTGAAATTTTGTATATAGGCTAACCTTGGTAACTTATTTACGAATCAAAAAAAAATCACAAATTTTGAAAAAAAGTTGGTCAAATAACGCATAAATTGAAAATATTTTTTATTTTGATAAAAAAAATATATTTTCTTAGCCAGTTTGTATGAAAAATTAATTGTTATTATACGTAAAAGTAGTATGAGACGAGTTTATGTTTTATTTCAATTTAAAAATGAAATTAAATTTTGACATGAAATTCAAGCCACACACAAAAAACAGACGTCGCTTGCGACGGGGGTAAAAGCTAGTATTCTTATGTTCTTATATGTTTGGTATTGAATTTTGTATGGCAGCGCGAAAACGGCTCCGGCGATCTTTTTAAAAATTTCCTATTTCGTAGAGAAAAAAATTCTAAGACTTTTGGCGTCCCCGGATTTTTCCCTGAATTTCCTGGAAACCTGTAATTTTGGAAAAACTGGAAAATTCGAAAAAATACTTTTGCAAATATCTGACGAACTAGAAAAGATAGAAAACTGAAATTTGGTATGTGTATTGAGATTATAAATGTGCACATTTTCCAATAGTTGGAAATTTGAAATTTGAGTTCAGTAGCGGCGCGAATTTTTGGGGGCAATGTTAGAATAGAGTTAGGACGTTCAAATTTAATATGTAGGCTCGCTGTAGACAGTAATTAATGAAAAAAAATAAAAAGCTCCAAATTTCCAGTGGCGGCGGGAGTTGAGACAGTAAAAGCCAAAAATATTGAAAATGTAGTATTATAACTTAGGGTATGTATTAAGACACTAATTGCGCATGTTTGCCAATAATTGGATTACCAAAATTTTAATTCAGTAGCGGCGTGATTTTTTGGGGGCAATTTCGCAACAGAGCTAGAACGTTGATATTTGGAACGTGGGCCCTATATAGAGTGTCATTAAAGACACACTATAGAAAATTGCAACTTTCCAGAGGCGGCGGGCGCTGGGGGCCAAAGACCAGAAATATGAAATATATAGAGATGAAAGGCTATAGTTTAGAATATATGTTCTTAGATATAAATAAAATAGATCCCTGTTGTAAAATTTGACAAACTTGTTCAGTAGCGCAGGTATGTGGGGGGTACTAATGCTAAAATATTAATACAAAGCTAAAATTTAGTATGCAGATATAGATTGACATATTAATAACAAAAATATAAAAAAAACTACATTTTCTTAAGTGTAACACTAGAGTGGGGTGTGATAAACCGAGTATAAGAACAAAATAGAGGTACAACGATAATATTTTCAAATTACATTCAATAGTAGAATTGAATTGATTTTTGGTACGTTTTTTGTGCTGTGAAATCGAACAGTAGTGAGAGGTATAGGGGGGAAATAGTTAGCAGCCCCAAATATCAAATTAAAAAAATAGAAACTACGCATGTGGATATTTGCGAAAAATAAATTTAACCTTAGTAGCGGCGTGAAATTGGGGAAGTGGGGGCGGGAAAGGCTTTGCCAAAGAGCTGAATTTTGAAATTTCGATCATTTATAAAAGTAGAGGTAGATAAAGGTTATAAAGGTAGAGAGAATTGTTACGAGCAAAATAGATTGTTATGCCTAAAATTTGACAAATATTAAATATTTTTTATTTTGATAAAGAAATATATTTTTTTAGTCAATTTATATGTGTTAATGTATGTGTGCGACTTTATTTATTATTTCAATTTAAAAATAGAATTAAATATGAAATGTAATTACGAATTATTTTATTGGATTTAAATCATACACGCCAAAAAGACGTCGCTTTGCGACGGGGGTAAACTCTGCTGGAATTTAAATTTTTGCGTTTTTTTTTAAGTTCAAGCCACACGCAAAAGACAGACGTCGCTTGCGACGGGGGTAAAAGCTAGTCATTTTATAAAGGCTGACATTTTTTTAGCGCAAGTACGAACTACAGCAGGTAAGAATAAGTGGCTACTAAGAATCTTGAGTCGCACTGGCTTTGCCAGATACCAGGTAGCAATGGAGTATCAATTGGTGAAAAATTACGTCGTAGTGTAAAGGTTGATTTTTTGTTTGTTTATACTGTGACTTTATGAATACACCTGTTTGCCAAGTTCTGCCCCAGTAGAACTGCTCTTTTCGTTTGGTGGAATGATAATGAGACCTCATCGACGAAAAATTAAAGATAAATTATTTGAACAAATAGTGGTATTAAAATCCATGACATAAATAACATATATTTTATGTAAATTCTCATAATTATTAAAAAAAATATCATTTATATTACTCACATGAAGAGTATTCTATTTTCTCAAAAGTATTTTTAAAATACGTATTTTGCATTTTGTATTTAAATACTAACATGAAATTTATTTTATATTTTGTATTTGAAATAGGAAAATAACGAGGTATTTGTATTTTGTAGTTAAGTTTTTTTCGAAAATTATTTGTGCATATAATAAATATTGTTATTTAAGGGTATCCATATAAATAATATTAATTAAAATATAAAAAAAATATAATATTAACATTAACTCATAAATGTAATTTTTGTTACTAAGAAACATACAATTACATAATAATAAAATAAAATAAATAAATTTATATATATTTTTTTACTTATATTCACTATACTTATATTCACTTAATTCAAATAATTCATAGATTATATGGTTGGATAAAATACATAACAATGGACTTGTGTCCTCATTTTTTAGTTGTCGATTTTTCAATTGTTCATTGAAATTGATGTTAATAAATGTGTATTGGCGTGTCTATTTCATTAAATATCTAAATGTTGACGCAGATATAGCAATTAAAAGTTTGAATTGTAGTTTTAGCGCTAGAAATGGTCGTCCATATTTGTATGACGTGAAATGCATTTTAACGTCAGTTATTTGTTGAGTAGTTCAGTGCTGTGGTAATGTTTTGCAGCTGTTGGTTGTCAAATAATTAAGTCAAATCAAAGAATAATAAGTTTTTATTTTATTTAACCCTGCTAAGGCAGGCATAATATTGAAATTTGATTGTTCCTTGAAATAATATTTGATATTTTGATATACAATATGAATACATATAGCAGAGATTTATGTGCTGTAAGGTTGGTAACCTTACACAAGGATTGTGATGTCACATGCACTTGGAATGTGTACAACGTTGAATCCCTTTAATAATTAAAGAGACAAAATTACTTTTTTAATTGTTAATATATCTTAACATATAAGGAGTTATTAAAAAATAATTGAACATTTGAGGTTCTAGTAACCCACTTTATCAATATATAGCACACTTTTATAGAAATTAAGACATAGGACAGACTGTAATACATCTAACTTGAAGTTGTGATTTTTTAAAATATTTTTGTTTTATTGTTTTAATATGGGAAAACAAATCTAACAAAGCCAGTACTACAATGCCCGCAAACGAATGAAGAAGATTAATCTATATCTTTATGTTTCAGTGAATTGTTTTAATAGTAATTACTCTTTTAATAACACTAATTTAGTTTAATTAAATTGTTTTATTATTTATCTCAACAATATATTATATTTTAGTATTAAAATTTATAGTGTGACAAGTCAAGAATAAATCGTTTGTCAGTTTTTAGAGCAGATTTTTAAGTATTTTTATTGATATGTATGTAATATGCTTATAAGCAGATTTATTTATATAAATTTATAACACACTAATCAGTTGATAACTCAGGACACACCAGTGACGTCACGTGTTGTTCTAATTTTTTTAACTTTTGATCTCTGTAACTGTTAAAATAGCAGTATCATATGACACTATGATTTATTTTAGAAAAAATATATTAAATCGTTGTTGCAATTTACTTAATTCTGTACCATCTTATTCTATTCTTCAATATCTAATCATAATTTAAAAATTTAAGGTCGCTCTTGCACTGCAGCATACTACATGCTACGACGACTTTTTAAGTTGGATGTATTAGAGTGTTTCGCATTAGTTTACCTTATCATAAGATAAACTGACGGTGATAGAATCTTCTTTAAAATTTATGAATACACCACTGTACACTGTACTACTACAATTTTACCGCCAGTACAGTATTAGCAGAATTACAGTGTGGTTGTATTGTATTGGTCTGAGTTGCTGTAGCCTGATTTGCATGATTAGTTTTGTATTTGAAATCAATTAATACGAGTATAATAATATAGAAGTGCAAGTTAGAACAAGAATCCTTCTCGAATATTCCAATGTAATATCTGTAACTGACTACAATTTTAAACCATAATTTCTTTAATGCTAAAACAATTTATCTACAGAAAGTAAAATACAATAGAAAATAAAATCAATAGAAAAAATAAATATAAAGTTCAAAACCAGTAATTGAAGGAAACAAGTTGTGTTTCATGCGATGTTTCAATAGATGCTTTGTTTTCCTGTTAATAATTGTTGAAGAGAGGCAGAACAGTGTAAATGGGAGACATTTCTACTAGCATAAATTACATCAAAAGCATTTTATGAATCCGCAAACGTCAAAATAGTAACGAGTCCATCTTGCTTTACCATTTTATAATTCGTCAAATTATTGTCAGTTGTTCAAATAGAAAACCTAACCTCACTTTGTAAGACACGTAAGCAACAGAAATGATTAAACAAAAATTACCAAACTTACTTACATATATTTTACTTATAGGTGCAAAAAGAAAATCAGGATGGAAAATAAAGTACCAATTATACCAGTATCGAATTCAGAGATGTGGAGGCCCTGGTGCGACGAACCAGTGGAGGCCTCTAATTATATTCCGAACAAAAGGTACACTCTTTTTCTCTTCAACTCTTTCAATAATTCATTGTTTTTGTGTCACTTGTGGAGGCCCCGGGGCAGTAGGTCCGCCTGCCCTTCCTCAAATCCTGAATTCCATACGTACTGACATATAAGGAAGAAGAAGTCGAAGATGATCCCAATCAAGTTATCTGCGAGATCTGTCAGTACGTATGATCAGTTTCGGATCATTTTCTAAACATTTTAGCACTAAATTTCTAAAATAGTTCACGGAATAAAATATTAAGTTACTTCAAAAGGTACACAGCAGCAGATGCTAATGCAATTCAGTTACTATATTCTAGGTCGGTTAAACAAGAAGTGGAAATTGAGACACACAACTACACTCTGCCTTGTAGACAAGAAAGTGATGCAGTATTAGATCCTTCATTACCGACAATCAGTACGACCGAAGCAGGTAAATTCGATTTAGAAGAACACCTCTATGAAAAGTAATTAATACAAATTATTTGATTATTTGCAATATTTGTACTTTGTCAAAATGTTGGCGTTTTCGCTTTTACATTTACTGTTTGTCTTCGGGGTGTGCATTTCTTATAATTTTTTTGATCATAATTTATTGTTTAATTAATTACACATTTATTTATTTGCTGAAGTTTACGTCGCTTCCGATTTTGAAAATACGTTCTAACCACAATTTCTGTTCACAAGTAACAAAGTTATATTGATTTCTGAACGCAATTGTTCTTTGGTCGCTCGATAATTGAATTTATTTTTAATTCATTTTGTTTGACCTTTATTATGAATGAATCACTTCGTAAATTTTGAAAATATTTTTCAATATTGTTTATTTGTAACATCTTTCAGATAACTTGGTAAATATGGAAAGAACTCAACCAGATCTTCTGACCCCAAGTGGATTATTAGAGGAAAAGTTCTTTTGTGATACATGTCAAGAGTCCTTTATATCAACAAATATTTTGCAAAACCCTTTGTGTGCAAAGAAATCCAAGAAGATGTCGTCTTGCGATAAATTAAATAAGCTATATTCCAGTGGAGTCAATGCAAACTCAGACAATGTAGGAACACTTTATTCTGATAACTCACGTAATAATGCATCGAATTGGTCCCCAACTTTATTGGGTGTTACACAGAGATCAGACACTAAGACAATACGTCATTATTGTGATCAGTGTGGGAAATCATTTCCGTCTTTATTAAATTTGACTGATCATAAACGTATCCATACGAGAGAAAGACCTTATCCTTGTGATAAGTGTTCAATGTCATTTAGCCGTAGAAGTAACTTAAAAATTCATATACGTACACATACAGGAGAAAAACCTTACCCTTGTAATAAGTGTTCAATGTCATTTAGCCAGAATAAT
Organism: Panorpa germanica; assembly: GCA_963678705.1. Classification (NCBI taxonomy): domain Eukaryota; kingdom Metazoa; phylum Arthropoda; class Insecta; order Mecoptera; family Panorpidae; genus Panorpa; species Panorpa germanica. The sequence continues at coordinate 2,069,399 of OY783205.1, read as the reverse complement.
AACTTGAGAAGTCATATGCGTACACATACGGGAGAAAAACCTTACCCTTGTGATAAGTGTTCAATGTCATTTAACCGTAGAGATACCTTGAAAATTCATATGCTTACACATACAGGAGAAAGACCTTATCCTTGTGGTAAGTGTTCCATGTCATTTAGGCAGAATAATAACTTGAAAAGTCATATGCTCACACATACGGGAGAAAAACCTTATACCTGTGATTTGTGTCAAATGTCATTTAGCCGAAGATAAAAGACTTCATACCGTTTAACAGTCTTACCATTGTGTTAAATGGGGAAGGTCATTTATTCAGAATCTTCAACTAATGAGACTTTGTGTACGTAACACACACATTAAAAAACTTTCAATTTTAATAAATTTAAAAACCTTATCGTTATGTGTTATATATTGTATTATTACGTCATTTAGACAGAGGTTCACATAGTTTAAGCAAGTTTAACATGGGTTTAACAAAATGTAGTAAGTAATTTAATAATTTTTAGTTATTGACAAGTTAATTAATTAATTATTCATTTTTAAAAGTGTTTTTATTTACAAAATATTTGCATGAGTAAAACTTTTAAACTAAATCACTAATTTAAATGAAGTTAGACGTAGAATTAAGCTCAGCGTTGATTTGGCTATACTTAGTGCCGATAGGTAACTATGATGGTATCGGCAAGTCCATTATCGGGACTCATATTTCTTGATGTGATTTGACTGAAATGTGGTGGACACATTCTTAATGTAACTGACAGAGAGTTGCTTGTACATCCATTTTAGCAAATAATGTTAAAAATAAGACGGTTGTATATTTATATCTGTTTTATATAGGAGAAGTAATAATTAGTTTAGATAGAGAGAGTCATGTGTACAAAAACATGCGTCAAAATGAAATTATAACATAACTTATTATTCATATGTTTTTAAAGCAAAGTGTAAATGTAATTTAGTGAGTGTCGCCTGAACATTTTGATGTGTAAGACTGCTTTATGTTACTTGTTATTACCAATAATTAAACTACCGATTTCGGTGCAACTGTGTCAACAAAACCAGGCCTATTGTGTACTTAACTATGTGTATTCCTTCAACACTACACTTCAACATGATTAGCGTTGGGATAATTATGCGTGCAGCTTTAGTTGGCCAGTTGCTCCTCCTCCCGCTTCTTTAGTATTAACTTCATCACACAAGTTGTATTGAGTGCAGTCTTCAGGAAGAGTACTAAGTTATGTTGAGTTTACGTAACCTACTTTGTATTTACTTACTTCTAAAATATTTTATCACCTTATCAAATTGAATTTCATTTCAAATTTTAAATCCATTTTTAAATTGAAATATTTAACTCGTTCTATATAAATTTTACATATAAAAACAAATAATTTTTCTAAAAAACTGAATAAAAAAGTATACTCGTATTTTTTTCAACAAAATAAAAATTATTTTCAATTTATTCATTATTTGACCATCTTTTTCTTCAAAATTTGGGATTTTTTTTTTAATTCGAAAATAAGGTATCAAAGTTAGCCTATATAACAAATTTCAACTTTCTAGTACAATTTTTATCCTCGGCAAAAACCGCACCCGTGACCCCAAATAAAATTTTGAAATTGGTAACTTATTTACGAATCGAAAAAAAATCCCAAATTTTGAAAAAAAGTTGGTCAAATAACGCATAAATTGAAAATGTTTTTTATTTTGATAAATTGAAAAATTATTTTATTATTGTGCGAGTTTATTAATTCAATTTAAAAATTAGAATTAAATATGTTAATAAAAATTATTTTATTATTGAGCGAGTTTATTTATTATTTCAATTTAAAAATAGAATTAAATATGAAATGTAATTACGAATTATTTTATTGGATTCCAATCATACACGCCAAAAAGACGTCGCTTTGCGACGGGGATAAACTCTAATTACTTCTATAATATTGTGAATTGAATAAGAATACTTCAATATTTCTTAGATTTTTATACAATACAGTTTTATATTAATTCAGTTACGATTTATAACCCAATTGTTTGTGTAGCGACTCACTGCCCAGTCAACATTTTGAAATGTGAACTTTATCGACTACACATGGCGAAACCACTGCATCTGTCGGTATACAAATAAAGATAAAGTTGATGCAAAGTATAATAGAAGTGCAATAGTGATGGAAACGTCACAAAGTAGAACACTTGACCAAATTCTTAACTGGGTGAGTATACTCATGGAATTCTCGAGTAATTTTATAATGTACATATAGCCGCGAACATAGAATCGCTGTAAATTGCAAATCAGGATAAACTGTTTAATCAGGAAAGCCTGGAGACAATATTGCTTGAGCTTGAAATTCCAATTTTTTTATTTGAGTACTTTGTATTGTTACGAAAAACAACAAAATAAAAATAAAAACGAAAACAAGAAGCAATAGATGTTTCCTCCTAACAAAATTTAGCTCCCGAGGGATTCGGCTCATCTAAAGCAGTAAACAAGTTACTGTGTCATAGTTCACGTCGCCCGAAGGCCACGGAAATGCTGCTGCAACTCTATCGCACTAGTCAAACAGAGGCGGAGTCATTCGTTAGACAAAGACAGGTATATCAGAGATACACGGAGATTCAGAGAGAGAAGTTTAGTTTTGTCTAGTCCACCCACAACGTAAGGGCGAGGTATCATAATATTTTGATAGGGAATATAATATATGTATGTGAACAATATTGTGATGTTTTGGTGCAGTCATGTGAAAAACTACACTGTATGATATAGATGGTGTCGCTGTGCTGTAGTACTTGTCATAGGGTTCATAGTTTTCTTTTCATACATGATTAAAAATAGTCACTTTCCATACAAATCATAATTTTTAGCTCAATTTCACCACATAATATAACTTTTAACTATGAAAAAATGATGACACGGCTTTCAAAAACTAGGTGTATATAAAATAATCTTTTCTGTAACTATTGCAAAATAAAATTATCAAAAGGATACCTATTTACGAAAATATTTAAATAAAACATTTAAGAAACAGTAAATGTAGGCTATAAGCTGGCAACGTTGCAAATGCCAATTTAAGAGAGAAATTCAAAATCGGAATAAATGTTATATAAAATAAAACAATTTATTGGTCAAAGAACTAAATCACGCATGCGTCAACACGCGTAAATTTGCAGCGTTGCCAAATTTATTATTCCTTTTTCAAAATATTTAATTTGTATTAAAATTGAATTAATATGAATTTGATATTAATTATAGGTAATTTTTAATTTATTAAACTATTATATGCATAAAAAATCATTTTAACAAGCAAAAAGCAGTTTAATAGGGAACTGAAAAATTCATTTTCAAAGGTACAGTCCCAATATTTGCTCGTCCCTCATGTACTTCGTATTTTGCATTTCGTATTACCGAGAGATAAACTTTTTGCATTGACGGTACGTACAAATACGTATTTGTATTTGTATTTTTGTACAAATTTAATAAAAATAAAATGGATAAAAGATCGTTTTCTCTTTTCTTTTTTTTTGGGTTAGTGTCTTTTTCTTTATATAAAAACCCAAAAGGTTTCGAAAAATCGATTTTTAAAAAATCGATATTCTAGACTTCGACTTTTTCTGAATCGTTTCTTTAGACTTCGATTCGAATCGATTAAAAAATCGATCTTTTTTAAGAAGAATTGCCATCTCTACTTTGTATGCCTTACGTAAAGGACGAAATTAAGGTCATCAACAGAAATATCTACGAACACATGTCATTTTTATGTCTCACCAAAATTGAAATTAAATTGAAATAAAAAGGCAAGTGTTTTGTTGTAGATGTTTAGTTTAAGGAAATACCTTTTCTGAACTTGGTTGGGTTTGGTTTTAGTAAATGAAATGGCACTTGTTATGTTTTTACACACCTACATTACACAGAATTAAAATAACAGAATACAAATATAATACAAAAGGTAATTATTCTTAACTTATTTGAGAATGCTCTTATTTTGTTGTTTTGGCTGTTGCTGGTTTGAGAGCCGTTTTAAGAGTGATTTAACCAGCAACAATTCGTTTAAACCTTGAATATGAGACAACAAAGAAGTAATTGAACCAAATATTCATAACAATAGAAAAAGATATAATCAAATAATTGAAAATAACATAATATTCCTGTTAAACTAAAAAATACAAAAATATATTAAATTAAAGGGAAATTTTGCTTTACCCGCAAGGTTAAAAAATATTATAACAAAATTAAATATAATATTTAGTAACTACCTTACATTCCTCAACATTAGTTGCCGAATAATTTGACACCCAGATTGCGACGGCCCTGACGTTACCTTCGCTTCTCGATTCCGACTGTTGCTGTGGTTGCGTCGTGGCGCCTTGTTCTGGTTCCAGCCAAAACAAATGAATTAATGATGTGACACGGCTGTGAAGGGGGTTGTGTTTATTTACTGTTTGCCTCGCAAATAAACCGTTAAATAAATCTAGTCGTAGGTTCAAAAGCTTAGCCACAAACCGCACTAGTAAAGTCCAAGACCCAGACCCAGCACAACACTTTATTTGCACGGGTATGCGAGGCGCAATCGTTAATACACCTAGAATGGTTTCTGTCTATCTAGGTCTAGGAATTGTGAACAAAAACTAATTTAGATGTGACGAATTACAATCTGAAGTTTTGTTACTCTTTTTGAAAATACTAAATGTAAAAATAGAACCCCTGGTCATAACTGTATATTTTTACGTGTGGTTAATAAACATATCAAATTTAATGCAGCAACATTAAATGCTTAATACTTCGAAATACAAAAGTAATTTAGAGACGTACCATATTTCTGACTTGTGGAACTAGTCTATAATGGGGAACGGCACGCCGGGTATTTGGACAATAAACGAGTTGGGTTTTGTTCCACTGTACAGGAACAAAACAAACAGTTTCTAAAGGTGAAGGTGAAGGTAACAATGTGTTCTACAAATATAATCTCACCCGTAAATGAATTCACATAACGTATTTAATAACTTTGTTTTATGTAAATCTTGATATTTGATTACGGTACGAATTTATGGAACGGTTATTTTAGCAAATGTAACAATAAAAAGACCCGCTAAATATGAGATGTGTTTATTACACTATATACCTGTAATATAACCACATAATATAGGCTACAAAGAAGGAACAAAATACAATACAGTAACTTGGGAAACCTCGGCAACTGCGGAATACGCCTATAGCATGCAACCCGTACACTCTTTAATTTATTGAACATTATGTTTAATAAAACAGGTTAATATTGATACGTATAAGCATAGGTATAAGAAAAATAATAATATAGAGAATAAATAAAAATTAAATGTTGTTCCTAGGTAAGTGCATCACTTGAGAACGGCTGTACCGATTTAGCTTAAAAAATTTAAATGTTTGTAATAGTCAAAATAAGGTTTATAAAGAAAGAAAAATGGGAAAATTTGCACAGAAAATGGTAAAATTCAGTGGTCAAATTGTAAATAAAACTGATAGTGATAAAAGTTTGATTTAATTATTAATTTTCAATTGAGTTATAATAATGTATAATATATAAAATATTTATAATAATTTATTGAAAATTGGACAGTGGGCGTGCGAACCATGCATTAATTTATAGCAAACTGTACTCCAATACTATACTATAAGTATGACCTAAAAAGTCCTATTCATTTTTAATAAGTCACAATATTACAGGAGATATTGACAATTGAAATTTACCTTTTGACCCAAGTTTATAAGAAATAAATATGCGTCCTAGATTTGCCATCTCTTTTATACAACAGACGACTGTGTGTGTGACACGCCTTCTTCTATTAAAAGGTGAGTTCTGCATCCCATCAAGTTTTATATTGCAACTGTTGATAAAGGAAAATAATTTTGATTATTTCTTACTTATGTGACGTCATACGCAGAACAAACAGAAACGGCAATACTGAAATTCAAATAATAAACAGCTATACGAGTATTTCGGTCAACTTTTTGATATTAAAGCAAATAAGAACGTCAATACACATATAGTATCTTGTATTTTAATAGAATTTTAAGGAACAACCCATAAAAGATGAGTTCACAAGCCAATGTGCATATACGACATATTACACAGTACAGTTTATAACCACGTATAACGAATAAGTAATCGAATGTAAGCAAGTTAATGTGTACTTTCTGGGAGCCGAAAGTAATTAACAAATTTATATTGGATAGTTTAATTTGTTTATTGGTTTATATGTCGCGGCTTTGGAAATAAAACGATTATTTAATAAAATGTATTTTTATATATTTGATGTTTCACTTAATTATTACACTAATACTATTTATTATCATTATTAGTTATTACAATATTATTTTAATACGGATTTGTTTCGTTTCTTTTGCAATTTAAGCTTCTGTCTTTTTAGACTTTTGTATTTTAAATTTAATTTATGGTAATGTCAATAATCGGCGATAGAAATTGACCATTACTGAATCAAAGAAACACGTACAGCGATTGTGATGTTTCTATAGAGATTCTTTGAGAAAGTATAAGTTAAGCGATTCCGATTGATGCTTGTACTTTTACAGACTAACTTAAAATATCTCTAAGAACTGTATATATACTAGTTATATATTAACCTAAGGTTAGAGCCCTTAGTCAAGTGTCAAGTGAATTGAATAAGGGTGGGATTTGTTACATAGGTTACAAGTGTCATGGTTCTGACTTACGGTTTTTAAATGTATAATTTATGATTTTTGGGGTAAAGTAAGATATTGGTTCTATTTATTTACTGAACATACAAGAACTCTTGTTATTTAATATTTTAGTTAATTATTGAATGCAATTTATGAGCGAGTTTTCAAAGAATGTAACATAAAACATCTGTAGCTCGTAATCTAATATTAACCAGCACATAATCAAATAAACTTGATAACAGCCAAACTCAGAAAATATAGCATTTGTCTGTTTTGACTATCAAGTTTGACTACTAATAAAATTAGTAAAAATACTATAAAGCGCCTGAAGCATATGCAACGTATAACACACGAACTTTTGCATAATAATTATTTAAATGAAAATATATTCCTCGAGAACATTTAATACGATTTATCCACTGTGTTAATGCTATCCATAGCCATTTTTCTCTTGAAGTTCTTCAGCATCAAGTTTATCCAGATGTAAAAACCATCTAAGACCGAACTACTTGGTGTAATAAATTTGAAAGAAGGGTTCCCGACTCCATAAAATTTAACAAAAAAGAAGTTTTCTGAAATATACGTACCGAAACGGAATGGAACGGAACGGAAACGAAACGGGAAAAACTGCTAAAACGTATAAACGATTACAGTAAAATAACAATAAATTAAAGCGGAAGTGCGAGAGTATTACATGTTAAATAAATTCTTCACGGAGCTAGGACCGTCTATTTGAATATGTGAACCGGTTAAAGATGCCAGTGGCTGCCCGTTATATCTTGCAAAGTGAGGGCACAAAAATGAATGCATACGAGGATAGATCTAGAGGTACCCGTGTATGAAGGCAGTCATCATTGCTATGGCAAGTTGACATTACTCTCGTGTAGTGCCATCTTTCAAACAACGATATTCAAAATTTCAGATTAGTCATGCGATAGTTTTGTTTGGCATCTATTTGTATTAAATATGTTTCGTGTTTTACAATACAGTAATAAAACAATTTCGACAGAGAACGTTTCAAAACTCTTTTTTAAGGAGGTACAGGACGTTAACGTAAATGATGAAAACGATGTGAAATTTGGAGGGTCGATACAAATAGTTAAAATACATGCTGTCTCAAAAATACAAATTTTAGAGACCTAGGGTTCATAGTTTCCTTTTTATACATGATTAAAAATAGTCATTTTCCATACAAATCATTCAAAAAATTAGCTCAATTTCACCACATAATATAACTTTTAACTATAAAAGAATGGTGACACGGCTTTCAAAAACTAGGTGTACATAAAATAATCTTTTCTGTAACTATTGCAAAAAGAAAATTATCAAAAGAATACCTATATAAACCAGTTAAAAACAGTAAATGTTGGTTATAAGCCGGCAACGTTGCAAATGCTAATTTGAGCGGGAAATTCAAAATCGGAATAAATGTTATATAAAATATAACAATTTATTGGTCAAAGAACCAAATCACGCATGCGTCAACACACGTCAATTTACAGCGTTGCAAAATTTAATATTCGTTTTTCAAAATATTTAATTTGTATTAAAATTGAATTAATTTAAATTTGATATTAATTATAGGTAGTTTTTAATTTATTAAACTATTGTATGCATAAAAAATCATTTTAACAAGCAAAAAGCAGTTTAATAGGGAATTGAAAAATTCATTTTCAAAGGTACAGTCCCAATATTTGTTCGTCCCTCATGTACTTCGTATTTTGCATTTCATATTATCGAGAGATAAACTTTTTGCATTAACGGTACATTCTGTACGTCCTTAATGCCCTTTATACGTAAGGTTAGAGCAAGTTAAGTTAAAGTTAACTCCTTGCGATACTAAATTTTTAGATTCTGACTAGAAAAATTTGCATTTTTAAAATACGCACCCTTCACCGACCTATGTTGAAACGAATGTTTTGTGGTATATTAATAGTAATATTCTTACGATTGTTTAGAAAAACTTGATGAAAAAATCATTAATTGAGAATAATGACAAATATTGTCGTACAAAGAAAATTACATCAAGCGATATTTGTCTTTAATAAAATATGTTGAAAGTAAGTTACTTTTAATCGTTTTCGACTTTCCTCACGTACAGAATGAAAAAGAGTATGCATAATCTTTTTTTTATGGTACACGTGTTAATTTACGTAAGTAAACTAACTTTTAACTAATCTTTTAAGCGGCTCTTTGACATTCTGTTGTATGAAAGAGATAGCAATTCATAGAAGAGAACAGGATGAGCACCGGACATAACGTGAATGTGAATATGATTTGTTATAACTTTGAGTCCCTTTTATGATTACAGAAACAAAAATTACTATTTCAATTGTAATTATCTCCTTTAATATTGTGACTTATTAAGAAAAATTGAACATTTGAGATCCTGGTAGTACAGTTGTTTTTAGAAATAAAGCCATGGTTCCCAAGCTAATTTATTTGAGCAAGGAAATTGATTGATCTCAGTGTTTATTCAGATGTAACATTTTGCCTATAATTAATTTAGTTAGTGAAATTCTCTTTTACCAAAATACAATTAAAACTTGCAGAAACTCAACGAACAAAGTAACTAAACAATGGAACTTTAATTTGAATACAAAATGAATTTCCCATGGTCCCATGGTCCTGGGTCTCTTGTCCCTTGTCTGCCAGTAAAATAATTTTCCACAAAGCCATTACACATTAAAGCATTTACAAACAAATTATTTTTCCTAATTTAAAATTAATACAATTATTCCATAGTTGTCCAATGAAAGATAAGCTATTTCACTCATACATCATATTAAATTGGTCGCTATCTCGCTCTCACACACACACAACAGAATTCCTGATGAGTTATCGCGGTTAGGTTGCCCAATGCCCCCAAGGTGTTTTGTGGGACTTTAGGGATTACGGTAGTAGTGGTGGGGGAAGCGTGGAATAGTGTTGCCACTGTTGCAAAGTTAAGCGTATTTATCGATATAAGTGTAAATTAATATATTAGTGGGTACAAAGAGAAATAAATGCTTTAATACGTTATAGATAAGCGTCCACAGATCCGCATGGGTACCATCATTAAGAAAGTACTACACAACAAAATATATGTTAGTTTTTTAAATATCCAAAACTTGACGGAAAATTATATATTTAAATATTAATTTCTGGGGCCCTATTCCTGAGTTTTGCGAGCAATATTCGCAATCGAACAGATTCGATCGAAACGAGTGAAGTAAGATTCGATCACAATTGTAAACACTATTCCTGAATACGATCGAAACTAACATTCTCCATTCGATTGAATATATTGTGTAGAACGTTTTGTAGACTAGCAAAATGCGGGAAATTTAAATTAATTTAAATATTTTTTGTAAGTTGGATATGATTATCTGGTTAAACTATTATTTCTACCGTTTTTCTGCATTTTAAAAGAAGCATTTATCTTAGTATAGTACAAATTTAATATTGAATACAGAGTTTGCATAATAATTTATATATTCTCCTATTTATTAATTTTATAGAACATTTAATCATTTCACAATTGAATTTAAAAAATTATATGCATTAATAGAATATTATATAATACATTATATTTGTTAAATTACGATTGATTAAAAAAACAGCACTTATTTTAATAAGTATATTTAAGAATAAACACAATATACTATTTCTAATTTTATTAATAAATAAACAGTATATTCTATTATAAATAAGATCTATTAATTAAGTGTTTTGGCTACGTCTAGTTTCTGATTTTAATGGATGTATTTTCTTAACTGTATTTCATTTTCCATTTAATTTAACTCCGTTTCTTCAAGCGTAGCTAAATTATTCTTTCTTAGAGATGTCATTTTTATTAAATTAATATAAAACGCAATAAAAAGTAACAGAAAAATTTTAGGTTAACTTCAACAAATATTTATTTTTTTGACATTTCAAAAAATAAAAAAAATGACTTCAGCAAAATAGAACAAGCAACACAAATTTTACTAAATACTCTTGCCTGAAACAGTGATAACTAATAAAAGTCACTAAAATTTACTGTTCGATCGTACATTCGCAAGCTAAATAGTCGACGTGCAAATGTTCACTTTTTTGCTCGATTTCTCTACTCGTAAATTTTCGTAAAATTTTCAGGAATAGCACTTTTGAGTAAATCGAGTGATTTTTACGGAAAGAAGAAGAGTTTACGATTCGATTGAACTCAGGAATAGCGCCCCTGTTTTGGCCCTTATGCATTTGTAAGTAATAAAGATTATTTCTCTTTGTTCACAATTTACGTACTAACACTACTAGCAATTCTTGGATTTTTAATGGTTGTGGTGGATAGCAGTGCTATTTAGGTTGCCTATACAAAAAAAAAATCAGAAATTTTTAAAAGATTGTGGTCATGGCAGTTAAAAACATCTTAAGGTGTTTCAATTTTCGAAAGATTTTAATTTTTTTGTAACTTCAAAACAAAATAAGATATATTTTTTCTTCTTTTTCTTGCAAAGAGACATCGATGTCGATATATCGGTATCGATGTGAAATATCCGACAGTATGAACATCGGTTGAAAGACTCAGCACAGCGCTTAAGCGATAAAGTGCGGTATTATGCACTAGATTCTTAGCCTTCTTATCACCGTAGGGTACATTATACAGCTCAGTCCCTATCCCCCTCTTGCCCATCTAACTCACGCTTAACTCAACGGTACCAAAGTTCATCAGACGTCGTGTGGTGAGGGTGGGGGTGGGGATTCTGATGTTTTAGTAGCAGAAAAAAACATGAGTGGTTTCTGTAATAGAAAATAAGAACAAAAAACGTTGGCAGAAAATGGGTATAAACGAAACGGGGCGGAGGGGAGAGGAGAGAAGCGTTGCGGAGCTAATGACAAAAAATCTGATGAAAATAAAATACCAGAACATCAAAGTAATTACAAATTATTTGCATTATACGTTAACCCTGAGATGATACTAGATACTGGTAGTTCTCGGAATACGGAAGTCGGGTTTTACTCGGCAGACACTCGAGTTGGAAACTCTGACGAAGAACCGGAAAGACGGAGAAAGAAGTTAGAAGATCGAAAAACGAAACGAAAAGAATGAAATAATTTAAAATGAATATGACTTTTTCTTCCTAATGCAAATTGTTTTAAAATTATTCCTAAATGTGGCCAATATAAACTGTTATTGTTCAGAGATTCTTTTTTAAAGATTCCTTATTTGTTGTGATGGTGAAATACAAGGAGTCTCAAGTTTCCTCAGAATTGTAGAATCATCAATTCCTTATAAAAAAACAAATAAAAGCGTTTATTAAAAAAATTTACTGCCTATTAAAATAATGACATTGCCAGTGAGGACCTTAAGTTGATATTATAATATTAGCTGAGTTCTAAAAAGTACGAAACTTTTACGGCGACCTATTATGTTGGCAGTATTTGTTGGGTTGTGGCCTTTAATTTAACTTAATAACAACCAAACCCAGGAAATATAATTTTGGTCCGGGGATCGATTCCGAAGATACAGTGGTCTATGCTCATGCCCACTGTGTCGTCACATAAATTTCTATACTTTCTTTTCCCTAAAATATCTTTCAATTATTATAAATTTAATAAATAATTTTTTTATTTATTTCAAATATTTCAGCACTGGTTGTTTCTACGGTTTCGGTAGTTTTAATCAATCTTAAAAAAGATAAAATTTGGAACAAATTTTATTTTTACAACTTTTCACTAAAAACGATTTACAAATATGAATATATGTTTCTAAATAATTAATATATTAATTAATGATCTATTTATAAACAAAGCTTGAACATTTATCTGACTCCTAAAGTTTATATGGTTTAAATAGCTCAAACTTATGCAAAGTTAATAACGTTTTTATATTTGAAAACATTGAGTGCTAGTACAAAGTTGCAAATCGATTGTCATATTCGTACACTGTCTCCATCTATATCCAACTATATAACCATGAAGTAATGTTTCTCCTTAACTACATAACAAGCGGTTTGTGTCGCCAGGGATGTGGGACATTTTTCCAAGTTCCAAGAATGGCAGCACTTTTAATATTTCTTGTTGCGATAATACAAATCTGTGTATTGAAATGGACATTAGAATGCCACAGACGCGCAAAGTATTTTTTAAATATGTGAAAGGTGTAATCTACTAATAGTACATCTAAACCGTATTTTTTTATTGCAGTAACGATCCGTTCTCGAGATTGTTCTGTAGCGACTGCATTCCCGAAAGCATTCTACCGACTGACATGCGCCTTGAGACAGTCATGTTCGTATCGTTCGCACAGCGAGTCAATCAAATCGATATGTTTATATCGATACTTAGCTTATGCGGCACAATGGCGGAGAATGGTATTACTCGGATGCTAGCGTTTGTATCTTTGAATTCTGTTAACGGACTAGCGCAATATTAGATTTGACTAGATGTTATATGATTACAACAAATTATATAATCAGAGATGTGGTGTAGCCCCTGTAGATAATTCCCAAGTACCACATAAACGCCAAACATACTCGTAGTAAGATTCAATTTTCAGCAACGGGACACGTTAATTATTGTATATCTAAAGTATATAGTTAATCTATGAAATTTAATTTAGTGTGAGTTCAATTGTCTATCTCTTTCTACTAGACTGTATCAGTTTAGGAGGGCTAGACTCCATTGAGGAATAATCGTGGCACAAAGAGATTTTTTTCCTTACCTTACTTTGTGTGGAACATATAGATGAATGTCGACACACGCACTATGGAATTATTTCCGTTCTCATGTCGGCACATTCCTTTGTAAGCAGTATGCATCTGTCACTTTATACATACTTTGAACTTTCATTAACATAACAAATATATGAATATAATATAACTGCTATAATATAAATACTGCATATAAACTCAGAAGAATGGGCTTGTGTCCTATGTCTTAATTTCCATAAAAGTGTACTATATATTGATAAAGTGGGTTACTAGAACCTCAAATGTTCAATTATTTTTTAATAACTCCTTATATGTTAAGAGATATTAACAATTAAAAAAGTCATTTTGTCTCTTTAATTAATAAAGAAATTCAAAGTTGAACAACATTGCAAGTGCTTGTGACTTCACAATCCTTGTGTAAGATTACCAACCTTACAGATCATAAATCTCTGCTATATGTATTTATGCTATATATCAAAATATCAAATATTATTTACAGCTATTTCAAGGAACACTCAAATTCCAATATTATGTCTGCCGTAACAGGGTTAAATTAAATAAAAATTTATTATTCTTTGATTTGACTTGATTATTTCGACTACCAACAGCTACAAAACATTACCACAGCACTGACCTACTCAACAAATAACTGACGTTAAAATGCATTTCACGTCATAAAAATATGGCCGACCATTTCTAGCGCTAAAACTACAATTCAATTGCTAATCTCCGTCAATATCTTGATATTTATAAAATAGACCACTAAAAAATGAGGACACAAGCCCATTTATCCACAGTCTTTCTCAATGGACACTGAACGCACATTTATTCAAATATTTCTCAATGGACACTGAAAATACTCTCTATCGAACAAACCAATTACAGCCGCCTACATAACTGACAATACCACCACTATAACTTGGCTCACACAAACTCAGTATGTATTTTGTAATTTTATTGCGCACTGGTTTTTATCGTCTTTTTACAACTATTTAATACAACCAAACCACGCTACTTTGTATCTTGTTTTTGGTCCTATAAATCTTGATTTGTACACGTCCTTATTTTTATAGGTTTCTATTTTATGTTTAGGAGTTATGTTACCGCGAGTCATTCCTTGGAACATCTGGATGTTCCTGCAGCATTTATGGCAAACCAACGTTAAAACAAATGTCGTCCTTAACTTTTAGTATGGGTCAATAATTTTTGTGTTGTATTGCAAAACGAGCGTGTCCATTGAGAGAATGATGCCGTGAGTAATGGAACAAAGAAGGACACAACATGAGGCGACTGATTGCAAACTAGTCGAGCCGTGTTTCGTGACTATAGAATGTTTAACAATATCATAATAGGGGATTTTATTGTGTCGTATTTGTATGTATATGTATGTGATACGGGCCCAAGTTATTTTCTGTTCCACAGTTTTTGTGTGATGTCAAACGGTGGTTGAAAATATCTCTGTCCACCTTAAGTTACATACGCTGTCTGTTCAAAAAATAAGGTGAATTTTCATTTTTCTCAAAAAAATATTTATTTATTCATCAATTCCTATTTTGTCCCCTTCAAAGTAGTCCCCCTCAGATATAATACACTTGTGCCAGCGTTTTTTGCAATCCTCGAAGCAGTTCTGATATGCACTTTTTGGTATGCTCTTGTGCTCTATCAGCGATTCGGTTTGTATCTCCTCAATCGTCTCAAAATGCCGTCCTTTTATGAGGTCTCTTCAATCTTAGGAACAGGAAAAAGTCGCAGTGGGCCAAATCTGATGAATACGGTGGCTGAGGCATGATTACGGTGTTGTTTTTGGCCAAAAAATTACAAATTAAAAATTGTAAGTAATTAAAAATTAAAATTTTTTTGGTCAAAATTCAGCAATTTTGGAACAAACTTCGCTGCCACACGCTTCATGCCCAAAATTTCCGAAAAAATTGCATGGCATGAGCCAACCGATATTCCGACATCCTCAGCATAACAATTTTCTTCACTTCCTCAACATTTTCATCGGTTGTTTATGTGCTTGGGCGTCCAGAGCGAGCGTCGTTATTCACATCTTCTCGACCTTCTGTGAAAAGCTTGTACCACTTGTAAACATTTTTTTGGCTTAAAGTAGACACACCGTATGCCACTTTCAACATTTCAAGTGTTTCACACAAAATTTAATGCAAACTCTTTGATCCATGTTTTTCGACAGCAGAAAATCGCCGAACACACAAAACACTTCTAACTTTTATGCTTCTCACAAACAAACTAAATGTGCTATATAGGTAAAACTGTGAACATATGTTCGAGACGAGTGTACCAACATAACAAAATAACCCAAGTTATCCCAAGCCCACGAAATTTGACCTTTTCAAAAATATATCAATCATATTTTAAGAAAAACGCAGTAATAAATTAAACAAACAGCCCCAAATTAAACAAATGAGTCCCCAAGCACTTTTCCGGTACTAATTGCCGGTCGATATAGAAGTATGTACTTGTAATGGATAATAAAATAAACTTCCCATTAACGAACGCATAACTTTGATAACAGATGCTGTGAATGTCTTCCTTATCACCAGGCTTTGTCCTGGAACGTAGTCCTATCGTTTATACAGCTATTTTATAGTCCCTTTGATCTTATATTGCGTTCTTAGCGTTAGCAGAGCTAGCGGATTGTTTTTACAATATAGTCTCCCTTTGTGAAAGCTTAGACACTAAAAGACCTTTTAAAGGTTTATATTTCCAAAAGAATTCCCAACAACGACGAAGCTAACATCAATAAATGGATTGATTTTAAATTTATACAAGGGCTGTGTTAAAGTATACTAGGGGTACGTGGTGTGATCTCATTTCTTAGGAGTCACTTTTTTATTTTTGTTGACATATTGGTTAATATATGCATATTGACGTTTTTATTGATTTCTTTAAGTATCCAAAAGTTGACAGAGTTATCGCAATGAAAATTATAATATTAAAAATTATAGAAATAAATTGAAATTCGTATATATTTTTATTTAGCAGCATTCTTGTGTTAAGGAGGTACAGGACATACCGTCAATGCAAAAAGTTTATCTCTCGGTAATACGACGAGCAAATATTGGGACTGTACCTTAGAAAATAAATTTTCCAATTCCCTATTAAACTGCTTTTTGCTTGTTAAAATGATTTTTGATGCATATAATATTTTAATAAATGAAAAATTACCTGTAATATCAAATTTATATTAATTCAATTTAAATTCAAATTAAATATTTTGAAAAAGGAATATTAAATTTTGCAACGCTGCAAATTTACGTGTGTTAACGCATGCGTGATTTGGTTCTTTGACCAATAAATTGTTATATTTTATATAACATTTATTCCGATTTTGAATATCCCGCTCAAATTGGCATTTGCAACGTTGCCGGCTTATAACCTACATTTACTGTTTCTTACTTGTTTTATTTAAATATTTTCGTAAATATGTATCCTTTTGATAATTTTCTTTTTGCAATAGTTACAGAAAAGATTATTTTATATACACCTAGTTTTTGAAAGCCGTGTCACCATTTTTTTATAGTTAAAAGTTATATTATGTGGTAAAATTGAGCTAAAAATTATGATTTGTATAGAAAATTACTATTTTTAATCATGTATAAAAAGAAAACTATGAACCCTAAGTCTCTTAAATTAAGACAGCATGTATTTTAACTATTTGTATCGACCCTCCAAATTTCCCAACGTTTTCATCACTTACATTAACGTCCTGTCCCTCCTTAAGCTTACAAAAGACGTTTTAAAAATTCAATACGCTCGAAATCATAGTTAATCACAGTACGCTCGAAAAGTAAGCTACAGCTATTTTAATGCTTAGTTAGGCACTCCGCACACGAGTCGACTGATTGCGAACTAGTCCAGCCGTGTTTCGTGACTCTATAGAATTTGTAACAATATGTATGTATGTATTTAAATATTTTTGAATAATATTTGTGCACATCTTTTTTCATGATATCACTATCAAAAGCATGCAACCAAGTTGCATGTCCTGCGACCGAGAAACACAGTCGCTCAAAACGTGCTCAAAACCAGTTTAGTTTCGTCTCACTATCAACACAGTTCCATTCTCATTCGGTTCGGGCAGATCGGTTTGTAATCAATCGACCCGTATGGGGACGGTCTTATTCGTTAAAGTCATGGTGATTTATATTATTCTAGCAGCAACCTTGTACTCAGCTTATAAAAACCTGTCATACTAAGCTAAAATAACGCTACCTATAAGTTTTAACAATGTTCTGCCTCAGCACTTGCAAATAAATGTACAATAAGTGCATTAATAATGCAAATTAGTTCACAATAAGTAGACTAGTGAAATATTAATAAGAAATTAAGAAGACTTTTCTACAGAATTTGATAAATTTTAAATATGATGTTAATAAGTGTTTTTAATTTAATCACAAATGTATTGACCAGCTGTGAGGCAAAATATTAATAATTTTAACATGTACGGATCTGATCAAATACCTGAATGTGTATTTCTATATTTATATGACAACAATTTGGTGATAATCTTTACTAATAACTAGGTGAAAAGAAATCTACAATTCAAAGGTGTGTTTCCGGGCTACCATTGTTTATGCTGTGTACATTTCTTATGCACACTCATCAATTGTTTCTGCTGTAATCTAGTTTATATATACTTCAAATTTAACTGCGCCCTGGTGTGCAATGGACTACTGATCAACTAAGGATAATATGTCTTATATCTTATAATATTGCATAATGTATATCTAATAAAACTCGTTGGTTGCCAGTCAAGAAGTAATCTTTAACAATAGGTATTCCATTTATATGATAGATGTCGTTAGTGATCTAATTTTGATATCTATTTTTAACATCTTTCGTGGCCCAATAAACATCCCGTTATGTAAATCCATTGTTTTCTATTGGTATGAAAAAAACAATGTTCATTACTTTTATTATTGCTTATAACTTTTTTAAAAGTCACAATAAAAAGTTATCATTACCAATAAAAAGGCACGTTACAAAATTTGTGTGAAAGTTATAATTTTCAAGATAAACAAAGAAACTGGTTACACCTTCATTTTTTATCATAACTTAAATTTAAATCCAGGTTTTTCTGCCTATCTAACATGCACCATCAAAAGTGTACAGAGCCCAGTAAACAATTTGGTGAAGTGCCCTATTTAGTGACGTTTCTATCACTATTTCACTTCAATTATAGTTCGCATCAACTTTATCTTCATTTGTATTCCGACAGGTGGAGTAATTTCGCCATTTGTAGCCGATAACATAGACATTTTATATGAAAAAATGTGAGAAAGTGAACTATAAATGAACTCTTTCTGGACAAAAAAATCATGACGCATCTTCAATATGATGTCAAAGTGACTCCAAAATGTTTACTGGGAGGGGAAGGAGATATATATCTCCTGGGACATATGTCCCGCCCCAGGCCCACAAATTTTGATTTTAATAAACAGTTGTCTAATAAACACCATTATACATTTTGTTAACATGACGGTAAATAAAAAATAGTGTATAAATAACCGTAACTTATCCAAAGGTTATACGATAGCAACATCTATAATAATTAAGAATCCGTCTGTTTTTTGTGTTTCAGAACACCAGGAGGGTTGGAATAATGCACGCCAGGACACCCTCTTTTTTTTTGACCCCCCACTTTGACTGCTCATAACTTTGTCAATTTTAATTTTTTTTTTTAATAATTTTTTTATGTAATAATTAAACATCAATAAACAAATAATAAAAAAATTGATTGTAAAAATATTTTTTGTTTCCTTCGTACAGCGCTTCTAAAACCGGGCGAAATTCATGCCTCTACAGTAGAATACCCCCTTAAGTACCATGATCACTGTTTAGCTAAAAATACAAATAGGAAATAAGAACAATACCCAGTAAACAATTTGGTGAAGTGTCCTATTTAGTGACGTTCGAGTCACTCGTACAATTTTATTCTAACGCTTTATAAGTTCGAAGGAACAACACAGAAACCAATTTTAGTTAAAATTTATTCCCTACATGTCAAGATTTTGTGAAATAAAATCTGATGTATGTAGTCTTAGCAAGTTCGTTAATAGTTCAAAAGTGGTACACAAAAGTCGCTTTTAGTTAAAATTCATTCTCTACTTGTCACAGATTTTTCATAATAATATTCTTTCTTTTTCCAACATCATTCATTAAGTATTTCTGTTCCTTTCACACATCGATATATTTTTTATAACTTCACATTCAGTTCATTTATTACAAAGTACAATTAAAGTGAGAGAGAAACGGGATGTGTTAGACAAGCAAAATATATTTTTCACCGTTACACTTGTATACTTATAAAGTATTTTGTTCAGGACAGTATGTATAAAGTATATGCTATCCTTTTTCAACAAATATTTCTTTAATGGTAATAGTCAGACGCTGTCTCCCTCCATCCCCAAATATCTATCCAGCGTTGTTAAGACAGAGCTTTTAAACCTAACGCAGAGCTGCCGATCGTAGATTTTTAAATCACCAGAACAATGTAAAAAACTAATATAACCAGAATTGTTAAAGATGAAAAATATTCATTAAAAAAACGATAAACGATCCGTACTAAAGATTACATCAATTTATTTCTTAATTTAAATATTTATATTTTGCAAAATCTAAAAGTAGAATCGATTAAGTTTTATACCCCTGAAGTACAAGTAGCGCCAACTAGCGATAACAAATGCTCGTCCTAGCTATTATCTCTGGTCCTAGAGTCCTGTCAGTTACTAAGTTTCTTTGTGTAATATTTTGATAGTTTTGTGAAATAATATATGTTCTTAATCAGTTTTAATACTGCATTAAAAAAACAATAATATAAAATAGTGTTCAAAGAAATTATAAGTTTCTTAAATTAAATGTTTGGTAAGTACATATTTACATATTTACATAATACATATATATTCAGTCGCCATTTTATGAAGCATCTTATATACGTTTCTTCATCTACATATATTTCAACATTTTTCATTCAGAAATTTGTTTTAATTTTTCTTTTATATTTCAGACACAAAATTAGACGGTACCCAAAAATTGTTGTAAGGAGAAATAAGCAGAACTTAATTACAAATCAAGATTTGATCTACTGATTTGATTTGATTACTGGTAAATAAAATGGTACCCTTACAAGATATTATTTATAAGAGTTATTACTATATAAATATGTAAAGTACATTTAATTTCATTTTCAGAAACTGTCTCCTAGATAAAACTAAAGCTAAAGTTCAAGCCCAGTGTATATTCAAGTATATAGAATAGTTAGTGTATGATTATTTAATGTTTAACAATGTAGACTAATGTTATATTGACAATTGATCAAAAATAATGCTGTAAATAAATTAAATTTAATAAAATATTAATAAAATTCTTACATAAAGTTATTGTTTTTTTTCATTATAAATTTGTTTTCTAATAAAAATCGATTTTATTTTTCAAAATAAATACTCTGTTTAAACTTCCCGCTTAATTTTAATGTAATTTCTCTGTCCAATCACAGCAGGGCATAAATTATAATTTATAACTCCGGTCATAAATCATAAACCGACTCCGCTTTTAATTCACCAGTGAACCGTCGTTGCAATGTCTGTAGCTCATAAATAGGGCCTTTCCTATGAACGAGTGAATAGAAAACGAACACGTTCCAGACAAAAAATTCATGATATGTAATCGAAATTAAGTAGAATTTACTCCAAAATGTTTACTGGGTATCTTTGCAGATGACATGTAAATATTAAGAAAATACCCTACAAACAATTTTGATCGGAATCCAATTAGATGCGAATCGTATCCCAGTAAACATTTTGGAGCATTTTGGAGTCAGTTTGACATCATATTGGAGATGCGTATGATTTTTTTGTCATGAAAGAGTTCATTTATAGTCCAGTTTCTCACAATCGTTCATATGAAATGTCTGTTTTATCGGCTACAGATGACGGAACCACTCCACCTGTCGGAATACAAATGAAGATAAAGTTGATGCGAACTATAATAGAAGTGAAATAGTGATAGAAACGTCACAAAAAGGGACACTTCACCAAATGTTTACTGGGTTCATTCTGAATGGTGATTGGAATCCTATTAGACATTACATGAAGCTTTGGACAGCATGTCTGCACCGGCCGGAACGCTCCGTACCCCCTCTGATTGCCTTACTACCACATAGTGATGTCACATGCACTTGGAATGTGTACAACGTTGAATCCATTTAATAATTAAAGAGACAAAATGACTTTTTTAATTGTTAATATCTCTTAACATATAAAGAGTTATTAAAAAATAATTGAACATTTGAGGTTCTAGTAACCAACTTTACCAATATATAGTACACTTTTATAGAAATTAAGACATAGGACATAAGCCCATTATAAAATAATTTATTCAGAGCCCACTGAAATATAACTAAATATTGCATATTTACGTAGACTGTTTTTATAAATTTTGCATTCTAAGTAGACTCAGTCTTACTACTGTGCACCCTTAAGTATAATCAAATACACAAGTGCACCACAATTACACCACATAAGAAAGTTGTAATAAAGTGAAACTTCACTTAACAATTTAAATAATATTTATTATCACAATATACAGACAAATGAATATTTTCATCAGGAAGATTTACAGTACAATGATTTACTCTCGATATGAACATATGGGCATTAGGTATTAAATAAATAAATAGATAAATATATTGTACAATTACAATTACAATTTAGTCAGTCTAAGTTGCTGACGTGAAACATCAAGGTTTAAGGTACATGTATAACATCACATTTGTAAAAATATTTTAATAATACGTATACGTATACAATATATTGCACATTAAACGAATATCACATGTTGACATACATAATTAAAATATAGATTTAATTCCTTGCATAGTCACCGTTAAAAAGTCAAATTACGAGTATAATTGAAGAGTTGGTACTCATTTATCCATCGTGTAGCCACTATCATGCATATTTTTAATATGTCGTATTAAATTCGATTTTTGTGTAAACGTTTTGTTGTAATCACAGTACGGACACTTATGAAGCGTCACGCGGTCGTGTTCCTTTAAATGTCGCCGCAAAGAAGCTAATTGTGCAAATGTTTGTCCACAGCGATCACATTTCTCCATTTTCTTCTGAGAATGCGCCTTCACGTGTCGTGTCAAATTATCCACCCTAGTAAACGTCTTGTCACAAATATCACATTCATACGCTTTACCTGGAAAATGCTTTCTTTGATGAATGTACAGACTAGTTCTATTATTATAAACCTTTCTGCAAACATTGCAGACAAACTTGGAGTCATATTGCGCAGCATGTTCTTTCAGTAAGTCAACATCTGTGAACTGTTTGCTGCAAACGTCACATTCATAATGTTGCAGCTTTGCATGCTGCAGTAGCTCCGACGCAGAATCAAACTCTTGTTCGCACTCGCATTGCAACTTGAGTTCCTTCGCTGTTGTGCCTATATTTAAGATAGTTCTATTTCGCCTGTTGTCAATCAAGGGATGTTGTCTTTTTGGAATAACCTCGAAATGGATAGTTTGCGGTTCCACTTTCGCATCAAAATTCGTTTGCTTGAATTTTCTGTTCCGGTTGATGGTTCTCTTTGGTTTACTTTGCTTAAGCGATTTGTCCCGGAAGACTACATTGAAATTTGGTTTTTTAATTTGCTTATTCCCAGGATCATCAATTAATTCTTCCGTAATTTCGGAACTAAAAACTGGTATGTTTTTAGATTTTCTTATTTCCTTCTTTTTACTCTTCTTAAATTTCTTTTTTATTGTCTTTTTAATAACTTTTTCTTCTGGAACTTCTGGAACTGAATCGTCATCAGAGATAAGATTTATCTCTGTTAATTCGCAACTCGTATTTAATATTGTTGTCCTATTTTCATCTTGTGGTTTACCAGGTGCTTTCTGTATGATGTTTCTATCCACCATCTGGAAGTGTTTCTCTTTTGTTGTTACGTTATCCAAGTCGTGTGTCACTGGAATATTTTCTACTTTATTGTTATTTTCCTGAAGTTTGGGTGCTTTTTGAATGATACCTGGCCGTTCACCAACATACACAAGATCTGGACTGACACCACTATCTTCACCAACATAATCTTCACCAACATTTTCAATAACTGGACTGACATCACTATCTTCACCAACATACTCAATAACTGGACTGTCATCGTTCTGAATGATTTCGGCATCAAGCATCGATAGACGCACTATATCTATCTTGGTATTTGATTCTTTCAATATGTTATTTACTTCGTCCTCACCAGCATGTTTCAAAATTTCCGTTTTGTTTTTACTATGTTGAGAATCAGTGATAGATCTTTGAAAGATATTATTTTTCGTTTTTTGAAAATATGACGAACCATTATTTTCTGCTTTCATTTTTGTTATATCAATTTCATTACCATTACTTTCTTGTGTAATACTTTCTTTTTGAGTCACCTTTCTTTTCTTATTCGGTGAATAATCATCATTTCTCATAGTTGTATTTTTATGCCTTTTTCTTTGTTGATAATGGTTATTTGTATTTTCTTCTTCATTTATATATTTATTTTCGATAGAATTAAATCCTGTATCTAGACCTATTACCTCTTGTCTTGTGATTTGTAAATAATCCAAAGCGGTACTTTCTTCTTGGTTTTCTTCATTTTCTTCTACAAGCGTATCACTGTCATCTACATTTATTGCCTCTACTACATTGCTGTTTCGAATTAGTCCTCGCAGCGCATTAAAATTTATAGAAATTTGGTTAGAACTGTCCTTAGAATATAAAGTAATATTGCCTTCTTGTTGACTTGTGTCTTTTTCTTCTTCAAATATAAAATCTTTGCTATAGTCGGTCGCTTCCTCTGTTTCAGTAAAACCTAATATAATATTGTTAGAACAATTAGAGGTTATACTTTCTTGTTGGCTTTCGTCGTTTTGATCTGCAAACACAAAAGATGGTTCAGTTAAACTACTTCTACTATTGTTGGAACAATTAAAGGTTTTACTTTCTTGTTGGCTTTCGACGTTTTGATCTGAAAACCCAATAGTATTATTGTTCTTATTTATTTCAAAGTTTGGTGATGGTTCAGTTAAACTACTTCTACTATTGTTGGAACAATTAAAGGTTATACTTTCTTGTTGGTTTTCGTCGTATTGATCTGAAAGCCCAATAGTATTATTGTTCTTATTTATTTCAAAGTTTGGTGATGGTCCAGTTAAACTACTGCTACTATTGTTGAAACAATTAAAGGTTATACTTTCTTGTTGGTTTTCGACGTTTTGATCTGAAAACCCAAAAGTATTATTGTTCTTATTTATTTCAAAGTTTGTTGATGGTCCAGTTAAACTACTGCTACTATTGTTGGAACAATTAAAGGTTATACTTTCTTGTTGGTTTTCGACGTTTTGATCTGAAAACCCAAAAGTATTATTGTTCTTATTTATTTCAAAATTTGTTGATGGTCCAGTTAAACTACTGCTACTATTGTTGGAACAAATAGAGATATTGTTTCGGCTGTCATCATTTGGCGCAGTAAACGTAAAACCATCAAAGTCTATATTTTCCTCTGTATTTCTATTGTTATTTTGTTCATAGTTTATTGCTGTTACAACTTTCAAATGCTCGATAACATTACTTTCTGATCTATGATCTTGACCTATACTTTGTAC
Source organism: Panorpa germanica (assembly GCA_963678705.1). Lineage (NCBI taxonomy): Eukaryota > Metazoa > Arthropoda > Insecta > Mecoptera > Panorpidae > Panorpa > Panorpa germanica. Next base: position 2,044,390 of record OY783205.1, on the reverse strand, counting down.
TGTTGATAAATGGTTTTTGTTGAAGGGTAATCCTCCTTCGGCATTTGTTTGACATGGCTGGTCAACATTTATAGGTTCTGGAGCCACATGTTGTGTTGAATGATAATAATCCCCATTGCCGCTAAATTCTCGTCGACCTTTGTTTTGTTCTGTTGATAAGGGATTATTCTTTAAAAGTAATCCTACTTGGGCATTTCTTCGAAATAGCTGGTCAAAATGTATAGGTTCTTTAACCATATCTGGTGTTGAATAATTATAACTCGAGCTAATTAGTTGATGTCGGTTGAAATATTGTTCAATAGGTGTACAATTATTGTTTATGTTTAATATGTTCATATCTTTAACTATATCGTTCAAATTACCGTTCAAAAACGTTATTGAATTTTCTGGTATACTTATACCGCCATTTCTTTGAGGCATACTAACTTCTGCACTTTCTATAACAGAATTTTCTGTAACTTTCGAAATATGAATCGATGAACTTATATTCGGTTGAAATAATTGATTCTCTTGTCTTGAATCAGAATTGCTAATTACATTTTTGAATTCTGTTTGTTTCATTGTTTCTGTGTTTGAGCTTTCTATAGATTTTATGCACCCTCTTTGAATTGCGTCACTTTCTTTAAAAGATTCACAATTATTGTCTCCCAGTGCTTCAATACATTTTTTCTTAAAATGCTTCATAAGTTTGCTTTTTCCTTGGTTTTCTGTAGTTACAATTGAATGAACATTTCTGGTTTCTGGATATTTTTCAACTTCCTTCAATTTTCGCATTTTGTTTGTTATCTCTTCAGTAAGTTGTAAAAACTCTTCTATACCTATTGGACTTTGTTTACTACATTCCCCCAGTTCTGCATCTTCAAAGCTAGTAAGCTTCTTCTTATCCTTAGCTTTAATGCTATTTTCAGTTTCTTCTACTGACTCACTATTTTTATCCGAGTTGTTAGGTTTTCTAGAGCGTAATTGATACGAGTGCGGCTTGACTTTGTCAGACTCACTAAAGTCTCTTGCATTAGATTTTTCTCGAGCCTTTCTCGTTTTAAGTTGATACGAGTGCGGGTTGACTTTGTCAGACTCACTACAGTCTCTTGCATTAGATTTTTCTCGAGCCTTTCTCGTTTTAAGTTGATACGAGTGCGGGTTGACTTTGTCAGACTCACTACAGTCTCTTGCATTAGATTTTTCTCGAGCCTTTCTCGTTTTAAGTTGATACGAGTGCGGGTTGACTTTGTCAGACTCACTACAGTCTCTTGCATTAGATTTTTCTCGAGCCTTTCTCGTTTTAAGTTGATACGAGTGCGGGTTGACTTTGTCAGACTCACTACAGTCTCTGGCATTAGATTTTTCTCGAGCCTTTCTCGTTTTAAGTTTTTTAACTTTCTTTACTTTTCTAGATTTGCAATTATTTTCGAGCATTTCAGCGGTTCCGGTTATCGAAGATTTCAAATTGTCACTTTCTGTAGTCTGAGTTATTTCTGAATTTTCAATTGTCCTAACATTCGTTGAAGCACATGATTTCAAATTATCTTCTCTTCTTTCTGCTGCGGAGGAACTCTCCTTTAACTTTTGTTTTTTCGTTTTTTTCGATGTGAAATCTTTTGATTTTTCTACCAACCTTCTTGCTGTCTTCATGGAGTAATCTGGATCTCCTATTTCTTGAGATGAATCTTTATTTTCTTTTGAACTTGTGCTTCTAGTCTCATATAATTTCTTTTCATAATATTCTATTCTTGGTACTCGCGATTCTTCAGCACGTTCTGATGAAGCATATTCTTTTGCGTTACGCTTTTCTCTAGATTTGCTTTTTTGTGTTTTTTGATTACTTGTTTCATTTTGAAAATACTGTGAATCGCTAAGTGGTATTTCATTAACATCGTTTGTTGCTTCATGTTGCAATTTGTTAAATTCTGTTGAGTCTCTTGTTTCGTAATTTTCTTCGGCATTGCTTATATTGTTGCGTTTCTTTTCTTTCCTTCTACATGTCTTATCAGCTGTCTTATTACCATCGACTATTTTATGTTTCTTTTTTCTTAATTTTCTAGATGCTGATTTTCTCCTGCGATCCTTTAATTTGGCACGATGTTTCGACTTGTGCTTTTTATCTTTTCTTGAAAGTTTAGGATGTGTCTCATATTTCTCATACTCCTCACTTTCGGTATCTGTATATATCAATTCATAATTATATTCCGACGTTTCGCTTTCATCTTTGATGCTACTACCGTTTTTAAAATCTTTAGTCGTACGTTTTATTACAGCTCTTAGCATTCCTACAGTCGGGGCCCCATTTAAACTCAATGTTTCTGCAATTAAAAAAAGTAATTAAAGTAATTACTAAAAATAAAATAAAATAAAACTTTTATTAAATAATAATAACATTATTTCCAATATTTAGTAGCTTTTAGCGAAGGCGGTTTAAACAGAAAGGGCAACTCGAAAATTTATTCATTATTGCAATGGAATTAAATTTAATGTGAGACCAAGAAAAAGATTAAACGAGGGGCCCTTTATGTGTAGCACCCAGGCAGTTTTATTCGCCGCTGGGCATACCCAGAGTCAAGCAATGAAGATAAGGAAAAGACACATAAAAATGGTTATTCTGGTGGTTTGTGCTAAACGAACGAATTTGTATGCTGAGTCCTATCACAGAAGACCTCCTACTATGTTGGTACTCTTTATGATGTCGAGTACTCAAACTTGTGAACTACACTATGCCTAATAAGTTTATCAATTAAATTTAATAATAAAACCATTACAGAGAGTATAACGCTGGTCCGGTGATCGAACCCATCAAAGACTCAGCCACTGTGTTGTTTTATTTCAGTCTGCATTTTAACAATAATTTACACAATGTTGTAATGTTCTAAAAATCATTGGACTGTCTCAGTAAAATCGAATGGAAACCTGGTAAATAAACTTCATAGGAATTCGAATTCATAAGGAATTCGAATATTTTAATAATATGTCGAATTCGAATATTTTGTTTACCAACTTCAGTTTTGATGATTTGCGCCCTCATTTTGAAATAATATCCGCTAAAACTATTTACTTTATATCATTTTCAGTGGGGTGAGATAAAAATAGTTATTATTAATTTGATGGAGGCCCCGCCCCACCTTCCTATAAATTATGTATACAATATTTATTTGTATATCTGATAGATATTAGGCTGCACTTTTGTATTAAAGCACTCTACTGAAAATTAGTAATGATTCAAAACAACAGATGGCATTTAATTATGAGTGCATAATTTTAAAAAGGGACCCGGAAGTTGTCAAATACAGAATACTACGTTGTTGAACATCTACCGTTAACAAAATCATTTTATGTTTTCATAAATCTCACCCCTTCCCTTTTTTGGGTTTAGAGTGCTTTTGGTTATTTTTTCAAAACATTACTAAAGTTTTACGCGTGTTCCAAGTTAAGGAGGGAGGTTTAACAAATAGTTAAAATACATGCTGTCTCAAAATTTTGGAGATCTAGGGTTCCTAGTTTTTTTTATATACATGATTAAAAATAGTCATTTTCCATACAAACCATAATTTTTAGCTCAATTGCACCACATAATATAACTTTTAACTATTCAAAAATGGTGACACGGCTTTTAAAAACTAGGTGTATATAAAAGAATCTTTTCTGTAACTATTGCAAAAAGAAAATTATCAAAAGGATTTACGAAAATATTTAAATAAAACCAGTAAGAAACAGTAAGTGTAGGTTATAAGCCGGCAACGTAGCAAATCCCAATTTGAGCGGGAAATTCAAAATCGGAATAAATATTATATAAAATATAACAATTTATTTGTCAAAGAACTAAATCACAAATTTACAACGTTGCCAAATTTATTATTCCTTTTTCAAAATATTTAATTTGAATTTAAATTGAATTAATATAAATTTGATATTAATTATAGGTAATTTTTCATTTATTTAACTATTATATGCATAAAAAAATCATTTTAACTAGCAAATAGCAGTTTAATAGGGAATTAAAAAATTCATTTTCAAAGATACAGTCCCAATATTTGCTTGTATTACCGAGAGATAAACTTTTTGCATTGACGTAAAAATATAAAACAATAATTTCAAAATTAAATTTATTCAAACAAAGGTTGTAGAACGTTAAAAATCCTTTTTAATGATATATGACATGCTTATGCACTACAATGGGTTTAAGAATATACCCAAAAGTGCTCATTGTTAAACGCCATCTGATGTTTTGCATCATTACTATCTTTCATTAATTTCAGTAGCAGATATCACAATGGTAAAAAAACATTTTTAACCGCCATGTTTTTCAAGATGGAGGCTAAAATCAACAAAATATTAGTGGAGTCTGCATACTCAAATTCATTTTCACTCGGTTACTTCCATATTTCCTTATTTCACTTATTTGCATCTCCTTTAAAAACATATTCTTAGTGGGGTTTATCCCCGTCACAAAGCGACGTCTGTCTTTTGTGTGTGAATTAAATTTCATTTTAAATTTAAATTCAATTTTTAAATTGAAACAACAAATAAACCTATATTATAATGTTTATTTGTTTTTTTGTTTATTTGTTTATATGTTTACGCGATTCGTATTGTGGCTCCAAAACGGCTCCGCGCATTTACTTGAAAATTGTCTATTTCGTAGAGAGAAAATTCTATGATTTTTGGCGTCCCTGGATTTTCGCCTGAATTTCCTGGAAACCCTAATTTTGAAAAAACTAAAAAAAAATGGTTTACTTTTTGCTCTATAACTTTTAATTCAGAAAAGATAGAAAGTTGAAATTTTGCATGTGTATTACGGTGTTCAATGCTAACATTTTTTGAAAATTAGAAATTAAAAAATTGGAAAATAAGGCGTTGAGAAAATTAGGGTCGCGGTAGGAAACTTTGGGGAAAACTCAATTTTGGAATACATAATAATGAAGTATGTTATTAAGAAAAAAAATTTCAAAAATTTTATTTAGAGCCACGAGTGCGGTTTTTGCCGAGGGTAAAAATAGGGCTAGAAAGTTGAAATTTGATATATGGGCTAACTTTGGTAGCTAATTTACAAATCGAACAAAAAAATCTTACATTTTGAAAAAAGAAAAACTAGAGGTTAGACTCTCTTTTGTGTGTGAATTAAATTTTAATTCCATTTTTAAATTGAAATATTTAACTCGTTCCATATTTATTTTACATACAACAAATATTTTGACAATATTTTAATGTGTAATTAAATAAATATATAATTTTTAATTTTGTGAAAATTATGTTTTTCTTAAGCAAATATTCCTGCGAACCGGATGCGTGAACTTAGCGGGTGAAGATTCGAATTTAGATTTTTCGAATTCGAATATTTAATGGGCATCTATTCGCGACGTGACAGGGTAAAATATTCCAGTTAAAAAAATAGACCGCAATTCAATTAAAGAAGGTCTCTATGAAACTAATTTTATAATGAAGAAGTTAACTTGTACTACACAGTATGCACTGTGCACTCACACATATGTGCAGTTGTGCATATGTATAGAGTAAAACACATAAAAAAACACCTTTGTAAATGGCGGAGAACGTTTTACCGCCAAATCATTCCGGCTGGAGAAATTTTCCAGTTTTCCAATTATTTGATCCCAATTATTATGTTTTAACATTATTTAATTTAAAAATTTAAAACAAAATTTTTAAGAAAATTTCATAAATATATAACTTAATACACAAAATGTGTTGTGGAGATACATTTTCATTTATCACTGTAATAATAATTGATTAAAATGAAAGTTACCTCAGTGATTCACTTCCGTAAAACGATTTCAATCGTTTGTTATCAGAAGCTGCACGATTTCCAAGCTTTGTTTGCACTAGCTGTTGCTTGTAGTGTCAAGTTGACACCGCTGCTGCATCTGACACATGCAATTTATTTTGACATCTGTTGTATATATTATATTCCCGCTTCCATTCTGAAATTAAAAACATTATATTGCACACACACTATAAACTTTATTTGTTCTTTCTAATGCACAAAACATACCAATCTTATTTTATAATAACACTGAAACACTGCAAATTTATTTTCTTGTTTATTGTTTAACACCGCGGTACGTACTGTCAAGTTTTTCATCGATTTTGACAGCCCAGTCGAAGCAAACAAGACGCAAAAAACTATTGCGCATGCGCGAGTTGTGGAGCGTGGGATGTCGTTGATGTTGCCTTGGCAACGGATGCGAGCTAAAGCCGCTGCCCCAGAACATAGGTAAGAAGATCTAGCGCTCTGTGTACAAATTTCATTTATTATGTATAAAGAATACATCTTCAAATAATAAGGATATCCTGGTGAATTATCTCTAACAGAAACACATGGGAAAGGTTACTTTATTAATGGAGAAACAGAATGTTCGCGAACAAATTGCTAAGTAATGCACAGTCCAGGGACTCAACAAGAAGTATAGCGGCATAAACACATGAGAAGTTGTGAGCCTTTGTGAGCGGAAAACGTTGTGAAAGCAAAGAACATCTTCTCTCATTCTAATTTACAGCTTCATTTCTTTCTAGCTGACGAGACACCGTTACGGTACACCCTCTCACCCCTTTCACCGGTCGTATATTAAGTACATTATAATATCCCTACAAACAATTTTGATCGGAATCCAATTAGATGCGAATCGTATCACTCTGAATGGTGATTGGAATCCTATTAGACATTAGTGTGACATTACATGAAGCTTTGGACAGCATGTCTGAACCGGTCTGAACGCTCCGTACCCCCTCTGACGGCCTTCCTAATACTTTCCAAACGACGTTTGCCGAGGTGCAAGTCGTGCTACTACCCAGTACTACCACAATACCAACATATGTTCTCCCGAACACTGTTTGAATACTGTCTAACCGCTCTCTGATACGAGATTGCTAAGATACGACAAATTGTTTGTAGGGATGATATGCATGCAGAAAGGAGAACTTTGGAAAAAACGGAATAGTTTCAGAAGAGGAAGAGAGAAGAAGGCACAAGTGTGGAAGAGGAGTTAAGGAACAGAGACAGAGAGATACAATAAATGCAAAGAAAGATACAAGGGGATTTGGGATACCGGAACACATACGAGAAAGAGACACAAGGAACATCAGAAAAAATGCAAGACTAAGACTGGGAAAGGAAGAGGAAGACGGAGATACTGGGAAAATAGAGAGGAAAGGTTATATAAAAGTGCAGAGTGAGCTGGAGAGAAATAGAAACGCTGGAGCACATTAAGTATTCATGTTGCTCAATATTTAGCCAACTTTTCCTTTTATAAATAGATTAATTAATATATCTTTTAATTAATTACTAAATTTCAGTCTTCACTGGTATCCGTTAACTTCTGACGATCTTTTAAAACCTTATATTTCAAGAGAAGAAAATGTACCACGCAAAATAAATGATATCTACAGTCCCGTCTTAACCTTGTTATAGGCCTGGCACGAGAGGATACAAGACAATTATATCTAGTCACAATTTCTTCGCAAAAAGCAATTGCATGCAGTCACAATTGTCTTTCGCTGAAATTAATATTATCTAGATAGAATTGCCTGATTAGTGATGCTGAATATAACGTTAAATGCTGTGCCTTCGAGTTCGATTTCCAAACCAGAGTTATCTTTCTGGGTTTGGTTGTTTTCAATTAAAACTGGTTATATACATACACTAGCTGTCCCGGCCACGCGTTGCTGTGACTAACGTTTTTGTCATATTACATTACATAGCGCCATCTATTGAATATTTACTCAATCTAGTCAACAGAATATTTACTCAATCTAGTCAACAGATATCGCCATCTTTTAAAATCAGATAATTAATAATAAATCATAATAATTAATCATAAATTGAGATGTAAGGTATCTTATCTTTCAAGTTGGATCAAACTGCACCCGGTGTACAAATTTGATTAAAATCGGTTAAGTAGTTTAGGAGTCCATCGGGAACAAACAACGTGACACGTAATTTATATATATTAAGATAATCGTAAACTTATTAGGCAGCGGTGTAGTTCATATGTACGAGGCCACGACACCGGAGGTCGTCCGTGATAAGATTCAATATTTTTTATGAAAAATTTAACTAAATTTATGTCTCAGATGTTGCATACGACTCATATGCGAGTGTAATTGCAACAAACATGTCGCCATCTTCGTTGGATGTACTAAATAATTTAAGAGAAAAACATTTTAATACAGATAAGTAAAAATAAAAATAGAAATTGTGGAAGTACATGAGAAAGAAAAAAATAGATGAGGACATAATGGAATGTATTGAAGAAATTTACGAAGAAACAAGAATGAGAATAAGAGTTGGGGGTGAAGAATCAGAAGAATTCTGGACAGACAAGGGGTTGAGGCAAGGTTGTCCTCTGAGCCCCATTTTATTTGCGATATATACAGCAGACTTGGAGGGGGTAATGGAAAGAGGACAAGACGGGGGGGTGCTAATAGGAAGGCACTACAAGATATGGACTTTAGCATACGCTGACGATATAGTCCTGTTGGCAAAAAGGGAAGGAGAGCTGCAGGAGATGGCACACCGGCTAGGGAGGTATATAGACAGGAAAGGACTAGAGTTAAACGTGGAAAAGACAAAAATTATGGTATTTAAAAAAGGGGGTGGAAAAAGGAGACTTAAAAGGTGGAAATACAAGACAGAGGACATTGAGGAAGTTGAAGAATTTAAATATCTGGGCTACACTTTTAAAAAGAATAATGGAGAAGAGGCGCATATAAGGGAGGTGGCAAAGAAGGCAGAGCAAGCAATGCGACGGGTATGGGGACTAGGGGAAAAGGTATTTGGGGGGGACATACAAAAGAGAATATGGATATATGAGAGACTGATAGCCAGTATGATGTCGTATGGAGCAGAGGTTTGGGGGTGGAAGGAACAAGAAAAGTTGGAAAGAATACAGGTAAGATATATGAAATGGGTACTAGGGCTGGACAGGTGCACGCCAGGATACATGGTGATGGAGGAGCTAAAGAGGGACAAGATACGAATTAAAACAGGGGAAAGAGCGGTAAAATACGAGGAGAAATTGAACAGAGCGGAAAGCAAAATCTTAAAGAAAATAAGAGAGGATTACATAAAGAATGGGGGGAAAGGAGGTCCAAAAAAAGAGAAAAGAATACTTTGAAAGGAATGGAATGGCGATCGAGGAGGCAGAGAGGAGAAGAGAAGGTGGCGCAAGTGTGGCAGAGAAGCTAAGGAGAAGGGATAAGGAGACACAACAGCAGGAGAGAATGGGAAAAATAGAAAAAAGTAACTACAATAAAAGATATAAGAGGTTATGGGAAAATAATGTGCCTCAGTACCTTATAGAAAAGGACATAAAACACATAAGAAGAACAGCAAGGTTTAGATTGGGAAATGAGGAAAAAGGAAACAGATACTGGGAAAAGAGTGAGGAAAGAAAGTGTAGAATGTGTGGAGCGGAGGACGAAACACTGGAGCACATTAAGTTTGAGTGTAAGGAAAAAGTAGCAAGCGAAAGGAATATTGGACAGCTATTAAAGGGAGGCAGTGAAGGAAAGAGGTGGATGGCGGAAATAGTAAGAAGAAAAGGAAAAACAGGAGAATAAATAATCTGGTGGAGAATAATAGAGAGGGTCAAAAGAAGAAGAAGCAGAAAGCACTTTTGGAAGTAGTAAAAGTCGAGAAGATTTTAAGTTTATTTTAAGTTTAGTTTTTAAGTTTGGAATGTATATAGGAATGAAATGTATTAGAAATATAATACTGTAGATTGTAAAGCCGAAAGGCATACACAATTAATATATAAATAAAAATAAGTAAAAATAAAAATATTAATATCTTTAGTAATGAACTAACTAATGACTCAAGACTAAGAATGAATCATACTGGAGCTCCGAAACATCTAGCAAGAAACAAAATCATTCCAAACTCTAAATGCGAATGTAGTGAAGAAGAGGCAGACCCTGACCACATTCTGTGGCAATGTAAAAATACATCAATGGCAAGAAATGGACTCCAAAGGGCGGTGCTACAGACTTCGCAGACACTTCCTGTTACCACCGCTTTTTTTATTGAGAAACCGAGATTTATAACTGCAGTAGCCATGAATAGATCATTCTTGTTGTCTGGGTATAATATATAAGAAGAGGCAGAATAGTATTAGGGGCGATAAAAGGCTAAGAGCCTACGAAGCCCGAGAAACTATATTTAAAAAAAGAAAAACTAACTAATGAAATTATTTTTATAAATAATGTAATAAAAATAACTTAATTTATGATGTTTTTCAGAATGCATCTTCCTGTGCTCATTTTTTCCGCTGGTACGTTTTTACTTTGGACGATGAGTTTTCCGGGAACTGTTGCATTTTCAGAGTGTCTCTAAAATAAAGGGTAGTAGTGTTGGGCACTAGCATGGGAGAAGGGGGAGTTAGATACGCATGCGCGTGACCTCTGAAATGAGCGACGTTTGATGCTGAATTGGTTAGGGAGGGTAGCGTCAGCAGACCTGTCATGGAGGTCATTGCAAGTGATATTCGCCTGTGTGTTTGGATGATCTAATGCTACGAACACATTGGTGCGACTTAAACATGCTACAACCAACATTTGTTGGAAGAAATTGTACAATTATACACTAATGTGACATGCAACTTAATACAATGGCTTCTTTTGTAGTTCGAACAAAAACAAAGTAATAAAAGTCGGTTCTTTAGCAATAGGGTCATCTCTGTTTTACAACAGTGAAACGCATTGAAAGTTATTGCAGCGATATCTTTTTTTATTAAATTCAATTCGTTGGCTGTTTTCCTTAGTCACTTTGTGCACACTTACCACAAGACAGAGATAATATTTTGTTTATTTAATTATCCAATATCAAATTGGGTATGGAATCTTGTCATGTCGGAAGGCTCAGTTTCATATACCACGTGTGATAATGAAGATGTTCTGTTGGCAGCGACAATGCACCCTGAGATTATACTAGACACTGAAAAATTACTTAAGGCATTTATTCAAGACCACTCTCAAAGTTGCAATCCTTTGTGATTTACTGCCGAGGTATAGAAACATTTCTGTATAATAAAAATATTCCGTGGAGTTTTAGGGATTAGCCTAAGTAAGGGTTTGATAAGTGTCGCATGATTAAGTCGCACCGATATTACTGAATGTCAACAGATAAGAGATTATGGACAGGTTGCTGAACTCATTGTTATCACTAAAGTTATACAACAAAGCCAATTAAAAAGAAATAATAGACAATAAACACATTTAATAAAAAGCTCATTATTAACTAAATCTTATTTTAGATCTATATCATATGTTATATCTATTAATATAAAATAATGTGAGAGGTAGGTACCGCCCGTATTCGGACGGCTTTGTAACTTGCAGTGTGAGAGGTGTCATTAAATTTACAGGGTTCGGATAGGTAGAGCGTAGTAGCGAGTATACGTCCAGCTGAAATTCGTTGAATTACGCTGCCATACTGAGACAGGCCTTAGGCGTAAATCAATCGATGACGCTAGTGAGCTAATGTAATAATAATTTCTTTAAATTTTTAACAACGTTCATTTTTATTTTCTATGTATACATTTTAGGCATACACATGTATATATTCTATACATAATATACATTTTTACGTATGTTACTAATTATAAATTCGTAATAACTCTATTAATTAGAAGAGTTTACTCTTCTTACTGGACCAAAAAGAATAAACCTATTTTACTAAATAGTTACATGAAATAAAGGAAATATAAAAAGAAATTCCAAATCTCCTATATTCATTAATTACACCTATGGATATACAGGGTGTCCCAAAATTCAACGATAAGCCGGCACCAGAAGGTGGTCCTGCTCATGACTACACAAGAAAAAAAGAAAAAAAAAATGTATCTCATTTTGTTTAGGAATTATAAAATAACTGAAAAATTGTTTCTACTATTTGTTTTAATTCATTCAACAATAAAAAACCTCTTTTGGGTATTGTAAAAGTGATAACTATCAACAACAACAATTTATGAAATATGGTTCTTGTTTAGAAATAGTATGCATAATTTTTTTTTATTGCTAATTTTCCTAGAGTATTATACTATTTTGGAATCCTGAAGCGTTGCGTCAATTTTTAAAAAAACTTGCCATAGTAGTGTTCATACTTTTTATTTACACCACGATGAGTTAAAGTGGACTGAAAGTAAAAATCTTTAAAAATTTTAGGGAAAAAAATAATTTCGATTAAATTTTGTGTAAAAACTAATAGCATTCTGGGAGTTTTAATGTTAGTGATGTATAGCAGTGCTAAAACGATACAAAAAACGGTTGCCGATACAAAAAAAAAATCAGAAATATTTTAAAAATTGTGGTCATGGTAGTTAAAAACATCTTAAGGTGTTTCAATTTTCGAAAAAAAAATATTTTTTTTTTTAATTCCTAAACAAAATGAGATAAATTTTTTTTTTTTATCTTGTGTAGTCATGGGCAGGACGACCTTCTGGTGCCGACTTATCGTTGAATTTTGTGACACCCTGTATATATATTAACACACAATTATTATCAAAAACATTTAATAATGCGATAAATAAAGAAAAAAAATTGAACCTAATGCATCAATTTAATACAAATTTTACAAAAATAATATATACTGATGCATCCATTGATTTAGGATTTTCTATATATGAACGAATACATTTATTATATGATAAATTTAAATTAAATAACAAAGCTAGCTCTTATACTGGAGAAAAATTAGCAATATTAAAAGCATTGGTAATTATTGAAAATATGAATAATAATAAAATTATAATAATATCGGATTCTTTAGGTGTTTTAAAAAATTTAAATTCTAATCATTACAAATCAAATAATGATATTTTGACATGCAAAATTAAGGACCTGTATTTCAATATAATAAATAAAAATAATACCATAAAATTTATGTTGATACCGGGACATTGTTGAATAAAAGGAAACGAAATTGTGGATAAATTGGCAAAGGAATCAATAAATTTGGAAATTGAATTGAGAATTGAGATTTAATATAATCAAAAAATTAAACTTCAATTTGAGAAACCAAGATTTCATTAACAAAAGTCAGTTAAAAGGAAGAGATTATTATATGTTACATCCAAATTAAAATAAGAATAGATGGCCATAAAATTATATCAACTCTAATCAGAATCAAAAGTAATCATTGCAAAACTCCAGCTCACCTGTACAAAATTAATATTAAATCCGACGAGAGATGTCAATATGGTGAAGAAGGAACTTTGGATCATATTATATTTGATTGCATAAATTATAGTTTAGAAAGATCAAAATTCAATAGTGATTAAAACTTTTCCTATTAATATTAATTTTTTGTTAAGTGATTCAAAATTAATTAGTGAATTATTTAAATATTTAGAAATTTGTAAAATAGAATTATAAAATTTAAAATATGTAAAAGAATGTTTGATCGTGACTATGAGGAATAAATATAAAAAAAAAAAAAAATATACATTTTTACATATGTTACTAATTATAAATTTGTAATAAAAAATAAAGAATTAAGGCAGAGCTCTAGTTTAACTAAAAAATGATTCTGTCATAGGATTCGTTGCAGAAATAAAGTTTATTAGATCAATTGAAATTGTAACAAATATAACAGTATTAAATAAAACAAACATTTCACTTGGGTTCATTTATTTGAATTCATGATAATGTGAGTATATTTGATCAAAGATAACGAAACAATTAAAGATCTATATAAAGTATTAAATATAACTATTGAAAGTTTTTATTTAATTTTATAATTAATACACCTTCTAGCGTTTTTGGTGATAAGTTTTCCTGTAAGTTTTATTCAAAATAAATTGCAACGAGTAAAATGTTTTTTCAACTGTCACTGCCAATTGAGACTAGATTCGCGATTATTTCGTTATCCCAATATTGTAATATGGAAGCCTTGTGATGTAGGCACAGCGAATTATCAAATCTTTCCAGTAGCAAGGCTATCGTAACCGTTTCCTTGTGTTCTTTCATCGCAGTATCTGCTTTAATCGAAATGTCGGTTATCATATGCTGAAATCCGGCGGAGTCGTCCTCCATAGCTTCACAATAAATCGGAGACACTGTTAGGGGATTGTGATCTCTCATTTCTTAATTGTTGTATTTTTATCCAAAGAGCTGTTAAATGATCCCTAGTTTCCGCACGATGTTCAACTGATAAAGTTGACTGGTAAAGTGGATCAAGAAAAATGGTGGATTTAATCGAATTGTTCTTCATTAAACTACTTTCATGTTCATTTATATTTTCCAAAATAATAGTTGCGAATTTTGTGTTTAATTTAACAATGTAGAATTTACATTTCTCTAGCATTCCACTAGAAATAGCATTCCTTGCCTGAACCGCTGGTTTTAAGGCTTCTATAATTTCTCTAACTTCCTCCCACTGAATTTTACAAAGGATCCTCTGTCTGTTGTTGCTACTTCAAAATAGGAAGTTGAAAACTGTAGTAATACATTTAATATATCAAATGTTGACGACCATCTATTGACGCAATCTAAATGGGGAATTGGCAATTGTTTTTGTCTTAAACATCAATTACTATATTGTTAATAATATCATCAATAAATGCAAAACCTTCCGATTCTGATTCTATCTCATTTTTGCTGTCTGAATTGTCTTCTTTATTTTCGTCTGTGTCAGTCGCATGATCTTAACTACTAGTTCCTAACTATGTTCTTAAACACTAGCACTACACTCTTCTCGTCTCTATTGTGCTAACTTTGAACTGTATTTTAATATTTTTGTATTTGCAAAAATAATAATTTTAAAGCTGCTATAGGTGATCTCCAGGAGCTCCTCTCAAAAAGGCATCTTACGGTGACCACGATATCTTTAGACTCGATCATCTAAAATAAAAAAACCAAACGGATTTTGTTAAAGTAATGTATAATCTAGTAATTAACCGAAGGATTAAGCAAAGAACATTTTTTTGTCAAAATGCCGGCTTCTGAAAAAAAGAACGAAAGCCTTAAATTGTTTATAAAAAAAATATTCATCGGTAAGAAAAAACCTTCGATTAATTACTAAAAAATATACTTAATAAGCTTGTGTTAAAATTTGAGACTGATCGGTTCAGTCGTTTGCTAGAAATCTTGGCCATCGATTTTAAAAACACAGTTTTCAGAAAAATGCATTTAAAGTTTTAAAAGCACTTTACATAGAGTTTAAATATTTTTTTTCGACTTACATAACTTCGAAAATAATCGCCAGATTGACATTATTGTACATTACGCAAATGAAATTAAAAAAAATCGATTTTTTTGAACATATTAACTGTATAATATTAACTAACCCTTAACTCTCGAGCGCCTGGATAATAAAATAAAGTTTTGTTATTTTTTTATTGGATCTCCTGTGGTCAACACATAATTCGCTACATGATGTGATGATGATTGGTGATGTGAAAACTAAGTTGTTATATTTTAAATAATATTTAATAGTTTCAAAAAAGTTCAAATACTTTATTATCAAATAAATCATTCTGGTTTACTTATGCACCTATAGCGTAATAGAAACATTTCTAATACTCAATATATTTATATAATTTATATAATAATTCACTGTAAAACCAACTTTGGCGGATAACGAACGAACATTGTCGGTGTCTGCAAATTTTTGCAACAAAGTTAGATTGGCATAGGGGGATAAGTCGCATAATGCTTAGTGTGTTTCTTAAATATTACTACTTTAGGGCTAGTAAAACAAAATAGGTTGTTAAATTATTATGTAATAACTTAAATTATAAATGAATTGCGATAAGTACTTGATGATTTAGATGTTTTTATATTTTTCTGTCTTTGGCCCCGACCCGGACATGGACCCGAAACCGTCGGGTCTTCAAAAAAGTGAACCCAGAACCAGCGGGTACTGAAACCTCCAATTTCAGAAACCCTACAAATAAAAGATTCTCCCTGTATACCACACAAGACACACACACTACTATTATGCCCTTTATTTTTTATCACTAAAACGAAGACTTCTTGTTTGCTACTTTGATTTTAGTGATAACATACATAATTTTATCAATAATATAATTATTTGAATTTTAAAAACGAAGAACAAACTTCAAAATTTGATTTTGAATTATTTTCATAAGACCTGGGCCTAGAGAGCGCCAAAATTTTGGCAAAAATAATATATAAATGGTAAGACATATATTTTTAATAGATCTACAACTTTTGTAAAACACTTTTCTGTATATAATAGATATTTTGTAAAATAAATTAATAAAATTGTTTTTTTCGTGAAAATTATTTTTTTGTCACCCCTCAAATTTTTGCGCTTCTTGACCCGAACCTCGTGGGTATATGTCTAAAACCATCACTGTACACATTTTCATGCAATCGAGGGACATCAGAAGTATGGCTCACAAATAAACGGTAAAATAAAATTCAAATTTTAAATGGCCATATCTCTGTCAATCTTAGATATTTAATAAAATAAAAGGCGACTGCTGTGTGTTGGGGTTCGATCTCCATACTTAGATTTATATTTTCTTCAGAACAGATTTATTTTCATTTATCGTCAGTGATAGGACTCAGCATCAAAATACAGGCCGACGTTAAATAAATTTAAAAATAAGTAAAAAACGGCAATTGTATATTATTAGCATATTTCATTAAGAAATATAAATTAACATCTCCAAATAATAAATGTTAATGTAAAACCAAAATTAATGTTAAAAATACTAAATCATTTTTGCAGTGTACAATTGAGCAATGGCGCGTAATGTAATAAATGAAATCATTGATATAGGGTAGTGACATTATTAAATTAAAGTAAGTTAATTAGTGATTAAATGACATTACCTTTGCTCTTACTTATATGTTGTGACTAGCTGTTGCAATTAATGTCAAGTTGACACTTGACACAACTGACATCTATTGTATACAACCATATGTTGCTCTCTTTTTAACCTAAAATGAAAAACATTATATTACACACAATAAAAACTACATATCTTTGTTTGATATTATTGTCACATAACTCACCAATCTTATTATAAATATAACAATACCATACGTTAATTTTTATAAATATTATTTAACAATTTCGTTTAGATTTCATCGATTTTGACAGCCCAGCCATAGCAAACAACTTTGCAAAAACTAATGCGCATGCGTGAGTCGGGGAGCGTGGGATGCTATTACCGTTGCTAGGCAACTGCCAGGGATCATAGATAACAACATTTTGCGGTTTTTTCAAATATTTCATTTATTATTTATATAGAATATACTGGTACGTATCACCGAATAATAAGGAAATCTCAGTTAAATTATGTATCCATGACAGAAATAAGTCTGCAGTTGTTTCAAAACTACAAATCAATAACGTAGAGGCCCTGCCGTGGTCCTGTACACAGACAAAGGGCAAGTTCAAACCATGGTTGTGTGCACATAACCTGGCAACGATGCAACGCGCTTGCAGCGCTTTAAACCCAAAATTATTATAAATTAGTGGTGGGGGGAGGGTGTTAATGTCAAATCAATACAAAAAAAGCATTTTTCGTTAATGTTATTTAAGGACACACAGTTAATATATAATTATTTCTATAATTACTACATGATAAAATAACATTTAAAGAATACTTTGTGAAGTTTTAAGGGGTTTCAAAAACATTAGATGACCTGAGACTCATATTTTCTCTGGTATTATTATACCATTGTGAAAATTCATGAATATCTTGAGTTTTTCAATTGTAACAAAAATTGAATTTAAATCTTATATTGTGTTTGACGAGGGTGCACAGTAGGATACTTTTAGTTTTGTCTTGAGTTGATGTGTGTGATATATAATTGTTCCCTACAGGAAGATTTAGGCAATTCCTAATGGAGGAATAATTCCGCACAGAAAGAAAACGCGAATTCTGTAACACACCACCGATTTTTATTCACCGCGGCACAGAAGTTTTTTTCTAATTATTTTTTTTTTTTTTTGTAGAACATATTTGAATGAAGACGCACGCACAACGAAATTAATTCTCAAAACCTATTACGGCGTATTTCTTTGGAGCAGTATGCCAATTTATGCGTTTTTTAACTCTTTTTTCAAAATTTGAGATTATTTTTTCGATTTGTAAATAAGTTTCTTGCACAATTTTTACTCTCGGCAGCAACTGACGACGACCATACCAGCAAAGGCTTTCCGAATGTATTTAACGTCAGCCAATTTCCGATGCTGACGTCATAAACGATAGTCGTTTATTAATAAAATTTATGTAAGTATATTCATTAATGTATACTGAAATTATTGATAACAATTTTTTTTTTCACTTTCCTTTGTATAGAATATAGCATTCTCAAAAAGCCGACATGGTTAACTTGCGGAAATATCTCTCTGTGTAAAATAACCTACTTTTTTTTAAATATTTATGTTATTTTGTTTGTTCATCAACTTTTAGAAGTTATTAGCACTTATATTAGCACATATACAATTATTTATAATACTCGTATATAATCCTATATTATAATGTTCCAACTGTTTGAATCTATTCTTATATGTTTATGATATGTTTATATGTTTATGTTCTTATATGTTTGGTACTGAATTTTGTATGGCAGCGCGAAAACGGCTCCGGCGATCTTTTTAAAAATTTCCTATTTCGTAGAGAAAAAAATTCTAAGACTTTTGGCGTCCCCGGATTTTTCGCTGAATTTCCTGGAAACCCGTAATTTTGGAAAAACTGGAAAATTCGAAAAAATACTTTTGCAAATATCTGACGAACTAGAAAATATAGAAAACTCAAATTTGGAATGTGTATTGAGATTATAATTGTGCACATTTTCGAATAGTTGGAAATTTGAAATTTGAGTTCAGTAGCGGCGCGAATTTTTGGGGGCAATGTTAGAATAGAGTAAGGACGTTCAAATTTAATATGTAGGCTCGCTGTAGACAGTAATTAATGAAAAAAAATAAACAGCCCCAAATTTCCAGTGGCGGCGGGAGTTGAGACAGTAAAAGCCAAAAATATTGAAAATGTAGTATTATAACTTAGGGTATGTATTAAGACACTAATTGCGCATGTTTGCCAATAATTGGATTACCAAAATTTTAATTCAGTAGCGGCGTGATTTTTTGGGGGCAATGTCGCAACAGAGCTAGAACGTTGATATTTGGAACGTGGGCCCTATATAAAGTGTCATTAAAGACACACTATAGAAAATTGCAACTTTCCAGAGGCGGCGGGCGCTGGGGGCCAAAGACCAGAAATATGAAATATATAGAGATAGGGCTATAGTTTAAAAAATATCCTATATTATAATGTTTCAACTGTTTGAATCTATTCTTATATTCTTATATTCTTATATGTTTATATGTCTGCTACTGAATTTTGAATGGCAGCGCGAAAACGGCTCCATCAATGTTTTTGAAAATTTCCTATTTCGTAGAGAAAAAAATTCTAAGACTTTTGGCGTCCCCGGATTTTTCCCTGAATTTCCTGGAAACCCGTAAGTTTGAAAAATCTGGAAAAAAGTGATTCCTTTTTTGCTGTAACACTTTGAATTCGTAAAAGATAGAAAGTTGAAATTTTACATGTGTATTAAGGTATTCAATGCTGACATTTCTCAAAAATTAGAAATTCAAAAATTGAAAATGAGGTGGTTGAAGAAATTCAGGGGCCCGGTAGAAAACTTTGGAGAAAGTTCATATTCTGGATTCTAGAATAATTAAGTATATTATTTATAAAAGAAAAATTCAAAATTTCAAAATTTTGTTTGGGGGCACGATGGGCAGTAATTTCCGAGTGTAAAAATTATGCTAGAAAGTTAAAATTTTGTATATAGGCTAACCTTGGTAACTTATTTACGAATCGAAAAAAAAAATCCCAAATTTTGAAAAAAAAGTTTGTCAAATACCGCATAAATTGAAAATATTTTTTATTTTGATAAAAAAAATATATTTTCTTAGACACTTTGTATGAAAAATTAATTGTTATTACATGTTAAATTAATATAAAACGAGTTTATTTATTATTTCAATTTAAAGATGAAATTACCATTTTGACATGAAATTCAAGCCGCACACAAAAAACAGACGTCGCTTGCGACGGGGGTAAAAGCTAGTTTGTAATTTATAATTTACAATTTAAAAATATATTTAAAATAAGGAAATTAGGTTTGTTTTGTTTATAAATTCAATAAGGTTTTTCAAATTTTCTTTGTTTTTATATATCAGTCTATATTCCTGAGGTATATTATATTCTTGTCTGAGCAACGAGTATTTTGAGCAATGGAAAATAATATGCTTTACTGTTAGTGGGTTATTGCACTGTTCACATATTGGTTGTGGTTCTTTTTTAAATAAGTAAGTATGAGTATAATTTGTATTGCCTATAATGATTCTACATATTACTACTTCCAGCCTTCTATTTATTATATCTGGTAATTCTTGTTTGCAAATTAATGGTTTTACTTCCCTTAATTTGTTATCACTTTCTTCACTCCATTCTTTTTGCCATGAACAAATTATTATATTTTTGATTTTGTTCTTTAGATCTGAGCATGTAATTGTTGTTTCTTCTGGAATGCGTCCTGAATAAATTGCTTCTTTAGCATAATTATCAACTTGTTCATTTCGTGTGATACCGGTGTGAGAGGGAATCCATAGAAATTGAGTTTCTATTTGCTTGATGTGGAGGTTGTGAATGAGACGGTGAATGGTTTGAATTATTGGGTGGTTGGTATATAGGGTTTCTATGGCCAATAGGGCACTCAGACAGTAAGATAAAATTAATACATTCCTTTGGTTGTTTGTTGATGTGATTTCTTGTAAACTTTCTTTTATAGCATATAATTCAGACGTATTATAACCTACTTATAACTTGTGTACATAAAATCATAAAAGTAATTGGTACGCACTGCTTTCTTTTGGTCAGTCCCACATGCGTAAACATAAAAAAAATATTCGTTTTTTAGATCTGGCAACGTAGCGTTGTAATACTGACCGAACCAGGACTTGTTTACTTTGTTCTTTTCTCACGACTCTTTACATTACTAAGCTGTCACGGTGTTTTAAAAGTCACCCGTTGATCCCGACCACATTCTGTGACAATGTAAAAATACAGCAATGGCAAGAAATGTACTTTAAAGTACAGACTTCGCAGATTCTTCCTGTAAAAACCTCATTTTTTCAGCAGTTGCCATAAATAGATCATTCTTGTTGTCGGGATATAAAGTATAAGAAAAAACAGAACATTTTTAGGGGCGATAAAAGATTATGTGCCTAGGAAGCCCGTAGTGCGACGTTGCCAAATCTAGTTGCGATCTTCTAGTCACAAAGCTATATCAGAACGGTTGAAAATTACAAAAAGCAGCTAACTTTAAACATATTTTATAAAAAGGAATTGCAATTTTTCAAAACAATCTTAAGAAAATTTCTATTGTTATATTACAAAACATGCGTTTCAACATATATCGGTGTACGGTTCGTATGTTATAAATGCAAATTTTAAAAGTCAATATCTGAATCTGAAACTTTAATACCGCAAGAGATATAGAAACTTTTTCTACCTATAAAGAACATAATAAATACATTTATTTAAATTTTCAAGAAAATCGTAGGAAAAGTAATTTTCTTTGGAACGTCCTTAAAGAGAAAATAAAATTAAAGTATTGAAAAACGAGAAGTACATTGAATTTTTGCAGCTATCTCTTTGAAATGAAAGATTGAAGAAGTAGTGAAGGGAAGGGAAGGGAAGGGAGGAGGGGGTTATGATTGGTAGATGATGTATTGATGTGATCATAAAGTAAATAAGGGAGAATATTATATATACAGTACACGAGGAGTACATGCGATACGTATATTGCCTTACAGCCTTTGGGCCTGGGTTTGATTTAAAAACGTTACTTGACTATTTTATGAAATCCATTCAAGATGCCGGCCTAGGGCACAATGAATAGAACAATCGCTCAAGGCGTCGAATGTGAATGGAGCTACAATGTATGGGAAGGAGTAAATAAAGGAAGTTTTTCTATAGGTAATATGAAAGATTTTCAATTTTAGAAAAAAAAAACAATTGTATGAATTTATTTGCGAAGCACGACTAGATCTCTTAAAATATTTCTAAAACTCAACAAATCAGTAATTGACTTAAAAGAAAATATATTTTTTCTGCTAAATTTCTTGAATTCTGCTAAATAGACGCCTGAAATGCTGCAATAACTTTTACTTCGTTTTTTATTAAAAATATGACGGGTGAAAACGTCATATCAGCACATTTTTTAAGGTAAGTTTGGTAAATTTATTAGATTCCTTATAATCCGGTCAATTTAAACATAAAAATATTGGTCAAATAAGAAAAATTCCCGGAGAACCAAATATTGGTGGAGAGCTGAGGTTTACCATTCATTACAAATAAAGTTTTAAAAATCCCCATCGATTCTATGTGTGCTTCAAAAGTTATTCGGGGTCAAAGGTCAAAATTTGAGGTTTTTTTAATTTTTCTCGAAAACGGTAAGTTTTATCAAAAAAAAAAACCTCAAACCAAAGTTGTAGATCTTAAAATTCTCTACAAAAATGATCCTCATATTTTTTTTCCTAAGAGTTACCATTCCTGAGATATCGCGATTCTAAGAGTCTCTCAAAATTTGGCTCTCCTGCAATTTGGGTTATTTTAAATGTCTATATTGACCGGGCTATTAAATTTGTTTTTAAATTTATGTATAATAAGTAAATGTTAATTTCTATTGACAGAAATTTGATTTATATTTATGAATAGGTTTTTGAATTTAAATTTTTGTTAATATATTTAGTTTTGTTAGTGTTTTGTTATTTTCAACTTTTCTTTAACACACGAAACGACTGTCCATTCAGTTTATATTTTTCTATGTTCTCAATATTAATAATATCTTAATTTTATTTTTGGCACGAAACAGCTGTAAATAGTAACTGACGTTTGACTGATACTGACATGCATTTCTTTTACATTTTGTTGTATAAAAGAGATGGTAATTCATACAAAGGAAAAGGGTAGGAATCAGATATACCGTCATAGAACAAAGTATTTTTATATAACTTTTGACCCTTTTATTAGAAAGAAACGGCTATTTTATATATTGATAACCCCTAAAAAAATTAATAGAGATTTCAGCTCCTGATAGCCAACATTGTCAATATGTATAGAAATTGAGGCATACTTTACTATTCCATTATTGACTTTTAATTCTAAGTGTAACGTGCCCTCTATTATATTATACAGTAAACAAGAATAATTTATCTTTTTACTAGCTGTCCCGGCCACGCGTTGCTGTGCCTAACGTAGCGCCATCTATTGAATATTTACTCAATCTAGTCAACAGATTTCGATTTACTCAACAGAATATTTACTCAATCTAGTCAACAGATGTCGCCATCATCGTCGCCCGATGTCATATGTCATATACAGATAATTAATAGACAAATAATTAGCAATAAGATAAATAAATTGAGATGTAAGCTATCCTATCTTTCAAGTTGGGTCAAACTGCACACGGTGTACAAATTTCATTAAAATCGGTTAAGTAGTTTAGGAGTCCATAGCGGACAACACAGTGACACGTAATTTATATATATTAAGATTACTGACTAGAAAGAGACTTGCTATATTTCAGGTACTAATATAAGAAGAAACTATTTGGACTCATATTGTTGTTGATCAATATAGTTTTTAATAATTATCTCAATTGTTAAACAGTACATTGACATTAAATTACCGGGTATATATTAGAATATTGATTGGCGAGAGAGAAATCTTTTTGATTGGTGAGTTCGATTATACAATTTCAATTACTCTACATATGTAATACTGTAATGGTTTAAATCTTTGCTAAGCGTTTAGTTTGACCACTGTTCACAATGAAACACTTTTTAAATTAAGTAAATAAATAATGGTATTCAATTATTAATAAAATATATATTATAAACATAGAAAATAAATCATTTAAAGTATTAATACATTCTTCTATCTCTTTGATTATTTGAATCATTTTTCTTCAGTGCCGGTTTCAATTTAGGCATCACAGGACTGTAGTCAGGTCTTGGCTCTTTGGCAGGACTATAGTCCGGTGGTGGTTCATTAGCAGGGGGCGGCAAAACGGGATACGAAGGTGGGACTGCTATTGTTCTCGGCCTGCTATTCGGAGGAGGCGGTGGAGCGTTTCGACTAAATTTATCTGGAGGAGGATTCCGGATTTCTAAATTCATGTTGTAGCCAGTGTTAGGTCTCGCGTTGTAGGGAGCCTTGTATCTATCCATTCGGTTCACAGGGACTGGATCTATCTGGGGGCTTCTGGGGCCACGTTCCCACGGGGGCACTCTCGAAGACAATGGCGAATTGGTACTCCATGGGGGCTGTTTCGCTATTGTTCTGGAACAATAAAGTTAAACATTTACCGCCTTGTATTTTTTCTCTGAAGTCATGCATTTATTTGTTAATATTGCAATTAAAAGTTTAACCTTAGGTTACGTTTTTACTACAAAATTCATTTACTAAATTGACAAACAAATGAATATTAAACTAGCTCAATTATAGAGAGAAAATTACAAAATGAGGCCCTTAGCTTAGTACATGAATGGGCTTGTGTCCAATTTTTTAGTGGTTGATTTTTCAATTGTTGATTGAAATTGATGTTAATAAATGTGTATTGGCGTGTCTATTTTATTAAATATCTAAATGTTGACGAAGATAAAGCAATTAAAAATTTGAATTGTAGTTTTAGCGCTGTGAGATGGTCGGCCATTTCTATGACGTGAAATGCATTTATACGTCAGTTATTTGTTGAGTAGGTCAGTGCTGTAGTAATGTTTTGTAACTGTTGGTAGTCGAAATAATAAAGTCAAGTCAAAGAATAATAAGTTTTTATTCTATTTAACCCTGCTAAAGCAGACATAATATTGGAATTTGATTCCTCCTTGAAATAACTGTAAATAATATTTGATATTTTGATGTATAAATACATATAGCAGAGATTTATGATGTGTAAGGTTGGTAACCTGTAAACTTGTCAGAGTTCTGTCAAGAATATATTTCTTTTAGGCTCTGTTGTATAAAAGAGATAGCAACTACCGGTTGTGATGTCACATGCAGTTGGAATGTGTACAACGTTGAATCCCTTTAATAATTGAAGACACAAAATGACTTTTTTAATTGTTAATATCTCTTAACATATAAGGAGTTATTAAAAAATAATTGAACATTTGAGGTTCTAGTAACCAACTTTATCAATATATAGGAGAATTTTATAGAAATTAAGACATAGGAGACTAGCCTATTAATAAATATTGAATAAATAGAAGCAAAGAGTACTTACGGTGATGGCGAAAACGCGTCAATTGGGCGCTCTCGGTGAATGGAATGCGGGGACGTGTGGTATCCTAGGTTGTCGTTACCGGTCTGTAAATATCATTCGGTTATTCATTCAATATCTCAATTCCAATTTAAGGTTAATGTTCGTGGGTTTAAAATACTGCATCCTGCCAGTTACCCACTATTTCTTACGTAAGAATAGATAAGAATTTTACAGGAAAATAAATAACCTAAGTTTATCTATCAATATCTATAACAGAAGGAGCTAGAGCGTTGAAATTTGGCATTTGGGCTCTATATAGGAAAATAGGAAACTACAACTTTCCAGAGTCTGGTAGCACAGGGTAAAAATCAGAACAATCGAATAAAAAGGGATACAGATCTATTGTTTAGTACATATTGTTGCACAGGTTTGTGTTCCTAAAATTTCCAAAAAAAATTATAAACTTTATTTTAACAAATATATGAAATAAAATTCAAATAGAAGATATAAGCAGATATGCAAACCACTTTTAAAATCAGCTTTTTGCACCAATGAACCAAACCAAACTTACTATTACTGCAAAACCGCACAGCCAGGTGTTCCATTTCCTATTGTACTAATATAAAGTAAAAACTGTACAACATTTTAGCAATACCTACTCGAAATTCGTTAAGGAGGTACAGGACGTTACCGTAAATGATGAAAACGTTGTGAAATTTGGAGGGTCGATACAAATAGCTAAAATACATGCTGTCTCAAAATTTTAGAGCTAGGGTTCATAGTTTTCTTTTTATACATGATTAAAAATAGTCATTTTTCATACAAATCATAATTTTTAGCTCAATTTCACCACATAATATAACTTTTAACTATAAAAAAATGGTGACACGGTTTTCAAAAACTAGGTGTATATAAAATAATCTTTTCTGTAACTATTGCAAAAAGAAAATTATCAAAAGGATACCTATATACGAAAATATTTAAATAAAACCAATAAGAAACAGTAAATGTAGGTTATAAGCCGGCAACGTTGCAAATGCCAATTTGAGCGGGAAATTCAAAATCGGAATAAATGTTATATAAAATATAACAATTTATTGGTCAAAGGGTCAATTTATTGTTAAATATACTGCGTTGCAAAATTTATTATTCCTTTTTCAAAATATTTAATTTGAATTAATATAAATTTGATATTAATTATAGGTAATTTCTCATTTATTTAACTATTATATGCATAAAAAAATCATTTTAACTAGCAAATAGCAGTTTAATGGGAAATTGAAAAATTCATTTTCAAAGGTACAGACCCAATATTTGCTCGTCCCTCATGTACTTCGTATTTTGCATTTCGTATTACCGAAAGATAAACTTTTTGCATTGACGGTACGTCCTGTACCTCCTTAAACTGCATTCACTTTGCTCGAATTATATCGAACTAGAGTATTCACTTTACATCAACAACTCTAAGAGAGTCCAAATCAGTGGCGTAGCTACCGAAGTATCAGCCGTATTAATGATACGGGGCCACAAGGGCCCCAAATGTGTGTCTTTGTTCCTTTTGTGAAAAATCTTTACCCATCATTTGGCCCTCCCTACAAATTTTGATACGGGGCCCGTCTAAGGCACGCTACGCCACTGGTCCAAATTGATGAAGTTTGTTGAATGGTGGTCGTGTTACCTCGTTCTGATTGTGTTCAGCTATAGCCAACGTGCAGATCATCAGGAAAACAGCGCAGGCCACATTGATGATCCATAGAACAAAGCCTCTGAAGGCAATAGTCATCAAAACGCCGGCTGCTGATGATAATATCTGAAACAGAAGGTTCTCCTATAATGTATGATGTTCATTACATGCAATTACGTGTATTAAGGTGCATCTAACATAAAAATATGTTATCTGTTAGTAAAAAAGTTACCTAAATTATTACAAATATTACAATTATCAAAAAGTTTAAATGATTATAAAGTATAAAAAAATTTATAGATTCTCTATATACAGTTACCAATTATTAAGGTTTTTCTTAACATAACGAAAGTCACAAGCCACGTAAATAATGTTACTTAAAATAAAACGTTATGTGATCTATTTCATTGATTCTTGAAAAATAAATCTACGTTTTTGTCATTAACTTAATCATAAAGTCTAACCATAAATCATAGAGCGTTTGACGGAATACAGAATCTTAAGAAAGATTAATTGATAATGAATGAAGTAGTCTCAATCAATATCAATAAAGGCATAAAGTATTTGTGATAAGTATGATGACGCATGTGTGAACATATAGTTCGTGCTTATTTGGCACTGTACACACATGTTAGAGCATATATGTATATGGAGAGAGAATGCTGGACCTGAAAGTATATCCAAAATGTGTGTGAGAGAGAAAGGTATATGTTCCCACTGGCGTAGCTAGGTATGTGCCAGTCGATGCTGTACACCTGGGCCCTCTAGCTCAGGGGGCCCTCGGTCCAAGACCAGCAAACCTCATATTGTACTAGCTAAAAATTCTCCAACCTTTGGAATGTAAATAAAATAGGTTGCAACACGACTTTAAGGTAGTACTGTCGGTCAGAGAGTTACCGTTTAATATTTTCTAAAATTTAGCATATTAGTAGATTATAATAAGAAGATCTCGTTAAATTTTAGAAAAAACTGCAGAGAACCAGTAAAAATATATTGAACTTTCAATTTTTTAATTTAACTCATAAGGCTTATGAGAAATCACAGTTTTTATTTCATTTTATAAAACGAACAGTTTAGAATTGGATTTATCGAAGATAGACCAGCTAAGCATTGTTGTGAGGTATGCAGTAATAATCTGGGCCCGTATTCCTGAGTCTTGCTTGTCTTTATGAAATGTGGTTCTTGTTTAGAAATAGTATGCATAATTTTTTTTTATTGCTAGTTTTCCTGGAGTATTATACCATTTTGGAATCCTGAAGAGTTGCGCCAATTTTAAAAAAAAACTTGCCATAGTAGTGTTCATACTTTTTTTTTACACCACGATGAGTTAAAGTTGACTGAAAGTAAAAATCTTTAAAAATTTTAGGGAAAAAAATAATTTTGATTAAATTTTGTGTAAAAACTACTAGCATTAAGGGAGTTTTAATGGTTGTGATGAATAGCAGTGCTATTTAGGTTGCCGATACAAAAAGAAAACCGAAATATTTTAAAAATTGTGGTCATGGTAGTTAAAAACATTTTAAGGTGTTTCAATTTTCGAAAAAAAATTTTTTTTTTTTGTTATTCTTAAAGAAAATGGGAGAAAATTATTATTTTTTTTCTTGTGTAGTCATGAGCAGGACCACCTTCTGGTGCCGGCTTATCGTTGAATTTTGGGACAGGGTGTCCAATAACGTATATATAAATATATATTATTCATACTCCATATATATATGCTCTTAGACACACATGCATTTACGACTACGACATTAAAACATAACCTAAAATGCTCAGAATGAACGAATCTGAAGTTCATTACCCATAGTCAACCATTTTTGTCAAGTATTTATCTTATATAGACAAGTAACTGTACTCACTTATATTACTATTTGTTTATTTAAACGAATTTTGTAAGAACTGCAAAAGGCAATTTTATAGTGATAATTTTACACCAAATCATTTTTAAATGGTGGAGGATTTTTATAAGAATGAAACAGCATTACATTTCGTTACTTTTCTATGTATCTGGTATGTATCCCATCAGTAGTATTGATATAATTATTGATACAAAACTAAATTTACAACAAAAATGTGACTAAATTAATCAAAAATATATCATAATTTATATAATATATAACTACTAAATATTTTACTACTCAAATAGAAAAGATGTATTCAATTATTTAACAAGAACTGTGTGCGAAAAACAAAGTGTTTCAAAAGATATTGGTGTATTATATTTCTAATCGCATGACATATTTCTTTTATCCTATCCTAGCCTTCTGTCGAATCGAAGTCTTCTAAAAACGGATTTAAAGATAGGATCTATTTGTATTACAAATAAATTTGACATGCTCTTTTTCTTACTGTTTTAATGATATTTGCTAGACTACTTACCGAGTTTGAGTCGCCGAACTTCAAACCGAGGATGACCCCCAACGCGAAGTCCATGATACTGATGCCCAACGTCATGAAGATCCAGACGTACAAATAGTAGTTGGCATATTTCAATTTCTTCAGTGTAACATCTGAAATTGTCATAATCAGTGAGTGTTGGTGATGCGTTGGTATACTGCAAGGCCCTGAATGGTTTTTGTTCACAGGAACGAAATTTAGAAAGAAAAATTAAAACTTTCTTTATTATTTCTTATATCTTGTTTCATGGAAATTCATAGAGAATTAGCTATGAGGTAGTTTGATAATTCAGTGACTCTTTGAATTTCCCGTGCAGCTTCCGTCAACTGTCATCTATTAATAAACTACTGTCACATTTTGAGCAAGCTGCGTCATTGAGCGTGTGTTAAAGCCATTGATATTAGACAACGAGCAATTAAAAGCAGCTATCCGTGCGATGGATGTCGTGATTGCGATTGAATGTGTAGTCACCATGGCATAAATCCATAAATTGGGCTACGAACTCCTACCATATTCAACACATTCTCCAAACCTGTTTGAAATGGCGGGGCGGTAAGAGATTTGGGTGTAACAAAGCGGTAATCATTGAAACCATTGAAGCGCCTATTTTGAGTGTCTTGAGAAAACCTATTATTTGGAAGGAATAAGAAAATTGGAAAAACGCTGGAATAATTTACCGAGTTTAAAGAAGACTATGTTGACGTATAAAGCTGTTTGCTGAAAATAATTTACAAATAGATCGCTTTAAACAAAAAACACCCAGTACAACCCTGATACGACATTAATCTCAGACTCAACATTAATAATCTTTGGATGCCTGGTGTATGGTTAAGTATTTCTGGGAACTAGATGTAATCTTAGATGTAATCTTAGATGTAATCTTAGATGTAATCTTAGATGTAGTCTAGCGTTGGATGTAGTCTTGAACCTTGGAAAATATAGCCCCTTTCTGTCTGGCCGAGTCTTGGTGTAAGACATTCATTAGATAACAGTCAAAAAAGTTACAACTAGCCTTGTTAACATATAATATTGTAGCAATATTATAAACTGCTTATGATTTTATTTATAATATTATTTAATTCTAATTATTCTTGAGACGCTAAGTAATAAATCGACTCTTTATAAATTTTGATTCATCTAATAATTATTGTGGCAATAAAGAGGGTTACTAGAACCTCAAATGTTCAATTATTTTTTAATAACTTCTTATATGTTAAGAGATACAAATAAAGAAGTCATTTTGTCTCTTTAATTATTAAAGGGATTCAACGTTGTACACATTCCAAGTGCATGTGACATCACAATCCTTGTGTAAGGTTACCAACCTTACAGATCATAAATCTCTGCTATATGTATTTATATATCAAAATATAAAATATTATTTACAGCTATTTCAAGGAACAATCAAATTCCAATATTATGTCTGCCGTAACAGGGTTAAATAAAATAAAAACTTGTTATTATATGATTTGACTTGATTATTTGACTATTAACAGCTACAGAACATTACCACAGCACTGACCTACTCAACAAATAACTGACCTTAAAATGCATTTCACGTCATACAAATATGGCGGACCATTTCTAGCACTAAAATTACAATTCAAATTTTTAATTGCTATATCTCCGTCAACATTTAGATATTTAATAAAATAGACACGTTAATACACATTTATTAACATCAAGTTCAATAAACAATTGCAAAATCGACCACAAAAAAATGAGGACACGACTTTGCGAGGCGCCGGGGTGGTAAATCTTTGCGAGGTCCTTGTTCTTTGTGTAATTTATGTAAATTGAAAGTAAGTATTTTTGATAATGATGAATGAGAAATGTGAAAGTTATAAATAAATAAAAGTAGAGTTTTAAAATGTTATATTGGAACATTTGTAAGACTTAACAAGCACAAAGACCAAAAATATTTTTAATGATAAACTTTGATACATGAGTGTCTTAAAAGATATACGCAGAGATTCTAGTGTGTTTTCTAAAGCGTGAGACGCGAAATTCGAATATATATACCTATAGTAATAAATTTTTCTACTTGGGTTCCGCCGGGGTGGGAGACTCTTACAAGAGCAAGGCCCAAGGCGGTTGCCCTGCTTGCCACCCTCTAAGGCCGCCTCTGTGCCGGGGCAACTTATTCCATCACCGATGCATCAAACCACAAACTTTTATGTCAACAAATTATACCGTATTATTATTATATTTTATTAAAAGAAATTAGGAATCTTTAAATTAAAACAGAGAATGAATTAAGAGTAACAGTTTGAAATTAACACTTACGAGTACAAAATACTAGACGACTTTTGTAGTGACTTATACTTGCGGCTTAACATTACAATTACATGATAGAATATAGGAATGACCGTAGTTAAAGAAATTTCACACCTTAGCGCAACTGACTTACCTTTTAGTAGAAAAATGGAAATAATGAGCCACAATGTGCTGAACACCAAATAAAGCCAGCTCCATATATTCATCAATTGCGGCAAGTCCTCATCGACATGTTCCGATTTGCAGTCTTTACCTGTAAAAGTAAATAGTGAATCACTTAATAATTATTTCCCATATCAGTTCATGGAAGGTACGAAGACAGAGAGAAAGATAAACAGCTAAGAGTAAGATCAGAGTAGGTTGCAGAAAGAAGCTTTTCACAAAATTTTCCTTTCATAAATCCGTAAGAGATCACACTCGCTTTTCCTCAAAGTCCAATGCACCGAACCATATAGTACCGGTGATTTTATTAGAACTTTATATATCGGGATTTTTAATTAGAAATTGCATAGATGGTAACAACATTTAATTCCAGTTGTAATTCTGGCTATAATTTTAAGTGGTTTGAATGAATATAACTTGTATGTTGATTATAATTATATGGAAATAACAACTGAAGTTATATTCAAACTGTGTATACATTTTTTTGAGAGTCCATTTCTATATAAAAATAGGACTACCACTTTGACCATTGACATAATCATAATACAGTAGGGTCAATCAATAAGAACTCGTGTTGGTAGACAGGTGGCGTTGCTAATAGAGGATAACATTACCATTGTGTAAGACGGAAACTTGTTGATCAACTCTTGTATATTATGTATAAGTAGATGTAATAATTTTCTTACCGTTAAAAAATCCCAACAAAATGTTATCGAGGGTTACCGAAGTTTTGTCAGGGGATGGAATGACACAGAAGTAGCCACAGATTCCGACTATAGACAAAGCGATCCATAATGTGGCCTGGAACTAAATAATTAAATAGTTAGATAATGGTAGAGAGAGTGTAAAGACTGAATAACAAAACATGAATATTCCCTTACATTAATGTAGTATGAGAGTATTATTTACAGCTTTTTAAAATCACCCTTAAAATGGGTTTTAAGATTTTATAATCTATAGCACGGTCCTAATTAGAAATGGAGGAAATACAAGATGGGAAAAAGAGAGAAGAAGATATTACAAAGGAAGAGGGTCATAGTAAGACTAAGAGAGGAAGAAAGAAAGAGAAGAGTTATAGAGGTTCAACAACAGGATAGGATGAAAGTGCAATATGTGTCGAGAAGAATGCCACAATACGTACAAAAACAGATAGATAAAGAGAAGAAAATGATTGCAACATTTAGACCAAAGAGTTAAGAAAGGGGAAAAAGATACTTGGGTGAAGAAGTTGGCAAAGAAGTAGAAAAATTATAGCAGGTTAAGAGTAGGTGTAATGAGAAATTGGAAAGTGAAGTAGACCTGATAGAGATGTTACAGGGGAAGAAGAAGGGATGGATGGAAGAAGTTAGATAGTTGTAAAATGATTTATGTAAACAGTTAATTGTAGTCTAAGAACTTAAGACAACAGAATGTAATGCCTAACGGCACATATGTTACAGTTATAAAAATATACATATAAAACGGACTTAAGCAGTTTTATGATTTTGTTAATGGCAGAAATTGTAAACTCAGTTTTCAAAAAAAGTATGTCATTTGATGAAAAAATGCGGTTACATTACGCGGTTGTGCATTTTTGTAGCATAATTTGAACTTAGTTATTAAGAAGAGAATCTTAAATTTACTTGCAAATTCTTATTTATACAATTAAATAAGTTTATGTAAACATTTAGTAAAATTTAGCATTAAGTTGATAGATTGTAAATTGATAGTATTAGTTATAGTATAGATTGTAATAGATAGATTAACTGAGTCAGTTGGTTATTCTTTTTTTAATATAATTAATAATTATTATTGTTGTATACAAAATAAAAAAATAATGTTTCTGGTAAAAATTGACCAAGAAAATCAGACTTTCATTTTAAAAATTAGTTACTCCATGCCTCGTATGCAACTACATGCTTACTAATTAAAATGCAGAAATTAGGGTCGTTTCCTGGATTTTTTTTTTAAATAAAGTATTAATAAATGAATTTATAAACTGACTGACTACATAACCTCACTTTCCAATACATGTACTTGTTATATTAACTTTTTTCTACGTTTCCACAAAAGCCACCAACTCAATCACAAATTAGAAAACATTTGACATTTCATTCACTTGAAAATATTAAAAGCCAGCAATTTAATGGTCACCGTTTGATAGCTGTAACAAAATATAACAAGATAAGAGCGATCTTAAATCTTATTGTTGCAATGCTGCTGTGCTCCAATGAATTGGGTTAACACCTCCTTTATTCGAGTAACCTGAACAATAAGTAAAATTGAAAACTCAGTATAAAGTACCAAACGGAATAACTTAAATGGAAAGTAATCGCGTACTATGTGAAAGATATTGGTTCGCCCAGTTCTGACAGGATATTTTATTTGTCAATTATAGATTGTGGATATAAATGTGATCGAATTCCTCTGGATACCATTATAACCACCAGACATTGATCTTAAAATAATAGTTTATCGGAATACCATTATAAAATATTCGCTTTAGTAACATAATTATTCTACAATCAAGCGCTCTTAGTATTGTAAAGAATGAGAAACAATTAATTTAGGGGTTCTCGCGGGTTTAATTGGTTAACTATTATTTTCTTAAGACATGCGATTAGAAGGAGTTTACCCATATTTGGTTTTATGCGGGTAAATGGAGTCGATGCACCGCCTTTATGGTTGAGAAGTGGAGAAGTATGGTTCAATGAAAGACAAGATTGACCTTGGTTAGCAGTACGTAAGTAAGTAAACACATGTCTTCATTTTCACTTTAAATGGGCTTGTGAACAATGACCTCATTTCTA
The DNA here is from genome assembly GCA_963678705.1 of Panorpa germanica. Lineage (NCBI taxonomy): Eukaryota > Metazoa > Arthropoda > Insecta > Mecoptera > Panorpidae > Panorpa > Panorpa germanica. Next base: position 2,009,824 of record OY783205.1, on the reverse strand, counting down.
TAAAACTGCACTATAGTATTATGATACGGAAGGTACAAATTCTCGTTACGAGTCATGTCAACTATTACATGAATATTAAAATATCTATCAGAAACTGACTTCGAACACAGATCTTCTGTTTAGTATGCAAACGCTATTCAGATAAGCTATCTGTGGCACAAAATATATACTCGTTTTTAATCGAAGACATGAACTCGTTGCAACAAAGGAGGTGTTTTCTGTAGCATTCCTAACCCTATTCAATGGCACTGCACAGTACAACTTGGTACTGTTAGCTATCAGGCTAATGTTAGTTCAAATATTTAATTATTATTTTATAGATCGCAATATTATAGAAAATATTAGCACATAAAATAGTCATTTTCGTTTGATCTTTAATCTTTAAAGAAATCTAAAGTTATAACAAATAAATCTGCGTGTCATTACGATTGCGAAAAAAGAAAATTTTTGTAACGTCATACGCAGAACTGCCACTAGCTGCAAAAATTATATTCAAATTTGACATAGCTATATTTCCGTTAGCTTTTCAATAATTAACTAAATAGAAAACCCAATATACATATAATAACGTACATTTCAATCAAGATATAAGAAACGACTCGTGAAAATATGTTCATTACAGTCGGTGCACCTACTTGATTGAGAAATGAACGGATCAATTAAACACAATATTTCATGCGATTTGGATTTATTTTTGTGTGTCCTACATTGACAATCAAAGTACATAAACATATGTCTTCATTTTCACGTTTAATTTAAAATCACTAAACCATTTTTTAGTTGTACAATTTGCACTTAACAGACCTAACGAACTTACCACCCCTAGTCCTCCGGCTAATAACACAACTGGTCGAAAAAATATTGAAATCGCCATTGTTGTAATTGTCACTTTATCACGCAAATATAAACATGGCGGACGCACTAATTAAACCCAATCGTAACCCTCATTCACCAGGATAGAGACTGTTGCCTACCTAACGGTCTATTTCCACTGTAAGAGATAAATATTTAGACCCGTGTATTCTTATCTTATCACATCCTCACCATCCATTATGGCAATCACCTGTAATCAGGGATTTCAGCGTTGAGTTGTCAGCAGCAATTCAATTCTCTGATAATAGCTATCAAAGTATGACTTATTGGTTCATATAGCTAGCTCAGGTATTTTGTGTTTCGTGTTCGCTAATCTTTCGATGATTCGACAAGGCACTGGCTCAAGTATGTCATACAATTAAAGCAATTAGACAATTGCTTCAAAGAAACGATTAATCGTTTAAAGGATAACTTGCTTAAGCCTTATTTGAAGGCGTAGCAAATATCGGAACATAACAAAACACTGCCATTGACATGGAGCACTTCAAAGAAATGCGACTTTGACGCAAGTCAATAGCATTGCATTCCAGGTGTATTTTTATATCTTTGGACAAAGACTTATATTCAGAAAAATTCCTATTGAGTAGAGAAAACATTTCTAAGACTGCTGGCATCCTCGAATTGTTCTAAAAATTTCCTGGGACCAAAAATTTTAGAAAACCCATAGAGAAATTAGTTGAAATTTTAAATATTTCTTTTGCTATTTCTTTGAGAATTTTGTAATAACTAAGATCCTTTACCCTACCTTTAATACATAATTATATGATTAAATATCATTGATTAAAGATTTCACTATTTATTGTGAAAAAAATGTGTAATTCTGAAATAGAAATGAATTTAAAATGCGACACAGAGGAAGTTAGAGAGAAATTTGATAAATTCGTAAAAAAGAATTTAAATTTAAAAAGTTTGTTTTTGGTGCTGGGTGCAGTTTTTAGCGACTGTAAAAATAAAGTTAGAAAGTTGTAATTTAGTGTATTTGCAATACAATACAATAATTAAAAAAAACGATTCGAACGATTCCCAGTGACAATCACCAACAAGGGTCATGAGTGTCAGGAAACAATCGAAACTAATGTTAACGCTACTTGGCACTATAAATATTCCTGTACATAGCTATGAGGACAAATAAGGCCTGTGCATGGCATCATGCAGAGGAACAGAAATGCCTATTCATTAGATATGCTGATTTGGAAGTTATAGACCTCAGGACGCGTGCCTTAGAGCAACTGATGGACACAGGATAAGGAGATTTGGAGTGTAGAGTTCAGCGCGGGATATTGGACACATATATATGGGTTAAGAAAACTGACATTCGATTGGAATTAATTATTACTAAATGGTTGTTATATATTTAATACCTTTTAATTGAGAGAATCCTAATAACTAATGTACTCGTAATGCTAGAAATTGGGAATAAAACTTTCCAGAATGTACTCGTATAAACAGTCCCTGATACATATGCAACAACGCCACCAATTGAGAACATTGCATTTTCTTATGTGATTAGCTTCAGTATTTTTTTATAATTAATATTTTATCTTTTGATAATCTATTTATCGATAAATTTGATTTTTTTATTTGCAACAATCTTTATCGTTTTAATAATAGATAATTATAATATCCAGTTTTTTTTTATTTAAGTGTTACACATGTTTAAATATTTTTGAAAATATACATTAAGGGCCGTCTCTAGTGGTAAAACATTTCTTAACAATACCAACATTTGCACTTATGTTTACGTCAGAGAAGTTAGCAGTCCCAGATGTTGGCAGTCTGGATGTTGGCAGTCCCGATGTTGGCCGTCCGATGTTGGCGGTCTAAGGCAATATTAATAATCGGAATTATAGCTGTCAAATGAAAACTAAACAAGTTTATATTAAAATTATTACAAATACAGAATGAAATAAGAGTAAATAACCATTAGTTGCCATATATTAGTATATATATATAACTATTTTGAAGATAGGAGTCATTAAAGTTAGTGTAATATTTATATATATACTAGCTGACCCGGCAGACTTCGTACTGCCTCATCGATAAATAAAAGACCTAATCTTTTGTATAAAATGATTTTAAAACAAACAAAATAATTATTAATGAAAAAGCATTTATTGAATAAAGCATGAAGTTTTATTATTATTTTCGATACATCATGTTGCTTACTTAGAAATCAGAGTTTTCCTGAAATACTGGCTATTTATAAGGTTTAAATTTGATATTCACAGACACACACTGTGAAAATACAGTCTGTTAATTAATTTAAAGCTTTCTCATAAACTATATTTTTTGTTTTGTTTTGTGGTGCGTAAATAAACAAAGAAGACGGTTTTCCGACGCGCGAACACGCGACGTATAATTGTCCATGCGCGAAACAGGGAAACTCCAAGTTGATTCCACAAACTTGTAAAGACTGTCCTTGCGATTTATTTATGGTCATCGCAAAGGCCAGACGTACTGGAAATTGTAAGCGTTTAAAATCGAATGGTAAGTCCGTTGGAATCATCGGTATCCGCGGGATCAAGACATCCTCTCCTTTGTATTTTCCTTTTATGATTGTCGCCTCAATGACGTTATTCATCAGTCTTTTCACAGCCAGTCTTGTTCCATTGCATAGTCGAGGTTGATTAATGTTACGCAGCATGATGACAACTGATCCTACTTTTAACTGCAAATTGTGAGGTGGTAATCCAGGCAATTCCAGTGAATTTAAAAACTCAGTGGGATAGTTGATTACGTCATCCTGGTTCATTACGGTGTCGACTGATTTGAAGGAAACCAACTGTCCTGGAAGAAAATTCTGAATGGTCGCATTAAGATCCTCTACATCATTATTTTTCGCTGCTAATATTGCTCGTTCACCCAGCCAATTATGGTTATTGAACTTTTGCGCTATATCTGGGAAAACTCGCTGAATAAGCTCCACTTTTGAGTCTGTGATGTGACAGAAATCTGTAGGTAATGTGATGAATCCGGTCGAGGTGTCCACTGCAACTTTATTATTTCCAATGTCTAACAACTGCTTCGCAAACACATTAGCAGTTTCATCTTGTTGCAAAAATACTCGCATGTTAGTTGTTAAGTGGAGTGTCTTTACGTACTGCCACAAATTTGATGATTTTAGGCATGCATTTAGTTCATCAGCAACAGTTGATCGGGGAATAACTGGAAGAGTCTGACGAAAATCACCTGACAACAGAATCATGGCCCCACCGAAAATATTTTGGTTGTCACGAAGATCTTTCAACGTTCTGTCCAGTGCCTCCAGTGACCTCTTATGGGCCATTGTGCATTCATCCCAAACAATTAATTTGCATACCTGTAGGATCTTGGCCATTGCGCTATTTTTGGCGATGTTGCAAATTGGTGTTTCGGTGATTTGCATGTTTAGTGGTAATTTCAAGGCAGAATGTGCAGTTCGCCCGCCTTCGAGCAGAGTTGCAGCTATTCCAGATGAAGCCAACGCTAGAGCAACATCATTTCGCGATCTGATCCTCGCCAAAAGCAATGAAATTAAAAACGTTTTTCCGGTTCCTCCGGGAGCATCAAGGAAATAAATTCCACCAGATCCACTGTTCACAGCTTCTATCAAAGTGTCGTACGCAATTCTTTGTTGTTGATTTAATTGTGGAACATTTGTACGAACTGTTTCGGCCAATGCTTCAATGTCGTACTGATGTTCTCTTTGCAACTCGTGGTTTAATGCATCGTGCATATGACGATTGGGTGCTGTCATTCCCAAACACGATAATACTTTATTTGCCATCAATAAACACATATCTTCTATCATGATCAATGTGTCATTGTAAATTTCTTCAGTCATTTGTAGTGTAGGATTCAAAGTTTGACGGCGCACACGATACAAAACATCCTCAGACATGTCATCTCTATACTTAACCCACAAATCTTTTGGATTCGAGGGGAAACATGTCGATATGATAATCGCAAACAATGTACGAATTTGATGCGGCGACGAAGATATTACGGAATCCTTGAGCGTATCATCCCAGTGCGAATCGTTCTCAAGTAAATGTAATAGTTGACATGCCTCACGGTAAGTCGCACACAGCTGTCCATTAACTGTTCTCAGTTGTTTAAACGATGTCGGACCACGAACATTCACCAACAACAACCGCAAATAATAACATTCATCGTTATTTGGATGTACTGTGTAGATGCGACCCAGAGCATCTGAAGCAAATACATTTGGATGTCCTTCAACTGGTGTTCCTTGTTTTCGACGCTGAAACGATTTCGATGATGCGTTCCATGTGTAATAGCGTGGCATGTCAGCATACAGCAAAGTGCGAGCAAAATCATCAGTTTGACAAACTGTGAAGAAACTTGTTAATGTTGTCGACGGTGGATGTGCCGCCCTGTCTGCCGCGTTAGATTCATTAAAATAAACTCGTTGACCATTTTCTAAATGGACTGCCAAATGGACTACTGTAGGGTGTCTTTCATGGATCGCAAATGAAAAGATACGCCAAATAGCTTCGTTGCTACTTACATAGCGACCCATCTGGTACTGTGATATTTCATCATTTGCATTGGTTACACCGAATACAGCCATATCACTACCTTTATTAACATATTTACATATGTACTTTATCGACTTCACAGAATTACAATATTCCACATTGATGTGAGTCTCAAAAGCTTTGGACAATATTGGCGAGTATGGCACAATCCAACGATTGTCTACATCAACATTTTGTCCTCTTACCTTCACAACTACCGATCGCCCACTGTCCGCAACTGATCGCCGACGATACAATGGGTATCCATCATTTCCCGTTATGGTTTCAGCAAGCAGGTGTCTTGGGTATCGTTTGGAACACCTACCGTCGACCATACAGGGTGAATTGTAGTTGAAATGTCCGCAAGGTCCATGTATCATGTGTTTGGTTACTACTGCATGCAATTTTGGGTCAACTATTTCATCTGGAATTTCAGCTGAAATTATAGAATCAATCTCATCTGGCCTTATTTTGTCCACTAACCAGACTAAAATGTGCGCATGTGGCAATCCACGCTTTTGCCATTCTACAGAGTACATCCAACAACGGACTCGGCCATACACACAATGCTTTATTAAAAAATTCATGAGAGATTTTAATTTTTGTTTAAAAACTCTGGCAGTTATGTCATGTCTATCAACTGGTGTTTGGCTATGTAGTAATTCCTTCTCGATTTCGGACCATTTTGGGTTACATGTGAATGTAACAAATAAATCTGGGCGGCCATAATGCCTAACATATGACATAGCATCCTGAGCATATTCATGCATGTGACGTGGGCTTCCTATATAAGTAGCTGGCAAAATTGTCATTCTTCCTACATTATTCACATTGCCATCAGCATTTATAGCATCGCGGAGATGGATGTATTCCTCTGACCGTAGCCGTCGTTGGTTCAAACGGATGTATGTCAATCGTTCAGTCTCAATTTTGACATACATGTCAACTGCAAACTGATGAAAAAGTCGTTGACACATCAAAATATGATTTACTTCACCTTGACGGATCATGAGTCTGTATGAATAGAAATTCATAGCACTAACTTTTTTGTTGGTTTCAGCACCTGCGATCAAAAATGATAAATGTTTAAATTGTTACTTAGATGTATTGAATTTAAAAATATTATTTAATCTTGTTCAATTCATTTACCTGTTACTTGATTTACCATTTTGATATTAAAATGGTATCCATCTTCCCCTTGCCAGAAGATCAAAGGATATTGTAGTGCATCATAACTCCTGTGTGTTTCAGATACACGTTTTAACTCACTATTCCGACGATGAAGCACAATATCTCTAGATTGTAAATTTTCGCCCACAATGACAACAGCCACTTCATCAATGGTAGGTGAATTGAACCTCCTTGTGTGTTCACCGGCAGGTGTTTTGTCAGCTCGAATAATAATATTATGGCTATCAGATGGCATCCGATCCAATGCTATTTTGAACATGTTTACTAAATTGTTATTCTGATGAAGAAATATTTGTAATTGTTGGACAATGGTTCTCTTCACTGTTGGATTGTGAGCACAACGATTATTAATTTCCGCATCTGAATTGCCCATAAAATAAATTTGTAAAAATTGATGATCTGCATCAGTTAGTGGTAACAGAGTTCCCAGTAAGTGATAAATTTGTCCTTGAATCTGTAATTTTTAAAAATTTGTCCATTAATAATTTCCGATATATATATTTTAGTACAAACTTGAATAATATAAAAAAATATTCTTATATAATACCTTGAAAGTGGGCATGAAATTGTCTTGTATAATATGTGTAGCACCGAATGATGTCATCTGGAAACAGTTGTTATATTTCTGAATGTTGGTCAAGAAGTGCTTAGAATCATTTCCAATCCCAGAAACCAAAGAGCGTAAAGGATCTGGTGGTGGGACCAATTGTGGCAATTTTACTTTGCCTTCAGCACAACATAATCCAGTAGATTCACCAGTGTATTTTAACGCCTTACAATATTTACAAATTGTTTTCATTTCCCCAATTGTTACCGATTTGTCGGCACAATAATCAATTGCCGGATCATAGTGGAATGCAGCTCGTTCAAGAATCACAGGAGCACTGCGTCTGCGGATTCGCTCAATTTCATTATGTCTAGCTTGCTGTTGTTGTGTTTGATGTGCACGAACTCGTTGCATTCTAAGCCTATCTCCTACATTGTCACTCACCAAAGAACGCAATTCTGACATAGCAATACGACTATTTTCTTGATCTGTCTGTCTCTGGTCATCAGTGCGGTTAGCACGTGAGGTAGCTCTTCGCACATTTGATTGACTACGACGACCTAAGTTAGGTCGTCTTCTCCTCGGCATCGTAAATTGTAATTAATCAAAGTGAGAAAATTTCCCGCTCATTTAGCAGTAAAGTGTCACTATCACAAAAAAGAACACATTACTTGGAATGTCACTATCACAAAGGATCACAAAAGTAAAGAAAGTTCTCGCACACGTAGCCACAAAGATAGATATAACGATAATATAATTTTTTCCGTGCTCTGAAATGCGACAGGATGGAATGACATATCAGTTGGTTGTCAAATCTAATGTCAAATACATATTGCGGCAAATACACTAAAAAAAACTTTGTTCGAATTTGAGATCGAAATACATTTATTTTATAAATTTATTTTTATTAGATATTAAAAAATACAAAAATTAGGGTAACTATTTATTAAATGTGAAATTTTAAGTATTTTCCACAAATAAACCGGCCGTTGGAGGTTCTGACACTGATATGAGTTCTAGCTGTCTTATATAACAATAATATAAATGTTGCCAGTTGAAAATGTGCGCACTTTTTTCTTATCCACCATGTAAAAATACTATAAGAAATTCTATATTAGTGCCTGTAAAGCGTTGGAATTTTATTTTTTTGGAGTACTAATTAGGTTTAAGGGATAAAATATTGTAAAAAATAAGTCGCACTTACCTGTATATATACGAATAAAACATTAACTTCAAAGACTCGTAGCTCCGAATCCAATGGGTGGACTACAACATTTGACAGTAAATTATTAATCTACATACTATACTTAATACACATGCTAAATTGTGTCATTCAGCTGTAGTGTAATATACATTTCTTTTGAGGTGTTTGATAGTCGCAACTACCTGTAATTATATGAATAAAACATTAAGTTCAAAGACTCGTAGCTCCGAATCTAATAGGTGGACTTTAACATTTGACAGTAAATTATTAATCTACATACTATACTCTATACACATGATAAATTGTGTCATTCAGCTGTAGTGTAATATATGTTTTTTTGAGGTGTTTGATAGTCGCAACTACCTGTATTTATATGAATAAAACATTAAGTTCAAAGACTCGTAGCTCCGAATCCAATGGGTGGACTACAACATTTGACAGTAAATTATTAATCTACATACTATACTTAATGCACATGCTAAATTGTGTCATTCAGCTGTAGTGTAATATACATTTTTTTTGAGGTGTTTGATAGTCGCAACTACCTGTAATTATATGAATAAAACATTAAGTTCAAAGACTCGTAGCTCCGAATCCAATGGGTGGACTACAACATTTGACAGTAAATTATTAATCTACATACTATACTTAATGCACATGCTAAATTGTGTAATTCAGCTGTAGTGTAATATACATTTTTTTCGAGGTGTTTGATAGTCGCATCTACCTTTATATATTTGAATAAAACATTAACTTCAAAGACTCGTAGCTCCGAATCCAATGGGTGGACTACAACATTTGACAGTAAATTATTAATCTACATACTATACTTAATGCACATGCTAAATTGTGTCATTCAGCTGTAGTGTAATATACATTTTTTTTGAGGTGTTTGATAGTCGCATCTACCTTTATATATTTGAATAAAACATTAACTTCAAAGACTCGTAGCTCCGAATCCAATGGGTGGACTACAACATTTGACAGTAAATTATTAATCTACATACTATACTTAATGCACATGCTAAATTGTGTCATTCAGCTGTAGTGTAATATACATTTTTTTTGAGGTGTTTGATAGTCGCAACTACCTGTAATTATATGAATAAAACATTAAGTTCAAAGACTCGTAGCTCCGAATCTAATAGGTGGACTTTAACATTTGACAGTAAATTATTAATCTACATACTATACTCTATACACATGATAAATTGTGTCATTCAGCTGTAGTGTAATATATGTTTTTTTGAGGTGTTTGATAGTCGCAACTACCTGAATTTATATGAATAAAACATTAAGTTCAAAGACTCGTAGCTCCGAATCCAATGGGTGGACTACAACATTTGACAGTAAATTATTAATCTACAATCTATACTTAATGCACATGATAAATTGTGTCATTCAGCTGTAGTGTAATATATGTTTTTTTTGAGGTGTTTGATAGTCGCATCTACCTTTATATATATGAATAAAACATTAACTTCAAAGACTCGTAGCTCCGAATCCAATGGGTGGACTACAACATTTGACAGTAAATTATTAATCTACAATCTATACTTAATGCACATGCTAAATTGTGTAATTCAGCTGTAGTGTAATATACATTTTTTTCGAGGTGTTTGATAGTCGCATCTACCTTTATATATTTGAATAAAACATTAACTTCAAAGACTCGTAGCTCCGAATCCAATGGGTGGACTACAACATTTGACAGTAAATTATTAATCTACATACTATACTTAATGCACATGCTAAATTGTGTCATTCAGCTGTAGTGTAATATACATTTTTTTTGAGGTGTTTGATAGTCGCAACTACCTGTAATTATATGAATAAAACATTAAGTTCAAAGACTCGTAGCTCCGAATCTAATAGGTGGACTTTAACATTTGACAGTAAATTATTAATCTACATACTATACTCTATACACATGATAAATTGTGTCATTCAGCTGTAGTGTAATATATGTTTTCTTGAGGTGTTTGATAGTCGCAACTACCTGAATTTATATGAATAAAACATTAAGTTCAAAGACTCGTAGCTCCGAATCCAATGGGTGGACTACAACATTTGACAGTAAATTATTAATCTACAATCTATATACTTAATGCACATGCCAAATTGTGTCATTGGGCTGTAGTGTAATATATGTTTTTTTCGAGGTGTTTGATAGTCGCAATTACCTATATATATATAAATATTACACTAACTTTAATGACTCCTATCTTCAAAATAGTTATATATATATACTAATATATGGCAACTAATGGTTATTTACCCTTATTTCATTCGTATTTGTAATAATTTTAATATAAACTTGTTTAGTTTTCATTTGACAGCTATAATTCCGATTATTAATATTGCCTTAGACCGCCAACATCGGACGGCCAACATCGGGACTGCCAACATCCAGACTGCCAACATCTGGGACTGCTAACTTCTCTGACGTCTTATGTTTTGGAATGTGAAGAGATAAATCACAATGCTCCAGCTGACTTAGATTCCACAGTAACGCGTAAATCCACAAGATGGGCTAGCTACAGAGTGTCCCAGAAGTCGAAGTCAAGTCTAAATTGGGTCATAGTCATAACTGTTGTCAGAAAAATATTTAAAAAGTCTAACTTGAATATTTTAAAAATTATTGTCATGTAAAAAAAACGAGAAAGTCTGCACCCTCTGGCAGTCTTTTCACTCCTGTTGCTACAAATCTCAACTTTTTTAATTTTTTTTTGTTATGTGATCCTGAATATTGTTTCTATAACCCCTTGCCTAAAATGTACAACCAACTGCTCCAGCTTGGAAAAAATTGTTAGTTTTTGTCCAAGCAAATATTCAAAATTATTTATTTGCCCAAATTTGAGTGACTGTACTGAAAAAAAATGTACTATGCGAGTTTGACAAGTAACATTAAAAGTTGGCGCATTTAATAAGGATTCCAAAATGGTATGACCTTGCTAGAATATTTCTTAAGTTATGGACAATTTCTGCTTTTGCAAAGTAACCCAGTTTTTAACAATTTTTTCTTACTAACTTAAAAATTGTTATAGCGTATCCAAAGCTTTCTAAAGGCCGTAACTTTATGATTCTGATTTGAGTGAGACGGAGAGAGTCGTTTTACGAAGTGTAAGCGAGACAGATAGTTTTATGGTCGGATGAGTCGACATTCGATATTCGACATGTTGACCCTATATATGCAGCTAGGTAAGTACTTATTTCCAATTTATTTATGGTCGGTTGATAGCTATAGGAAATCTTAAATAATTTAGAAAATAGAGGCTTTTTAGAAATTGCTTAACGTATTTTCAAATATGGTATCAAAAAAGACCGTGGTTAGAAGCCCGTGAAGTATTAATAAAAACAAAAAGGTATCATGCAAAGTTGCGGGACTTCCGCATTCACATGCACCGTCCTTCTTAATATTAAAAGCATAACCTGAAATTTGGCAATGAGTGTTTGCATTCTAATTATGATACAATTTGCGTTTCTTGCGTCAATTTGTTGACATATTTATGCGAAACTCGTCTTTAAACAATTTCTCTTTAATTAAGTTAAGATACATACAACAATATTTCTTTCCTATTAACTCTTTACCCATTTTAGACCTCTTTGTGTTTCACTACACGGCTATTTTTGACCAAATATTAAACATAGAAAGAAAAAGAAAATAATTAAATGATTATTGAACTTATTGTTAGGTTTAGTACCTTGCGAATACAAACATACATCCGCTGGGCCTGTTGAAAAAGTGTCCAAAAAATGGGAGCCGCGAGCATGCTCGGTTTGCAGTCAAACCCAAAATAGGCTAAACACAAATTGATTTTTTAAAGGTCACTCAAACAAACATTATGAGAATGAGTATGACTAAAACTTTTCCAAGAGCCCAGGACGAAATTTAGCTCATCATTTGAACATCAATGTTCTATGAAACTGGAATACTGGATGCGCTAACGATTCCCTCAAGGATAGTTGTCTCAATACCTTAAAATTCAGCTGTAATGCTATGTATTCGCTCAAAAATTACACGAAGAACTTGATTAGAACAAGAGCACGCCGTAACTACCCCGTAAACGAAATTAACCTAAGTAAAATAAGTGCAAAAGAAAGTAAGAAACCGGGTGCGGATTTGGAAACTAGTAATGGTCAAATGCAGTCAACACCATAGAACTAGAGATTAAAAATAGGAAAACCTTTTTTTTGTTATGATATACATAAAATATAGATAACCTTGATGACGTATTGAAACGCTATTTTAAATTAAAACTGAATGCTTGCTTTCAGGCAACAGTGGGTAAAGAGCGCAAAACAGAACATATATGACATTAATTGGTTTATCAAATATTAACAAATAAAATTGTAATACATATGAATCTTAAGCTTTAATTTTCTAACATTTCATAAACCAATTAATGTCATTACAAACAAAACAAATATCATGTACAAAAAAAAAATACCACAGTAGGTCAATTTTGCAACACTAAGATTTCATTTGCGATCTTTAACTCCATTGATGTCTTTAAATCGTTGTATTTAGGGAATACCAAAAGAAAGGAGAACCTAGATATCTTATTGATGCGCTAAATTTTAACTAGGTAAAACTACGAATGTGTACTTGTTTTTATTTTTTAATTACGCATTTGTATTACTCATGCTTTTAGTATCTATTCATATAACGGGATTTACTTAATCGGGAATTTCCTTTGTAATAATTGTTTATATTCAAGTTTTTGATTTGTGTGCTACGCCGTCGCAGTGTTATATCTCTGTCTCGCTACAATCAATAACCATATAGCCTTCCCGTTCTAGCGGGTGATTAATTGATGAGTAACACACTCACACCACAAAGTGAGCTGATTGTGTAATCAGCTGAATTATCACAGATTATTAATTGCATTGTTTTCTGTTTATTTCATAATAAATATTATATTATCTGACAGTTTCAATAGGTTCCCTAGTTAATTATAAAATTGTTTGTTCGTCAAATGATAAGAACCCATTCAATTTAAAATATGTTTTAATTAATAACAATCAATAAAACGCTGAAAAAATACAAATATTGAATGAGTGAATGGAATCAAAAATGATTTGTTATTTACTTTTATTTATTTACCATTCCACAGAAAATTAGAGTAAAAGATGGTGAGTATAAAAATAAAAAAGAAAGCAAAATGTGTAGGCATTGCCCAATCGTTAGGTCATGTAGAACGAATGACAAGGAAGTCGACAACTTTGACGATGCAGGAATGAGGAAGAGACTTGGAGAGATATGGAGGAGCATCTAAACAGGATCAGCGCTGGGGAGGAAGAGTAAGGCAGCCAACAAGATAGAAATATATTAAAGGAGAGCTGTAGTGGTAGAATAATGATGATAATAAGTAGAGAAAAAATGTGAAAAGGAATTCAACGATAGAACAATAGTCAAAGGATAAGGAGGAAAAGAAAAGGGAAGTATAACCATATGAACTAGCATAGCAGAGAAGAAAATAAGAGATAATCAAATAAGAATAGGGGCAGAATAGAACATAAATAACCAAAGCCAAGCCAAGATCGTAAAAAGAAACAAAGAGAGAAGTATAAATCGAATAAAGAACACAAAATAAACTAAACTAAATAATAGTTGTCGATACTTTCTTTGGTTTTTTTATCTACTGCCAATTTGGCGGAGGACAGGTTATGTTAGATACGGATATATTAAAAGAATATGGATTACAATACTCGTAAGAAAAAGCTTCTGTGGCTTGGTGCTACGAACCAATGTTATTTTGTTTTCTCGAAATATGAAAACATGAAATACATAACCAGATTCTATGCAAACTTATCTATGTCTTAGCCAAAGGTAAAACAGATATTCTACTTTATTTCAATTGAAATTGAATTAATTTCATTTTGGTCTCACATTTGTAATTTTGAAATTGGCTCTATTAGCACTAAATGTGGATGTGGGAAAATGGGGAGTTGTATTAAACTCAGACCAATCCAAAATATTTAGTTACTATTCCTATTCCTAATATCAATAAAACCGCTTTTGCAGTATTTGATTGATAGTACATAAAATGGAATAAACGCTCGTCGTCAGCTAATCAGCTAATCAAAGAGAACTTTCAAATAAATACTTTACTTAATAAATACATTTTCAATACTACATCATTTATTTATACATCTTATAAACATAGTAGGTATCAAGATAATAATTATAAATAAATACATTTTGTGATTTCGTTATGACTCAGTTGTAATAGGATGCTTACACTCCAGAAATACTTAGGCTTGTACTCATGTACAAGGTTCGGTTCGATTCATATGGCAACAATATTATCAGTTCTTTAATTAAATTACGATTCTTAAAAATAATTAACAAATTAGTGAGGCCCGCGATGCGATCAGCAATCGGCTAGTAGAGTACCTCCTGGCCTTGCCAACCTGTAATTAACAATATTGATATATTAACAACAATTCTATACTCTAGGTAACTAAAATAAGCAATGTAATAGATTTGTTTTAAAGCAGTAATTACAGCAAGTGCGTAAAAATGTCATATGGCTGAAATCAAAGTGTACAGTCATTTTCAAAGGTTCAAACTTTAATTTTTCCATTTATTCATCAAGAATATAACATAAACCATATGTTTCCAAGCGAAACAAATATTGAACTAATAGTTTAACCTGTTTAAATTGTTTCTTATTTGAATCAGCATACAACATTTATTGCTGGACAAATAAACACATACAACATATTGACACATACTAGATTTTATCTCTTACTTCCGGAAGACGCAGGGGATTCGGATCTCTTCGCTTTGCTGACTTGCTGCGACGCATTCGATGATCCCTCTCTAGGTCGTTTCGGGAAATGCAAGGTGTAGTCAGGAACAGGCACGGGAGGTAAATCCTCATCTTCCCTCAGCTCCGTGAAGGTTTTCTTTGGCTTCGTTATAGGGTTCTCCCTACTCTGGAAGTAGGACCACGGTAATTGACTTCTCAGTTCTCCAGGAGGTTTGGCGGTCGACGCGGGTCTCAAGTCGTAGGCATCGTTTGAAAACGAATCTCTGGATCTGTTGGGCTGAGCATCTGACACATTTCTCTTCAGCGCGTTGACGATCTTGTTGGAGACCTCTGAGAGGTCGTCCTTGGGGGTGCGCTGGGGATATTCAACAGGACAGTAGTAGTGATCGCTCTCTGCGCTTCTAATCGATGCTGTGCGGTCTTCCTCGGACTCCGATATGTCAGGGGTGGCTGCTAACTTGGACTTTGACTTATTAAACCGGTCACCCCCGCGATCGCTTCCATTAGACACACTGGCGTTCGACGGAGTTCTATTTTTGTTCAGCCAGTGGTTTTGAGGCGGTCTTTTTAAACTTTCGTTCCATTGCTCCAGGTTTTCTTTGGTCAGTGGTTGGTCGTTGACATTGAACACTGGGTTTGTGTTTTCGTGAAGATGAGCTCCAGATACTGTAGATATCTAAAAATAATCATTTACAGTTATTAAGGTAAATTATTTTGTAAGATAAGTAGGTCATTATGATGGAAGCAACTGATTTTGAAATATACAAAAAATATGTAGTATAGTATAGAAAATTTAAATAGAGAATATATAATCGCTGAGTGGGGTTCAGAGCGGGGAGGTGGAAGAAAAGGATGTAAAAGAGGAGAATAGGTTACTATAGTAGTTAGAGGATAGTTCAAGGAACGTGAGGAAACTGTTGCTCAAACAGAGGAAAAAAAGAAGAAGAAAGACGGAAATAAGAAGGGAGTAAATAATGGGGAAGGAAAATAATGAGTTGGAGAAAAGGAGAAAGTGTTAGCAAGTGAAACTGAATAAAGAAGAAGAACAAGTAAATATAGCAGCGTGATGTAATATAGTGTGATATTGATTTAGTTTTAATAAATTAGAAAGTAAGGAACGAATGAATATCATCACAAGGCGTAACCAAAATAAAAATAACCATGAGTTTGTTTTAAATATCTTCTCTATCATTTCATTATTTTAGGAGTTCATTGAGATTTGTATTCAGCGGAAGTGATTTACAATGGAATTTGACATGAGACAAAAAAGAAGATCAATTTTAGTGGGCCACGGGTCTTGTCCCCCGCTTTCTCTGATAGATCCTGAATTCTTACATAAGATGAATTAGTCAATAATATTGATCGTTATCGACTTATTTTAAAATTTATATTTTTAATCAAACTAATAGTCATTGATGAAGTCATTTGATACCAATCTAATTGATAACAATCACGTGACCATGAGATTAATCCTCATCCAGTTAGTATAACATGATACAAAGCCATAAAATCAAAATATTTTAAATTATAAAAAATTGTATTTTCTGTTCACAAAAGTTAAACTAATCACAATTTTTTTATATTCTGGGACGACACAGAATACCGCGCGAAAAGCATTTCAACATACAACGTTGCCAAGGTTGAACTCCTAAAAATATCAGCTTTAATCCTCTATTTCTTTTTCCTAACTGGTTAATGAATCTAAGAAATTGTAAAAGCTTCTCTTTTCCTCTACAATATATAAATTTTTTTTAAAAATCTGTAGAACTGCTCTGGAGATATACATACATAAACACGATGGTTTTTTATACTTTGTTCTAATATCTAGCTTGACAACTGGTTTAATTTAATTAGGGGCTCTTATATTAACATCATATTTAAATTTTATCAACTTCTGTTGTGGTTCGACCTTACCAATAACGGAGACATTGGGACATATGTCGAAGCATAAAGAAATCAATATTTGATAATAATTTAATATTGTGTGGACAAATTGGATTGTCTGATACTCTACAATTTACCTCGTACTTTATTTGATGCATTCACGATAAGAGAAACACTGTATAAAACCATTAGTGTTGATAAGAGTTCCTGATCGATATGCAACTTATATTACATATAATGGAAATATTTCTGTGTGATTTTTTCTAGGTGGTGTTTAATATTTGAATATTTTTAGAAATGATTAATTTGCTTAGTATGGGAAAAGTTCTTGTATTTGTAATCTACCAGACCCAACAGACGTTATTCTGTCCAAATTTCAATAAATTTTTGCATAATTTAACTTAAAATAAACAATTGAATAACTTTTCATCACTAAGAGCTGGATTCACAATTTAACAATCAGCTGTTCAGACATTTGCGCATATATGTAGTAGCAAAAATCCAATGGAAAGAAGCACTTACTGTTTTTCTAGATTTTAATAATTTTCCGGGCAAATTTTTCAAATCTTTTTAGCCTTAAACTTTATTCAGACTATAACGAATATTTAAAAAAATATCGGAATCGGTTTAACCGGTTCAAGTGTCAATTAATCAATCAATATAGCCGATTTACATCGTCTCGACTCAGTCTTACCTGTTTGTCATTGTCGTATCTGTTAGTGACGAATCTGTCGTCGTTGGAGTATTGCGGATAAAGGTTCGGCGTGTAAGGCCTATCCACCGAACTTTCTTTTGATGAAGCCACGGATAATTTTAGCGCGGCTTTAGTGACGAAAATCACTAATAGTAAATTCAAGATCCAAAATATCACAAGACGACAAAATCCTACCGTCATGATGATTGATGGTACCTGCAGATTCGTGTTTGTTTTCTGTTGGAGTGTATCTCTCATCTGCTCTCCAAAAGAATTAGAAAGAGACGTTATTTCCAAGAAATTTCGTAGGTCTTCAATATTCTATAAATAGAAAAAGATAGTCTTATTGTTAATACTAAAACAGAATTTCTTGGTAAGAATAGTGAGAAATTATACGTAAATACAAGTGAAAGGTATAAGGAAGGGATCCAGCGTATCCTGGGAAATTACAAAACGATGTAATCTCCTCCAGAAAACTCTACTTGCATTCGGAATATTCTAAATAGACGAAATGCAGTGGAAGGAAAGAAATTGAATAGTGCATTGTAAGAGTATTTCTAAATTAATAAACATCAAAACATTTAGGTATTTCACGAATAAAATATCGAGACTTAAATTGTAGGACTTATATTCATAGCACATATATTTTCGTCATCTGTATCAATTAAACTAGATGGGAATGTACGAGTATATCGAATTTCATGATGTAAAATGGTTACGAAAAAAGGTTAATAATAATCAGTGACTTTCAGAATAACTATCTCTGTGAGAAGAAACTTCTTCACGAAGTAAGAAATCAAATGGAACTGTATGCTAAAGTCGTTATCGCAGTTCGAACATATTAGTATCCTTAGCATACTCTTGACAAATAAACTGCCCCTCAGAATGAACATAGACAATATTGGACGATCAAAAGAGTACTCACATTAATTTTTGGAATGTCCATTCCACAAAACACTGCAGCCACAATATCCAGTAGAAGGGTGAGTCCAGCCACGAGTATCCAAGGACAATAAAGTCCAAAACGACATTTTGAGGAGCGAGAACCGCTCACAGCAACTAAAATTATCAGAAAATATAGAAGAATGTTTATGTGTTATTATTTGTCATAATTTGTAAGAGAAAGTAATTTTAAAATGATACAAGTGTGCAAGCTATACTTACTTATCATTAGAAGTGACGAGAGCAACAACAACACGTTCACTGCCGCGTACACCATCATCCAGGTCTGAGTTCGGGACGCTGCCGCGATTTCGTTCGTCTTGAATTCAACGTTATATTCAGTTCCGTCGACCCTCATTCTCAAATTTGGAGTACATTTTTGGTCTGTAAAGAAATATTATCAATGTATATTACGAAATTATTGACTTCCGGAACCTGTACAGTACTTGCAAAGAGTTATTTATAAACTCTGTCTTTGCTGTGTAAAAAGTAGTGAATGAAAAATGGACTAAATGCGCTTACTTTAAAGTTGCATTACATAAAAACGAACACCGTGAAAGAAAACACCAACATTCCACCAATTTTATAAAAATCTGATGACATTTCAACGACTGGACCAGAGAAGATCGTAGTTGAAAAAGAAGTATCTTGTAACTTTTGACGACTTTCCCAATGTCTATTTTCTAATTTGGAATGCTTATGCTCGCTCCAAGGTATGTAATTTGTTTCACATTGCGTTACAATTTCTACCTGGGACCACGCGTTCGTTCTGGGTCTTAGGTACATCTCATATTTTATCGGAATGTAAATGATTATTTCATTTATTATGTTTTTTCGTTTCCTCCATTGCTATTAAAATTGTTATATGTCGACCACAGCAATGCGGCGCACGTCACTGATAAGACGAAACATCCGGTGTTACTAAGCTATTATTAGTCAAAAACAAAAAGATATATAGTTTGAAGAGTGACGAGGTAAGAACCAGAAGGAATACAGAGATAGGAACATAAAGTAAAAGTGAAGGAGAACAATTTGAACAAACAATATATAGTGAAGCAGTGGCGTAGCTAGGTAACCAAAGGCCCCGGTGCAAAAGGAAACTTGGGCCCTAACTAAACTGTTTAGGTTTTATCAAGTCGTATATAGCACATGGCCTGAAAAGTCCCGGCCCTAACACATAGATGGCGCTAGTTTTATTGCAGTCACCTTTCTTTCAGTTAATACTAACCTTCAAAAGACAGCTGTTAAATTGTTATATAACAGTAATTCATAAAATGTTCCACTCATGAAAATCAGATCTGTTCGATCACGATCATTGTTCGCAAGACTCAGGAATACTGCCACCGGTTATTACTGCATACCTCACAACAATGGTCTATCTTCGATAAATCTAAATCTAAACTATTCTTTTTATAAAATGAAATAAAACGTGTGATTTCTCAAAAGCCTCAATCTAAAATAAAAATTCAAAGTTCAATATATTTTTACTGGTTCTCTGCAGTTTTTAACTAAAATTTAACGAAATCATTATCTTATTATAATCTACTAATGCGCCAAATTTTAGAAAATATTAAACGGTAATTCTCTGCCTGACAGTACTACCTTAAAGTCGTGTTGCAACCTATTTTATTTACATTCCAAAGGTGGGAGAATTTTTAGCTATTACAATACGAGGTTCGCTGGTCAGGGTTGGAGGGCCCCGGTGCCCAGCACCGACTGCCAATACCTAGCTACGTCAGTGTAGTGAAGATAACTTCACGGTGGAAATTCGTTTTGCATATCTATATGTAAGGACGCTCGATTTTAACGTAAATAAAACAAATTGTGTATGAGCTATCCTCTCAATTTTTTTTATTTGTAAGTATATTTTATGACACTAGGTATGTAATATAACGTCGTTCAAATGTCTGAGGCGGTTTTGCTTGGTGGCATGTGTTCCTTAGTTCTAATTTTCAATGACTTTGTCGCATAAATCTGCAGAATTTACTGGATGGAGTTTGTTATGTTGATTTGGAAGGCGTTAATTGTTCGTGATTTATTCGCAAAGACCTGCGATTTACCTTCGAACTCTAAAGAGAGAAGTCTAAAAGAGTTAAATCACATGATCGCTGGTGTTAGCAGATTATTTGCCAAACCGATTGACTCAAGTTTAGCCGTCAAACGTCGAATAGTTGACTCAGTATCACGGTTGTGCAGAGGATAAAAATCACTTATTGAGTGGAACGTTTCTCAGGCTTTAATGGCTGCAAGACCCTTTTTCTATTTATGATTTCTCAGGCTTTAAAAGACACTTTATGTTGATGTAATTGAAATATAAGTAGTAAAAAGAATATAATATGTGGACAAAGCAGCACATATGGGTGGAAGCTATAGAATTTAATGAATAAGAAGAACTTAACGAAAACTTGTAAATTGTAACTTACTCCAGAAATAGACGAGGTGCATTAGTTCAGGAAGGTTGGCAATGGTGAAGGTATGTACTGTCGAGATTTTGCATATGTAAAGTAGGATGCCTAAAATGGCGCAAATGCCTTGACCAAGACTGCATATCTGAAACAATGAAATACATATTGACTATAGTTAGATAACATGAGGAAAACGGATTTAATTGGAAGAGATTAATCCGAGAGTAAACTGATCCACCAATATTCTTATTTTGTCAATGTAGTAAATTAAACTAAAAAATTTATTAGTAATAATGGTCTGATTACACCTGGTCTGTTTTTAGGTGGTTTTATAATTGATGCCAATTCAATTCAAGTCCAGTTTCGCTTAACTTATTTTTAGTTGAAGAAATATTTTTTATCTTCATATTTTTAGTATAAAATGGTTGTAGAATTATAACATGATTCATATCATGATTATTATATGAAAATATAATACATAAATATTATGAAAAGCAGCAAAAGTTGTTACAAAACCCTGTTTTACACAAGTGTTTAGTTTATTACCTTTCATTCTCTTATTTAACTGGGCTAATAAGAAATCATGAAAGTCATGAAAGAATCAACAATCGAAAGCTAATGTAATAAATGTAATCCTTCACTTAGGTAGAAAATTGTGTTACCATGAATGATCCACATTTGCTAGCTTAGCACAAGCTAATTTAAAAAAAAAAATTCTACTTCCCATGTAGAAAGTGTTTTGCAGTGCAGTTTAACATATGTTAGCAAGCTAATTAAAGTGTTCCATTGCATTACATTTTAAATCTGGACATGAATGATTACGTAGATAATGAATAATTATAATAACATCCATTACTTAATATTCTATGGATTTTAATACTCATCTAGTGACGTCCAAATATGGTTTAGGATATTGAGCAGCAAAACAGAATTTCAGATTTTAAATAGCTTCGTCTCTGGTAACTTTTGCATATTTAAAAGAAAACTAATAGACAATGATTAGCATGTATTTCAATCAAAACTAGAGAGTAATTGGATTTGGTTCAAAATCACAAATGAAATCGGTTTCCGGAGTGGTCTGGACTGGACAAAACCGGGTTTTTATAAGAGTACACAAAATAAGAGATACTTGGTCAATAACAAAATAACCACCAAACTAGTAGATCAATTTTGGTTGTGAATAGAATAATTATTCGCATTTGAATTACTTTTCCATCAAACCGCGTTATGATACGAGTATATATAGAAACAATTTTTTTTAGTTATTCCTTATCGAGACTTGTCGAAATATCAAATACATGAATGTTACATTTAGTCAGACTATAAAATTACATAACACATACGTAAGGTTACATTGTTATTGTTAGGAATATTTCGCTCTTAAAACCCTGGTACAATGTTGGACCTGTTTCAGTCTTATCCCGACGTAAACAATCCCTGAATTCCTGTTGTGTAGTTAAGCATTTCTGAGAACTAGAGGGTTTTCTTGAACATTGTCTACTCTAGGAGAGTAACGTAACCTGATGGCGTGTTCCTTGAGAATGGTTCAACCATTTGCCACTGGTTCAAGGCACTTCCAACATACTTATTATATAACAGTCGATAGAGTTACATCTAGTCTTGCATTGTATACAATTAATATATTTATTGAGGTTTTTAAAATATTATTTGTTAAGATATGATTAGTTAATTTTTATTATTCCTGACACTATAAACTAACTAAAAATATTGAATGTACAATAAACAAGCTGCTCAGTATAGCCCGGTATGTGTGTCCACAACAAACTTATTACATTCAACAAACATTTTATTATTACTTGTTATTTACACACGGAAAACATTTTAATTGTTTAAAAACCCCGCGCTTCAAAACATTTTCTGACTCATAAAATAAATTGTCATCCTAGTCTTTACAGTGTAGATACAAAATTAATAATAAGAGATCATAAGCTTCTTTAAGATAACAAACAAAAGCATTCCAAAGATAACAAAACGTAATAATGGAATCATAAATATAGACATAACTACCTAATAAATTAATTAAATTAATAATAATTGTTAAAGTATTGTTTATTCAATTGTTGTTGTATAATTTTACGGCCTAGAAGTCGGCCTACGATAACGTTGAACTGGCCAGGCCATCAAATGACTTGGCGCTGGCTGACGGATCGGTATCTCAAATCTCAAGTGGATGTTATTGATATGTAGATAAGTAATATACCAGAACAATATCACAACAGAAAGAAGGTTCCAAAAGAAAATACCTCAACTTTTTCTTTCGGGTGCTAAAGAGAGACTTAGCCATTGCCCGAGTCGATGTCACAATACCTTAATGATGCCCTTATCAGGCGTGCCTCACCTTCTGATAAGGAACAAGACACTTCATGAAGATGTTACGGAGCAAACTTTGTATCAGCTATATTTCGCTCTAAGACTATCAGTACAAACCTGGTACAAGTCTGAACATGTTTCGGTATTATCTCAACAGAGCTTTTGGTTGCAAGTTGTCTGGTCCAGAAATTGGTTGAAAAAGGTACGACACTTTTTATCTGGTCCAAAACATTACTAACACACTCATTGTATACACTTGCAATGGATGCAGTTTCTATATTTGTTAACAAATATTTTTCTACCAATATTAAAAACGACTTATGATTTGTAATTAGTAAATAGTTAAAATTATCGCCTTTAATTTAAGTTGATTGTCGGGCAAACCCCATTAAGGTTAATCTTATGGACTACTCGATTGGAACCTTATTTTGAACCTTAGTTGGTCAAGGCATGCCGCAATCAATCTAACCTCATTACTTTCAATTTGGAGCCTTATGCATAATATTTTCTTACTTAGAAAAGCCTTATAGGTACGAGATTAGACCCTTCCCGGGCCAGCCTTAATAAGGCATGCATTTTCAACGCCTCATCGGGACATCGTTTATCTGGGCACCATTTCTACTCGGGTATGCCAAAAGTGCTTAGATAATTTGTATGTATATCTACAGGTTTATGCCTTGCATTCTCTACATTTATTTCACGTTTCATTTTCTAAATTAATAAAAGTTAGAAGATGAAAGTCACTCTTCTCGTTTTAGCGTTCCTCGCCACATGTGTTCTTCTTTTCACTTCTACTTCTTCCATCTCTCTTTCTAAGCAACAGTTCCTTAAGCTTCCTCACACTTATGTGCTTAAGCTATTTTTCTTCCTCTTCAGCTTGCTTTCTCTTCATCATCCCTTTTTCAATATTTTCTTCCTCTTTCTTCGTTTCTTATCCTGATATTTGTAATCATTCGAATATTTTTGTGTCCCTATATCAAAGTACTCCGACAACTCTACAATTTTCTTTATCTCTTGATTATCTGGCTTCCTGCATCTCCGTCTCCATCTGCTCTTCAAGATATTGTGAACATGAGATAAAAATGTTAAGTTTTGGCATAACTGATACAATATTTTGTTAGAGAACCACAATCGATTACCTCTTACCAAGAATCAATTGTTAACAATTAGATAAATTAAATGCGCTAGCTTATTTGTTTTCAATATAAATTGCTTAAAACTTAAAATTCTAAATAAATTTCAAGTTATTTGTTTGAAACAATAATTGGGTTGCGGACTGCATGTTTTCGTTGAATATTTAGAATATTTTCTGAAATATATGCTAACACATGTCTATTGTTATTTTTGAAATTAAAAAATCCAAGTCCAACATGGGACACGAAATTCTTGGAATTCCACAAAAACATTAACAGTAACATAAGAAGACTTTCCAAGAAGGAGGTGATTATTGGTAGTTGTTACTATCAACATATCCATCCATCTACTAAGTAGTCAAGCAAAAGTCTAAATTACCTCATATTAGTATCACACTGATATGGGCGACACATCAGACACTTAAAACTACACTGAGTACACGACACTTTTTTAGGTATTATTAAAAACAATATGGACAATCTGATATTTTAATAATTCACAAAGGATTAGAAAGGATGGAAAGACCTTGTTTCCTTTCTCTGATATAACTGATTAGGTATTTCCATACTTTAAAACATAGTTTAAAATTCAACTGATTATACAACTGATTTAAGAAGGCTAAAGGATCTGGAAAACCAAGTGGGAAAGTATGCGAAAATAATTGCTAGTGTTAGGCTGGTGAATGAAGAGGGAGCAGTAGGTGGATCTGTAGAAGACAAATTATGCAGCATATACGGGAAGGAGGGGAAAAAATTAGAATAAGTGAATTAAGGTGGGAGGAGTTGTTGTTGGGAATGAGGAAAGGAAGAGTATGGATAACGGAGGTAAAGAGAAAGAGAAGAGAGAAGGATGGGAAGTGAGCACAATGATAGAGTAGGATTTTTGACAAATGCCGAAACGGGAGAGAGGAGAAATACAAAAAAGGAATTAACAGTATATGTGGGGGAAATGCTATGTTATGAAGGATAGGGAAAAAATAATAGAGGGTTTGTCGAGACAAGTCAAGGAAGGCAAGAGGTGAGACGAAGAAGGAAACGGATGAGTCTGAAAGAACAATTGCAAGAGAAGAGAAGAAACTAGATGGGGGTGGATGTAACAAATAGGCAGTGTTGGAAGATAATAAAGGAGACGAACATTGTAAAGGAAGAAGAGTATTTAAATTTTTTTAAATATGTGAATAAAATGTAAAATGAATGTAAGGAGGTTGTAAGATACAATAACATACAAATACATACAACTGATGTAAATTCACGCAGGCTTACTGTCCTATTCCTAATAGTTCTTCCCGAGATTGATAAAGAGTTTGTTAGGGCCGTGTTTCACTTGCAACTAACGCAGCTCGCCTTGCCGATGAAAGTATGACTACAAGGAAAGTCAAAGCATTCGGCGTTAGCACGGCGTGCTAATATTTACTCGGCTTATCTAGGAGCTACGACTTATAACAATGTCGTATGTGGCATTGCTTATGAGTTACGACTGTTGACACACTATGTGATGTTTATAATTATCCACTGCACTCTACGACGCAATTATTAGGAACAAAACAATTTGTTTCTACCAGGAGTACAGCATACGCTGGCAAGACTGTTGCAACTTCACTTTAATTCATCGGACCGATCCAACTTCACTTTATGACTTTATGACTTTATGTAGGGAGTAGTTAATTAGGATAATCTGCAGGATTGTTAATTAGATACGACGGAGGATTATCAGGGTAATCAAATTAATACTATACAAATGCAGTAGATAGGATTGTTAATTATACACCATGAATCACGTGAAACACCATGTTTTTTGCGACTTGCGAGTTTTTCAGTATAGTGTAGTCGCATTAGCAAGCTTTTTTATGAAGGGCCGCACTACGATCTACTCAGAGTTGCGTAGTTCCAAACCGTACTCGAAAACTTGAATATTCGTACATAACGTGAGTTGTACCAAGAGGCTGTCCTTTGTGTTTGGGAGCGAAGTAGTGAGAATGGAAAACGATGCAGTGCAGTACAGTGGTGTATTAATAAACATTATATTAAAAGTTTCATTTCATGATAAAATATACGAATGCGAAACAGTTGGAATAATGGCCTTGTGAACCTTGTCTTAATTTTTTTAACCGGTACTATATGTTTATAGAGTTGGTTAACAGAACCTCAAATGTCCAAATATTTTTTAATAACTCCTTATATTTTAGAAGATTTTAACAATTATATAATAGTACAGTTTTCTAGAAGTTATGACATGGTTGACAACGCCACAGTTCTTCAAATGATTTATGATCGCCGGCGCCAGATTTTTCGGTGTGCAAAAAAACTAATGTAAATGCAGAATTAGATTAAATTAACCTAAAAAAAATGATGTAAAAGGTAAAGTTGTTTTTGTTAAATAAATCTTCTATAAACGTATAAACTGTGGTTAGCGGGTATATAATAAAGAAAGGTGAATTGTGATAACAAGGTTAGTAATATTTAAATAGTAATTGTATGTAGATATATTATATATCATTTAAAAGGATTTACGCTCTGCAACTTTTATTTACAGTTCTTTTTAATGAAATAAGTAGTTTTCTTACAAATCTATAAAAGAAGGTTTGACATTTCTTATCTAATAATTTGAAATTATTCATTGTCTTATACTTTTATTTGTGAACTATTTATTTTATCAATAAATGCTTAAATTGTATATTTAATTTTGAGGTTATCTTTAAACGTGGGCTATCGCGGTACTATGCCCTCAAAGTTGCTATGATTTGATTTGTTAATTAAGTAATGTCATTTCAAATATTTCTTTTGGAATTTATAAAAGAAAACATTCACTGGCACTTAGCCTAATTAAGTAAGCAATTTAAGAGATTGTATTGTTTACCGCTTGTATTGTTTAACAACTCTGCTAAAGTATTGGAAATCAATCGCAGCCTGTAATTAACCATTAAAGAAGAAATGAATGCGATGAATTTTAATGTGACATTATTTACTAATATTGCGTAATGTTTTATGATCGAAATCGTTTAGATGCTCCTGGTGTTGATGTCAATTTAATTCATAGTTCGCATAACTTTCTATCATACTATTATGGTAAAGAGGTTAGGTTGGCTATATGGAACATATTCATTACATAATGAGCTGTGACAATTACATTAAACATTTAGTTATCTCCAATTAATGCTCCTGGCTGACCTAATTCTCCTAAATGTCTGAGAAGATATTTGTTAGCAGCGCAGTGGAAGCGTGCTAGGGGGCCCTATTGATGCATACGCATTTATAATTTAGAATTAATAATAGTAAAAGAAAAATGAGCGGAATAATATTGTGTATAGAACTGAT
Source organism: Panorpa germanica (assembly GCA_963678705.1). Lineage (NCBI taxonomy): Eukaryota > Metazoa > Arthropoda > Insecta > Mecoptera > Panorpidae > Panorpa > Panorpa germanica. The sequence goes on along the minus strand of OY783205.1, from coordinate 1,982,006 downwards.
TTATTAGAAATAAAGGAGAGACAGAGAGAGTAATTGTTTTTACATTATAGATAACGCTAGATTATTTTAATATACATTAACATAAATAGCGTGCGAAATATAATATTTAATCGTAAACATAGCTGATATGTATAGGGTCTTCCTACAAGAGCGGTAATTTTAAATCAATAGAAAAAAACAATATTTCTGTGAAATATTGCGATTTTTTTATTTTAACCCAAAGAACAAACTGTGAGGTTAGTAATGAAACACAATGTCTGCTAAATGTCACCGAAATATTGCGTTCCTGTAAAGAACAAGAAGAACACGCGAATTCAGAATTGTCCGTGAAGAGAGGATAAAGGAACTGCTGAGAGGAGAAAAAGAAAGAAGAGGTGGATGGAGAGGATGAAACCAAAGAGTTGGAAATGTTGACAGCACAGAATTCGACAAAAATGAGAGCGATTCGAGAAGAAGATAACATTTTTAAAAATTCTTTATACAAAATGTGAAGGTAAAAACTGTGGAGATGATGAAAAGGAGTGGAAAGTAGAAGGAAGAAGAAGGAAGTTTTTTTTTTAAATCTTCGTAATAGTCTGAACCAGGTTTTTAGGAAAATAAAAATTGGAAAATTTGTATAAAAACTCTATAAAATTTTTATAAAAACTGAACGTGCTTTTCTGTATGGAAATTTTGCTACTATGTGTTGACAGCTGATTGTGAAATTGTGAATCAAGCTAATAGTAACGGGAAATTGATTCAGTTGAATTGTGTAAAAGTGTATTGTAATTTGGACAGGACAACATTTGTCAGGTCAGCTAGTTTTAAATAGTTACAAAAGAGTTTTTGTTGTAAAACCTTTAGCCACTTAGTAAGTATGCTCATATAGTAATTTCTACTGTATATTTGTCACAGTATAATAAACCGTTTTTATTTAGATTTTATTCCACGTGTTGAGTGAACAAGATGGCGCCTGCTAAGCGATGTATACACTGCGTTGCTACAACAATGAATAATAACAACTAATTAAAATGTGCAAATAAACTTTGTATCAATATTAAACACCATGTATGCACTGCACAACCTGCAAGGCTGTATAGTGTACTCGTATATCCATGACCTTACATTTCTGAAAACTAAAATAGGAATTCCATACAAATGTTGTGTTGTAAGAAGATAAACATGGCATGCTACTATTTAAAAACATTGAAAAATAGTTCAGGACAACAACTTTAAATTACTATACGAGTATATATATTACGCATTTGCTTAGAGTGCAATAAAAGCTGGCGTGATCTTGTTGGGACACTCATCCCAAGCAGTACGTGTATTTAGAGGTTAGAAAAGATTTATTAGTTTATTATTAACTTAAGACATTGAAAGTCGTGCAGGAATACGTTTATAAATAAAACTATGTTAGCTATTTATGGTATTTATTTTGATGAACCTAATTTTGTACAAGTGCACGAACAAAACATAAGAACAAATAATAATATATTTATTGAACATTTTTCAACTAGAAGTGGTCTTGGGCCCAATATGTAAGAGCAGTAGATAAAGATACCACACCGGCCGACTAAGTAAGATATGAGAAACAATGCTAATTTTAAACACTTTTAAGGAGGTATAGGACCTTAACGTAAATTATTAAAACGTCGTGAAATTTGGAGGGTCGATAAAAACACATGCCGTCTCAAAATTTTAGAGACCTAGGGTTCATAGTTTTCTTTTTATACATGATTAAAAATAGTCATTTTCCATACAAATCATAATGTTTAGCTCAATTTTACCACATAATATAACTTTTAACTATAAAAAAATGGTGACACGTCTTTCAAAAACTAGGTGTATATAAAATAATCTTTTCTGAAACTATTGCAAAAAGAAAATTATCAAAAGGATACCTATATATGAAAATATTTAAATAAAACCTTTAAGAAACAGTAAATGTGGGTTATGAGCCGGCAACGTTGCAAATAGCAAATCGAGCAGGAAATTCAAAATATGAAAAAATATTGACACGGGTTTATATAAAATATAACAATTTGGCTGTCAAAAAAACAAAACACGCATGCGTCAACACACGTAAATTTACAGCGTTGCTAAATTTTTTATTAATTTTTCAAAATATTTAATTTGAATTTAAATTTGATATTAATTATAGGTATTTTTTTTTATTAAATTATTATATGCACAAAAAAATCATTTTAGCAGACAAAAAGCAGTTTAATAAGCAATTAAAAAATTTATTTTCAAAGGTACAGTCCCAATATTTGCTCGTGCCTCACATATTTCGAAATACGTATTTCGTATTACCGAGAGATAAACTTTTTACATTGACGGTACGTCCTCTACCTCCTTAAAAGAAATTCAAGGATTATATATAATAAATATAGGATATAACAAATAAGTGCATAAAACTTTGTTAAACATCGTGTTTGATTTGTTTACACTTACTTTTCTCAATAAAAACTGTTACTATTAAATATTAATAGGTTATGCTTAAGTAAGTGTAAGTGTAAGTGTATGGTACAGATTGGTGCGACATAAACATGTGACATCCATCCTTTATCTATTTTCATTCATAAGTTGACATTATTTAGACATGAGTGTTCTAAATGTGTTGTACTTTTAACGAACAGACTAATGCGACATAAACATGCGACACTAATAAAACACTTACTTACGTTATTTTAAAAAATTCTAGGTAGTATTTTTATGAAACAAAAAAGGAATAAAGGAATTACGGTTTTGAATATGATTTCGGACAAAAGGGTCGAGTACCTACTCAGTTTCTACTATAATCTCAATGTACGTTGATGTCTTTTTTAGTTGTGTTTAGTGAATAAATAAAATTATTTGAAAATGGTGTTTAAATGGATAAATGAAATAGACCCTTGTCAAATTGTGGTAATCACGAGTTAGCAGATGCCTTGTTAAATAACTGACTTTTATTACTTCCTTACTTCTAAATATATTTTTTTCTAAAGCAGGTTGAAGCAATTGGTTTGTGTCCTATGTCTAATTTCTATAAAAGAGTATTGTGTCTGTATATTGATAAAGTGGGTTACTAGAACCTCAAATGTTCAATTATTTTTTAATAACTCCTTATATGTTAGGAGATATTAACAATTAAAAAAGTCATTTTGTCTCTTTAATTATTAAAGGGATTCAACGTTGTACACATTCCTATTGCATGTGACATCACAACTGCTACCAACCTCATAAATCTCTACTATATGTATTTATATATCAAAATATCAAATATTATTTACAGCTATTTCCAGGAACAATAAAATTCCAATACTATGTCTGCCTTAGCAGGGTTCAATAAAATAAAAACTTATTATTCTTTGACTTGTCTTGATTATTTTGACTACCAACAGCTGCAAAACCGTACCACAGCACTGACCTATTCAACAAATAACTGACGTTAAAATGCATTTCACGTCATACAAATAAGGCCGACCATTTCTAGCGCTAAAACTACAATACAAATTTTATATCTTCGTCAACATTTAGATATTTAATAAAATAGACACACCAATACACATTTATTACCATCAATTTCAAACAACAATTGAAAAATCGACCTCTAAAAAATGTGGACACAAGCCCGACGTATTAAGTTGCAGTGTAGATGTGTTGTACAACAAATGTTGGATGTCGCATGGGTATGTCGCACTAGTCTGTACGGATCTTAAGAAACATTGCAAATTTTATTGACTGTTAAAAGAAACGCAAGGACTAATTAATAAATAAGTGCATAAAACTTTGTTAAACGTCATGAATGATTTGTTTACACTTACCTTTGCTAGTCCCAGCAATATTATACTATTAAATATTAGTAGATTATTCTTAAATAAGTGTAAGAGGCATGTTTTACGTTTAGTGGACCAGTTGTTAAAGCAGTAATATAATAAAAGGTTGAAAAAGATAAGTGTTCACAAATTAATGACATTTACCCAGTAAACATTTTGGAGTCACTTTGACATCATATTGAAGATGCGTCATGATTTTTGTGTCATGAAAGGGTTCATTTATAGGTCAGTTTCTCAGAGTCTTTCATATAAAATATTTACTTTATCGGCTACAAATAGCGAAATTACTCCACCTGTCGGAATACAAATGAAGATAAAGTTGATGCAAACTATAATTGAAGTGAAATAGTGATAGAAACGTCACTAAATAGGACACTTCACCAAATTGTTTATTGGGTATTGTCATCAGTATTATTGAAGGTATTAGTAACATTGCTTTACTTACTATAGTGACAATGGCCGCAAAAAGAATGGTCCCTCGTTCGCCCAGTCGTTCGAACATGATTACAGACGGATATTAAACGGTTTTTACTTCAAAACAAATATTTTAATAAAACATTTCTTTCGTTTTATTCCAGACACAGATTGCACAGGTAACTATCACGAATGAGTAAAGTAATTAGCATATTTTAATCATGTAAATGCAGGTATAAATACAACTACTACAACTGCACCACACACACTAAATGGATGACTAATGAGTGGCAAAGTGTGATATTAATTTTTGCATTTATTAAACATTGAATAATCCAACACTCAAACTCACACAAACACACACTGGCCTGGCACAACAATGTGTTTTGGATCGTTTTCAATATTCCTAGTAGTTAGAGCCCCCCACCTTGCCACCTGCCCCCGACTCACCTGGATCCCTCCCCACTCTTCAGTCACCTCAGCACAAGTGGATTTAACAGATAAGATAAACAAATGATACCAGTAAATGTTTTAAACGTGAATAATCCATATGTGATACGAGCACTTGTTGTAAAAATAAACACTTCAATATATTATAGATATTATGGAATAGAATGTGTGCCTCGACGATATAGGTGTATATGCGAATAACCTTTGATACAGCTTCTCTGCAACGGAAGTAAAATCTTTATATTTTTTACTTGAATGTTACAACGGGGACAAATATTGATAAGGGAATAGTGTACCAGGAATAGAGTATAATTTTGTAAACATGAAGATGAACTTGCATGGATGGTCGAAATCATAACTTGTATTAAATTAAGGCTAGGACAGGTACAGGACTAGGTACAGGACGTACCGTCAATGCAAAAAATTTATCTCTCGGTAATACGAAATGCAAAATACGAAGTACATGAGAGACGAGCAAATATTGGAACTGTACCTTTGAAAATGAATTTTTCAATTCCCTATTAAACTGCTTTTTGCTAGTTAAAATGATTTTTTATGCATATAATAGTTTAATAAATTAAAAATTACCTATATTTAATATCAAATTTATATTAATTCAATTTAAATACTAATTAAATATTTTGAAAAAGGAATAATAAATTTGGCAACGCTGCAAATTTACGTGTGTTGGCACCTATATAATTTAGGTGTTATATTTTATATAACATTTATTCCGATTTTGAATTTCCCGCTCAAATTAGCATTTGCGCGTTGTCGGCTTATAACCAATATTTACTGTTTCTTACTGGTTTTATTTAAATATTTTTGTAAATAGGTATCCTTTTGATAATTTTCTTTTTGCAATAGTTACAGAAAAGATTATTTTATATACACCTAGTTTTTGAAAGCCGTGTCACCATTTTTTTATGGTTAAAAGTTAAATTATGTGGTGAAATTGAGCTAAAAATTATGATTTGTATGGAAAATGACTATTTTAAATCATGTATAAAAAGAAAAATATGAACCCTAGGTCTCTAAAATTTTGAGACAGCATGTATTTTAATTATTTGTATCGACCCTTCAAATTTCACAACGTTTTCATCATTTACGTTAACGTCCTGTACCTCCTTAAGTATTCATAATGATATATTCTAATCATATAACCTAGTATATATTGGTGATTCCAAAGCCTAACACCTACATCTTCTTAATATATATAAATTACGTGTCACGTTGTATGTCCGCGATGGACTCCTAAACTACTTAACCGATTTTAATCAAATTTGTACACCGTGTGCAGTTTGATCCAACTTGAAAGATAGGATAGCTTACATCTCAATTTATGATTGCAATATTATCTTATTGCAAATTATTTGTCTATTAATTATCTGTATATGACATATGACATCTGGCGACGATGATGGCGACATCTGTTGACTAGATTGAGTAAATATTCTGTTGACTAGATTGAGTAAATTTTCAATAGATGGCGCTATGTAATGTAATATGACAAAAACGTTAGTCACAGCAACGCGTGGCCGGGACAGCTAGTATATGTATATAAATAGGTTTGTGTCCTCATTTTTTAGTGGTTGATTTTTTAATTGTTGAATGAAATTGATGTTAATAAATGTGTATTGGCGTGTCTATTTTATTAAATATCTAAATGTTGACGGAGATATAGCAATTAAAAATTTGAATTATAGCTTTAGCGCTAGAGATGGTCGGCCATTTGTATGACGTGAAATGCATTTTATACGTCTGTTATTTGTTAATTAGGTCAGTGCTGTGGTAATATTTTGTAGCTGTTGGTAGTCGAAATAATCAAGTCAAGTCAAAGAATAATAAGTTTTTATTTTATTTAACCCTGTTACGGCAGACATAATATTGGAATTGTATTGTTCTTTGAAATAGCTGTAAATAATATTTGATATTTTGATATATAAATACATATAGCAGAGATTTATGAGCTGTAAAGTTGGTAACCTGTAAACTTGTCTGAGTTCTGTCAAGAATATATCTCTTTTACGCACTGTTGTATAAAGGAGATAGCAACTACCGGTTGTGAGGTCACATGTAGTTGGAATGTTGTCCAACGTTGAACCCCTTTAATAATTAAAGAGATAAAACTGCTTTTTTAATTGTTAATATCTTTTTAAATATAAGGAGTTATTAAAAAATAATTGAACATTTGAGGTTCTAGTAACCAACTTTAGCAATATATAGTACACTTTTATAGAAAAAAGACATACGACACAAGCCTATTGCAAAAATACGAATATCCATCGCTATTATGACGCTCTTCTTGAATTTATTTAGTATTAATCGCTAGAACCTTGTATATTGTTAACAAATAAGCACCTTCCTGTGTACATTCACCTTATTCCAACTGTTATTTTTACAAACATTGCATTTGCTGTTTTGTTACAAGCATTACTGCACAGGCCTTACACGCATCAAGGACCCCAAAACTGTTATGAACCGGATTAATTGCAACTCGTTTTACAAAAGGTTTATATAGACTATACTTTAATATAGCAATTTAAGAGAACAATACTTTAGATTTGGTCTAGCACTCAGTAAGTCATGCACATTCCAAGTGCATATGACATCACAATCCTTGTGTAAGGTTACCAACGGTACAGTTCATATCTTTATGTCAAATATTAATAAAGTTGCACAAGTTGTTATGTAAAAGTTAATAATAATAAATGTAATTTGAAATTATTATAAACAAATTCTTTAGATTCCGGTTCATATTTCATGGTTATTTTAATAAATGCTGTTGATATTTTGCAATCCTAGAATATTATCATACATACAAACCTATTCATAGCAAGGATTACAACCTTTTTAAAATGACAGATTAGTGTTTTCTCTAGAAATTTCTTAACTGTTATTTCTGTGTAAGAGGTTTTGTGTAAATTAAATGTTTATCTGTAGGTATGATTAAATAATTCTCTCTTTCTGTAGAACAATAGCTGCTCTGTATTATCAAAACAGTTTACCTTTATCCGATAGAAAACCTATACATGATAAACACATCAGTCAAATTTATGCCTAAATAAAAACGGAGGTATATCCATAGCAGCGCCTTATGCGCATAAATATCAATTTATGTTCTAAACTTTCTAAATCTTTTCTTCTATTATTCTAAATTGAAAACGAATCATACCCTCAAACAAAGCAAACGGAATAAGTAATTATTATTGTATTCACGTTATAGACTATTTTTTATATATTTAATTCATTAAATATATATACCTTTTTATAATATAAATAGAATAATTCATTCGTAATTATTGCGAAGGTACACTATTTTATTATCGTTAGAACACCACTGTTGCAGAGCAACACAGCGCCTAACTAATCTGATTGGCAAACATATTAACACTTTAACATGTTAGGGATTTCTACAATATGTATAGGAAAGTAAAAATGTTTAGATATCAAATCCCATTTGATTGGAAAAACTAATTATGATATTTAATAACTTATTATTATTAAAAGGACAAATATTCATAATAATATAAGTTTCTTTATATATGACTTAATATAATAATTTAAGTTATTTATTAATTTGGTGATTTGTAGAAATTTCAATATTATTTTAGTTTTAGTCAAAACACCGCACTCATTGTCATAAAGTGCGTCACTAATGGTATCGTATAATTGTAAGTTTTGCGGTGTTTTGTGTGGTGAAACTAGCTATGTGAGTGAATAGTAGCTGCTCAACTGTTATTTCTTTATTAAGGGGAAACAGTACTTTCTTTAGTACACAAATTGAATGTAGGTGGTGCATTGTATTATAATAATATTTTTAGTAACATTCTGGAAAACATGATTCCCTATTTAGACTCTGTACACATTGATATAGAGCATAATCTATTGGATCCGTATGACATTTAATCATTACGCGTTGAATATTGAACAGCACGGCCGTGCAGTTCCCGGCATCATGTATTCATTCATCTATTGTACCTGCTTTGTCTTGGAACTGTCAGAACCATGTAATCAGTTTATTTTACAGTGAGGTGATCAACCATTTGTATGCATTGGAAACTCTATAACTTCAGTGGGTCTAAGAATAAATTGGCTTGGGTCCTCATTTTTTAGTGGTCGATTTTTCAATTGTTGATTGAAATTGATGTTAATAAATGTGTATTCGCGTGTCTATTTTATTAAATATCTAAATGTTGACGGAGATATAGCAATTAAAAGTTTGAATTGTAGTTTTAGCGCTAGAAATGGTCGGCCATATTTGTATGACGTGAAATGCACTTTAACATCAGTAATTTGTTGAGTGGGTCAGTGTTGTGGTAATGTTCTGTAGCTGTTGGTAGTCAAATAATCAAGTCAAAGAATAATAAGTTTTTATTTTATTTAACCCTGCTAAGGCAGACATAATATTGAAATTTAATTGTTCCTTGAAATAGCTGTAAATAATATTTGATATTTTGATATATAAATACATATTGCAGAGATTTATGATCTGTGAGGTTGGTAACCTTACACAAGCATTGTGATGTCACATGCAGTTGGAATGTGTATAACTTTGAATCCCTTTAATAATTAAAGAGACAAAATGACTTTTTTAATTGTTAATATCTTTTAACATATAAGGAGTTATTAAAAAATAATGTAACATTTGAGGTTCTAGTAACCCACTTTATCAATATATAGTACACTTTTATAGAAATTAAGACATAGGACTCAAGCCCATATCCGTTTCCATATTAAATCGACATATCTGGTATGCACCTCGCATGTAGAGTAAGCCGTGGATTAGAGCGATCCATATTGTATATCTATCCTACTCTACTACTGTCATCATTATCTATTTTTTTGTGCTATCTTTGATCAACCCCAAACCGTTTTATAATTAAATTTGATTTTTTTATTTGTAACATTAAGGCCTAGGTCCGACTGCAGAATAATTCCTCCCGAATAAAAACACGAATTCTGTAACACATGGAATCCTATGTTAGCACATGGAATTAAAACCGCGAAGAAAAAATTGAGGAAGTGAACCTAAGGGTTGAATAGAAAATGTATAAAGATGTAGATTGTAGATATAATGAAACCCAAGTAAGAGAACCTAAGTTAAAATGTCTCATTTTACCGTATATGCATAGAATTTTATCAAAAAATGTATATTTTGTTAACTTAGATATTTCAACTGACCCCGAGTAACTGACCGACTGACTCCGAGTTAATCCGACATATTCCGAATTGTATCATTTTTATAAATCTTTTACTAAAGTAATAGGTCCGTATTTAGGAATTGGACTTAAAAAAAAAGTCATCGATTTTGATAAGAAGAGAAAAGAAATTGTGAAAAATTGATTTAGGTATTTATTTTTAGTTGAATTGTGTAAAAATTTATTTAAATTTAGACAGGACAACGTCTGTCGGGTCCTCTAATATAAAATAAAAATAGTAATCGTTCATTTTGGTGAATTCTTGTTTAAATCACAATCGAAGGTTATTCTAATAACAAGAATAAATCGACATCTCCTGTCTCTTTGATTTTGTTTAGTTTACAACTGCATCGCCCGAACTGCTGCTGTAGAAACGTGCCACAGAAATTTGTTCTCTACTCCACAAAGCAAAGAACATCCTTTTAAAGGTTATGTTTAGAAACATACTGGCACAGATAAATAGTTGGACTTTTACAAACATCGTCGATGTTTGCGTAGTAGTTTATGATGATACCAGAAACGCCCGGCAGCAAAATGTTGTATAACTCTTGTTGAAAATAAATACTTTTTCTCGCACGAAAGAAAATTTAATTACACCCTTTAGGAACTAAGTGATACGCCCAACGCCTTACATACGACAGCCAGGAAATATTGTTATAAGAGACAGCACCGTATCATGCGTTCACTCTTATATCACTTTCACACAGGAAAACATTTAAGGTAGGTAATATCAATATTTATGTAAACAGAAATATTTGTTTGTGCGAAATACGAGTTTCCACAGTAACATAAATTCATTCCAGCAGCAAGATGCACCCTCACGAGGAGTTGGAGAGCATCATCAGCACGGTGAATCTAATATTATGCGTTAGCGGTTATGAGGTATTAAGCGAGTCCTGGTCTGTTGGCATCAAAAGCAAAGTGAAACGATTCTGTGCGACTTTGCTGATGGCCATGACCCCAATAGCGACAACAACTGCCTTCTACTACCACTTCAACAACTTTGTAGAGTTGTCAGAAGCGTTGATGATTGCAGCAGGGTGCTACCAAAACTTGTTCAAGTTGATTGCTCTGCAATATGTTTACCAAGACATCATTGTCCTTGTAACGGAGTTCAGAACATTCCGAGCGAAATATCAGGGCGACATAGAGGAAGACAAACAATACGAAGATACCATATTTATCAAGCGGCCAACTTGGAGCATGGTGACCATGATAACTTGCTACTGGATAACGTTAACATTGCTCTTTACAAGCCCAATATTCAAATCAGAGAGAAGTTTACCATTTGCATATTATCTTCCCCTTGGACCGCCATTGGAACAACCTTATTACGTAGTCAATTATGTTTTTATCGTTTTGACAGTAGTGGTGTGCATGCATTTGACAGTTGGCATGGACGCCATCTTTATTTTATTGGTGGCGGAAGTTTGCTTACAAATTAATGTGATGAAGCATAAAGTAACGCAATTGGGTGAATCTAAAGAAGAACGACACCTGCAATTTAGAGAAATTTATGAAATGCATAGCAACATAATCAGGTAAAACTTTTATTTTTGCTAGTTAAATCTTAGAGAATTCCTTTTAAGAATGTCATTTAAGATCATTGAAACAGTAATAACAAGGAAGAAACGAACAAGGAATGTTCTTTATATTAGTACTGTATTACAGAAATGTATGCATGTTTTTTACAATAATTAACATTCGTTTTACTTTGATGAAAATAAATAGGCAACCTTATTAACATTATATTCGTTATACAAAGAAAATAATCGAATTCAACTTTATTTCAAAGTCTATATATGTTAATAGCACTGACGTAGCTAGGTATGGGCCAGTCGGTGCTGGGCACCGGGGCCCTCAAGCTCAGGCGGCCCTCCGACCCTGACCAGTGAACCTCGTATTGTACTAGCTAAAAATTCTCCCACCTTTGGAATGTAAATAAAATAGGTTGCAACACGATTTTAAGGTAGTACTCAGGTCAGAGAGTTACCGTTTAATATTTTCTAAAATTTGGCATATTAATAATTAATGATCTCGTTAAATTTTAGAAAAACTGCGGAGAACCAGTTAAAATATATTGAACTTTGAATTTTTTAATTTAACATTGAGGCTTATGAGAAATCACAGTGTTTATTTCATTTTATAAAAAGAATAGTTTAGATTTAGATTTATCGAAGATAGACCATTGTTGTGAGGTATGCAGTAATAACCGGTGGCCGTATTGCTGAGTCTTGCGAACAATGATCGTGATCGAAGAGATCTGATTTACATGAGTGAAACATTTTATGAATTACTCTTATATATATATTTTGACTTGATAAAACCTCAACAGTTTAGTTAGGGCCACAGTTTCTTTTTGCACCGTGGCTTTTGGTTACCTAGCTACGCCACTGGTTAATAGTCCCATTGAAGTGATTAAATAATCAAAAAGTGGTCTATGGTTGGACGATTTTCTACTAACATGACCATGTTGTCAAAATCGTATTTACATTGAAATTATTATAACTAAGTTCAGGTTAAATGTAATCATTCATTTCTCAGAGTCTAAGATCTGATTAAGTAGTTACTACATCCATGTGTATTTTAAATCAAAATACAATTTTTATAGATAATTATTATTAAAGAAATACGGTATCAAAATATGGCTGCATTGAAGCTAATTTCTATCTCTACACAATATAATACGGTTGCTTATGTGCCTGCAAGTGGAGGTTGCTAACAGCTAAAGATATATAAGAGCGAGAGAGTGTTAGAGGACACACCGTTCATCAGACAAGGACGCGAATGTATAAATTTAATGAAGTTATACTTGTTTAGACGTGGTTGACAAGAAGTTGTAGCCAAGTGAGAAACAGCAGCCCAAACTTTTTAAGTTCTTTACGTATATCTTTTTGTAACGAGTTAAATTTTATCTTCGAATAAGGAAATAGCTAAGTTACGCTATTTTTAATCATATATTAATATCTTAACTTCATAAGAATAAATAAATAATAGGAGAATAACAATTTGTTTCAGGGTCATCAAGATAATTAACAAGACATTTTCAAAAATACTGTTAGTTCAATTTTCGAGCAGTTTCTTATTGATTTCCACATCTCTGTTTATGGCCACAAATAACAATTCCAAAATGTTGACATTTGCGTTGTCTGTCATGCTTCAACTTTGCCTGTATTGTTTCTACGGCGAAATTTTGAAAAACAAAGTAAGTACCTTGTTGTAAACAATTTTATAAAAGAGGCGGATTAGGCGGTGGGCGCGGTGTATATTAATACTTGATATGTATTTACAGATAAGTGAATTTTCCTTTGACCTGTACAATAACAAATGGTATGACCTTAACATTGAAGACCAGAGATCAGTTTTGTTGTCGATGGCTTACGCCCAGGTGGACCTCACTCTAAAAGCAAGCGGAATGACCGAACTGTCGTTAGAGACATATCTGCAGGTAATGCTGTTATAATGGATCAGCATAGTACACGAATTCACCACATCTGGGAAGTAGCATACAGTTTGTCTTGTTTGTTACTTATGTATGCCGTAATGACACTATCTTGAATTCTGTAGGATATTACGGTATTTTTGATCCCTATTTAATTGTGCTAAAATTCCGCAGCATTATTGGCGCATTACCGAAACTATGTGCATTCCTCATGGAGTATTGCTGACAAACATAAAAGTAACATTCTCGTACTCACATACGAGTACGATGAAGCGGAGAAATACTTAACCCTTCTGATGGAAAGCAACGGTTCGAGTCCGAAATTATTCCGATCGTTTGTGTGCAGACTAAAAGATTTGTTTCTTCAATAAAGAAAACTTGGTGTACCATAATAAAAATCCTTTCTTCTTGTACTTTTGAAATTATCTGCAATTTACAAAATTTATTGCCAAAATAAATTCAAAATGCTTTAATAATTTCTATATTTATTTTATTCAGTCTCATTTATTAAAACAAATATTATTTTTTCCAGTAATAATTTTGAAAAATAAGGGTTCATGAAACTAGTTTCCGAAATTATTGCTTACAGTTAACTGAAATAAACATTTTTTTTTTTTGGTTATTAACGTCGGCCTATTTACAATTCGGAGCGAATATGCGTCCCACTTTCCGCGCTATATCTCGCGAACGGTTAACCTTAGAAGAAATGTATGAAATCAAATTGGTAGAGAATTTTATGATCTGTAAGTTTCATAATAACCTTTAATGACATATTATACCTAAGACCTTTGACCTTGAATATCTTTTGACACGGACACGAGATTACATGGGAAAATATTTCAGCTTATTATTGTTCACTTCGGAGTTAAATGAATGTGAATGCAACATACGACTAAAGCGGTTCTTTTCTCATTTTCATTTGAATATTATTATTTGTTGCAGATTTTGAAAACTGCTTACAGCTATTACGCGGTCATGAGAGATACCCAACGGAAATAAAGAAATGTATCCTTTTAAGGAAGTATAAGACGTTAACGTAAATGATGAAAACGTAGTAAAATTTGGAGGGTCGATACAAATAGTTAAAATACATGCAGTCTCAAAATTTTAGAGATCTAAGGTACCTAGTTTTCTTTTTATACATGATTAAAAATAGTCATTTTCCATACTGTTTAGCTCAATTTCACCACATAATATAACTTTTAACTATAAAAAAATGGTGACACGGCTTTCAAAAACTAGGTGTATATAAAAGAATATTTTCTGCAACTATTGCAAAAAGAAAATTATCAAAAGGATACCTATATACGAAAATATTTAAATAAAACCAGAAAGAAACAGTAATTGTGTGTTATGAGCCGGCAACGTTGCAAATGCCAATTTGAGCGGGAAATTCAAAATCGGAATAAATATTTTATAAAATATAACAATTTATTGGTCAAAGAACCTAATCACGCATGCGTCAACATAAGTCAATTTACAGCTTTGCCAAATTTATTATTCCTTTTTCAAAATATTTAATTTGAATTTAAATTGAATTAATATAAATTTGATATTAATTATAGGTAATTTTTCATTTATTTAACTATTATATGCATAAAAAAATCATTTTAACTAGCAAATAGCAGTTCAATAGGGAATTGAAAAATTAATTTTCAAAGATACAGTCTAAATATTTGCTCGTCCCTCATGTACTACGTATTTTGCATTTCGTATTACCGAGAGATAAACTTTTTGCATTGACGGTACGTCCTGTACCTCCTTAAGTAGTGGCATGGATTACTAGACATCACCGTCAGGTGATTGAGATACAACCACATCAGTTTGCACTGTTGTACTTTTTGTAGTTTGGCATTTTGGATCTCCATGAAATCTGGAGCGCTAATTATTTTAAATAATTTGTTTCTAAAACATGCTCTGATATGTAAAACATATTTTGTGTGTTTGTTTATTAATATATAATTGTTTCAGACTATCACTGTTTCAATTTTCACTTCCTAAAATGACATAATAAATTATAAAATAAAAAATCAAAAAAAATAATTTTTGAGTTCTATTCCTTTTGTCTTTTGTTTCTTCTTTATTTTACCATCCACCTCCTTTCCTTCTTCCAACTTTGCAGAATATTTACTACTATCACCAAGATCTGCTCCAATGGCGATTTGATGCTGAGCTACATCTTATTCAATAAGGAGCTGGTATTGGTGTCTCGAATTTCTCTTTGTATGTTCCAGTGTCTCTTCTACCTTGTCCGATATCTTGCGTACGCATTAACAGTTTTATAGTTAAGTTATCGTGTTACAACTTCAACTCTTTTCCAATTTATGTTTCGATTCTCCTCGTTTCTCTTCCCTTCTTGTATCCTCATTGTTCTTTTTCTTTAAATACGCTGGTATCTATTAGTGGCATCTATAAAATGAACCCGACATTTTGCCATTTTTCCATAGTAAAAATTATCATATATAGGGAAATTCAACCAAAAGTTATGAAATGTTATGATATATATATATATATATATATATATATATATATATATGTGGAAACGAGAGTACAATCCCAGTTCTGATGTGGAAACGAGAGTACAATGCCACCTCTGATGTGGAAAACGAGAACTATCCAACTTCTTATGTGGAAAACAATAACCAATCCGCTAATCTGGTGTGGAATCAAGGTACTCTTGTTTAATTTAGGGCAATGTCAATTCAATTAATATTCAACTATGTAATATCTTAGTTAGTTTGTCAGGATGATAAAGAATCACATAATTGGTTTAATACATTTATTGAATAAAATAATAACGATGATAATAATAATGATAATAATACAATAAAGATACAATATAAACGTTGGTGTTTACTTTACAAATACAAAACAATGAATGCATAAACAACCTTAAATTCTAGTTAATATATACTCAGTTCTACATTAGTTTTCAGCTTGACTTAAAAAGGTTTGTTTTTATTACTTCCCAGAATATGCCTGGTTTGTTTCAATAAACACATCCCCTCATGTATTCACTCAGTGGTTTAAAGTTCCACACATTATAATTGCTTTTAACCTGTCACTTGGTTTCTATTTAAAACATACCGTCATTAATCACATTCTTTATGACTTTCTTAGACCGGGTATTATAGTTACGCCTATTTTGTATGCTCGATATATTTTTTCTTTCCACACGGCCATATGACTCCTCTTTGGCCTCCAAAGACGATACGTCACTGCGGTCATCTGTTTGCTGTTCGGCATCTGACACAACATTTCCAGTTTCAGAATCGCTGTCGTCTGAGAACACACCCCATGGCTTCATGTGGTCTGCACTTGAGTGTGTATTAAAAGAACCTTCCCCTTCACCGATACGTCTTACCCTATACCGTTCATTTGGGTCAACTCCTGTAATTTGATACGGTCCTAAATATTTATTATGCAATTTCAATCCAGTACCAAACTGAGTTCTTTTTACAGCTACAATGTCCCCGACTTTGTATGTCCTAGCTGGTTTCCTATTTCTATTGAAATTCTTGCGATTCTCTTCCTGTGTTTTTAATATATGTTTCTTGTCGTTAGCACGTAACTCTTGCAAATCGTCCTCACGCATTTCTCGATTAACTTCTTCTTGTTCGCAGTAAGCCATACGTCGCGAATTTTGAAAAACAGGAACCTCATCGGTCATGTATATTTCTGCTGCTTCAGTAACCCTTGTTACTTTTGGTTCATAAGTTTTAACTAGTTCCTCAACTTTAGCCCTGGCACCTGGACTAATGTTATTACCCATGACGATTTCGTCGTCGGCTACACCTAATTTTTTATACTGTTTACTTTCCACGTACTTTTCTCGCATGGTAATACCGTCTACGCTTATTATAGTTTCTACTTGATCTAGCAGAGGTTTACCGATTACAACACTATGTCTAGTTGTACTTGATGGAACTATTAAAAAGTTAGTACAGTACTGTTCATTGTCTACTTTCACTTGAGCACTAAATTCACCTAAAACTTTGATTTGAAATCCTCCGATTCCAGTCAATACAATATTATTTTCGCGCACAACCGCTTTATTACTTAATTTAATATAATCGTCAGCTCTAATCAAATTCTGATCACTTCCGGTATCAATCAGACATTTAAAACTGATACTGTCTATGCTCATGTCTTTTGTCATATTACAGGTTTTATTTGTGTCCACTAACAAAGCATCACTTGTTTTATTCGCGGTACAATTTCTCGAAATATGTCCCTCTTCATGACATTTGAAACACTTTATTTTACTTTCACTTTTTATCTTTTCACTTGATTCATTTCTTTTACTATTAAGGTATTCGTTGCTTTTTCGGCACACGTTTTCTTTATGTCCGAGTTCATTACAATTAAAACATTTTATCGCGTTTAAGTCTTTTGGTCTGTCTTTACGTACACTAAAATGATTCCTTTCTTGCACTTGCAATAGCGTCGAATCATACCGTTTTACTTTTAACAACAAATCAGGCACTGTTTTAAAGTCACACATTGATAACACACTTATCAAGTCTTTGTTGTTTAGTCCGGCTATTATGTATTTTATCACGGCCTTTTCACTGATATTATCACTCCTACTGGCGATCGCTTTCACCGAGTATACATAATCTTCTATTGCTTCGTTTTTTTCTCGTTGTCTCTTCATTAGTTCCATGTGTACGTCAGATTCATCGTACTCCACTGGAAAATTCCTGATTAATTCGTATTTGAACGTCGTCCAATCCTTGACTACGTTCAAACTAGCATCAAACCAGTTTTTCGCGGCACACTGCAGCTTGTTGACACCTTGATGAAGCTTCACTTTATCACTCCAGCCATAAATGTCTGCTATATCCTCCAATTTTCGCACCCAAGCTGTAGCCGTCAATACCGTGGTTGCTGGGTTAAACACAGGTATGCATTCCAGGTTCTGTGTCGGCATAAACCCATGATGATTCATTCTCTGTTCCTGTATTGTACTATTCCCGATACTCAACTGCAATAGTTCTGTTCTAAGCCTCGTCAGCTCTGCTTGTACTCCCAACCAACTATCTTCATTAGATGTTGAGTTACCTGAGCGTCCAGCTAACAAACTATCTTCCACAGTAGTATCGTTCATGTTTACGTTGTATGCCATTTTCAATTTTCTCCTCGTAAAACAGTTTACACACTTTTCTGATACAATTCACTTGCTAGTCCTATTATAAAGTCCGTCTTATAAATTCTCGACTATTCCGCTAATGAACTATCACTTGAAAGCACTGTTTGTAGAAAACTATCTTGTATTATTCTTCTCTGTATTATTCACTTGTGTATAACTCGTAGATAACTAATCCGCACTTAGTTCAATTCGCTATGAGTTACTAATCCGCACTTCTTTGTATTATTCACTTCGCGCACTTAGTTCAATTCGCTATGAGCTGCTAATCCGCACTTCTTTGTATTATTCACTTCGCGCACTTAGTTCAATTCGCTATGAGCTGCTAATCCGCACTTCTGATGTGGAAAACGAGAGCTCAATCGCACTTCTGATGTGGAAACGAGAGTACAATCCCAGTTCTGATGTGGAAACGAGAGTACAATGCCACCTCTGATGTGGAAAACGAGAACTATCCAACTTCTTATGTGGAAAACAATAACCAATCCGCTAATCTGGTGTGGAATCAAGGTACTCTTGTTTAATTTAGGGCAATGTCAATTCAATTAATATTCAACTATGTAATATCTTAGTTAGTTTGTCAGGATGATAAAGAATCACATAATTGGTTTAATACATTTATTGAATAAAATAATAACGATGATAATAATAATGATAATAATACAATAAAGATACAATATAAACGTTGGTGTTTACTTTACAAATACAAAACAATGAATGCATAAACAACCTTAAATTCTAGTTAATATATACTCAGTTCTACATTAGTTTTCAGCTTGACTTAAAAAGGTTTGTTTTTATTACTTCCCAGAATATGCCTGGTTTGTTTCAATAAACACATCCCCTCATGTATTCACTCAGTGGTTTAAAGTTCCACACATTATAATTGCTTTTAACCTGTCACTTGGTTTCTATTTAAAACATACCGTCATTAATCACATTCTTTATGACTTTCTTAGACCGGGTATTATAGTTACGCCTATTTTGTATGCTCGATATATTTTTTCTTTCCACATATATATATATATATATATATATATATATATATATATATATATATATACTCGTATATATATCACTAAAATTTTGAGACAGCATGTATTTTAACTATGTTTATCAATCTTCTAGATTTCTCGACATTTTCATAATTTACGTACCTCCTTAATTTGGAGAACTGTAACAGATTTATATACACCTATATTAAGACGTTATATTAAGAGAGTTCTACAACGAAGTGTGTGTAGTTCTATTATTAAAGTGTTACTTGATAGGATAATTATAATATGTTTAATTTTCAATTATAAATTTAAACAGGATTATTAAATAAGAACAAAAATTAAACACAGAAAAGATAATTAAAAAGAGACAGAGCGATGTTCCATGCTGGCTAAAATATAAACAAAACATTCCAATCCAATACCAGGCATCACGCCTAAACATGCAATCAGATCCAGGCTGCAGTATTTATCGGTTAAGGGGGCTTTCTGTTTTGTTATGTTTTGGTTAATTGATACATAGGGAATTTTTATAAACACAAACCTAAACACAAGTACCTTTATTTTACATAAAGGTTCGATTCCCGCAATTGGTATAAATTTATTTCATGACTGGCAAAGAATTAACTCACCACATGATAAACAAATCAAGAATAAACAAATATGCCAACCACAAAAATAAACAAATCTACAAAATACACAATTAATATTTACAATTAATGCGAGATATAACCTATAGCTGTTGAAATCGTAGAAATATAAAAATAAAATATATAAAAAAGTTTATTATCACCAGCATTCAATAGTGGTAGAAATGAATGTGAAAATGGAGAATGAAGAGAAGGAAGATGTGTAAGTGACGGAGTAGAAGAAGGAAGAGAAAGATTTAAGGAATAATTACGTTGATTCCATCAAAGAAGGGGATGAAGGAGGTGAAAGAAAGGACACAGAAAGAGAGCGAATTTAGTGATGTGCTAAAAGTACTCGTATTAATCGTAGTTGAAGTATAGTTTTAAGTTTACTTAAGTCTATTTTCTTGTTCTTGCTTCGGCAGAACATATACTAAGTCTACTTTCAAATATTTCATGAAACGTAATTGGGATTTTAAAACCGAAAGACAAACAATGAAAAATAAACTCGTACATACATAAAGAATATTATGGTTTATGTAAAAAGAAAATGTAACATTTACTTTATTTTTATAAATATAAATTATTTACATAAAATTTTTTATATAACAAGTAATATTTTATGAATGTTGGTTTTCAGCAGGTTTTTATGAAAAATAACAAGAAATAAAATCATTCCAAATCCTAAATGCGAATGTAGTGAAAAAGAGGCTGATCCTCACCACATTATGTGACAATGTAAAAATACAGCAATGGCAAGAAATGGACTCCAAAGGGCGGTGCTACAGACTTGGCAGACGCTTCTTGTTAACACCGCCTTTTTGATTGAGAAACCGAAATTTATAGCAGCAGTAGCCATGAATAGATCATTCTTGTTGTCGGGATATAAAGTATAAAAGAAATCAGAACATTTGTAGGGGCGATAAAAGGCTATGTGCCTAGCAAGCTCGAGAAATAATATAAAAAAAAACATCTTCAACAACTCACTTAACAGTGATTTGGTGAATTTGTTTATCAGTTTCGTTGTTGGTTCATGTTCTAACATGATCTCATCTTCATCACCGCCATAATTCCTTTTGAAACGTTTGTTCCATTCAAAAATCTTACATTTAACTTTTACGTAAACAATATTACGTAAACATGTTTAAATAAATCTACTTAACATATCTTAACTTCTTAAGTAGACCGTTTTACGGATTATAGAAGATGATAAGCACCCTTAAGGATTAAATGGTAATAAAGTATCCTTAATTAGGCCAATTATATTAAATATACTTGTAACATTTAAGTGATATATTACATGAATGTAAATGATATTACGCGATCGGATGCGATTCAGATTCAACCTCGATTTTCTTCCAATTTTTATTAAACTTTACTTTCACTATTTTAGATTACAAGATCTGATCACAGCTCGGAATTCTATTACCATTGCAATCTTATCTGAGATTATGATTTCACACTTTATTTGGAAACTTTTATCTACAAATGTTTAATAATTTGAACTAGAAAATGTAGAATACCTCCTTAAACTAGAACAATATCCACGCCGTCGATGCTAATAAACAAAGCCAAGTACCATTTTGTCGTTTCGACACAAGCGATGAAAGACATCAGTTTGACAAGAACACTATCACGTGCAACAAGTGAATTTATTATTTTAGACAGTGTTTTGACAGTACCAAATATAAATCAAAAACGCCCAGATGCATTACAAGGCAATATATTCAGTCCTAAGTACCAAACGTAGTGTCTCAGTGTTTTTATTTAATTAAGAGATTGACCTATTGACCTTTACTGCAAGTTGATAGACAAAATTTAGAACATTACGTCGTTTAATACTCAAAATGGCTGCCGAAAAGGAATTTGTTTGGGAAACACCTGGCCCCGGCATGAGAGCACCGTCTTCACCCCCGGAGAAGTATGCCCGAGAAGTTGAATATATTCAGGAGACAGATGAACAAGGTTAAGAAATTTGTTTTAAAAATGGGCTTGTGAACCTTGTCTTTGTTTTTATAACAATGTACTATATATTCTATGTATAAACTTGTCTGACAGGTCCACAAATGTCCAATTACTTTATAAATATTTACTAATTAATTTTCTTAACTTTCTTCACTAAACGAATCAATATTCATACTAATGTAATCCAATTACTCCAGTAGTCTTATAAGGGGCAGGTTTCTTAGCTGGCACGCAAAAGGAATTGTATCTAATCGTAATTGAACCGAGTTTTTGGAGGCTTACGTTAATCGCTGTTACAATGTTTATATTAAAGTCACTGTTGCAAGCCATTGTATACTACCTTCATAATATGCAAAACTCGCGTAGAATTATTTGCACATTTCTATCTCTTTACTAATTCAAGGGTCAAAATATGGCTTAAATGGTAATAACTTCAATAATATTGCGAATTGAATAAAAATAATTGGACATTTGAGCTTCTGTTAGTCCATTTTATTAACATTTTTATAGAAATTGAAACGTGGTTCCAACCCAATTTCCTTTCAGCGCGTTTTTCTGAGACTGTGTTGCCAACACGATATGATATGATAAAGTTAGCATTTGAAGAATAAATCTTTCCCTGTGACAGATTACTGATTGACAAAACTGATTCCCGATTTCTCAATACCTAGTTAATTGTGGTTTATTATAACCTTTGGTTATCCTTTTGTTTATCAGATCAGATTTGATCTCACTCCCCATTCAGTTTTTAGTAGTTACACTAAAGTAAACGAACAGTTCGCCTGAATCTCAATCTGACCTGATGACCTGATGATCTAAAGAGGATTTAAAATTGACAGAAGTTCCTGAAAACAAAGGCACGCGTCGATTTGTGGAAACCGAAATTACTTTTATGACAATGTTATTTATTGTTTACTAACCCGTTATCTGTTCTTAAGCCATTAAGCTGAACAAATAAGTAAATACAATGTTTGGTCATTGTTTGTTTTCTTTGCAGAATTAAGAGTAGCTGCCACCGTGGGGATGAGCCTACTCGAGAGAAATGCACAGAACATATTAGACCTAGAAATTAAACAAGAGATCATTAACGAACAAAAGAAAGAAATCGAGGTAAGCACAGAAAATACTGATAAAGTCTACGTTTAACCAATTTTGTCTTTGTTATGGAAAGATTAACACAATACCATAACGAACATTGAAGAAACAGAGACGTCGCTAACAATTTTGCGCGAAAATGGCAATAACGGGTCGGTAGTTCTCACGTTCGAGTTTTGTGTTTCTTTCTTCCTACTTGCTATTACTTAAACCCCTGACCAGGATAAAACAAAAAAGGATTAGGACTTGGCTGACCAAAAGTGGCTTTAATTTTGTCAAGTCTTGAAGAAAACAATACCTTTACTCTTGAACTCTTCAATCAAGACAATTAAAGACCAATTTCGGTCAACCCAGTGTTAATTCTTAGTCCTGTTGCTCCAAGCACAAAGAAGTAATAATAAATATGTCCACTTTGCTGTCCAAAGAGCATCAAATTAGCAGATTCAAGAATAATTCTTTTTGCTTTTTTTAAAAACTTTAATGAACTTTCAAAATGAAGAAGAAACCTATTTATTATTGAAACTTTTTTAGTTCCTGAAGAACAAAACTAGCTCGTTTGAGGAACTGCAACAAAAGCATAGCGATTTGGTTCTTAGGATGGAGCTGAGTGTTGCAGAGTTAGCGCAAAAATACAGCAGCCTAAGAGACACTCATATGACCCTGAAGGAAAAATATGAAATGTAAGCAACACTAACTATCCTAGTTAACAATTTGGTAAAATAATTTGTCTTTGCAAAGTGTGAACGCAGTCTGAGCGATATAGTTATGCGTTTGTTTAAAGTGTAGCACGGATTTCATTGAGAGTTCAGTAAGACATAACTGCCTAATGGCTTTCAAGATAAGGACCACTTACCCAGATATTTCGTATAAAGAAGCGAAATCTGAGGAAACACGTTATTCACAGCACTTTTAAATTGAATGGTCCCATAACTCCATAAATTTTGACATATTCTGTTAGAAAATGCCACTTATTTTGCTTAAGTATTCTGAACGGCTTCCATTATCTTCAAAAACTTCACCATATTTAATTTATTTCAGGTTATGGAAAGAGAATATGGAATATGAAACCAAGGCCGAACAACTTCAACAAGCTAATGATGAATTAAATAAACAGTTGGATACATACCGCCGTGAGAACCACTGCATGTTTCACTCCACGCCTTCTGCAGATACCTCCAAAGTGGTAAGATTTGGTCAGTTCTCTCCATCGACTCAAAATAATCAGTTTCAGAGGTATGACGAGGTCTATTCTATCTACTGCAATTCTGAAGAGGTTGGGGAAGAATATGTCAGTTCATCAATGGATCAACAATCATCTGCTCCAAATCCAGAACCAGAACCAGGTCAGAGAATTGTATTGATCTAGGAGTACATTTCACGTTTCTTCCAACGATTGCTCTTAATTCAATTTCAGATGAGGAAGATAATGCTGTTAAGCAGCGATGTGAACTTCTGTCGACCTTACTCATTGAAGAACAAAGAAGGGTAATAGAACTGGAAGATCAGCTAAAGTCAATGGTAACCGATAATAAATCTCTGAAAGAACAAATGGAAAACGCAAAAGCTGATGAGATATCCTTGATGAAAAGCATTTGCGAAGAATTTACTAGTATTGGCGAAAACATGTAAGACTTTGAAATGTGTTGCTTGTGCAGTTTTCCTTACTCTTTCCAAGATTTAGCTCATTATAATCTACCTTCTAGGTGTTAGTTTTCTTCAACTTCTAGCAGAAGATATTCTATAACAGTTAAGCGTAGTTATCAAACATTACTCTTATCCACTTCCAATACTGCTTAAATCTGAAGATTTAAGAGAACGTATCTTTCTCAGAGTCTAACTTTAGGATTGTTAACAGCATGAATACTAGTATTTTGGCATGACAAAATATAAATACCTTCCATTTTCCAATAATAATTCATACAAATAACACTAAAATCTATGTAACACGCCGCATTCGATTCCTACTATGCTAAGTACAGTCACGTGCTATTGTTATTTATATACCTTAAAACAGAAGAAATTTTTCCTTAAGATCTGATATTTTTTATTATACTTATCTTTATCCATTTTTGCAATTCCACATCTCTTCCCGTTATTAGTTTTTGCCTTTTTCACGTATTTGTAGTATTTAATAAATAGGAGCATTATTTAATCTTCTTTACTTCCTTTTTCCAGACCATGCAGTTTGCCAAATGGTGGTGTGGAATACATGGCATTGCATGACAGGGCATTGAAGGATCTGTCACGTCAAAAAGAATTAGAGGCAGATGTGTCATGTGACGATATGCTGGCAGAAACATCACTGGATAAACCTAGTGCAAGATATAACGAAAGTGTGAAGAATTTTCAGACTAATTATTTCAAATCACCGTTCAAGACCCATACGAACACCAACACGGACAGCCATCGTACCTCGATAACACTGCAAATAATGGTGAATGTTGGACATCTTCTTAATAACTCTTTTTAATGTTTTTTCTCTGGTTGCTTTCTGCCGTTTTGCTTTACATGTATAATTTAGGAAGTTCAATGATTTAAAAGAACACCAATTTCAATTTTACCAAGTTTCAAATATGTTCAATCTGTTCCTTGAAAAGTGTCTAAAATGATATTTATTGCGTTGCGCAACTTGAAAACAAAAAATGAGTGGAAAAGTGCAGTTATGATGAAGAGATTAATTTTAATTTTGATCTGCTTGTCATTGCAAATATTAGATCAATTTCAAATCTCATTTCTTGTTTCTCTTTCAGGGCTCACCTGCAGTAGTAGACATTTCAACCAGAAAAAGCGAGAATAGTGGAAACAGTAGCCTCTCTCAGAATTTAAATATGGAAATAGGAACTGAAAGTGACGTCAACACAAACAATTCTGCCGAGCAATTAGAATTTAAAAGGCACGGTTCGAACACAAATCGACTGAAGTCGCGTTGTTTGTCTGAAAGCCAGGCTGCTCAAACACAAAGACGATCCGAGTCATTTTTGTGCCAACTCACTGACGGGGACGATTTCAAGGTCAGCATATATGGCGATGGAAATCCAACGAATACTAAATACAAAAACTATCCAAATCGTAACGCGTTGTTTAAGAAAATGATGCATGTTTTAAAAACAGTTACCAAAAATTCTGATAATGAAGAAATTCAAGCTTCTCTTGATGACAATACTTCTATAGTAGCTCTAACACTAACCCCAATGAAACAAAATCCCTCCACACCTGAAGATCTGGGCGGGAAACTACCTTTCAGTGTAAATGTTTCTTCTGTGAAGCTTACTCTGGACACTCCCACGAAGGACAAATATTATAGTGGGCATTCTACAGAACAGGCCAAGATTGTGGCTGTTTCCGAAAGAATTGCAGCCGCAGAACAAGTTATCCGAGGAACAAGTTTCAGCAAGTCAGCGGAAGTACCGCAAACGCTTGAAACGCCTAACAAAGTGAAAGTAATAGTTCCCTACAAAGGACCATCCCTGGAATATATCTCCGTCACTGTCAATGTGTTTGAAGGGAATGACAATGCTTGTGAGGGGAAACGGAACCCACAGAAAGTACGGAAGCGAATTAAATACAGGAAAATAGATCAAGATGATCAATCTAGTTCTCCTCCACGCCTGAATGCTTCTGTAAATAATCGTGTAGATAACAAACAGTTCGACCCGAGTACAGCGTCAAAAGATTTAAAAGAATTAAGAAAACTAAATGAAACCTATGCAGAGATTTTAAGAAAACCACTAGGAAGATATATTTCAAATTGTTAATTCATTGCAATCGCCCTCAAAAAGCAATGATATGTTTTAAATGTAAATATTTATTTATTTTTTTACTTTTGTTTTTGTCATTTAAAGATTTTTAACGAAAACTTTTTTTACAAAACTTTTAGCAAATAAAATGTAAAAATATTTTGTGATTTAACCAGAAGTTCTTATAGACGTGTTGCAATTATTTTAATAATAAGATTTTCATGGATAAAGATCAAACTAAAATTGAATATTTAATTAATATTTATATTAATTTTAATAATTTCATTTATAAAATATTAAAGGTCTCTTTTATAAGTTCCACACCAGCTCGACACCAAGAAGCGACATTCAACACTTATGTTCCATTAGTTGAAAGATGTTGTACAATACGTTGAAGAGAAAGTGACATGTAACTTATTACATCGACATACTTTGTCGGTACTACGTCAGATAGTTTCATATGTTTATAAAAAGTAATAAATTCAATAATAAAACTCTTTAACATTTGGATCTGATCTACAAAGAGATATTATTTTACTTATTTATTTTTTTCAAGCCTTAGAGTCATGTACCATATTTAACTTTAACAATCTTTCTTGAAGCATATATTTTAAAAATGTTATAAATGCTTTTATTAGTACAAATCGCCATTATTGCCATTCCAAAATTCAAACCAGGTTTTAAAATATGATAAATTAATACCTTATAACTTGCTTACTTTATATAATAATTATAAAATATCATTACATTTAATAATTATGTTGTATTTTAAGTTTTATAGTGTATGAAATAAACATACTTTATATTTTTAAAGGTAAATATAAAGTAATTTAAAAACCAGACTATTATCATATATTCAAACCATTACTATTGCGACATTTTCTAATACGACATATATGCATATGCACATATTTTACAGGTAAATGATAAAATAAATGGATAAATTCTTAAATTTAATACTAAATTCCTGCATAAAGCTGACCTTTCAACATTCGGAAACGTAAAATTATTGATATTGTGACAGATTGTTAAATGGGCTTGTGTCCTCATTTTTTAGTGGTCAATTTTTCAATTGTTGATTGAAATTGATGTTAATAAATGTGTATTGGCGTTTCTATTTTATTAAATATCTAAATATTGACGGAGATATAGCAATAAAAAGTTTGAATTATAGTTTTAGCGCTAGAAATGGTCGGCCATATTTGTATGACGTGAAATGAATTTTAACGTCAGTTATTTGTTGAGTAGGTCAGTGCTGTGGTAATGTTTTGTAGCTGTTGGTAGTCAAATAATCAAGTCAAGTCAAAGAATAATTATTTTTTATTTTATTTAACCGTGCTAAGGCAGACATAATATTTAAATGTGATTGTTCCTTGAAATAGCAGTAAATAATATTTTGATATATAAATACATATAGCAGAGATTTATGAGCTGTAAGGTTGGTAACGTTACACAAGGATTGTGATGTCACATGCACTTGGAATGTGTACAAAGTTCAATCCCACTAATAATTAAAGAGACAAAATGACTTTTTTAATTATTAATATCTCTTAACATATAAGGAGTTATTAAAAATATTTGAACATTTGAGGTTCTAATAACCCACTTTATCAATATATAGTATACTTTTATAGAAATTAAGACATAGGACACAAGCCCATTACCTTAGCTATTAAACCGCCTCACATTTTATAATCTAGTATACGACTCTTTAAAATTCCACATATTAAAAATCGTTCGTTTTATGTAACGTGATATGATGACACAGTGGTCCGGTCCGTCTTCTATATACTGATCAGTTGATCAGGGTATCATAATTTGTCAGCCCAAAGAGTAATAATTTTGATATATTGCAGTTATTCTAAATACATGCTGCCCTGATTCCCCACATTAAGGGCCTTATTCTGTACACTATTTCCACCGGTGAAAAAATAAGGTCGATTTTTTTAAAAGATACAGAATAAGGCCCTAAATGTTGCTCCACCACAGCAAATTAAAAATGTAGCGATATATTTTATTTGGATTAAAAGCTCTGTTCACAATAAATATAAATATAACGATAACTGTGTTATGAACCCGTTGAAGGATACAGAAATTATAAGGACGATTGTCAGTATTTTAAATAAACTATTAATTGAAACGCGTACAAATAAATGTCCAATGAATGGTACAGTGGCTACGGTATTTATGCTTAAGCCAGACACGAATTAATGTTATATTTTCGGGGATTGGTTGCTATCAGCCATATGAAATACAAATTTAAATATGGAACAAGGCTTAGTAACTTTTTGTTTATTATAGACATTTTGTTTATTACATACTAATATTATATGTTATTATAAGCACTTATACAGTTAATTAAGTCCTGAGACGTTCTCTTCAGTCTGCTGAAATAGTCCTGTCTTCCATTAAGTAGGTCACTAATGCATTAGGATGGTTCACTACTCAGTTTTTGTATTTCACCGTTCGACCCTGACCCTGTTAGATTAAATATTAGTAGGCTTTTCTTAAGTAAAACATTACATTAACATAAGGTAACATTTATGGCTTGGGGTTTTGCGAGTCATTCTGCATACTTACATAAAATATCTGAAAGGTTCAGGTTCACGGAAATTGTTATATAATTAAAAAATAAAATGTTTTAGACTAGGCAGCAAAAAAATTTATTCTGAAATATTGTAAAAAAGGGTACTAAAAGTATGAAACGGAGTACGCATTATGCTAATTAACATTCTTCATTTAAAATATAGAAAAGTTGTTTAATATTGAGAATAGAAATAATAAAACGCAAAAAAGAAATTCAATTACATTATTAGTTGGAATTAATGGCTGCTCTTCATAACGAAAAGATTTATGTAATGTTAACTTTAAGGATAACATATAAATGATCATTTCCTCGAGGAGCGATAAAATGGGCTAAGTGCACCCTCAAATAATTACAAAATAAATAAATAAATAGACATAGAACAAAAACAAAATAAATGTTTTTACTTAAAACAATATAATATCATAAAAATAACTAAAACTAGTGGTTTTTGTCACATGCAAAACGTATATGTTATGTAAATAATTCAATGTATTACATTTTATTATCATATATATTTTTATATTCATACGTCTTAATTTCTTTGCTTCTTAATCATAATAAATATTTTGGAAGAATATCCAAACCTCTTAAAACACATTCTTCATTATTATTATTATAACTTATTTAAAAATTAGCTTTAACAATTATCTTAAAGTATGTAAATAATATATTAACTTTTAATAATAATATTCGAGTAGGCGACTAGCGAAAAAGTTTGTCTGGATAGTTAATCAGTTGTATTGTTAACCAATCGCCGCGTGATGTTCCTCAAGTTATGACAAAGCTTAGAAGAAAGGCCATCCGTGTCTTGAAAATGGTGAACTCATGTACTGCGTTTGGCGGGGGTTTGACATGATGATCTGCAATAAATTTATAATCGTAGTTAATACCAGTAACAAATAAATCGTTTCTAAAGTATGTAGTTGAAATACATTTATACAAAATCGATATAGTAGGAGGTTTGACACTACGTATCTGTTGGAGAGGACGTACTACCAATGCAAAAAGTTTATCTCTCCGTAATACGGATATAGAGGAATAAACATTTACCGAGACTGCACATTTTGAAACGAATTTAATTTCTAATTAAATGATTTTTTTATGTAATAGGTTAATATTTAAAAAAATAGCAATAATTCAAATCAAATTCAAATGGATTTGGAAAAAGTAATAATAATTTTGACACTGATGGTGTAAAACTTAGCTTAACTTTATTCATTTTTTGGAGTATGATCTTCTATTATTTCAGATTTCCTTCTCAATCTACCATTTATAACGTTCTCATCACCTAGTCCACACTGACTGTAGCTGATTGGTTTTATTTAATCATTTTCGTAATAGTTTAGTTTTTAATAGTTTAAAAAATATATATTACTACGTGGTTTTTAAAAACCGTGTTACCATTTTTTCATAGTTAAAAGTCAAGACATATACTGAAATTGAACTAAAAGTTATCATAACTTATATGGAAATTAGCCATTTTTAAACATTTAGAAACAACTATGAACCCTAGGTCACTAAAATTTTGAAACGGCATGTATTTTAACTATTTTTATCGATCCATTAAATTTCACGATATTTTCATCATTTATGTCTTGTACCTTTGAATGCTAATGTCGAAATAACAGTCACTTGAAAGAAAAGAAAACAGATATTTGCAAATAATAATATTCATCAACTTAGCAGCTGTTTGTGCTGCATATGCATCAGGCTGTTTGTGTAAATTTGTTCATGTTGAAGTACAATTATCATCAACACTAAGAACGCTCGTAATAATAGTGGTTTAACTTTTGGTAAATTCATCATAAAGACATTTATTTGAAGAAAAGGGTTTAACTTAGGTAAATACTTATGAACTTAATTTGAGCTACATACGGTATCAATGGTATGAAGTACGCCATTTGTAGCGACTTTATCGCATGTCACTACTGTTGATGATCCCACTCTGATGTCTCCACTACGCATATCTTTGGATATGACGACAGGTCGGCTAAGAGTCTTAACAGTCTCTGTGAATGGCCAGGAGCTGTACCCAATACCACTGCAGCAAAGCGTGTCTGTAACAAACAAGAGAAAATTAACTTTAACCCTACGACCTCTAAGTATTTGGCACAGTATTTCTTGTGATATGTTAGAATAATGCCATAATATTGCTACACCCACTTTTATTTCTAAATAAGGGTTTTAAATTTTGTAAAATAATAAAAAGCAATAAAAAAACTATCTAAACGGTTTTAACAAATATCTGACGAAGAATTATGAAGGACATAATTCAAGTTATCTGAAGCTAATTGAAGGTAATTTATAACTTCAACTGAAACGCACCTGGTACAATGTGACGCTTTAAGATACTGGTGGCCAATGCTTTGTCTGTTTTCAATTTTCTTAAATCTTTTCCTCTCAATTTATCGAAAGCATCGTTATTTGGTGCTAGGAACGTAACATCGTCTGTCTTCAGTATAGTTTGCAAATCGGTGCCTTCCAATATTTCTTTAAGAACACTTAGTTCTGGATCCTTCTCAACGATTTCCATGATGGTTCGCGTTGGTGGCAATAAAGGCCTGTCGATTTCATGGACAAGAGTACCACATGATTTGATGTCGTGGTGGAGGATTCTTGCACAGTTGGCTGTAGCTCTGTTGTAGGTTTGTTTGAAAATTGGAAGCTGAAACAGATAAAAAATATTGAAATAAAATAAAAATTTAAGGTAGCTGGAATCGCTGTAATAATTAATGCAGTATTTATTTGTATTAAGGAGTACTTAGGTATTAAGTGAATCTAACCTAACATAAACAATCTTTTTGGAGGTATAAAATAATATTATTGATTTAACGTTATCAATTATGTTTGTAAGTGAGCAAAGACGTGTTGTTTCTTGCTTAAATAATGTAATCGACATTATTGAGTAAGAGAAAAAAACGGAGTGAGACATATATATATAGAGAGAGAGAGAGAGAGAGAGAGAGAGAGAGAGAGAGAGAAGAGAGAGAGAGAGAGAGAGAGAGAGAGAGAGAGAGAGAGAGAGAGAGATGATTCGGTCATTCTAGTATATTGGTATTCCGTCTGCAAATTGAATACTACTGTTGATGCACATACGTTCATACTCGTATTTCTGCATCTTTCACATGACTACCAATATTTTGTTGAGAAGTCGACCCTTTTCTTCGTAATTACTTAAAGAGTAATCAACATAATGGTTTATATTAATAATCAATCTAGCCAACTTTAAACTAAGTTTTACAGAAAAATGAGTCATTTGTTACGTAGTTTTCAATTATAATTTTATGAAATATGTAAATATGTTCTACAACGCAATCTGTATGTATGTTCGTCTTACAAATACCAGAGAATATCAAATATTCAATTTACCGTGGAATAGAGCTTGATCTTAAGATTCTTGCCTTCAATGGCAGAAGGTACATCCTCAATATTCACCATATCACAAGACTGCAATTCGCTCATGGTCACATGATAATTTAAAAAGTCTGAAAGTTCCTCCTTGGACATGTTGCTAAGCAGTTTGGATATTTCCGGTTTGTTGAGAGACGCATCGTTTGGAACAAACACAGTAGAGTGTGAGAAATCATCAAACTTTTCTAGTAAGTTGGCATCCTTCAGAAGACTGTGGAATTTTGTAAAGTTGTGATGTTCCAATTGAGAAGAAATTGGACGTGCTAAAAAACAAACAACACATTTGTAAAACCTTTTAGTTTATCAAAAGATTCGTCGAGTTATTTATATTCTAAAGCAACTATAAATCAATAAGTTAACTAATACTAATGAATTTTAATTGGAATCTATAGTATTATATAGCACAAGTAGAACAAAACTCTAAAACTGCGAAAAAAAACATTTTTCAAGAACGTAAACTAGTTTCTGAACAGAGAGTAATCAAAATATTAATAAATATGTTTTGCAGACTCATGGAACTTTGTAAAATTTAAATGTATGGCTAACTACAAAGTCTGAATTTTCCTGTTGATAATGTTTTGATCTAGGTGTACGGTAGGTCTATTGAAGTATAGTTAAGTTAAATATCTAAGACATGCACCCGATAAAACCATATATGATAGATCTACTTCCCAGGACGTAAAACAAATCGAATTTGTGATGGAGCATTTGTTATATGCCTACCTCACAATTCAGTTTAAGTTTTGGTAAGCTACATCTGAAGTATACGAGTGTAAATTAAATATATAATTATTATTCATATTTTTAAATAAGATGAACATACTACACATATATAGTAAGTTTATTTTATTGTTTATATAATGAATCTGCAAACTAAAATTAAATTTTAATCGTACTATAAAGAATTATATCGCACTATACCTTGTAATGCGCTATACTTGTAATACAATTTACAATGCAACAACTATTTAATTAGGTCTTAAAATAACACTTATTATTTGTAAATAACTTCATACACATAGTTTATTCTTGCGACTGAAATACTAGCGAATAGAATTATCATTGCTTGCGCGGTTTGTTATATTAGCAAACTATTATTCTTAGCTAACTCTTGAATTAAACAATTTTTGACTGAACAAAACTTGAGTAAATCTACAAGCAAATCTACAGGTCCGTCCGATAAGTCATCTTAAAATCGTCTTAATTCGCAATATTACCTGATTCAGGCAGCAAGATGTGATCCACCATGTGGATAACTCCGTTTTTGGCCACGAAATCTGCTTTCAATATCTCCGCAGCGTTGTTAACTACAATGGCACTGCTGTCCACTTGGTTCTCCTCTGATGGGTGTCTCATCTCCAGAGTCATGACATCACCTTCAATATTGTGTGTTGTCAAGCGCAGACGCTTGGGGACGGCACAGGAACATAAAGTGTGCGTCAGAATGTGATTGCGAATAATATCTGCGAATAAATGTATTTATATTTAACACATTTATAACAAAGAGTTAGTAAAGTAACAACAGCTTTAACCAATTAGAATCATATATAGTAATCCTTTAATATGAAAAATACACTTACTTGTTGTACAAGATCCGCCATTAATGATTCTGTTCCTGATCGAGGGATCCAAGTTTTCAAAAGCCTTGTCATTTGGTGCGAAGAGAGTAATAGAGCCTTTATCTTTAAGAAGTTTATCAAGACCGGTTTTTTCCAAAACTAAAATGAGAAAATGAATTAACAAATTGTAAAAGAATGAAGTATCAAAAGTTTCGGATTTAAAATGAATATTCTGCAATAAATATTCAGACAACAAGAATGACATACCCATGGTAAGGATCGTGAATTCTCCGTGATTAACCAATATTTCCATGATGTTATTGGTGACAGGAGTTAATACTTTCTCTACAGAGTGTACAATTCCATTTGTTGCAAATAAGTTTTTCTTTTGAATCCTGGCACAATTTGCTGTGACAATAGCGCCATCTTCTTCTCGCTGCTGTTGTTCGATTGTTTCAACAATTTCTTCAAGTTGTTCTAATTCATCAGTATCCTCCTGGGAGTCATCAGGGTGTTTTGGGTATACGTTTAAGCGAATCGTATTGTTAGCATTATCACTGTAAAATAAACGAATAATTCAAGTTAATTTAATCAATGTCAAAGATAGTTCTTAAATCAATTTTGATTGATTATTTACAGCGGTTATATCAGCGACAATTTTACTTGAATAATAACCGTTTTCGCAAGATATGAATAAATCGATAAATTTAATTGATTTTTATCTGAAATTATTTCCATCAAAGGTAATTTAATATTAAATTTATAGAGTTGACTATACTGAATAGTGAGTACCTCATTATATTAAATTACACCTGCTGCAGAGGCAACTAGTATAACGGATCGATCAAGGATGAACATTTGTATTGAGACCGATACAAATTTAATTGCTACAGACAATGAAATTTAAAAGTACTGAAAGCTTAAAATTCAGCTTACTAATAAACGATTATGGATTGTGCTTCATGTACTACTCACGTATAAATTAAATTATAATCAAATCAAATATTTTTCTGTTACTCTCATTCCCAGAACTAAATCAATTTTCTATTATAAATTAGGAAATCGGGCTTAAATGTTTTCCAGCTTTGTATTTATATAATTATATAACAGTCTAAAACAGCAGACAGGGTTTAGCAGCAAAAGACAACCTGGGCCCGTATTTCTGAGTCTTGCCAGCAATGATCGTGATCGAACAGCTCTGATTTATATGAGTGAAACATTTTACGAATCACTTTTAAAAGAGTATTCCTATACTATTCCTGATTATAATAATTAATTATTATTATAGTTTAAAAATACTCTTTTAAAAGTGATTCGTAAAAGTTTTAATCATATAAATCAAATCTGTTCGATCACGATTATTCTTCGCAAGATTCAGGAATAGAGCCCCTGGTTCGAATCAACCCCACGACTATAAAACTTTATTTCTAATTATATTATTAAATCTTATGATAAGGCATTCCTCGATAGAGCTTAAGAAGGACCCTGTCGATCAGGTAACTTACAACTAGTGTCAGCCTTACGGGTATCTGAATATAACTCTATCAGGAGGTTAGTCCTGATAAGGTATGCATAGTCAGTGCCTTATCGGCCAACGTTTCTACTCTGGAATAAGCATAGAGGACATAGTTACCTGTACAAGATCTGTTCATTGACCACATCGCTTAAATCGATGAACCCTGGCGTAACATGGCTTAAAACAAGCTCTCGGGGTGTTTGTTGTCCTTCAGGTTCTTTGCGGTCACGTTGAGACACTGGCAGAACACTAAGATCGTAGTCCACTTGATTCTAAAATCAAAAATCAACAAATGTCATTTTAGGTGCGAATTAAGGATAACTTAACCAGAATACGTACATGCTGTGTCAGCTTCTCGTACTCCTTGAAAGCATCATTGGATGGAACAAAGAGTGTTAAGTTATCAGCAGAAAGTTTCTCTTCCAAACCAGACATTTTCATCCACTGAAGGAAATCATTGGCACCAATTTGTTCCAGGATTTCTTGAACCGGTTTCAACTGGATTTTATTGCATCCTGGTTTGTTGGATTTGTCAAGGAGTCTTCTGTATCCGTAACAACATTTGTAGGTCACTGAGTAGGCGGATGTTTTGCCATTTGTGTGGCGCCTATGAAAATAGTTTGCAGAAATTTAAAAATAGTTATTATATCTTAAATGCAACTTTAAACTACATTAGAGAAATCAAATAAATGTTATCGAGTTGGTAGTCAAGAACAGAGAAATATCTCACCGTTTAGTGCATGTGTACTTATTTCTAGTCTCACTGCAAGATTCAAATGAAGCTTCTCCACCACTGAAGAAGATGACACTTCCAGCGTGATCGATCTTATGTCTGGCGTCTTCTTCTACTTCGCTGTCTTCATTATCTTCCTTGTCATCTTCGTCTATGTTTTCACGCTCCATACAAACGTTAGGTCTACAATAAAAAATACATTTTCATCAGACATTTTATTTAAGAATATAATTTTGCTATAATATACAGTCATCGGAATACATAAGTACTATTTACATACATATAACCCTACTTTTTTAATAAGTACAAAACTTTATTTGTTTAATTATTTAAACAAATACTGTAATAAAAACTTCATCATAATTTAATTAATTTATTTGTTCAACATTTTATTGTTTAAAAGTTTGTAATTATTAATATGAATGCGTTTAGTATTTTATTAAAGTGGGAAATGTAAGTGACAGCTAGATGGTGATGGCTGGCGGGGAATTTTGAACCGGGCAAACAAGGATAAAGAGTACATTTAACTTATGTAACAAACACAATCTGAAGAGCGTTTTAAACGACCAGATAAGATTCCGATTCAAATAAATAGTTGTTTGTCTGTTGTTGAATATTATATGAATCAGTTTTACAGTCACGCATTTCATGACAAACGCAGATTTAAATAATATTCAACAAACTATTTATCGAAACAAAATCGTATCTGAACGTGCAAAACCACAGTTATATCTCTTGTTTCACAGCACAGTGGCCGAGTCATTTTTGCTTGACTTATGTTTTTATTCCCGAAACAGTGCTATTTTCTCGGTTTGGTTGTTATCAAAATTAATATCTTATTTCGTGAAATCTCTCTTAATAATCATATCACTCGCTGGTTGCTATGGCGACTCATCTCAATAAATCTATAATTTGAATATTATTTATTAGTTTTAATAATTATATTTTATTACTTTTTTTTTCTTTTTATAGAAATACATTTTTTGCTATTACTCTTAACATTTTGTTTTAACGTGCCAATTTAGTATTTATTACTGGGGAGTGTTAATTCATTACAGTCCTGTTAAAATTTCAATACAATTATTCGTCATCATTAGAAGATTCACAATTTGACAATTAGCTGTCAAACGGTATTTGCCATATAGTAGCAAAAATCTCATAGAAAAAGCACTTTCAATTTTTCCAGAATACCTAGTAAGAGTGGAATGACTTAGTATATCTATGTCAACTAGAATGTTAGTCCAATGCTGTACCAGCAGAGTCGTTACACATACAAAACCCAAAAACAAAAATGTGTCTATTCTCTGCTATTTTTATTAGAAAGTAGACCTTATTTTTCAAGAAAATTAGATAATGTACACAATTGTAAATGTGCCTTTATATATTTATTGTACAAAAATGTATAACATTCTATCGTGACGCTTATGACACAATAACAAATAGTGCATACTTTAAAATATTCTCAAAGAATAACTTGAAAGTATTTTAATATTTAATAAACATTTGGCATCGATTGCATCAAAGTGAAATTTAATTAGGTATGCAGCAACAAATTTGTTGTTATTAAACGACATTTAGACAAACAACGAAACGGGAAATAATAAGGTTTACTTAATTGTGGAATGCAATTTTAGCAGATAATAACTAA
Organism: Panorpa germanica; assembly: GCA_963678705.1. Lineage (NCBI taxonomy): Eukaryota > Metazoa > Arthropoda > Insecta > Mecoptera > Panorpidae > Panorpa > Panorpa germanica. The sequence continues at coordinate 1,943,675 of OY783205.1, read as the reverse complement.
AATTACAAAATATTGCAAACTCATTATCATTAATGTCAACGGTAAGTTATTAGCGACTGTCACCAGGTTAATGATAGAAACCGTTGCGTTGGGCTTTCAATGTCGAACTTATTAAGATACTATCACTTTGGGCCTTATTCTCTTTGTCACTTTCAAGCGGTATTCAAATTTCGTCGTTGAATTTAAATGTTTGTGTTAAAGTGGATGGATTTTGCGTAAACGTAAAAAAAGTTAGTAGTCCATGTATAATAGATAGTGAGGTTATGTAGTCTGTCAATTTCAAAATGTATTTATACTTTATTTAGAAAAAAGCTACGAGCTGTACTAACAGAATTAAGATTTTTGAATGGTCCTTTTAATAAGTCAGATCTGGCTCTCAAAAGATAATTTAGATTCGCCAAGTATGTAGCAAATATAATTATTTTTTAGGTTACAGAGTTTAATGACAGGTCTCGCTGGATTCGCATAACATAAGTATAATGTAATACAGCGTTCAGTCTAAAACGTAATAGAAGGCACCTAAGTTTATTTGGCATAAATGGGCTTGTGTCCTATGTCTTAATTTCTGTAAAAGTGTACTATATATGGCTAAAGTGGGTTACTAGAACCTCAAATGTTCAATTATTTTTTAATGACTCCTTATATGTTAAGAGATATTAACAATTAAAAAAGTCATTTTGTCTCTTTAATTATTAAAGGGATTCAACGTTGTACACATTCCAAGTGCATGTGACATCACAATCCTTGTGTAAGGTTACCAACCTTACAGCTCATAAATCTCTGCTATATGTATTTATATATCAAAATATCAAATATTATTTACAGCTATTTCAAGGAACAATCAAATTTCAATATTATGTATTTTTTCCGCATTTGTTTCTGAACGATTCATTTGAGGTTATGTACATTATCTTAAGTCTATTTTAGACTTTGAGGGTTGGTAATCTTACTTAACAAACAAACGATATCACATGACGTCATTACATTACCCCAAACTGTGTTTCATAATAACTTGATCGGCATCTCATCTGGATTTGCTTTCATGTCAAATCTGTCAAAACCAACCACATTCATTATATGAGAAGAGAGATGGAGAACCAACCACATTCATTATGCGAGAAGAGAGATGGAGATACTATTGAAGAGAGATGGAGATACTGAACTATTGAACACGTGCAGTCAATTCACGTGTAAATAAAATGGGCAACATGGCGACGGATATTACGCATCGGTGCGTTCATATCAGACGCATTTATGTGATATTTATCCACGTGTGACGTCACCGGTACGATACGCCCGTTCTCATTTTGAGAAAAACCTTTTGATATAAATTGTGAGCAACTTTAAATTATTCAAAACTGATTTCCATAATTTAATTGTCTCAGTGACCAAATAATCTTAAACTAAATAAACCCTAAAAGTATTATATTGTATATACAGTGTGTCCCAATATTCAATGATAAGCGGGAACCAGAGGGTGGTCCTGCTCATGACTACACGAGAAAAAATGAAAAAAAACATTTATCTCATTTTGTTTAGGAATTAGAAAAAAAAAAATATATTTTCGAAAATTGAAACACCTTAAGATGTTTTTAACTACCATGACCACAATTTTTCAAATATTTCTGATTTTTGTATCGGCAACCTAAATAGCACTGCTATCCACCACAAACATTAACGATCCCATTCCTGGGAACTAGAGCGTCTAATGAAAGATTAGAACCCTTTTCTCTTCTAGTGAGTTGCGGTCTGGGGCATTCATTAGATAACAATCAATAGAGTTACATCTAAATTTAGATTGTACATACTTTCTATATTTGTTAGTAAATAATATTGTATTAATATTATCAACAGCTCATGATTTGTAATTACTAAATTCTAATTCAGTTGTGAATTCGTTTTCAGAGATCGATTTTATACATATACTAGAGTTTACCCCGTCGCAAGCAACAACTGTCTTTTCTATGTAAATTGAATTTCATTAAAATTTTGATTCCATTTTTAAATTAAAATATTAAACTCGTTCCATATTTATTTTACATATAAAAACAAATAATTTTTCATATAAACTGACTAAAAAAATATACTTCTTCCAATTTGTTCATTATTTGACCAACGTTTTTTCAAAATTTGGGATTCTTTTTTCGATTTGTAAATTAGGTACCAAAGTTAGCCCATATATAAAATTTCAACTTTCTAGCACAATTTTTATCCTCGGCAAAAACCGCACCTGTGTCCCCAAATAAAATTTTTGATTTTTAAATTCTTTTTGTTTAATAACATATTATATTAATAAGTAATCCAAAATTTGAGTTTTCTCCAGTTAACTACCGGGCCCTTTAATTTTCTTACCGCCCTCTTTTCCAATTTTTCAAATTCTAATTTACAAAAAATGTTAGCATTGAACACGTAAGTAAAAATATTTTTTTTAGTTTTCCAAAATTACGGGTTTCCAGAAAATTCAGGAAAAAATCCGAGGACGCCAAAAGTCTAAGAATTTTCTTCTATACGAAATAGGAAATTTTCAAGCCACCATACGAATCGCACGAATAAATTTGCACTTGGAACATTATAATATAGGAAGGATAGTATAGGAAATATAATAAGTAATCTTATTTATATTTCGATTTATATGACTTTATTTATATGATTTATTATGAACTTTAAATTGAAATATTGTTATAGCTTTGACGTTTAATACTGCATCTCTTTTGCACTTCTCTTGCTAACATTGATAGTAAAGGTTGTGAAATAGTAGTTCAGAAGAAGGTATGGAACGAATGACATCGACTAGTCAATTATTTTTTATAAATTTATACCACCTTAATCATTAAAGGGAAAAAGATGCTATTTCAATCGATAATAATTTCTATAATAATGCGAATTGAGTAAAAATATTTTGATACAGTGCAGTTTTATATAAATTTACTCTTGCTTCACAACCCAATTATTCCTGACATAATGATAAAAGGATATTTGCCAACTAAACGTAACTTTGGTGTTTACTCGATAATAGAACATGGCGTTGTTTTTGTTCAATGAAAGTTAACGTTAAATTGTTTGAATTAAATCTATTATAACATTTATAACTAAATCACTTGACATTTCCTGTGTTGCTTTGTGTTGGTGCAACACTTGTACACAACATGTATTGGACATCATGGGCCCCTGGCAAACAGCCAATCAAAAACACAGGCTATGTATGCCATAAGTGTTCTTTTGTTTATTACACATTACGCAGTCAAGGTCAGGGTCAACGATTGCCGACCATCCTGCTGACAACACCTGCGACGCATGCACAACTTGGTGGACCATGATGTTTATTGCGTTACTAGCTGGCTAATTGCTTTATTTTATAGGTACTTCATTAATTATACAGGTAAACATTGTAAATTAACGATTTCAATGTAACGTTCAGGGTCAATTGGTGTCTATGACAATATTTTGCATCGCACAAAGACGCCCGAATATAAAGGGTACCTTTTTAACAAAAAAAATGAAATAAATTCATAAGAGCACGAGTTAAAGTTATAAATTTCTTTTACGTAATATTTATGTTGTTATCTTAGTAGTTGATAAAAGCAATTTTATTTATTTTTTGTTTTATATCACGACATTATGTTCAAACTTGATGGGTTCGCACAACAGCTGCTATCGCTGTGACGTTTATTCTGCATCACTTTTGCACTTTTCTTGTTTAACAGTGATAGCAAATGGTAGTGGGGAAGAATGTAAGCAGAAAATTATGTCAAGAGCACTTTTTGTAAATGTTTACATATTTAATTTTTAAAGAGATGAAATTGACTATTTCAATCGTTAATAACGTCTATAATATTGTGAATTGAATCAAAATAATTGGATATTTGAAGTTTTGATAGCCAACTTTATCAATTTATGTACATTGTAGTTTTATATAATTTTAGTTAAAGTTCACAGCTAATTCTCCCTCGAAGAACATTATTTGCAATAATGTTCGCTACATTTACACAAAATAAATATCTTATGATCTTCAAATTGGTGTCGTGGAGAAGAAGGCCCGCTCAACCATATAGTCTTAGACTGCACAGATAGGAACAGACAAAAAGAAACATTACTTATAGAGTAAGATCACAGCAGTAACATATATAAAAAGTTTGCTACTATGACGGAGTAAATACTTGTAAACTAGTACTATGCTTGTAAATTGACGTAGGTGTGGGACCTCTGGGAACTTGTTCTATTAGTGTCATCAGTAGGGCCTAGATTTTATCTGCAAGCGGCGTAATGATACACAATACCATAGATACGCTAGATCACTCACATTATTAATTTTTATTTACATATTTTAATGAGATATTCTAGAATTCAGAAATTTGAAAAATCGAATTATTTTCATATTTTAAACATTTAGGAAGATGTCTCCCCAAAAGGATATTTCTAAATTTGAATTATTTGCGGAGTTATAGCTATTTTATTGACGCGGCTACTAAACCCACCAGGTCCATTCATTTAGTGCAAATGGTAAAAACCATGAAAATCCCCCTCTGACTGACGAAGTATTGGACGTAATAAAGCCAATCTATGAAAATTTGTCTCCAGGCACCTTATTACATCGATGTCTGGGCTCAGAAACTTGGAATAACAATGAATCTTTAAATTCATTGATAGGACTTTTGCACCAAAACATATACATGCGTGAACACGAACAATTGAAACTGCTAATTATATGATACTTTGCATTTTTATTGAAGGCTTCATACCCATTTTAAAAATGATTACTTTCATGGGAATCACAATTGGTTCGGAAGATCATGCGTTCGCTGTCAGTCGGGAAATCCGAGCTTCTAATGCTCCAAAGGAAACTAAGACTGCTCGTCTGGCAGAAAAACCTAATGTACATTTTGAAGTAGAAGAAAGTCCATTGTATGAAGCAGGAATCGTCGATAAGAAAATGTAACGTAGCTATAGAAGTATGGGTTACACTGCCTGAAACTTTACTCAAAACGAAATTGTTCACGAAAAACGCGTTTTTCTCGAAACTATTTTTTTCAACACGGTTGACATGATATCTCAAGTTCTGACGAACCGATTTACTTGAAATTTCATATGGACTTTCTTTATATATCACTCTATAGCCTCTAGCAGAATTAAGTCAAAATTTTGATTCTTACTATTTAAAAAACAGGTAAAAGATCGACCTTATTTCAAACAGTCACCATTTATGAGATATATTCATAGAGGTTATACCGATATCCTTACTAATTAAGAATCTTTTTCATTTGTATTTTGTTTCAGATGACTAAAACGATTGAAATCGCATCAAACAGGACACGCCTTTCTTTTTCCATTCCATTCACCAGCCTGTAACTTTGTAAATGTTGAATATTTCTTTTTTAATAATTTTTTGTGTTTCTTTAAAACGTTAATAAATAAATGGTAAAGATATTTATTGGGTTTTTGTTATCGAGCTTGATAGCTGAAACGTCCTAAATTCGTGCCTCGACCAGAATACTGCCTTTAAGGTGCAACGTTCAGTTAAATCAGTGTTGTTATTGTTGTTACATATTAGTATCATGTATTATTTATCATAGGGGTTTGTTTGTATAAACTAATAATTGTTTATAACAATAGGAATTTGTTATTAAATTACTTAAAGAATTGTTTATGAAAACGTATTTATTTTGCTTATGCAGTGACGAACTACAAAGTTTTTAAGGGGCCACATGTGACATGAAATCTCGGATTACTAGTTAATAGTACCGCTTCGCCAAAAAGACACTATGAACACTGGAATATGTTGGGCTCATGCTCGCGATTTCCAATTCCCGACCGAACCATACATGGCTAACATCACCTAACAAACAAGCGCCGCGAGCCTCACATGTTAGTTAAAATAATTTTTAAATGAAAATAACAAAATTAATTTTTACAGTCATGTGACCTTTTTTTATTTCATTTATTTAAATAGGCCGACCTATTTGTAATGCTAATTCCTTTCACCGACGACTTCCTACTATGTTGTTAACTTTATGGCATCATATATGTACACTACATTACTGCCTTCTAAATTTATGATTATGTATGTACATAATGATTCTGTTAACATCGCCTTTTTGATTACGGGATTGAGATTTAAAAGCCCAAAAAACCATCAACAACAAAAAACAACTTGATAACGACCAAATCCAAAACATATAACTTCGGTCTGGAATTCGAACCCAAAGACACAGCTATCTAGCGTCAAGCATTAAGGTTCATGCACACAGTGTCGTCAAAAATAAAAAATAATATAACAATGTTTTATTTTAATACAAAACCTGCATAAATATATATTTTAGAAGAAGAAGAAGTAGTGACGTTAAAAGGTGAATATGAATTAAAATTGATGATTTTATGACAACCAGTTAAAGTTTAACAACAAATGTCATCAAAATGAAAATCACGTAATGTGAAACCATGACAAATTCCGGTATTTCCATACTATTCAAATAGCAGTGACATTCAAAAGAAGAAGAGGCGCTGCATTGCATGTTGAATATTCATGCCATCCGAGTCTTTTGTTTACATATTTTGCATTTGTTGTGCCGTCAGTATCGAAGGTCAAACAATATACCAGAAATTCGAATATGTCAACGGTTTACCCCGTTACAAGACAATGTATTTGTATTTAATTATATCCATAATGTTTATGTTGGAGATACGTGTAAATGTTATGCCCGTGTAGAATTTATTCTCCAGATGTTGTAAGGATTCCGATCAGTACAATGTAAAGATAATGAAACGGTTCTAGTCGAAAAGGTAACGCAGTTGCCTGACAGGAGCCTCACCGGGTTCTAGTCGGGTAAAATTTAGCGCGGGCGCCTATGGAAAAACCTAAGAATAGGATGTTTTAAGGGCATTCAAACGTTGCATGTTACTCACCTTACAGAAATATTATGCAGTTCTATTTGTATTAAACATTTAAATAAATTTGGTATAAATAAATGATTGTTTATATTAAATAGAATGCCGTCTATTGTATAGTTATATAGTTTTATATTTATATCGCCTTACATGACATCTAAACATATAAGAAAATAGATATGCAACTAAAACATTGTATTAGGCGATGTATCATTTATATATCAAGATAATAATAAAGTATTACTTTGTCGGGTGAAACAAACAGTCCATTCATTATGATTACCCGATTGGGCTAACCTTACCAGAACCTGACTAAGTCCTAATTTCTTCTCAGTGCCTGACAAGACTCTAATAAGGCAACTTCTGACGGATGCTGGTCTGGTCCTTATGTATCTCGGGCAACATGTGTCAGTTGTGTCTCGGGTGTGCGTTTAACATTTCTAAAAGATGGAACGACAGACGATGTGCCATCTGTTGCTTTCTATTTGAAGTACTACTTTGGCACTAGAAACACAGACATATTGACTGACAAATAGGAGCCTATTTTGTCGATTACAATTTTTCAAAGGTCTATATTTTCTAACCTAAGCTATGTAAGTTTACAAAAAACTATCAGAAGACCTTGAATAAAGAGCAAAATGGATCCAATACTTTGGAACTGTCATAAGTAGCCTAATTATTAAATTATAGACCTTTGAAAATCGTCAGAAGTTAACAGACGTCAGGTAAGCAGTTACAAAATAGACCCCCTAGTGTCAAACGTCTGTTGTAAGAAATCATTGTCAGATCATTTCATCGATATTTTGAGTACTATATTCCGTAACCGTATTATTAGTTGCTTTGGACACGTTATACGGTAAACCGTAGTTGCGATTGGATCTTGTTGGAATATTCTTTATCAGGACAAGTTACAATTCACAAAACAATTGACGCACTTAAGTACAATGAGCTATTCGTCAAATAGAACCGCAAACAAACGACAATGTACTGCTAAATTAGACTAAGGTCTGTCGCAATGGGGTTGTGTCCTCATTTTTAGTGGTCGATTTTTCAATTGTTGATTGAAATTGATGTTAATAAATGTATATTGGCGTGTCTATTTTATTAAATATCTAAATATTGACGGAGATATAGCAATTAAAAGTTTGAATTATAGTTTTAGCGCTAGAAATGGTCACCCATATTTGTATGACTTGAAATGCATTTTAACGTCAGTTACTTGTTGAGTAGGTCAGTGCAGTGGTAATGTTTCTTAGCTGTTGGTAGTCAAATAATCAAGTCAAATCAAAGAATAATAAGTTTTTATTTTATTTAACCCTGCTAAGGCAGAGATAATATTGAAATTTGATTGTTCCTTGAAATAGCTGTAAATAATATTTGATATTTTGATATATAAATACATATAGCAGAGATTTATGAGCTGTAAGGTTGGTAACCTTACACAAGGATTGTGATGTCACATGTACTTGGAATGTGTACAACGTTGAATCCCTTTAATAATTAAAGAGACAAAATGACTTAACATATAAGGAGTTATTAAAAATAATTGAACATTTGAGGTTCTAGTAACCTACTTTATCAATATATAGTACACTTTTATAGAAATTAAGACATAGGACACAAGCCCATTCGGACGTAAATCGGCGGGTTGGATGAGCGGCTTCTATTATCAAAGCAAACCGACTGTGTATATCACAATGCATACCCCTTACCGATACGACAGTACTCCAAGCAACTTGAGTACTGCAGGTGGTGTATTAGAGTTGTTTTGCACTAACATAATTTATCATGAGAGCAAACTTTTACTTTAATTTTTATCGATACACCACTAGTATTAATGAGACTTTAGCATTTATTATATATCTGAGTTCTGGTTGTAGTAAGTGGTTTGTATAAACTGAAGCATGTTGAACATACTCGTTCACGAAGCGATGTCGCCGGACGGCTTTGTCGCTTGCAGTGTGAGAGGTCTCATTACATTTACAGAGTTCGGGTAGGTAAAGCGTAGTGCCGTGTATACGTCCGGCCGAAATTAGTCGAATTAAGACGATGAGCTATTGACTAGTTAACGTTATTTATTCCTCCCCTTCTTCTTCACTATCATTTGCCTGCTCTTACAATACTGTTAAACAAGGGAAGTGCAAAAGAGATGCAGAATTAAACGTCACAGCTATAGCCTGTTACGTCGACCCATAATGTTTCAATATATCAATGCAGAATTAAAAAATCGAATCCAATTTTAACCAAAAGATGACCTACTCCTTTTCACTTCAAAATCAATGACAGGTTTGCTTCAGATTAGTGTTACAAGAGGTAGATACATGATATTTACATATGGCAACACCAGAGTCTAGAAACATCATCGCGACGCAGCACATTAAATACAATAATTTTCAAATCCCACTATCACTTTGTTTGTAATTCAGTAATTGCAGTTCATACAATTATGGGTTAAGTTAGTACATCCCGTTTGAATTATTCATCGCCTATTCAATCCTATTTGGGTCCGTACACCGTCCAACGGACTAACCACCGGTACACCGTTGACAGATGACAGTTGACAGTTGACAGTTCATATCACTAACACTAATAGGCCGTCAAAACTTTCCAATTCAATGTTTATTCCGGTGCTGAATTTCAAATAGGATAACGTTCAATTACGTACAGGGTGATTAAATGCGCGATTAGTTAGGTAATGCGTCACGCGTTGGACACATTTTTGACAACTCATAATAAGATATTAACAATTAAAATGGTCCTTTTTGTCACTATAATTATTAAAGATGTAATCATTTATTTCTTATTTCAATAATGGCGCTACAGCAAGTAATAGCAGACATACTATCAACTACTGCTGCCACCTATTGATTGTTAGTTCAACGAGATTATATATGCTGTTAGAAAGAAACGTAAGAATATATGGAGAACCTTATAGACCTAACCTTATAGGCATAACGTAAAATCGAGATACACTAGTTTGTGAATATATTTTCATTCTATTTTAATAAGACTGTTATTTAAATGTCTCGATATTTAAGAAATATAAAACGCAACTCTTAACTATAGTCTACGAACGCATCGACAGTTATCAGGAAATTATTCTTCTGACGTCATGAAAGTAACTCTCTTTCGTTCTAAAGAAAATACAATCTCTGTTATACAATAAACTGTTTCAGTTGGGTGTATGGAAGGTATTTTGCATTAGCATACTTTATCATGGAAAAGTGTTTCTACTTGAATATTTATCAATACACCTCTGTATTAAAAAAGTACGTATTTCGTAAGTACTTAGGTAGATCAAAGTACCACCGTACGTTCTATACGCAGTCGTAAATTTCCATAGAAATATAAGAGTAGAATGCGCGAAGGGTATGGCCGCGTGTAAAAGGAAGCGATAAAGACAAAGAGAGAGATAGCTGCCGAGTGTCATATCTGTCTCTTTCTAACCGAATCGCTACTGCTGACTTGTTTGATTGGCGGTGGGGTAGAGGGTAAGCAAGCAAGCAGACGCAGTGCTCGGCTAGAAAGAGACACAGAGAACTTTCGACAGCTATCTCTCTCTTTGCCTTTATCGTAGTATCCTATCTCTTGTGCACTCTATTCTTATACCTCTATGTAAATTTCTCAATTCTCTGTGACAGATGGAATTTCGTACAAAATAACCGCGGTCCCCTTTCATGAACTTTTATCATAAACAGTAGATCGGTGAGGAGAAAAAACGATAAAAATATGCGAAACAACTCCGTATAAGTCGAAGGTCGGACGTGGTCTGTTACAGTGTGAGATCAGACTAAGACTACAACTCAAACGTCATTCTAATTAATAATATCTATTATTCTAATTAATAATTCACAGCATATCAAATTATTTGACATTTTTTAATTAAATTAAGAATAAATTAAAATCTCACGAATTTATCACTATATTTCGATTCAAGAAGAACATCAAATTCTATTCGAATCACACATAAATAAGAAGAGACAAAAAAACCTTTCACAGACTAGTGTTATTCTATTAATTGCAAATTAATAAAAGCGTTTTTATTTAGCTTATAAGAAAAGCTTTTTCAATTCATTTTTTTAAATAAAAATTACATTTTACATAATTCAAAAATATCTCTGAATTATATTGAGCAGATAGAAGATAAAAAATATTATTATGCACTACAGAAGATTCCATTTAGATTGTGTGTTAAAATTAGTAAGTATAAAGCTATAATAAAACCACTTTACTATATGGAACGGACACTAGGACATTAAGGGAAAAGCGATTGAATTTCATTGAGAATTTATGATGGGGTTTTTGAAAATGTACAGTGGAGAATAAAACATATGAGTATATGACAGATATTGAAAAATCTAATTGTTATGACATGTACAGGGAATGGACAAGAACGACTAATACACTTTTTCAAGAGAACCAAGAAGGATCAAAAATGCGAAAGCCAATGGCGAGATGGAAAAGACCAGTGGAGGAGAACCTGAAGAGGTTGGGAGTGGTGAATTGGTACAGGAAGGCGATATTAAAAAATGGAGAATAATCTTGAAGAGAGCCAAGGCTCTAAAAGAGTCGTAACATCAGGGTGACCATGCTGACAACAATATAACCAAACCCTATTTTTAGACTTATTTGCAAACTTTATAAGGAGGCGTCAATTTATCTTCTGAATTCACCCATTTTTTTCTACGGTAATCTATCTAATACAAGTTCTTTACTTAGGTAAATCTTTTTATTCCACCTGCTATTATCCATGAATAAATATCAATAAATTTCGAACTCACCCCTGCCACCAATGTTTGCGCGGCACTAGAACGGGTCCAAACGAGCCGAATCCAGGATACCCAAAGGCCAATCCAGTGTGGAAGAACTCATTATCTGGTGAAGGGAACTGAGGTACATGAGATTCCTCCATGTCTGATGAGTCCGAGCTGCCATAAGCGTCCAATTCATCACCTGAAAATATTTATAAATCATTCTTTAATATTTAAGTTCTAAAAATGAATTTAAAATGTGGCAACACTAGTGGGATAATTTTGGTAAAGGTAGGCCATGCATGGTTTTCCAAACTAAAATGGCCAGGACGACTAATGACAATGACCGCAAGACTAATAATGAATCATACTGAAGCTCCCAAACTTCTAGCAAGAAACAAGGCCATTACCAACACTAAGTGCGAATGTGGTGAAGAGGATGGCAGATCCTGACCACATTCTGTGGCAATGTAAAAATACAACAATAGCAAGAAATAGACTTCAAAGGGCTGCGCTGCAGATTTCGCAGACCCTTCCTGTTAACACCGCCTTTTTTATTGCCAGACCGAAATTTATAACGGCAGTGGCCATGAATAGATCATGAATAGCTGCCGAGATATAAAGTTTAAAAATAAATCAAAACATTATTAAGGACGATAAAAGGCTACGAGCCTAGGGAGCCCGAGAAATCATAAATAAAACACATTACATTTACATGTATGTTCTGATAGCATAAGTCGCATCATGGAATCACTTAGTTGTTACTTATTTTTAGATGTTAAAACGAATAATTAACAATAAAATCAATCTCAGTTCTATTGGCAAGAAATGGACTCCAACGGGCGGTGCTACAGACTTCGCAAACGCTTCCTGTTAACACTCCCTTTTTGATTGAGAAACCGAAATTTATAACTGCAGTAGCCATGAATAGATCATTCTTGTTGTCTGGATATAACGTATAAGAAGAAGCAGAACAATATTAGGGGCGATAAAAGGCTACGTGCCTAGGAAGCCCGAGAAACTGTATTAAAAAAGAAAAAAATCTCAGTTCTAAAATTCGATGGTATACTTCTAAACTATTTTGAAATAACGAAGATATTTCAGTTTAAGGCAAAGATAAGGAAACAAAACACGTAAAGAATGTGTTACTTTGAAGTTGCACCCCACACCCTATTGCGATCCTATTACATATTCCATTACGAAAGCGTGGTGCGGCTCCTCCAACACTCCAAATTAATAAATGTGCACAACTGCGCATCAAATGAGGTTAAAGGTTATGAAGTCTACGCTGTGTAGATACTCTGCAATATATTGTGCTGCCTATAATTATTTCTATCAACCGAAATCAACTCGCGTCTAAATATATACCTGAATATAATCTAAATATAAAACGCACCTGAGTGGTGCTGGCGCATGTCAAACGGTAGTTCGCCTATCGAGAATTCAGTCGCTGCGACACGTTTTTTAAGAACGGACGGGTATTTTGTATACAAGAATTTTAGACACATTAATCCAAACAGAAGAGGTGACACAGTCCTGAACTATGGACCCATCTTCTCGATTAAAAGAGTGCCGCGGAGGTTAAACTTTAACATTTAGATGACATGATTTTCAAAAAGTAATTTGCCAATGTCTGTTCTTCAATTACCAATAAAATGCAGTCTTAATAGGCGTCTTTGTCTTTTTTAGTCGACTTTTAGTATGACGTCTTTAAAAAGAAACATAAATGTTCAGGCTTTTCTATATCAATTTACGATTTGGTTTCCTGGCTAAAAATTCATAACCATAATGTTGCAGTAAAGGAATCACAATTGCTAACATGCCGTAAGCTAATTACAGGTTCATTTTATGCTTCAGTAAGGCCTACGTCACACTACGGAATAAACCTCAGCGTGGCTTTGTAACACTTGGAATCATCTGAACACAATAATATTTTCTGTGGAAGGCTACAGAATTCATGCGACACATAGCGGTTTTTCCTTATCGCAGGACATCTCTTTGTATGCACAACACAATATGTTTTGATATTTTGTTTTGACGGTGCATTTCTTTGAACATGTATGGCAACAAAACAAGATATGTAAATATAACAGTATATATTCAGCTTATCACTTTAATCACAGTGTGTGCTAGGTATGCTGTAGTATACAGTATTAACACCACGCAGAAAGGACCACTCAAAATTATTCCGTAGTGTGGCCTAGGCCTAAGTTGAGAGATGCGAATCAGTCTTTGATGAGCGGTGTGTTAGTACGACTAAATTCTATTTAAAAAATATGGTGCTAATTTAAAATAACTCACCCAAAGGTTCTCTATCTCTCTCGGTTATTGCCTCAACATCCCTTCCAACATCTCGTGAAGGAATCTGTGGTGCAAATTCTCTAGGAGGCCAGTACGTGGCATGGTTTCCTATTCTAACGTCCTTGTGCCAATCTGCAAATTGCTCCTCGAATTGTGCATTGCTGTAATTAAAATATATTATGATCAGAACGTGTTCTTAGTGCTTTAATTGCCTTTCAATTAGGAAACAATTTATTATTAGTAATTAGACAGCTCTATCATCCTTGCTTAAATGTTGAGCACATGTCAGACAAAGGACCAATCAAAATTATCTCACCAATGGGTACTATGATATTTTGATAATATTAATTGATAGTAAAAAATTCTTACTCGCAAGAAATATACAGGGTGTCCCAAAATTCAACGATAAGCCGGCACCAGAAGGTGGTCCTGCTCATGACTACACAAGAAAAAAAGAAAAAAAGTTTTTATCTCATTTTTTAAAAAGAAATTTTTTTTTCGAAATTCGAAACACCTTAAGATGTTTTTAACTACCATGACCACAGCATTCTGGGCGTTTTAATGGTTGTGATGGATAGCAGTGCTATTTAGGTTGCCGATGTAAAATTTTTTTCTTCTTTTTTTCTTGTGTAGTCCTGAGCAGGACCACCTTCTGGTGCCGGCTTATCGTTGAATTTTGGGACACCCTGTATATAGAAAAATGACTCTCCTTATAAACTATGGAAAATTCGCATGGAGCTGCGTGTTCGAGGGAATTAAATACACTTCTGACATTTTATTAATATTAGTTAGTCTGTTATATCTTCTTATTTGAATTTTCTGAAATTTCTAATTTTAAAAGGAAGTGGCTCTTCCATAGTGCCAGTATAAGGGATCAATATTTTTAGTTAAGCTGAAGAACAAGACAGTAGAAGGAACCGGGAGAAGAAGGAATTAGGAGGGTAAAGTCAAAAATAATAATAAAGATAATAAACACAAAAAAGAGAAGGCTACGGAAGGAACAACAAAGAAAAGGACAGGAAATTTTTAGATTTCTTGGATTAATTAAGTTTTGGACTAGTAAACAACTAAAAATGAAACAGATAAGGAAAATAGAATACAGCAAGGTGTCAAGGGAATATTGGCATCAGGTCAGCTGAGTGAATTATAATCTAGAATATTTTAGTAAATGAAACCACTCTGGTTTTTATTAAGAAATCGAATTACTTTGTATAACCACGTCTTAATTTCTATAAAACTTTACAGCTATAAAACTGGAACCTCAAATCTATAATTATTTTTCAATAACTCGTTATATTTTTAGTTCTCGTTATATTTAAATAGTCATTTTGTTTCTTTAATAGTTAAAGAAAAAATAGTATTGTGAAAAAATAATATATGTATTGTGACACAACACATGCAAACAACACAAGAGTCGGCTTGCTTTGAGAGTTCTAGCCACTCAACGGAACCGCCGGTTTACGCCCGAATTCGCCGTCGCTTTAATACGCTTGCAGTGTGCAAAAGGTCTTACGCGACAAAATTGATATTCACATTTAAAATAACTATATTTTCCAATTGTTCAATAGTTTTAAAAGTAATATTCACTTGTAGAAAATATATACTTTCAAATTTAATTTATGTAATTTGTTAAACACAGTTCAGTTTTACTCGCATCTGGGACGCTAATTTAGAAGCCGGTATATTATATTATTTTGTTAGTTTGCGGGACTTCACATTTAAGTCGCGCTCGTTGTTTGCCGTATACGCAGTTCTCATGAAGTCGAATTCGTGTAGAGTTCGCAATGAATTTAAAGAGCGAATTTGAGTTAAAAATAAATTCGTTATTGATTCATTAAAGGATCTTACTTCTGTGTTATTCTAAGTTTTATTGGGTGTAGAAAGAAATAAATATAAATATCAAGCAATAATTTACACTAATATTCTAGAATTTTCATGAAACTTTAAAAGAACGCTATGTTTAATTATTTTCTAAATACATTCGCTACAAAAGTTATCGGTAATTAACTCCTAAGATAAAAATAGGACCACATTAATTAATTATAATTACACTTTACAGATCTTTTGTATACTTAATTTTAAGATAACTAAAATATGAATAATTTTTTGTTAATAATTAAAAATAATATTCTTGAACTTTAACCTAAATACTTGTAATTTACAAAAACTAAATATATTAATTATCATAATTATAAACTAAAATACGAACCTGAACGCAGCCAAAACACATAAAACGACACTTAAAATGCGAAACATTGTCGCTAAACAAACACTTGTTTTATTTGGTATTGTTTCAAAACACTGTTTTAAGCAACAAGTCACTTGTCAGATAATTAGAATATTGTGTTCAGTCCTGCTCGACCTACGTCGATGCTGCTACTGGCTGCTTCTAGTCTCTTCTTCGCCTTTTACCAACGTTTATCAAATTTGCCCCCGTTTATTACTAAGAGGTCTCTTTCCGATGTCAAGGCTAATAATATGTAATCCAGTGGCAACGAACTCTACCGTCACGGGCTTTTAACCGTTTAAATGTTTCTTAATTAATGCATGATATAATACACGAAAGTTTATCTGAAATATTCATAAGAATACTGGTTATTTTTCAATCACAGTGGAAACTGTGTGTTATATCGAAAATGCGCTGATAATATTTTCTAAAATAATATATCTAAATCTATGTCCTAAAATTAAAAAAATATTATTGTTAATATCTCATTGAACTAGAAAAGATAGAAATTGAAAACTTTTTATTTGGTTTTCCGTTAATTAAAGTTAATTGAAGGTTCAGAGTTATGTCTATTGGATAACAGTTTCTTAAAATAAAATGGTGAAGTAATGCTAAGCTCCCAATTACTTTCAAATCAAATCCAACATGTCATATAGGCGTCGTTTGTGCCGATGTTGTACTAAGTTTATTATTAAGACATCAAATGTCCAATTCTGGTACTTTTTGATAAGTTACTACTGCTTACGCAGTAGTAAGCAGGTAAGCAGGTAAGCAGTAGTAAGCTGTACACCTGGTTCGTTAAAGTTTACTTGTAAAAAGTATTTGTGTAATAATTAATTCTATTGAAAATATTATTAAAATTCGAATATTGTACGAGTAGTAATTAATGATAAATAATTAAACTGGTTATTGATTTTTAAAATGCTTTTTCTAACAAATCTGTACTGAATATTCTAAAGAACAGCATATTCTAAATAGCAGGCAACAAGTAGTAAAATTTTAGCTTCGTAGCGTTTTTTATTTTTTCGCTGCTTTATCATATGTCTGTACTTGCAATCTTAAAAATTTACGGAAATTCTTTTGAATTCCATGTACTGCAGTCTCTGAAGAGATCTCTGATCAGGGTACTATCAGTTAGTGTAAGGCATGGTCGCTTTAGGCGCCCTCAGTCCGCCATTTTTGGAATAGTGAACTAAAATGCTCGGCAACTCAACATTTGAAGGGAATGAAGGGTGAAGGGAGTGCATTAAAACATAATATTTATAAATATACATAAATATATATTAATATTGTAGTTTTATTTTGTGTTATGCTTTGTATCACTGTGTATACAATTATTTGCATTTGTTTAGTACTATACAAAAATATTATGTTTTAATATGTGGTATCACTGAACTGCACTGAACTTTAGCTCAGTGCACTCCCTTCACCCTTCATTCCCTTCAAATGTTGAGTCGCAGAGCCTTTTAGTTCACTATTCCAAAAATGGCGACTGATGACGCCTAAAGCGACCATGCTGAATACATTGATGAATTGTACACTAACTGAGAGTACTCTGTCTCTGATAATTTGAACTATATAATCGAGACAAAATGTTGCTCACAACTGCAACCGTCCTGTCGGAATGATTCGTGTCGGTACGCGTTCGGTACGCCGCTCGACTTTGCGGTCATTGAATGATATATTCATGAACAAATAAAAACTGACAACACAAAGTATGTTACGAAGATCCGAATAATTTGCAGTTGCTGCAGACATAGACGTCTGACATAATGTATCAACCAGTCTTCATCATAATGCACACGAGTACCATCATTTAACAATATGGATAACATAGATCATGTACGGGTTCATTTGTTATTTAATTTGAATTATGAAATGCTACAGAAAACATGCAATTGTCTTGCTATATTAGGAATCGTGTTGTTTCAGTTAGAATGCAGAAGGTTTTCGTTCCACAATTTTAATAAACACCAAGCCCACGCCCGAATAGCTACTGTGAAGTATTTGTTCTGTTTGTTTTTAATTGAACACACATTTCAAATAACTGCATGCATTTCAGTGAAGGAATATGTGGTCAATTCTGTTGTCATTTTGCTTTTGAAGGCTGAATACGGCAAGTTACTTAAAAAAGGTGATAATCTTTTCTGTTTAATGTAGGTGTGTTGATTTCTAATATTTTGTGCTTTTGATGATTTAGGTGTCCATCTTAAAAAACGAGCAAGTGAAAACGGTATTTTAAATATCTTTCTTAACAAAAATTCGACTTATGCAAAAAAACCTATGTTGGTTGAGAGGTATGGTGGTGTGTGTTTGGAACTGACAAACGCAAAATCACCCAATGGCCAAGGCACACCATTGAAATAGTCAAGCATGGTGCAGTAACAATAATGCTTAACAGAGAATAGGGAGTGTTTTCACACAGTGGTGTAGTGACTGTTAGCGATATTTCGATATAATCGTATGTAAAACGATGTTTTTATCGCTACCAGCATGTTAAGGAGGTATAGGACGTTAACGTAAATGATGCAAACGTCGTGAAATTTGGAGGGTCGATACAAATAGTTAAAATACATGCTGTCTCAAAATTTTAGAGACCTAGGGTTCATAGTTTTCTTTTTATACATGATTAAAAATAGTCATTTTCCATACAAATGATAATTTTTAGCCCAATTTCACCACATAATATAACTTTTAATTATAAAAAAATAGTGATACGGCTTTCAAAAACTAGGTGTATATAAAATAATCTTTTCTGTAACTATTGCAAAAAGGAAATTACCAAAAGGATACCTATATACGAAAATATTTAAATAAAACCTTTAAGAAACAGTAAATGTAGGTTATAAGCCGCCAACGTTACAAATGCCAATTTGATCGGGAAATTAAAAATCGGAATAAATGTTATGTAAAATATTTACAATTTATTGGTCAAAGAACCAAATCACGTAGCCGTCAACACACGTAAATTTGCAGCGTTGCAAAATTTATTATTCCTTTTTCAAAATATTTAATTTGTATTTAAATTGAATTAATATAAATTTGATATTAATTATAGGTAATTTTTAATTTATTAAACTATTATATGCATAAAAAATCATTTTAACTAGTAAAAAGCAGTTTAATAGGGAATTGAAAAATTCATTTTCAAAGATACAGTCCCAATATTTGCTCGTCCCTCATGTACTTCGTATTTTGCATTTCGTATTACCGAGAGATAAACTTTTTGCATTGACGGTACGTCCTGTACCTCCTTAAATATTCACTTTAATTATAATTATCTCGCTTCACAGCAGATACAAGAAAGGGTGATATCCATTCCACCTGGACGACTCGCTGTCTACGACATTCATCATATAACTGTCAATAGAGTTACATCTAGTCTTGCATTGTTTGCAATTTGTTAATAAATAATATTGAGCCAATATTATAAATGCCTTATGATTTGTAATTAGCAAATCCGTATTAATCCTGAGAGGACTATGGATCATGGATCAAGTCGGGTACATCAAAATTCACCAAAAGGTCATGCTGCCGTTGAAATGGGTCTTGCAGCAATACGGCGATTCGAAAGATACAAGTAGATAGCAAAATCATTCTTTAAGTCGAAGAATTTTGATGTTATGCAGTGAGCAGGGGCGGTCTTAGCCATTGCGAGGCCCCGGGCAGCAGATCCTTGAGACGCCACAGGCGGCAGAACTTTGCGTGGCACTTGTTCTTTGTATAATTTATGTAAATTGTAAGTAAGAATTTTTTTTGATGATAATTGACGAGAAATAAAATTTTATATTGGAAGTGTTATAAAAGTTAACAAGCACAAAGACGACAAATATTATAATGATGATAAACTAAGGTACATGAATGCCTTAAAAAATATACGCAGTGATTCTAGTGAAATTTCTAAAAAGATTCGGATACATATATATTAATGAATTTTTCTACTTGAGTTGTTGCGCGAGAATGCGAGGCCCCGGGCAATTGCCACGCCTGCCACCCCCTTAGGTCGCCTCTGGCAGTGGGCACTACTGTTTTTTCACTTAAATAGCATTGATAATCTTTGGAAAGACGTAAACATTACGCTTCTTGTGCAGTAAAACCGAAGAACACCGAATATTTTGTGCTCAACGTGAACGGATTCTCCCGCCGACTCAGCATCCTAGTTTACCTTGATCAGCACAGATCTAAAGTTGTAATGCAGAATCATCGGTATACAGCAAAATAATTAGTCTTAATTAACATAATTAACAGTACGACTTACTAATAGCCGATTTTTCAATAGTCAACTAAACTTCAGTTATGCCACAACTGAAGTTGAACCCAAAAAATGAATTTTTCAATTCAACTTTTATCCAAGACCGACTTTCGCAGTTCACTTACGAAAAATGTAACCTGTAAATGGAACAAAATATTATAATTACTACATTTTTAAAATAAATATCATTTGTTTATTGAATCTGTTGAAAAGAGATAAGATTTTAACTTCCTGTTTGTAGTAAATTAAATTTCAAGGAAGAAGATAAACCGTATTGCCAGGTTTCTCTCAAATCTCTCAATTAAAAGTCAGTAATGATATTTCATTTTAATATTCAATTTTAATCGAATATGTATATTGAATGTCACGTCTCTTAACCGATCTGTATGTGTCACAGTTCTAAAGTTGATTCTACAAATTTGTGTGTCCAATGTCCCGTGCTAAGCTCTTAAGTCGAAGTCTCCGTGTGCAAGCGTTGCCCGAACTATGTAAGTCCCGCAGACACGTGTCCTGCATCCATGATGAATGGACACCTTTGTTGCCATACCGGGGGTATTCACGGGGCTAGATAGCCTTAACAGAGTAGCAGTTGATTAAAGACCACCGCACACGAGTAGACTGAATGTAAACTAGCTGAGCAACGGTTTCCAACGAAAGCGAAAAACGAGCCATGTCGAGCCGTATTTCGTGACTCTATAGAATATTTTTAACAATAGCATAATAGGAGATTTTATTGTGTCGTATTTGTGTGTATGTATGTATTTAAATACTTTTGAATAGTATTTGTGCACATCTCTGTTCATGATGTCACCATCAAAAGCATGCCCTGCGACATCGAAACACACTCGCCCAAAACGTACTCAAAATCAGTTTGAAATCAGTTTTTTTTCATCGTTACTAACGTTTTCTTACTAAAAAGATGGTTCCATTCTCATTCCGTTCGGGCAGATTCGGGGCTAAGGTTTGCAATGAGTCGCCTCGTATGCGGAGGGCCTAAGGGTAAACTTTCACAGAGACGTACCAGATGGGTTGTAAACGTGGAAGGAAAGGAAGACCTACGATGCGGACCTTTGAACGTGAAGTATCGGATTATCCAGGTCTGTGAAACGTAGAACAAGACCACATAAGGTAATAAGATAAGGTTTGGACAGGTCCAGAGTTTTATCAGGGTTGTACTGACAATATTAGATCCAAATATCGCTAACATTAATTCTACTATTCCATATCATTTTACTATTTCCATACTAAAATCAATAACGATCTAAAAGAGCATTCGTTAAAAATCTAATTGAATAAATAATGAATGGTGTTAATGCACCAGCAAACACTGTAGAAATGTTAAATTCGTAATTCATATAAAGAACAACTGACCGCCCCTCTCCCCGACACCCTGGCACACCGCTACATAAGATGAAGCAAGTATCAACATGTTTACAGATAGCCTCTCCTATTTGCAAAAGAAATTCATTGCAAACAACGCAATTTTTTAATCACTTAGCTAAAAAAACATTTATGTACATAGAAAGTACAGTTAACCGTTAAGACACAATAAAAAAAAACTAGCGAAAGAGTAATAATAATAGTAATTAAAAATTAACGTAAAAAAACAATGAAAATCTGATGAACTAAGAGGCTGACCCAGCACCCAGGCTTCTTGGAACCGCGGTGAGGGGAGAAGGGAAATGTAACTTAAGAAACAAGCACCTTCATAAATATGATAACGGCTGAACTAACAAAATGAATCATCAATGTATGACAAAAGCGCATACGGGGAAGTTGGGAATAGTTGTAACATTTTACTGTTCGTTTTAAGTATATTTTACATTTTCGTGTTTAAGGTAATAAATTAGTAAGACCACTTTTCTCAAAAACTTGGTAAAAATAAGAGCCCGTGATTTAATTGAAACTTATTTAATTATTTGATCTATAACGAAACGAGTTATTAATCATTTAAACGAATATTTAACATGCTAAAGATTTTTAAAGTTTAAAAAAGCATCATTTTACAACGGTCATTTAGATTTTTTAAAAAGCAAATCTGTTGCTAAATATATATTTAGAAATTTTTTTGAAATAAGTTAATTTTTGTTAGAAATGTTAGTAAAAAAAAGATTCCAATTTTTAATGTGTGTATTTACTTAAAACCAAATATTTTGCAGTATAATAGAGGTCTTTTAGAAATAAATAATACTCTTATGACAGTTTAACTTTAATTTGAATCCTATTCTCTTTTTATGGAATAATTTAATGGGCACATATACTTGTAAAATGGAAAAGCAAAAACAATTATGAGAAATACATAATTGTCATAAATATAGTTATCCATAAATTACGTCACAAGTGCGAAGGGGTTACTTTTATCTGTAGTCCCGGCTTTTGTAGTCTATTGAGATCGGTAGATAATTGTTTTATGCCGGTTTCACACCAAATAGAGTCTAATTAAGTGCAGTTTTATGCAACAATTCTGTTTTTCGGTAACAGACTATTCGCATTGAACAGACGTCTCTTGAATCGACTGCTGAAATAAAACTGCGTATTCAAACCAAGTAGACTAATGCACTCCACACACGACTCTAATTGAAAACTCGAAGTTTTCAATGTCGAGCAGTGTTTCGTGACTCTATAGAATTTTTAACAATAGCGTAATAGGGGATTTTTCTGTGTCGTATTGTGAGGTATTTGTTTGTATATCTGTATTTAAATACTTTTGAAAAGTGTTTGTGCACATCTCTGCTCATGCTGTTCACCATCAAGATTCAGGGTTCGCGTTTGCGATCATGTGCGGAGGGCCTAAAAACAACTCAACCGTGTTTCCTATGATCTTTACCGACTCTAGATGAGAATGTGTTTTGTTGCGAACAACTGCAATGAATGACAAAAATGTTGTAAAAACTGTCTAGTTGGTGTAAACATTGATACAACTTAAAAAAAAAACAACTTTTTATTGCAGTTTCATGCAACTGTCTATCTGGTGTGAAACCGGCATTACATTACAAGATTCCCACTTGTTAGCTTGCATAAGGTAATTCCAAGGTTTACTTTCCTCTTCTCATTATATTCTATTATATTGCGTTACATTTTTTAAATAGGCTTATTAATAAATTAAAAAGTTTTGAAGAACGATCTAAAGAAAAGTATTTTTTCTTAAATACGACATACAGGACATTTCTTACAAAATTGTTTCTATATTTCCGAACACACACACACACAAAGCATATATTAGAATATGATAATAACAGTAAATATACGAATAATAAAAAGAAATTTCAGTTTTCTTGAGTAGTTTTTACTTTTAAATCTTTTTATGCACCGATATCCCCTACATAGGTTATCAAATTTATTAAACCAGCTTCTGAAGTTTTTAATAAGTATTTATTAATACAGCTGATATTTGTATGCAATGAACAATGAGAAACTTAAGTAACAAACAAGTGTTACACTATCCTATGCGTGTTGTATTTATATTTCGATACAATCAGCAACTGTGTTGTGCTGCGGTGTGCACAGTCTAACGGTACACATACATCGTGCGCTGGCATTTACCGTGTACCGTGTACCGCGTTGACACGGTTGCGGCTAACACGGCGCTGTGCATTAGTGCTGCTAATGTGCATAATTTATTAAGTACACTAAATTTATAAATAAAATAATGCTTTCTTTTATTCAAATACACGTTCAGCACTAACTGTACAAAATTACTACAAATTAATGTTAAAATTATATAAAAGTAAAATATGATGTAGAGGAAAGAAAGGAACCTTTTATAAATGTTTGATTTTGTTGATCATTCCAAACAAAGGAATTAGTAAAAATGTTAATAGATTTAGTAAATAAGTAGTTTCCTTAAGTAACACTTCATTGTTTTTAATTAATACATAAAAATGTTCGTCTGTTTACGTATTATGTAATACTCTTCTGCAAATCTTCGGCTGACAAGTGAACATTACAATACTCCAATGAGTGGAAATACGTAGATTTAGATAGATATTATTTTGATATCGTTCGACTTATAGAATAGCGTAAAATACTAAAATGCATCATTCTAGAAATCTCTGTTATATTTTCTAAATATGATTAATAATAATGTCTGAAGTATGACTAACTCCCTGAATACTATATTAAAACTATACCTATATTAAAAGATTATGCAACAAATTTGGGAAAATGTGAATAAGTGAAAAGAAAATTACCGAAATAAAGAAATATGTTGTTTTTGCATCAGGACAACACGTTGGCGCTTTGTTGGCCTATTCCGTACATATTCGCAGCACTTGTGTGCTATGATTTCAACCCTTAAGTATTATTTCCACTCACCTTTTGTTTTTAATTTTACATTTAATTTAAATTGTATAGCATACGAGTATGTCACACAAATTAAAACACGAATGCCTATTCTGAAAACCTGAAATCTGGATTCAAATATTAAATCAAATATCAAATATTAAAAAAAAAACGGAAATTAAATATCGAAATAGTGAGTGGGAATGAGACTTGAAATAAAGATGAATCGACCAGTTTCAAATTCTAGACTAAATACTGAAACCGATAAATTGGTGGTATTGTTTCAAAACGGTTATTTTGCTCTTACGGTAGAAAATATACCCATATAAGAAAGTGAAAAGGCGGATCAATTTTTAAAAATATGACACGTCAGTGAAGTTAGCGAACCGGACTTAGCAGTCTGGTCCCCACTAGTGGTGTAAAAAAACTTAGCAGTCCGCTAACAGTGTAATCGCTATTATAGAGTTCATTAGTAAACTAATCCGTTATTTGTATTAGTATTACTTTGAATACAGAATGAAATAATTAAAATTAAACATTTTCAATAATAAATAAGAACTAAGAAAAAATAGACTTCCATACAAAAAAAACCACTTATTTTAGTGAATGTTCCGATGTAATTTCTCATCATATCTCGTTAACAAAAATTGGCATGTGTATAAAGTAAGATATGCACATTTATAATCTGCTTAAAAAACAAGACCATACTATATAAGATTCGGAGGTACGAGTCTCTGAAGTTGGTGTTTCATTCAGATATGCAGGTAAATGGAGTTAAGAAACACCTTGAAAAAACAAATTTGCCAGCACTCCACGATGACAATATTTGGTACGTGTATAAAGAAAGATATATACATTAATAATCTACTTTCAAACCCATAAGAATATATATAAGATTCGGAACTACGAGTCTCTGAAGTTGGTGTTTTATTCAGATATGCAGGTAAATGGAGTTAAGAAACACCTTGAAAAAACAAATTTGCCAGCACTCCACGATGACAATATTTGGTACGTGTATAAAGAAAGATATATACATTAATAATCTACTTTCGAACCCATAAGAATATATATAAGATTCGGAACTACGAGTCTCTGAAGTTGGTGTTTTATTCAGATATGCAGGTAAATGGAGTTAAGAAACACCTTGAAAAAACAAATTTGCCAGCACTCCACGATGACAATATTTGGTACGTGTATAAAGAAAGATATATACATTAATAATCTACATTCAAACCCATAAGAATATATATAAGATTCGGAGGTACGAGTCTCTGAAGTTGGTGTTTCATTCAGATATGCAGGTAAATGGAGTTAAGAAACACTTTGGGGACAAACAAATGTGCCAGCACTCCACGATGACAATATTTGGTACGTATATAAAGAAAGATATATACATTAATAATCTACTTTCGAACCCATAAGAATATATATAAGATTCGGAGGTACGAGTCTCTGAAGTTGGTGTTTCATTCAGATATGCAGGTAAATGGAGTTAAGAAACACCTTGGGGACAAACAAATGTGCCAGCACTCCACGATGACAATATTTGGTACGTATATAAAGAAAGATATATACATTAATAATCTACTTTCGAACCCATAAGAATATATATAAGATTCGGAGGTACGAGTCTCTGAAGTTGGTGTTTTATTCAGATATGCAGGTAAATGGAGTTAAGAAACACCTTGGGGACAAACAAATGTGCCAGCACTCCACGATGACAATATTTGGTACGTATATAAAGAAAGATATATACATTAATAATCTACTTTCGAACCCATAAGAATATATATAGGATTCGGAACTACGAGTCTCTGAAGTTGGTGTTTCATTCAGATATGCAGGTAAATGGAGTTAAGAAACACCTTGAAAAAACAAATTTGCCAGCACTCCACGATGACAATATTTGGTACGTGTATAAAGAAAGATATATACATTTATAATCTACTTTCGAACCCATAAGAATATATATAAGATTCGGAACTACGAGTCTCTGAAGTTGGTGTTTTATTCAGATATGCAGGTAAATGGAGTTAAGAAACACCTTGGGGACAAACAAATGTGCCAGCAGTCCACGATGACAATATTTGGTACGTGTATGAAGAAAGATATATACATTAATAATCTTTGAAATAATCTTTGAAAGTAGATTATTAATGTATATATCTTTCTTTATACACGTACCAAATATTGTCATCGTGGAGTGCTGGCAAATTTGTTTTTTCAAGGTGTTTCTTAACTCCATTTACCTGCATATCTGAATGAAACACCAACTTCAGAGACTCGTAGTTCCGAATCTTATATATATTCTTATGGGTTCGAAAGTAGATTATTAATGTATATATCTTTCTTTATATACGTACCAAATATTGTCATCGTGGAGTGCTGGCAAATTTGTTTGTCCCCAAGGTGTTTCTTAACTCCATTTACCTGCATATCTGAATGAAACACCAACTTCAGAGACTCGTAGTTCCGGATCTTATATATATTCTTATGGGTTTGAAAGTAGATTATTAATGTATATATCTTTCTTTATACACGTACCAAATATTGTCATCGTGGAGTGCTGGCAAATTTGTTTTTTCAAGGTGTTTCTTAACTCCATTTACCTGCATATCTGAATGAAACACCAACTTCAGAGACTCGTAGTTCCGAATCTTATATATATTCTTATGGGTTCGAAAGTAGATTATTAATGTATATATCTTTCTTTATATACGTATTAAATATTGTCATCGTGGAGTGCTGGCAAATTTGTTTGTCCCCAAGGTGTTTCTTAACTCCATTTACCTGCATATCTGAATGAAACACCAACTTCAGAGACTCGTAGTTCCGGATCTTATATATATTCTTATGGGTTTGAAAGTAGATTATTAATGTATATATCTTTCTTCATACACGTACCAAATATTGTCATCGTGGAGTGCTGGCAAATTTGTTTTTTCAAGGTGTTTCTTAACTCCATTTACCTGCATATCTGAATGAAACACCAACTTCAGAGACTCGTAGTTCCGAATCTTATATATATTCTTATGGGTTTGAAAGTAGATGACTAATGTATATATCTTTCTTTATACACGTACCAAATATTGTCATCGTGGAGTGCCGGCAAATTTGTTTTTTCAAGGTGTTTCTTAACTCCATTTACCTGCATATCTGAATGAAACACCAACTTCAGAGACTCGTAGTTCCGAATCTTATATATATTCTTATGGGTTCGAAAGTAGATTATTAATGTATATATCTTTCTTTATATACGTACCAAATATTGTCATCGTGGAGTGCTGGCAAATTTGTTTGTCCCCAAGGTGTTTCTTAACTCCATTTACCTGCATATCTGAATGAAACACCAACTTCAGAGACTCGTAGTTCCGGATCTTATATATATTCTTATGGGTTTGAAAGTAGATTATTAATGTATATATCTTTCTTTATACACGTACCAAATATTGTCATCGTGGAGTGCTGGCAAATTTGTTTTTTCAAGGTGTTTCTTAACTCCATTTACCTGCATATCTGAATAAAACACCAACTTCAGAGACTCGTAGTTCCGAATCTTATATATATTCTTATGGGTTTGAAAGTAGATTATTAATGTATATATCTTTCTTCATACACGTACCAAATATTGTCATCGTGGAGTGCTGGCACATTTGTTTGTCCCCAAGGTGTTTCTTAACTCCATTTACCTGCATATCTGAATGAAACACCAACTTCAGAGACTCGTAGTTCCGAATCTTATATATATTCTTATGGGTTTGAAAGTAGATTATTAATGTATATATCTTTCTTTATATACGTACCAAATATTGTCATCGTGGAGTGCTGGCACATTTGTTTGTCCCCAAGGTGTTTCTTAACTTTATTTACCTGCATATCTGAATAAAACACCAACTTCAGAGACTCGTAGTTCCGAATCTTATATATATTCTTATGGGTTTGAAAGTAGATTATTAATGTATATATCTTTCTTTATACACGTACCAAATATTGTCATCGTGGAGTGCTGGCAAATTTGTTTTTTCAAGGTGTTTCTTAACTCCATTTACCTGCATATCTGAATGAAACACCAACTTCAGAGACTCGTAGTTCCGAATCTTATATATATTCTTATGGGTTTGAAAGTAGATGACTAATGTATATATCTTTCTTTATACACGTACCAAATATTGTCATCGTGGAGTGCTGGCAAATTTGTTTGTCCCCAAGGTGTTTCTTAACTCCATTTACCTGCATATCTGAATGAAACACCAACTTCAGAGACTCGTAGTTCCGGATCTTATATATATTCTTATGGGTTTGAAAGTAGATTATTAATGTATATATCTTTCTTTATACACGTACCAAATATTGTCATCGTGGAGTGCTGGCAAATTTGTTTTTTCAAGGTGTTTCTTAACTCCATTTACCTGCATATCTGAATGAAACACCAACTTCAGAGACTCGTAGTTCCGAATCTTATATATATTCTTATGGGTTTGAAAGTAGATTATTAATGTATATATCTTTCTTTATACACGTACTAAATATTGTCATCGTGGAGTGCTGGCAAATTTGTTTTTTCAAGGTGTTTCTTAACTCCATTTACCTGCATATCTGAATGAAACACCAACTTCAGAGACTCGTACCTCCGAATCTTATATAGTATGGTCTTGTTTTTTAAGCAGATTATAAATGTGCATATCTTACTTTATACACATGCCAATTTTTGTTAACGAGATATGATGAGAAATTACATCGGAACATTCACTAAAATAAGTGTTTTTTTTGTATGGAAGTCTATTTTTTCTTAGTGCTAATTTATTATTGAAAATGTTTAATTTTAATTATTTCATTCTGTATTCAAAGTAATACTAATACAAATAACGGATTAGTTTACTAATGAACTCTATAATAGCGATTACACTGTTAGCGGACTGCTAAGTTTTTTTACACCACTAGTGGGGACCAGACTGCTAAGTCCGGTTCGCTAACTTCACTGACGTAAATATGACTTAACTATTAAATCTAAATTGATTATTATTTCTTTAAGTCACTTTTACATATGTCTAAGACATTAATTGAAATGTTCTGCTTCTCATTTCAGCTTAAATATAAAGTTTAGACATTTTTTCAATTATGTATTATACATTAATACAACTTGTATTTAATCATCAATTTATTTTATAAAAGAAGTATTTAAATAATAGTTATTTTAGGTATTGAATATGTTGATCAGTTATTTAGAAACACTTCTAATTTTCAGATCAGTCACTACCACAGTATCAGTTCAGTTCAGTATCTATCACATGTCGGAAAATCTATTGCATGAAGAAATTGTTGGAAATTGAGTCCTCTATCACAATGATAATAACTGTTATCATCTTCAGACCTACTGGTAAGAAGATATTCTAATGAAATCGCTTTTTATTTGTTCAAGATAATCATCATAATTGAAGCTAGTAAGCAATATGTTTGGAATTAACGCATTCAAATTAGTCGGAGAAGTTTATTTATCAACTTTCCTCCGATTTGTACATGAAGTGATATAGAGGCACAGTTCTAAGAGTGAGATTTGCGTCTACAAGTTCGAAAGTCCTCAACAGTCTTTCAGAAGTTGATTTGCAGAATTGCTTCCTATTTCGAGTCAATGGAGTTGTGTAGCATAACTTAATTTCAATAAAATATATTGATAAATATATATATTGATAAAATTGGCTATCAGAACCTCAAATGTAACATTTTAGAAGATATTAACAATTATAATAGTCCCTTTAACATTAAAGCCAATAAATGAACCAATGATAAAAAATATAAATCAGCTTCACATCCTATGATTTGCCATCTCTTTTACGCAACACAGATACATAGTGTGTGTGGATTCGTCATGTACTACTAATAGTCTATTTCGATGGTTTTGAAAAAATAATCCCGTGACGTCATACGTAGAGCTAAGAGAAGCGCAAAACTAAAATTCAAATTTAATATAGCTATATCTCCGTCAGCTTTTAGATACTTAAAAAGAACAAACCACAATATAAATATACCTGTATTTCAATCAGAAATGTAAAAAACGACCCCTAAAAAATGAGTTCACAAATCAATTCAAAAAGAAACTACTTATTTTCGTCGTTACGTATGAAAGCGACTGTCACGGTCGCATCGCTGATGCTCCGAATTTCTTAAATAAACAAAGATTTTTTGTATGTCAGACTCGAGCCTCATGTGTCATTGGCATAGTAACATTTGCATCATTTGCAATGAAATCTTCTGAACAAATAGAGGTGTCTTGTGAACAAGTGCGGCGTGTGCTAGTTTGTTCTCTAGTTCGTAATAGCAAACTAGATTTTAAATGTTACAATAATATTTACATAATATATATTACACTACAGTACAGTGTACAATGTACATATTTACAAACGAATTGAACACATCCGGCCGGCGCTGGTAACCCTTTTGTAAGCACTCCTTTTGGTGTTGACGTTGCTACATCTGCTGTGTAATGTATTCACTTTTACTTACTGAAATCCCTGAATTAGGTTTAATTGAATCCTATGCTAATTACGATAATAAATCTGGCGGCTTGCAACAAATGCAGGCCGCGTGGAACGCCACCGCGTTGTACCGGATGCTGTAATTCTAAGAGTACTGTTAGATGAGGAATTAAATTACAGTCATGTATTTATAGAACTGCTACTTAATTTCAGGTACCTTATCTGTAACTTATAAAAGGGGATACTTTCTGAAACTTCTCTACAATTTTTTTTCTAAATCTCGTACGAATCTAATACGATTTTAATTAGAATCTAATACGAATCTTACACGATTTTTGTCAAAATTGTTTGTAGGGTTACCTCATTCTACTTTTACAATAAGAACTCTTCTCTTTCTGAACTGGTTATCATTCTAGTTTCGATCCTTCAACAAGCCTACATCGATTCCAGAGCGATATTTCGCTGTAAGGTTCTCAGTACAACTCTGGTACAAATTTGGTTGCGAGACCAAAATTTGAAACGATAGTGGCCATGAATAGATTGTACTTTTTGTCGGGATGTAAAGAAGAAGAAGAAGAAGAAGATCATTGGAGGCGATAAATGGCGATTTATGCTATTTGCCTAGGAAGCCCGAGAAACCATAAATAAAAAACAAAACAAGTCAATACTATATTGTGGTGCAGCTAAGCAGTACCAAGCGATACGGTCTGTATCCACTGAATAGGGTTAGGCATGTTATGGATAACAATTCCTTTGTACAAAGGATTTAGGCAAACAAGTCATGTCTTCAATTAAAAATGAAGTAGATCAGTTGAAGAGTACCCGTATACTAACTGAGAGACCCGGGATCGAATCCGGCTTCTCACTGATATTTTAATACTCATTAAATCGATGATTATGACTAGTAACGAGACCTACTTCGGTCTTATCTTTATATAAACAATGGGCTTGTGTCCTATGTCTTAATTTCTATAAAAGTGTACTATATATTGATAAAGTGGGTTACTAGAACCTCAAATGTTCAATTATTTTTTAATAACTCCTTATATGTTAAGAGATATTAACAATTAAAAAAGTCATTTTGTCTCTTTAATTATTAAAGGGATTCAATGTTGTACACATTCCAAGTGCATGTGACATCACAATCCTTGAGTAAGGTTACCAACCTTACAGCTCATAAATTTCTGCTATATGTATTTATATATCAAAATATCAAATATTATTTATAGCTATTTCAAGGAACAATAAAATTTCAATATAATGTCTGCCTTAGCAGAGTTAAATAAAATAAAAACTTATTATTCTTTGATTTGACTTGATTATTTGACTACCAACAGCTACAGAACATTATCACAGCATTGACCTACTCAACAAATATGGCCGACCATTTCTAGCGCTAAAACTTCAATTCAAACTTTTAATTGCTATATCTCCGTCAACATTTAGATATTTAATGAAATAGACACGCCAATACACATTTATGAACATCAATTTTTAATCAACAATTGAAAAATCGACCACTAAAAAATGAGGACACAAACCCATTTTGGAACCTGGTGTATGACCATGTATTCCTGAGAACTGGAGGATTGGAGATAGTCTAGTAGGAGAGTGATGCAACCTGATGCCGTGTAAAATGAATGACAAAACTTACATAATGATGATGATCTGAAATGGCATTAAGTTCTACTTCCTGGTGAAAAGCAATAAGTTATAAGGGCTCGTAATAATAAAGATGCAAGAAAGATGCCAAAAGGTAATCGAATAAAATAAAAAATATATAATTATTTAAAGTTGTCAAATAAAATGTGATTTATTTTACACTAAAAAAGCGAAATAATTTTGTTTCCAACCCAATACAAGGTCATTATTTTTATTTTTTTATGCTTGACAGTGAAATGTTTTTCTGTGATTAGGTATTATTGCCTGCTTAATGTTTTGCGTCATGGAAAATCAACAGAAATAACAAACTAGCATTTAAGTAAACAAATTAAAACTGATATTCTAGAAAACACTAATCGAACAACAACAATGAATGCATTATGCGCCTACGCGCCCCGACCCGACGCTACGTTCAAATGTACAATGGGCACGGGGCATGGGGGCGCCACATATTCATTCTGTTCTTATTGCTGGACACGTATTTCGATTGTTCCATATTCAAGGTTAATTTGATTATGCCCTGCACAGCACAGTACAGTACAGTACGGACCTACACTACATACACTAACACACTGCTTTAGTTAGTCATCGGTTCGAGCAAGCCGCGCTTGTTACTAATTGCATCGACTGAGATAAGCTTCTCGGAAAACAATTACTGCGCACTTATTTTGAATCGATAATAAACGAAATATTGTTACTTTTATTAAACAAAAACAAAAGTTGTTAATGTCTGGAATAATTAGGATTTACTTATTACAAATCATAAGCCTGTTATAATATTGCTATAATACTTTTATTAACAAATATAGTTACTGCATACAATACATGACGTTAAAAAATTTGAAATAACTTCACCATTTTGGATTTTATAAGAGGTTCTAAAAATTCATGGACCTTTTTTTCAAAATGAAAAATTATTGATTTCTTAATATTTTTTGATGCAATTACTCGTATATCCATCTACATTTAAAAAGACGAACTGCGTTAAAAAATTTGAAATATCTTAACTATTTTGGATTTTATAAGAGGTTCTAAAAATTTATGGATTATTTTTTCAAAAAGGAAAATTATTGTTTTATTAATATTTTTATGTTTAGAAAGACGAACTACGTTAAAAAATTTGAAATATCTTGACTATTTTGGATTTTATAAGGGGTTCGTAGGGTAACGTAAATGGATATAATTGCATCAAAAAATATTAGAAAATCAATTATTTTCTTTTTGAAAAAAAAGTCCAAGAATTTTTAGAACACCTTATAAAACCCAAACCCAAAATAGTTAGGATATTTTAAATTTTTGAACCCAGTTCGTCTTCTTAAACATAAATGGATATAACTGCATTAAGAAATATAAACAAATTAATAATTTTCCTTTTTGAAAAAAGTCCATGAATTTTAAAAACCTCTTATAAAAACCACAAATGTTAAGATATTTCAAATTTATTAACACAGTTCGTGTTCTTAAAGTGTAGTAGATATAACTGCATCAAAAGGTTTCAAAGATCCTAAATTCTTTAAATGAAAATGTCCATGAATTTAAAAAAGGTGGCACAAAAAACCTAAAAAGCAAAACCATGAAAAACAAAAAAAAAAAATATTTTTGAAAACAGCCTATAAATATAGAAAAAATTACAAAAAGCCAGAAAATTGCACATTTTTTTAATTTTAATTTAACAGTTTATTAATTTAACGTGTAGCGGATATTACTCTATTAAAAATTAGACAAATAAGAAATTAAGATTATCAAACAAATTTTCATCGCTCTAGAAGTTTTTCTTCCTATAACAATCGTATAATACACACCCGTTGCCAGGCAACGGTGCGAAGAGCTAGTACTATTGAGAAATAATACACAAAAACTTTATAAATTAACAAATTTATTTTCTTAATAGCATAACACTAATTTTATGCTAAAACAAAAACTCAGTAAAATATTTTAATTTTAGACAATGTTCATTTGAAGAACAAGGAAATTACGTATTTATAGTGTTTTTTACGCCGTGTCCGTAACGTGACGCTGCTTCCAATGTGTTCCACTTGAATTCCATTGGGTTCATCAACATCTTCCGCGGATATTTATTAGCGCCTTAGTTTGCAGAACACCTTACACTTGCACGTCGTCCCCAACCAGCTTATTAGACGGTGTTGTTATGGTTGTTGACGGCAACAGCGATGGCATTATCCATGACAATGGGAGATGGAACCGCGGTCACGGTCATCTAAGTCACGGTCACGGTCATGCACACTTCGCAGATGACAAATGACGTCAGAGCGACACATTTACATGATTTGTGGCCGCATTGTCGCAGACTTGAAGTAAACCAAAGGTTGACGCGACGTTGCAATTTTATTATCCGACACCGACACGGAAGAATGCCGCTGCTTTTCTACATATACACCTTGAATATTACTCTTAAAGTTATAGGCTTGTGCGTTTTTTCAGTTGACTGCTTTCCTCTAGAACTGTACGAGAATTAGTTTGTGATTTACGTATACAGTAACGTATATTTCATAGTCACCGTTTATAAAATTTTTGAATTTATTTAAATTGTATAGTACGTACCAGTTTTAATATAAAATCTTATTTTATTTTACCAAGCGCACTATATTAAAAATTCTACAACTGTATTCTAGTTTACAACTTGAATACTAATATAAGATGGTTATAACATTTTATATTATAACCTCCAAATTTATGACAATCTGTCAAAATACAGTAGGATTTATTTTTAAAAGAAGTCCCAAGTCAAGCGTTTGTTAAAAATAAGAAAGTAAAAACAATGTACTGTTGTAAAAACTATAATTTAAAGTGCAGCTTAAAGTACTGATAGCAGAAATTGTGTAAAGAAAAATAATTTGTACTATTGCTGCAGGTATTATTTTATTATCATATTATGTTATTTTCCTATATCGTCGCACAATTGCTCTTTTCTGTCTGTATGCTCTGATGATTGTTGGATTCATTTATAAGTTAGTACACTCATATCTAAACAACGTCAACTTATGAATATTGGATGTCACATGTTGAAGTTGCATTAATTTATACGGAACATACCGTCTCAGGATATGCATAAATGCATATTTATTTCGCTAATAATAAATAATCACTAATTGTAAATATTGGGGCGTGTGTCATATTTAAAGAAGAAGGCTAACTGAAGGCAACCTCCGATGGTGCTTTAGAATGTTTTAAAGATTGTCCATTGTCCTCACGAACCCCCAAAAACATTATCACACATGCTTTCTGGAATAGTAATTGAATTGTCCAGTAGCATTCAGCAGTAACACAAGCCGTAACGACCGCAACTCCAAATTGAGGCGAGTAGGGAATAGCAATATCAAATTTCAGTTTCATTGTTAATTGTTCAACATACGTTCATTTGTATTCAATACCAGCAACAACCATGTTGACTCATACTCGTACATACCTTCAGTGTTTTGTTTGTGTTGTTCTTTTTATGGTATTCCAAATACAGCAAAGTTATCCTTTTCAGAATGTCAAACATTGACAATAGAACATCTAAAATAACATTTGTTCATAAATTTATTTAATGGATTATATGCTTGAAAACAAATCATTTCAAATTTAAAAAACCTACCAGCATATATCATATTCTTTTATTCATATAATATTTCTATTACACTTTCATTCATTACTATGTGTAGATAAAATATACTAAATTAATTATTATAGATAGGTACATAACATTATTGTAATATTATGCGCCTGAGTTACAGCAACCAATCTAACAGAATTGTGTTTCTATATTACAGCTAGTATTACATTATTATAGACTGTATTATATCAATTATTTTCAAAGTATGGCAACAAAAGTATTCATCTCTGTAAAGATGGGCTTGTGTTTTATTGGTCGATTTTTCAATTGTTGATTGAAATTGATGTTAAATGTGTATTGGTCAATATAGTGTAAATATCTAAATTTTAACGGAGATATAGCAATTAAAAGTTTGAATTGTAGTTTTAGCGCTAGAAATAGTCGGCCATGTTTGTATGACGTGAAATGCATGTTAACGTCACTTATTTGTTGTGTAGGTCAGTGCTGTGGTAATGTTTTGTTGCTGTTGGTAGTCAAATACTCAAGTCAAGTCAAAGAATAAGTTTTTATTTTATTTAACCCTGTTACGGCAGACAAAATATTGAAATTTTATTGTTCCTTGAAATAGCTGTAAATAATATTTGATATTTTGATATATAAATACATATAGCAGAGATTTATGAGCTGTCAGATTGGCAGCAATTGTGATGTCACATGCACTTGGAATGTGTACAACGTTGAATCCCTTTAATAATTAAAGAGACAAAATGACTTTTTTAATTGTTAATATCTCCTAACATATAATGAGCTATTAAAAAATAATTGAACATTTGAGGTTCTAGTAACCCACTTTATCAATATATAGCACATTTTTATAAAAATTAAGACATAGGACATTCGGAACGAAAAATAAATTTAATACCAATTATTTTTTGCTTGTTTCTACGTTTATTTTCATAGTTATAATTCTAAACATTTTTATTTACTAGTTTAATTTCTCATATGAGAAGATGTGCAGTACAAGCTGTGAAGATGACAAGATGCTCTAGTGCCGGGAGACCTATAGAGCTATCAACTTGTACATTAAAGCTAGGAAGCTAGGACTACAAATATTGTGCTAATAGTTCGCAGGTAAGGTATCAGTAAAATGTGTTTAAAAAGAAAAATCATTTTTTGTCGTTAATATTTTATTATGTTATTTTGTATAATCAACTAGTATATCCTCTAGCATTTTCCCTTGGAATTACTGACACAGGTGTTTTGAAGGAAGTGCAGCATAAAACAAATTCTTGGAAGAGGTCATTACAAATCCTCGCAGAAAGGTTATGAGTAATGGGCTTATTTCATCATTCTATGGTTTCAATAAAGCACAAACTCATTGTTCGATTTGTATACAATTGTTGACTGATTGCGGTCATCTGCCAGTCATTTGAATAAGTTCAAAACAATGGACATTGAGGGTACGGGTTTGCTTGTTTCAGCTTAAAATTTATAAGCCACTATTAATAATAAACAATTTGCTTCAACGAACTACTGTGAGTCAGACTGTATCAGTGTATATTGACTCATTGACGTTAGGCTAGAAGCACACTGGGAACATACCACTTGTGACGTTTTACTTTGATGTTTATCAATACATAATGGGCTTGTGTCCTCATTTTTTAGTGGTCGATTTTTCAATTGTTGATTGAAATTGATGTTAATAAATGTGTATTGGCGTGTCTATTTTATTAAATATCTAAATGTTGACGGAGATATAGCAATTAAAAGTTTGAATTGTAGTTTTAGCGCTAGAAATGGTTGGCCATATTTGTATGACGTGAAATGCATTTTAACGTCAGTTATTTGTTGAGTAGGTCAGTGCTGTGGTAATGTACTGTAGCTGTTGGTAGTCAAATAATCAAATCAAGTCAAAGAATAATAAGTTTTTATTTTATTTAACCCTGCTAAGGCAGACATAATATTGGAATTTGAGTGTTCCTTGAAATAGCTGTAAATAATATTTGATATTTTGATATATAAATACATATAGCAGAGATTTATGAGCTGTAAGGTTGGTAACCTTATACAAGGATTGTGATGTCACATGCACTTGGAATGTGTACAACGTTGAATCCCTTTAATACTCGTAATTAAAGAGACAAAATGACTTTTTTAATTGTTAATATCTCTTAACATATAAGGAGTTATTAAAAAATAATTGGACATTTGAGGTTCTAGTAACCCACTTTATCAATATATAGTACACTTTTATAGAAATTAAGACATACGACACTAGCCCATTGTACTGAAAGTAATAATATTACATATAATGTATATGTTCATTTTCCCTTCTGAACGATCTGCTGTGTTTAAACAAAGAGTACTGTACACGTTGATATAATATGCGGCACTTTGATATAATACTATCTATAATAATGTAACACTGGCTTTAATATATCTGCTACATTGAATATTTTATTATACTACCATAGCTGTTAGATTGGTTGCTATTAATCAGGCGCACAATATGCAATAGTTTCATGTACCTACCTATAGTTAATAATTTAGTATACTCGTACATTTTATTTACTAATATTAATGCAATAGGAATTCACATTTCTTTGATACAGTGGTGTATTGATAAACATTAAATTAGAAACTCCTTTGATAATAAGATGTTCTACTGCGACTACACATCACTGAAAAATTCGGAAGTTCCACGTTCGAGTAAAGTAAAAAAAGTAACCCTATTTACTTTTACCACGTATTATTTTTATACTCGTAAACCACAAAATGAGAATCGTGTAGTATAGAAAATTAATTTAATACATCTTTGGCATATTTCAGGTTCTAAATTAGCATTGTAGGAATTCGCGTTACAGGAGAGTCTACTGTACTTTACATCAACTGCAGTACTCAACCCAAATATTTTTCTTTTCATTTAATTTATTTAATGCCTGCCTATTTCTAATGCTAAGTACTAACACTGACGACCTCCTACTATGTTGGCAGTTTTTATAGTATCGTGGCCGAGGTATGTGATTACGTGGACTACACACTGCCCAATGAGTTTACGATTATGTATGAAACGCAGCCTCAAAAGTAAATAAATATTGTGTAGGCCTTTTCTACTTCTTCACTAATAGTCTAAATGTCCTTTTTTTGCTCTGTTGATAAAGTACAGTCACGGTTTTCTTTTTTGTATGCGGCTCTAGCCAACCTTGAGAGTTTTAACTTGTGAAATCATGACACTTGTGTCAATTTATATTTAATATAAATATATTCATTTCTTTATATTTCGCAAGCTGAACAATAAATTTAATGTTAAAATATAAAATTAAAACTAAGAAATTACTAAAACTACTTTTCAACAGAATTTGAAAAAATTTAAATATGATGTTCAAATCAGAGTCCCTAATTTTATTACAACATGTCTAATGTTTAAACCAGTTGTGAAACGAGATATTCATAATTCAAGTGCGCATATTTAACATACAGAAAGCCTACAAAATATAAAACCATTTTTATTTAAAACTCGAAAACGGTTCTTCACACTCTTTTAAATTGTTGAGGAAATTATTAAAAAGGTGTTGATTTTTTTTAGATTGTGTGACTAGTTAGTAAGGAAGATATAGTCCAAATCACGATAGTTCGGCGGTGACATATACTTAAAAGAGGTTATAAGAGCGCTATAAATCTATAATACGATAATTAATTTTATCTTATTCGTTTCTATATACGTTATATAAATTAAGTTATATCGTTTATATCCCACAACTAGTTTTAAGTATAAGTCCCCGCCGAACTCTCGTAATTTGAACTATATCATGTTTAAAGGTGAACAAAGAACATGCACAGCTTACATGTATTGAGTTCAGAAAAAAATACTCTGTAACATGATTGTCACTAGTAAACCTTAAAGGAATTTAAAGGAAACCTTTAAATTATATTAACTGAAGTTTATTATAAACCTAGGTTCAATTTCAACTGTAGCTTTACCAAACAAAATATCTCGGTTACATTTTTCATTTGATTTATTTGCATTTAGTTAACTGAGAATTTAAAAAAACTAAACTACCAAACAAAAGGTGCAACGGCAATGATGAAACGTACAATATTCAATCCAAAGTATCAGGCGAACATGTATCGTGCGTCGACAGCAACTGTTGAACGCTGGTAGACGTTACAAGCATGTTACCCTGTTCATTTAGATCGGGATTTTCAACCCAAGCCTTGCTACACATACACTAACTATGATCATCCTAATGAAATAATTATTTCATCAATGCACGCTGTGACGCGGAGATTCAATCTGATTCAATTCAAAGTTTTTTGTTTCCTAGTGTATTTCAAGCTAAACAAAATATCTATGTATATACGTTATATCTTTAGTCTTAAATTCTATATAATTAATTTCTATAAATCATCTGTACCGTCATTGATAAAGTTGGCTCAGAACCTCAAATGTACAATTATTTTTGAATATTCATTTTTGTCTCTAGTATCATTAAAGGAAACATAATTTATAAAAATTCTAATCCTTTAAAGTCATAAAAGTTTCCCATTCTTACTAATAAATTGTCATCTCTGTTATACTCAAACGTCACCTTATACTACTTACAGATGTATCGAGCAACACATAAAGCTTAGATAATATTAAAGGGTAAGCAAACATAAATAAATATCCGAATACTTATTATTCTACAATGTTTAATAATTATTAATCATATGAGGCCAAAATATGGTTACAAATTAATCGGGAAAACCGAAATTTAAATTTTAAATAGCTATTTTTACATACAAATACTATATGATACATACAATACATTATGATTAGTGATTTTAGTAAGTTTGGTACATCTGAAAAAATGATACAAGTAAAATATTACAATTAAATAAATATAGTATGTATAGAATAAATGATAGTATTTCTTTTTTTAATTTTTTAAATTTTCCTTATATAACTTATATTAATTAATACGATGTATCGATCTTATTTGCATAGAAAACTGAACGCAAAATAACGAAACGGAAAGCTAGCAACAGGATCAGGGCTCCATGACAAATATAAACAACCTTAAATATCATACCATTTTGTATTGTGTTGATATTCATAGTTTATGTTACCCTAATACTTTCTAGTAGAGTCGCTCAAAAACAAAATGTCGGTATGCGAACAAGCAAAAGAAGTAGTGTTTGTTGTTGGTTTTATTCAGTTTTGTTTTTGCTTGACATAGCGCATTATAATATTTGCATTATCTCTGTGAAATTCAAATTTTGATTAAGACAGTTACTTAATATTTGTGGTTCTAATAGCCGCCTTTGTTTTACAGAAATATGGTTTTCACTTCCATATAGCCAGATTGCGAAACGCATAATGGCCTACTGGTACTTAAACACGTACATAATTCATAATTTGTACAACATCGGTAAAGTGCAGTGTCCAAAAAGTGAACAATCTATATGGTTATTTCAAAGACCTTTTCTGAACCAGCTAGGATGACACTAAATGTCTGTGTACACTAGGACAAATTGCAGTGATCCTATGGAACCATCTCCACATATGGTATAACCTGAATGCTATCTACTGAATTCCAAAGAAATAACTGAAAGAAAGTGCTTGAATCTTGTTGACCTGTCAATTATTATGTCACAACAAAATAAACGATTATTGGCTATAAACTGTTTATTTTTGTTATTTTATATTATATTATATTATAGTCAGTTTATTTATTGAATATAATAAACTGACTATACTGATAAATACCATACGAACCACACTGATAAACATATATATTATATAACACATTTCTTGAATTTGAATTGTGTTATAAATACGACGATGCAACAACGATGATGAAACGTTTCAATTTTAATCCAAAGTATCAGGCAATCATATCTTCAGGCAAATTTTAAACCACTTATAAGAGTTAAAATAACTGAATGCATGTTGCCCTGTTCACTGGGATCGAGGCTTTCAACTCTAGTTGCTCTTCATCCTAAAAGCAACAGTACTCTCAGCAAGTGTACTCTCAGCGCCGGTTGCATGCTGTTGAAATTGCTAATATATGCGTCTCAGCAATATAAAAACCACCATCAAACTGGCAGTGGTTTTTGCAGGTAAATAAAAAATAAATCACAGAATAAATATAAACACAGAAAATTTTAATTACATATTTATGATACATAGACGGGTCGGGAATTTGATGTTTTATGTCTGACAGGTTGATCTTAAGGTTTAATTCCTCGACCAGAGTTATATTTTCTGGATTTGGTTGTTGTAAAATGTTTAATTGATTAGAACCTTATTAGGCAGCGGTATGATCACATAAATAAAGTTTCAACACCATAAAAGGTACCAATGTCACAGTGGGAGCTGCAAGAACATTAGCCCGAGAAATCATAAATAAAACTAAAAAAAAAATTAGTATCGAAAGTAGTGGTGTACTGAGGGAAGAGATCGGAAGGACCGGTCTGCCTGACCGGGGGCTTATAACTCGGAAGGAAACCCGGTTAAATTATGACTAGACAGAATGGTGTTTGCGTGATAGCGTGTTTTGTAAATATGTTACTGTGTTGGTGTTGTTGCTGAATTTTACCCGACTTTTGACGTCATTGGTCGACTATAGACTAATTTATGTTTCCTTGTTCGACTCAGCTGTAAATATTAACTGACGTTTTACTGATAGTATAAAAGGGATGACCAACCATTCATGAAATAAGAAGGTCTGGTCAACTTTGTTTTTAACTTTTCTTTTTAATTGTTAATATTTCCTATAATATTGCGACATAATTATTAAGAGTATATGATGATTTGGTACAGTTTTATATGCAAATTGGTTCACAACTCAATTAATTAATTGTTTGATTAAATATACTTGAAGAACTACAATATTAAAATGGACGCTGTTATGCATTCATGTGTCAAGCGCCAGATACTGGGATTTGAGAAAATTAACATTCTAGTTTTTCTAATTCAAATTGTTCAGATAAGAATAATTAGAATTATTTTTATCATATAAGCAAGTAAATATTAGAACTATTACAGATATTTATGAATTATTCATTGGAATATCATGAATTTAAAGAATAACTGATAAAATATAAAAAAATATTATTGCAAAATTCAATATGCTTAATTAAATTTGTAAAAATGTTTTAAAGTCTCTTGACACATAAAAGCAAATTAACTTATGGACTATTTAT
Organism: Panorpa germanica; assembly: GCA_963678705.1. Taxonomy (NCBI): domain Eukaryota; kingdom Metazoa; phylum Arthropoda; class Insecta; order Mecoptera; family Panorpidae; genus Panorpa; species Panorpa germanica. Next base: position 1,900,102 of record OY783205.1, on the reverse strand, counting down.
ATTAATAAAATAATTTAAGGTTTATACTTCACAAATTAGAATTAAATTTTTATTGGAATTATTCTTTTATTAAATTTATCAACAGTGACATACGAACTTTTTATCAAAATTACATCAATAGTTTTTAAGTGATATTAATATATTCTTACATTGAAACGGAAGTTATAACAAATTTCTCATCAATAAATTTCTAAATAATAATATGAAAATCGTGAATAAAAATTATTATTTTTTATTTATTTAAGGTAATATTATTTTTTAGTGCTCTTTTTGATTTATTATTACTCATTCTCATCTTCATCATCAGGATCAATGGCGAAGTCTAATGTGTTTCCTAGTCCTTCAATATCATCGATAAAATCAGCTGATTCAGCATCTTTGAGAAAATTGTAAAATTCTTGACAGTCTGGTGGAACTAATTTGAACAATTCATTTAAATCAGAAATTTTAGCTGAAGATAAAGCTTTTCCCTGTGGCCATAAATTCGGTAATTCAATATCATTCAATGTAATTAATTTCTTTCCTTTTTTCATTTTACCAATGTTAATGATTTGTGGTTGGTCAGAAAGTTTTGATTTTATTTCAATTAAGTGCGGAGTATCTTTATTTAATTTTATTTCAAACGTCTGAAGCCATGATATTTTTTTTTTATTTATATCAATATATACGAAACAATGCTTTAGGCGGATGAACCATTTTTGCAAAACGAGAATTCTGCATTGAGATATTGTAATAATAAGTTTAAGCTTTTACATCGAATGCAAATTTTTTTATGACATAGTTCATAAAAAATATTTTTATTTATTGTATTAGAAACAACATTTCGTGCTTAACTCAATTTTTAATATTTTGGCGCTTGACACATGAATGCATAACAGCGTCCAAATATGTTATGGTTTTTAAAATTGGGTGGGAGATTTTTCTTAACATTCGTTGGTATGACTTGCTCGTTGTATCTTTGTACGGATTGTCAGTGCAAGTGCAACGACGATGATAAAACGTATAATTTTGAATTCAAAGTATCAGGCAAACATCTAGTACAGTAACTGTTGAACGTTTGCTCTACTTTACATGGTGCCCTGGTCGTTTGGATCGCGATTTTCAGTCCTGCTCTTCTTCATCCTAAAAGCACACGCATAAAGTAGCTAGTAAGTAGTAAATAAATAAACCTGTCGTATACTTTTTGAGACGCAAGTTTTTTAAATATTCTAATCAATACACTGCATTATTTATAAGTATGGCTATTGACACTACATTCTTTGTTCGTAGCGTATGAATTTCTAATACTGCTAATATTATTTTTATTTTTAGTATCGTAAATATCTAAATACTGACGAAAAATTATTTATGATATTTATTTCCATTTTGCCGTTTAATTTTTAACATCATTCGATTAATATTAATGGCAGTAGAATAATGTGTTATCTATATTATTTATCTTGTTTAACACTTTATAATATCAGTACTTTATGTGTTGTTCGAGATAGCTGTAAGTAACTTTTTTGAGGCCTGACGCAGGAAAGAAAAAAAAAATTTCACGTCTAGTTTTAAAATTATCTTTATTCTTAACCATCCCCGGAGAAATTAATTTGACCATCATCATAATTGCCTTCAGTCCTATATTAAAGTATCTTTCTTTTTCCTTTTATAATCCACTCGCGAAACAATTGTATCTAATCACAATTGTCTTTGAGCAAAAACAATTATTACCAGTCACAATTGCAATACACAATAATGCTTGAGGCCATACTTCAGGTTCGATTCCCGAACCAGCGCTTTATTTTCTGTTTCATAAAACTTATTAGTCAGAGGTGTGATTCACATATATCAGGCAACTATAAAAACAGCGAACTTAATGGCGTGATAGAACTCAGCATCGGACTTGGGCTAACTTTAAATATATTTAGTAAGTAAATTAATTTAAATTGTAAATATATAATTGTTTAATTTTTTAAAACAAAAACAATGAACTGTTAATAACATTTCAAAATATCCAGCGCTGAATTAACCAATAGACAAGTAAGAAAAATGTCTAATATGGCCTGAAATTTTTGAATAGCCTGGTTTCATCGGAGTAATTGTGACTGGATACAATTTATTTCGGCGAAGAAATTGTTACTAGATACATTTGATTCGGAGTGACTGGATAGAAAATCCAGTTGTGACAGTAATTGATTTCACCGGAGCAATCTACAAAAAAAATAGTCCAGTTTAGTAGATATACGGCGTGGTACTTGAAAAATTTTTGAAAATAATATTTTCAATATTTATTTATATTTATTTTTTTGTAGTGGAGCGCGATTTTATGTTATGTGTAATGCCCTTAATTAGGGGTTGCATATATCGTCCAAGTATCCTCCAAGTATCTTCAAAGTACAGCGAAGTATTAAAATTTACAAAGGCAACTGAACGCAAATTAACAAAACCGAATGCTAGTGTGAGGATCAGGGCTTCATAACAAATTTCAAAATACTCCAACATGTTTATGGCTTAGTTTATGCTGCCCTGATACTTTATACGAGATCGCCACTGGGGCTCCTCTATTCCTGAGTCTTGTGAGCGAGCAATGTGGTCGGTCGATCGAACGAACGAACGATCGTTCGAATTCATTCGAACACTTTTAAATTAATACAGCGAGCAATGTGGTCGGTCGATCGAGCATATTCGATCACTTTTAAATTATTCACTTGTTCACTTTTCCTGAACTCGATTGAAAATCTCTCCAATCGAGTAAACTAAAACTAAACGTCAAATATTGCACTATATATTCCTTAATGAATTATATAATCGGAGCAAATTAATAGTAAAACTATTAAAATATGTTTTAATTGTTGCTGAAGCTTTAAAAATAGCTAAGTTATTACTTTCGTTTGCTTTCGTTGCAATAAATAGCAAAATAATAATGTATAATTCTTGTTATGAATTTTACATTTGTATAAGACTTATTGAATAACAAATATGTACATATTCTAGAATATAGAGCTCTTACTTAGTAATTCTATTGACCTCATTGACCTTATTTTTAAAGCAATATAGTTTTCAAAATTAAATGTTTTGTTGTAACATTAGAATAAAATATATTCGAATATGTATAAATTAAGATAGATGAATAATAACAATAACATAATTAATTGTCTGGGATATGTTTAACTTTAAGAATCATTATTTACTTTAAATTTAACTATGTTATAAAATATAAACTAAATTATAATAACAATATTTTTATTGTGCTGCAACTAGCAAAGAAAGTATATACAAATCAAACGTATTATTTAACAGAGTGTTATTAAGTGTCTGCGTTGTTGGTATATGGGCATTTATTTATTAAATAATCTTTTACATTTGCAATTTCATATCACAAGGTTCCGTCAACTCAAAAGCATCTTTATACTCATTATACTTCCTAATCTGCTTTTCATCTTCAATGTAATACAATTCGACTTCTTCAATTGAAACAATACTTTCCAATGTTACACTTCCCGGACTAGCCATTTTATTAATTTATTATAAATAGTTTAATCATATTATAAGCTCCTACTCACAAAAGCTAATGTCACTTTTAACGTTTCTAAGAAATTTTTAGGTTATTTTAAAAAAATACTCTGGCATAAATAGTCATAGCCAATCAGAATCACTGAAATTTATCGTTGGAATGAAATTCGTTTGACAAATAGCAATCGAGCAAATATCACTTCGTATTCGATATTCGATTCGAACAAACTCAGGAATAGTTACTCATCATAGTTACTTCATACAGAGCTGTAGGGAACTAGAAATTTAATTATTAATTAAGATATTTATTTGTATAGAACATGATTGATTGATTATTCTGGGCATATTATTTTTATTCTTGCAACATGTTAATCAAAATTCAAACACTCAGGTACTGTACGTACGCTAAGGCCTGTCGCACACTGCAAGCGTATTTAAGACAACGGCGAATTCGGACGAAAATCAGCAGCTTGGTTGATCGGCTAGAACTCTCAAAGCAAGCCGACTCCTGTGTCAAAATACATACATACCATGTACCGATACGACACTACGTCAAGACAAGCTTGTGTATTATACACACTTGTGAGTTGTTTTGCACTGACATAATTTATCATGAGACCAAACTTTTACTTTTCCGACGTATACGCTTCCACTATTATTACCTACGTAACGCCCGTATTCTGACGGTTATGCCGCTTGCAGTGTGCGAGTTCATTACATTTACATGGTTCGGATAGGTAAAGCGTAGTACCGCGTATACGTCCTGCCAATTTTTTTTTAAATAAGCTTGCAGTGTGCGGCAGGGCTAAATAGTTTATCGTAAAATGTAACGTAAACATCTATTTGAGTATTTAGTTGACATTGCATAAAATGATTAGCAATCTAATGTATATTTATCACACCAGTATAAAGTCATTATATCAGGCGTTTTGCCGTCATTTCAATTTTCACCTTAAAAATCCTATTGGAATTGCGTGAAACAACTGTGGTCCTATATAACAGTTATGGACCTAACATCAAAAAGCGTGAATTTTGTAGCCTTTATTTTTATCTACTATATTTTTCTTTTTGTAAAATTTTAGATTATGTTATATCCAGTGTTGTTACTATTGCGGTGCTAAAATGCGAGTTAGACCTAAGCAGCGCAGTAGTGAATTATCGCAGCGGTAGTGGCATTGACACAACAAATGTACCCCACTAGTAGCTACTTCTTTTTCCTATTTAACTTGCCTTCAGCATTAAGTTGAATACCGAATACGATGTTTTAGCCAACTGTAAAAAAAGAAACAAGACTCAAAGAAGAGTTACACAAATATTTAGAATAATTAACATTTCTAAGCTTTATTTCTTCAAGGATTCTAGTAAATAAGGTAGACGTACTAATTTTTTATAAAATATGTAAATGCATCAGCTAACAAAGAAAATAAAATTTCATGGAAAATTACTCACAACATAACCTTAAATGAAACGAAAATGTTATAGTGATAATACTCGTACTTTTTATTCAAAACCTGAAATTATTATTCGATTGTCAAAATTTAAACAAAAAATTATAAATTATAATATTTGATAGATATAATAATATATTACTTAAGTTTCAATTTGTGGTAATTAAAAAATAAATATGGAACTGAAATTGTTTCACAATATTATATTCGTAAAATGTCATTCCCTGTTCGCCTGGAATATATGCAATGTATATAACATATGTTGCTTACTGAATTGATTTTGATGTAAAATAAACATAAAATTAAATCATTTTTGTTTACGCTATAAAAAAACATCCCTGATGAGGTTAATTAAATGGGAAAAAATAAATACAAGATTTTACCATCATGAATGAAGCGTTTGATAGAGTGTAGAGTCCTCCAACAGTCATCTCTACAGGCCGTTGAGCCCGGATCATAAAGATTTGAAGCAGCTTCCGGTTGTATGGTGACGACACTCTGTACCAAGATGAGAAGTAGCAAGATTGTGCCACATTCTCACTCTAAAACAAATATTTATATGTGTGACTATTTCGTCTTGATTTTCATTAAATATTATAACAGATACAGCGAAGAGAAATTTTAGATACGTAGTAATGGATGTAGGCGTAGAAGAGGTTGCCTAGGGACACATAATCAGGGGTATCACAGTAAAAATTCATCGTTTTCTTAGCTTCCTTAAATCGCAGCTGCGTGATGGCCAATTAACGTCTAAAAACGGCTGTTAACAGCGAAGGTTACCGAACTGAATGCGCAAACGATCGATGGACGATCCATTTCTTACAGCGGAGGTTTGGTACTACATATCTGTCAATATATCAAGCGCGTTATTGTTGCTAATGTCGAAATAACAGTCTCTTAAAACCTATGGCTCACTTATATAATATATTCAATGTTTTCGTCAGCATTTTTGTTATTTTTGCCTATTTATTAGCTCTTTTTAATTTAAAACATTGCAATGTGGTTCTAATTATTATAGTTCATGGTCAAGTTCTGTCGGACACAGCAAGCGTATTTAAGCGAAGACGAATTCGGAACTCAAAGCGAGCGATATGTTGTGTCACAATACATACATACCGATACGACAGTACGCCAAGTCAAACTTGTGTATTGTAGGGTGTATTGGAATTGTTTTAATTGGAATTGAGACCTATGTAACGCTCGTATTCGTGCGACATGCCTAAACAGTTTATCGTAAAATATAACGTAAACACCTCTTTGAGTACTTAGTTGACATTGCATAAAATAATTACCAATCTAATGTACAATATTAGTCATACGAATATAAAGTGTTGCATTAAATCAAGCGTTTTACTGTAATTTCAATTTTCAATATAAAAATGCTATTGGAATTGCGTCAAACGACTCGAATTGTGAATTGTCCTGTATACAGTTATGAACTTTATATACGGAAGCGTGAATTTTGAGACCTTTATATTTTTATCTACTTTATTTATAAGCTGCTTTTGATTTAAAACATCGCAATATGGTTCTAATTATTATAGTTCGTGATATAATTATAATATTTGATAACGAGATGCACATCTGCTTCTGCAATAGACCAACCTGAACTGTCAGCTCTTCGCCCCACGAACAGAATATGAAGATTTCTATGATGGAGCACCAAAGCCACATAAGCATGCTGATTACCGGAATAACGTTGGAGAAACTCATCGTCTATAATGAAAATTATACAGAGAATATTTTAATTTATTTATAACTTATAATTTCCAAAAGGTTACGTCACACTATAAGTTAAATACCGACCACTTACGGGGCGGGGCTTACTGACTTCTCCTAAGAGAATAGGGCAAGCTTTCACATTCACGATACGTTTTCGGAGGAACGTCTTTAACTTTAACAGGATAGAAGGACCATTAGTGGTCGGCTTAATCTAAATCTAATTTATTGTGTCGTTTTCTTGGGTTCTTGCTTAACATTCATTTGACGATGTTCCCAAGTGCACCATCCGCATTGTCCAATATTGCCTCAATATTTTCAATACATATTCCGTATTTCCTAAATTCTAGTTTCTTAACTATATTACATCTCCTATATCTAAAAATATTAATACTTCACATGAACTACGAAAAGCGGGGATGCCTAAGTCTAAATAAAAGTTGAAAGATTCTGTTGGTTCTAGTTCAAATCTTAAGCAGGCCTTACCTGAGTAGTTTGGTACATAACCGAACAGATCATGAAGATGCTGAGAGCAAACTGCGATAGCATGATGAACTTGTAGAAACTGTTCAAAGTTTCTGCACACCTGCAAAGACAGATCACGCTGAGCATGATTTGTGTCATTAAACAAATTGAAGCACATCCAACAAACGTGTCAGAACAAACCTCAACAATACTTGGTGCTGCCTAATGTATTCCTTCAGGCTACTTGAAAATTTTGCTTCTAATTCGGGTCTGGAGTAACCGATTTGCAGATTTCTGGTTTCTTCTTCAATGTCTTCGACCAATCTTTGAATAGATATGCTAAGGATTTCCAAATGGCAACAAAGAAAGTTGAAGAAACTACCAATTAACAAATCCTGGGCAACCGTTAAAAAGTCCATGCCGGCTGAGACGACAGTCGTCATTAAGTACACCACCGGATACAGATGGTGTTTGGTAAAGTCAAAGGGAATCTAAGAACAATGAACCACAGTGTCATCCGGTATGTAACACATGCAGTACGCAATAACTGGAAAAGCTTACCCAGATTCTTTGCGCAAACTCGTAAGGTTTTGTCTTCCAATCCAGCAACGGAGTTATTGCGTAAAATATTGAACTGATGATGGACAAAGATTGGAACATGAAAATCAATCTTCGATTTCTGGTTTTACCTCTTTGAATTATTCTTTCTCCGTAAACAGTCTGTGTCTTAAATGAGCTTTTTCCCAAGATGTCAATTATCTCTGTAAAAATGTGTCGGTTCCGGTACTGGAAATAAATGTTCGTACCATTTGTATTTAGATGCTACAAGCCTTTTAAACATTATAAAATTAATCCAATTCCATTCCATTCCAATCCAATTTCCAAGAAAAGAATTTTGGAAAACTAAGAAAGGACTATGAGAGGACTGGAGGAGTTGCAAGGTATTATAAGGCAAAGACATACAGAAGTGCAGAGCAGCAGGAATGGATGAAGAAGATAGATGGATAGTTGTCGACGAGAAAGATGCCGAAGAATCTGGCAAAAGAGGGAAGTAAAGAAACGATAATAATCGTCAGGTTTTGATTAGATAACGAAGAAAGAGGAACAAGTATTGGAAAAAGAGGACGAGAAAACATTCAGAATGTGTGAGAAGGAGAAGGAGAGAAACTGGAGGACATTAAGTGCAGGGGTCGGAAGAAGGTGGAAAGTGGATTAAGCAAAGAGGAGATATTTCAAGAGAAGAGTGGCAGAAGTAAGATGCAAGAGAAGAAAGAAGCAGGAGAAGCGAGAGGAAGATAGATTTTAGTTGTAAATTGAATGTAAGGAGAGTGTAATGGCGGAAGGCAAAACAATTAAAAGAAAAAGAAAAATACAAATACTAAAATTTTTATAAAATACCGAATGCATAAAAAATTTATTAACAAAAGGCACAATAACAAAAGGCACAATAACAAAACACCCTTGTTAATATTATGCAAAATACATAAAAATAATAATATTAATACAGCAATAATATTAATAATAATACAGCTAAGTGCAATTTTCCACGTAAAACGTCTGGTATGAGATTTCTTTCAACTTAAAATATATGTAAAATATTAGTAGTTTCTTCTAACGAGTTTTAAGAGTTTTGGCAAACTTTGAAACAACTCATAGAATTTTCTTTAACTGATAATCTAAGAAATATAATATAAGAAAGATAATTTTGGAAAAATTCTCACCAGCTGGGAATATCGGAGCAGAGCTAAGCTGTACATGCATATGATATGCGCGTAGCTACTGAAATCGTCAAAGTTTCTGACATTCAGATAGAGATCCGCCATCTGCAACGCGATGTACAAGCAGCACACTGAGAAGACGATCTTCTTTAAGTGCTTGTAGATGGATCCAGTCTCCCAAACTGACAATCCTAAGTGTAAACTTAGGAATTAGATTTTCTCTACTTGTCTAAACCTTGTTCCCACCTGGCGTTCAAAACTGCTCACTTAAATGCAGAATTGCGTTGTAAAATAAATTTTAGTTGAATATTTAAACTTACCCAATATATAAAATAGAAATTTGTTTGTGTCAAACAGTTCTTTGTTTTTAAGGTCCTTCGTCGCTTTGAGAGTCATTTTATTTCCCTTTATTGGCGATGTAGTGATAGAAGTCTTTCTAGATAGAATTGAATGTAGGATTTAATAAATTTTTCCTGGATATATAAGTGAGTTTTTGCAGGATGCTACCATATCAATGAATTGGAATAATGTACTCGTATGATACAAACTCAGAGAAAGTGGATATCACATATGGCAGCGCAATATAAAGCTCATGCTTTTAAAGGTTTTTCATTAGCTTGAGTCGTAAAACCTACCATTAGGGCTGCGTTTACAATGTCTTGAACTTAAACAATATTAGATCTAAACACAGTGAGTCTCACCGCGTTGTCTTTTTAACATATGTTACTAATTCTTTTCTCTTTGGATAAAAAATTATGGTATTTTAGTAGTATAGGGGATACATTTACCGTACAATGCGGTACGCTAAATAAAATATCAAAATTCCATGTAAAGAAATTTAATAAAATTGACTGAGTCTTGTATATGTAAAAATTAATTATTCGGTTCCTTAACAAAAATTTAGTATTAACAGGAAAAGTTTTAATCACATCTAATATATCACTATTCAATTTTGATCTTTCTAAACTATAATTTATGCATTCAAATATAATATGATCCGAAGTTCCTTCTTCACCACATTGACATCTATCGTCAGATTTAATATTAATTTTGTACAGGTGAGCTGGAGTTTTGCAATGATTACTTTTGATTCTGATTATAGTTGATATAATTTTGCGTGACTCATTTCTAAACCATCTCTTCTTACTTAAATTTGGATGTAACATATAATAATCTCTTCCTTTTAACTGACTTTTGTTAATGAAATCTGTGTTTCTTAAATTGAAGTTTAATTTTTTGATTATATTAAAATTTCACTTTCATCTCAATTTCTAAATTTATCGATTCCTTTGCCAATTTATCCGCAATTTCGATTCAAAATTAATTAGTGAATTATTGAAATATTTAGAAATTTGTATAATTGAATTATAAATTATAAAAGATGTATAAAAAATGTTTGATGGTGGCTATGACGAAAGAAAGTCAAGGCAAATAAGTAAATAAATATAAAAAAAATAATTATTATTTGGGTTCTTTATTCCTTTAATTTAATTTATTTAACGTCTGCTATGTATGCAGCCGCTACCTAATAAGTTTATGGTAACAACCAAATCCAGAAAATAGACCTCTGCTCTAAGGATCGAACACGAAGATATAGCAGTCAGCATCAAGTATAAATGCTCTCGCCCACTGTGTCGTCTCCCATTTTATAAACTTACTAATGTATAATAACCTCAATAAATTAATAAAATAAGCAAGAAGCACTTATTACTTGGTTATCACTAGTTATCAAACCATCGGACATCATAGCTGTTTTCTTATTTCCCTCATCACTGCCGCAATATATTTTCCCCTCTGTCTCAACTCTATTTGACGATTTAAATATAATTGGCCTTATAAAAATATCATCCAAAAAATTATACATGCAGCTTACAGTTTTTTATTACAGTTTTCAAAGAGTCTTACGTAATTCCTGCCATTACAAGTGGTCTTAATATCATAAATCTGCTGTTGGGAAAACAAAACTCGTCTATCGCAAGTAATATGGAAACTTAATAATCAGTTTGTTTGAAATTTAACATCAAACAGGTAAAGTAACTCATGAATTTATAATAAAGTACAAGTAATATTGGTTTTAGTTTGTCATCAAAGAATCTTATAAGAAAAGTATAACCACATATGTTGAACCTAAGCATTATGGCATTCTTGATTATAATGTATTGGGACTTGCAGAGTGGGATAAAACCGATAGCAGTGCAAGCTGCGGATAAATCCAACATTAAAGACGGCTGCTTTGTAATTAAAATAAATGAAATGACTCATGTAATAGTACGAGATCTTACTGTGATTATGTAAGGAAATTAAACTATATTTGGGTTGCCGTTTTCTAATTGGCCGCCGCTTTTTGTTGTTAAATTTATATGTTCATAACGTATACGAAAGCTACGCAAGGCTACGTGGGGGAGGGGGGAGACGCTACGTTAATTTGTTCATATATTTTTTTAAGGAATTAATTTTTTTTAGCTCGCTTAAAAAATGACCTTTTCTTCACTCTCTTTTTTTTAACTTTTAGCTCTCACTTTTTTTTTAAGGAATGATCTTTTTTTTAGTTCTTACTTTTTTTTTTAAAGAATTACCTTTTTTCTGCTCTCACTTATTTTTAAAGAAGGATCTTTTTTAACTTTCACTTTTTTTTAGCTCCTACTTTTTTTAAGGAATGTTCTTTTTTTACAGCTTTCTTTTTTTTTAAGAAGTGATGTTGTTTTAGCTCTCTCTTCCCAGTAAAGGTTTTGGAGTCACTTTGCCATCTTATTCAAAATGCGTATGATTTTTTTGTCATGAAAGAGTTCATTTACAGTTCAGTTGCTCACAGTCATTCATATGAAATATATATTTTATCGGCTACAAATGACGAAATCACTCCATCTGCCGGAATACAAATGAAGTAAGTTGATGCGGACTATAATTCAAGTGGAATAGTGATAAAAACGTCACAAAATAGGACACTCCATCTCATTGTTTACTGGGTTCCATTTGCATACTATTTCTTTTTCTCTCACAAATAAAACCATCCATCATTACAGCGGGAAAGAAATTCATGGTAAAAATTACGGTATGCTACATGGAGGAGAAAAAGGGGGTTCTAAAGGAGCCAAAATGAGACCACGTAGTTTATCAATGACCCCAAAACACATGTATTACTAACAATTACAATATAGGGTGTATAATAAATATTTATATGAAATAAAGTGTACAAATTCGAAACTACTACAACACAAATAGTTGGGTACAGTGTACGACTGTCCCAACTGCTGCTATGTGTACAGTTAAGTTGATCAACAGCCAACTGACCAACTTAGCCAATGCCAACAAGCAGATACTAACATGGTGGTATCAGGATAACATGAGCTAACAAATTAAAATAGAATTTATTTAAAATATTCAATACGCTAGTATGCGTCCCTGATACTTATGTCATACATTGTCGTTCATACTCATCAAACAAATACGTCAAAAGTTAGTTCGACATTGAAATAAAACGATTTATTTATTTAAATTAATTATTTTTATTTAAGGAAAGATTATGATAACTGCTTTGATGTACTTTCGTGGTAACACAAACAAAAACCTATACTATAAACTACAACTACATAAAACTATATATTATATGTGTCCTCAATGGGCTTGTGTCCTCATTTTTTAGTGGTCGATTTTTCAATTGTTGATTGAACTTGATGTTAATAAATGTGCATTGACGTGTCTATTTTATTAAATATCCAAATGTTGACGGAGATAGAGCAATTAAAAATTTGAATTGTAGTTTTAGCGCTAGAAATGGTCGGCCATGTTTGCATAACGTGAAATGCATTTTAACATCTGTTATTTGTTGAGTAGGTCAGTGTTGTGGTAATGTTTTGTAGCGGTTGGTAGTCGAAATAATCAAGTCAAGTCAAAGAATAATAAGTTTTTATTTTATTTAACCCTGCTAAGGCAGACATAATATTGAAATTTTATTGTTCCTTGAAATAGCTGTAAATAATATTTGATATTTTGATATATAAATATATACAGCAGAGATTTATGAGCTGTAAGGTTGGCAGTTGTTGTGATGTCACATGCACTTGGAATGTGTACAACGTTGAATCCCTTTAAGAATTAAAGGGACAAAATGATTTTATTAATTGATAACATCTCTTAACATATAAGGAGTTATTAAAAAATAATTGGTCATTTGAGGTTCTAGTAACCCACTTTATCAATATATAGTACACGTTTATAGAAATTAAGATATAGGACATAAGCCCATTATCTTAAAATTAAATAATTTCATATTAAATGAGAGATAAACTCGTAACAAAATGATCTTTCATATATTCTACGGCAGTTTTAGAGTTAACCGCGAAATTTAAATTAATTTAGATTATGATTCGTTCTATGATTGTCAAAATTGCGACTGCGTGATTCCATAATTCATATGCTTTTTAATCTAAATACAATTTTATAGATAATCAATAGAGAAATAGGGCTCTGCAAGCTTGCCAATCGAAATATGGCCGCAAATACTTTTTATTATAATATCATTAATTATTGTTGTGCTAACTATGTTTAAAGTTACAAATATCGGTACGGAAACCCTACTCACAATACAACATCGACCGTTACATAGATACAAATAAACTTACACATATAAATATATAAAGACCATTTTACACGAACAGATTCAGATTCAGATTTGATATTTTTTTAAATTACTTTAGTTTTCTTTTATTTAATTTAGTTAACATCGGCTTATTTCCGATGATGACAATTCTAGATCTCAATTTTAGTCCATCAAGTTTCTGTACAGTCCGAGATGCTATTTTAAAGACACTTGATTTTAGTGGTTGATTTTAATTATAACTCTCTCTGAATCGGGAATCATTTGTATCTAGTCACCAGCCCATTTATATTACGTCTTTTTAACTACTTACTATACTAAAACTAAACTACTATACTACTTACTATACTAATTATTTTTTAACTAAAATTTCGTCTTTTTTAACCTGCCAGACCACGCAAATAATTTATTTTAATTTTCCATTTGACGCTCTTCTAGGTTTCAGAACTTTGCGACCCTCTAAAAATTGCACCGTCTTTTCAATATTTCAGATCAGATATAATCTCTGCTCCATCCAGATCCGCCGTTTAGATTTTGTACGAATTTGTCTGAATCTGTATCAAATCTGATCGTGTAAAATGGACTTAACATATTCATAAATTTTAGTACAGTGGAATGTGTAAAGTCAAGAAGCAGCACTGCAGCAGTTCGTATAAAAGTATTAGGACAGCATAACTTAATGATACTTGATGAGAATAGATATTTCAACGTCGTTTATGTTGCCCTATTATTTTGTATGTACAGTTACTCTAAACAAAATGGTAGTAGACCATTGGCATAAAAACACGATGCAAAATTAATCGACTGCGCCTGATTTACCTTCAACCAATGTAACGTTCACATTATTATTAAATAAAAAAACGTGCAATTCAAATTAAATCAATTAAATTCAAATTGATCTAGATATACCTATAGCCTTATTATAATAATTGATATTAAATAAAAATAATAATTAATAATAAATAAAGTGTATTACGAGTTATAAATAATATGTGAAAGGGGACAATATAGTATATGTTTAAAAAAAAAGAGTTAAAAAAGAAAAAGGTAATTTCGTGTAAAAAGTATAAATTTCCATAGGAGCCACAATGTTAAAAAATGTTTTAAAATATCAAAAGAATTGTATTAATTGAAATGTGTGACATCACTCCAAGAGGAAGGTGGTCAACAAAGTGTGACAGGCTGTGCGGAGGAGGGTTCAGAATAGCAGAAAATGTGTGTCTCGTAATTTATGATGGCCCCTAAGCATATTCAAAATTAAAATTAAAAACTAAAACACTGCATGCTCTGTTATGTGATTATAGCCCAGTAAACAATTTGGTGAAGTGCCCTATTTGGTGAAGTTCGAGTCACTCGTACAATTCTATTCTAACGCTTTACAAGTTCTCTACCTGTCACAGATTTTATGTTAGTTATTCTTTCTAGTATTCTTTCTTTTTCCAACATCATTCATTAAGTATTTCTGTTTCTTTCCCACATGGATATATTGTTTTTGAGTTCACTTTCATCTCATTTATTCCAAAGTGAGAGAGAAACGAGATGCGTTAGACAAGTAAAATATATTTTTCACCGTTACACTTGTATACTTGTATATTATTTCGTTCAGTACAGATGTTTAAAGTATATGCTATCCTTTTTCAACAAATATTTCTTTAATGGTAATGGATAGAATGTATATAAACGAAGATAGTACCTAGCGATGGTAAGACAGAGGTTTTAAACCTAACACAGACCTGCCGATCGTGGATTTTTGAATCACCAAATCAATGTAAAAAACTAATATAACGAGTATTGTTGAAGATGAATAATATTCATTAAAAAAATCACGATCCGTACTAAAGATTACATCTATTTATTATATTTTGCAGACTCTAAAAAGTAGAATTCCATTAAGTTTTATACCCCTGCTAGTAGCAAGTTTATAACTCCGGTCATAAATCATAAACCGACTCCGCTTTTAATTGAGCAGTGAACCGTCGTTGCAATGTCTGTAGCTCATAAAAAGGGCCTTTCCTATGAACGACTGAATAGAAAACGAACACGTTCCAGACAAAAAATTCATGATATGTAATAGAAATTAAGTAGAATTTACTCCAAAATGTTTACTGGGAGGTTTAAACATAAACTATTACTTCACTTACATTAGCAACTTTGCACGCCGGAAAACCGGCGCCGGTCGTAAATCATTTGAAGAAAAGTTGCGGCCAAATTACTCGGTCATTTACACCTACACTTTCGTGGAGCAAGTTTTTAAGAAAAGAATCAAAAATTTATTGTATATACCTATACTTTATTTGTTATTTATACAATTAAATAAATTTATGTGAAAACTTAATCTAATTAATAATTATCATTTTTTACACAAACTGTCTATTAAAAATATTCCAAAACCATTAAGAGCGAAAAATTAATGTGTCTGGTAAAAACCGGCTTCAAAAAATAGCCAGTGGTGGCGAACCTTTTTACGTGCGCGTGCCAGAAAATTACAAATATTACTTATTTAATTATTAAATTGATAAAATTATAGGTGGTTTAGAATTTTATTAAGACAATTTAAAAATTAATATACAAAAACTAAACTAAACATATATTATGCTTTTAGACATAATATTTTTACCTTGAAACTACATAGTAACAATCTGTGGATGTACAAATAAATTTAAAATAAAAAAAATACCAACGCTACAAAATACGTAATTATTACGTAAACATGTAATAAAATTTCCCAAAACGTACAAAAATTTACAAAAAGAAAAAAATTTTAAATCAAAGAAAAATTTAATATAATTTTGGAATTTTCCATCAACGCCGATTTTCACAATCACAATACTAGTAGCTTAAGCAACATTTGTGCTCACCGAAAAACAACTCAACAAGACTTGCAAGACACTCAATTAAAACAGGGACAATCAAATGAAACCGAATACTTAATACATTATATAATAATTGACATTAATCAATGGAATTTTTGTTGTTGTTTATTTTATTTTGTATGGTAATATTCGTTAGTCATATATTCTATTTCTGTAGAATTTAATTCAGAAAAAACTGATTCACAGGATGTGGAAGAAAAACTTGATAGAATAGCTGTTCCCAGTTAAACTAAAGAACTAAGCAAAATTTTCGTACGTGCTATCTCTGGCTCGCGTGCCATATGCTCGCCACTACTGACCTATGCGATGCAGGTCTAAGCAAGTCTAGCTGTCTTTTAAAAAAATCGTTATTGCGCATGCGTACTATTACGTACTACTAATATAAATACGGTAAAAAACATAAAATACAACAATAGGTATACAGGCTACAATATAGTTAATACGAAAAGTCAAAACAATGGACGAATCTTATAAGTACACATGAGATTGAATCCATGGTATGAAGGGCTGAACTCTGGTGAAGATGCCCGGGAAACCTGAATCTGCGCATCTGTAGCCGTATGACAGAATCCCAATTAAATGGTAATTGTAATATGGACGGTTGCCGTCATTTTGAGTTATCTGAAACAAATTAATTGATAAAGTTGGTTATCAGAACCATAAATCTCCAATTATACTTAATTATTTTTTAATGTTATAGAAGATATTATTAATTTATTGTTTTATTGACAATTATACGAATATACTCATAGTACAGTGACATCAAAGTACAATATTACATTATTTATGACTTTTTTCATGTGAAATTTCCATTTCTTAAACTAATTATTTTCTTAAAAGTTTCGAAAACCTACCCTTACTTTTTTTTTTAATGGGCTTGTGTCTTATGTCTTAATTTCTATAAAAGTGTACTTTATATTGATAAAGTGGGTTACTAGAACCTCAAATGTTCAATTATTTTTTAATAACTCCTTATATGTTAAGAGATATTAACAATTAAAAAAGTCATTTTGTCTCTTTAATTATTAAAGAGATTCAACGTTGTACACATTCCAAGTGCACGTGACATCACAATCCTTGTGTAAGGTTACCAACCTTACAGCTCATAAATTTCTGCTATATGTATTTGTATATCAAAATAACAAATATTATTTATAGCTATTTCAAGGAACAATCAAATTTCAATATTATGTCTGCCTTAGCAGGGTTACATAAAATAAAAACTTATTATTATTTGACGTAACTTGATTATTTGACTACCAACAGCTACAAAACATTACCACTGCACTGACCTACTCCACAAATAACTGACGTTAAAATGCATTTCACGTCATACAAATATGGCCGACCATTTCTGGCGCTAAAACTACAATTCAATCTTTTATTTGCTATAACTCCGTTAACATTTAGATATTTAATAAAATAGACACGCCAATACACATTTATTAACATCAATTTTAATCAACAATTGAAAAATCGACCACAAAAAAATGAGGACACCAGCCCATTAGTCACATTTTATCTTTTAAAATTAGTATACATTTTATAGTTGCTTTCCGGTGTGGTCTTCAGCTCATTCCTCGAATTTGCTTTATAACTTTAATAGACGCTGCACGAGTACGCGGGCAACATAAAAAAGCCACACGGGACCAGATATGGTAAATATGGTAAATACGGTGAATACGGTGCTATATCGATGGTATTTATTGGTATTCATACAATTAATCTAATGCATTTGATGCGAGCCCTAAAATCTACAGGGCAATTAATTAATTACGTACCTTGGGAAGCATCAATGGCCCTCCGATGTCTACAAGGCACACATCTCCGCAAGCTTTCTTGGGATAAACTCCAGCGCAGATTTTGTTTTCGTCGATTTTAATTCGTGAAACCACCCTGGAATAGACAGAACTGCATTGGTTGTTCGAGACGATATTCAACGGGGCCTCCAACAAACGATCGCTGCTTGAAGTCCCTGGAAAAATTCATCTTTTTGTTTATCCAGCTACTTTATCTTGCCTGGGCCCTCTGTGAGGTCCTTTACAATAACAGTGAATTTAAAAGAAATTACCAATAAATATTGTCCTCCATCCCACGACATAAGGTAATGGGTCGCGTTGGGCGTAATCCTGCGTGGCCCAATCGTCCTGTATTGGAAGACATATTGGTCTGACGAAGGCTGCAATGACAAAGGTCGGATTACGTGTATACTGCAATCAACGTCATAAGTACTTACCAGTAATGTCAACTTCTTCCTTCAACGTCAGCAAGGCGATGTCATTCCTTAACGTATACGGGTTGTATGCGCTATGAACTAAAGATTTGGCAATAGGCATGTCGATGGCATTATCCCTGTCATTGTAGAGCTGCACCTCTCCCAGTCGTACCAATGATCTGAAAAAATGTGGAATCGTTTATAAGCTTAAGGAGGTACAGGACGTACCGTCAATGCAAAAAGTTTATCTTTGTAACTGAATTTTTCAATTCCCTATTAAACTGCTATTTGCTAGTTAAAATGATTTTTTTATGCATATAATAGTTAAGTAAATGAAAAGTTACCTATAATTAATATCAAATTTATATTAATTCAATTTAAATTCAAATTAAATATTTTTAAAAAGGAATAATAAATTTGGCAACGCTGTAAATTTACGTGTGTTAACGCATGAGTGATTTGGTTCTTTGACAAATAAATTATTATATTTTATAAATCTTTTATTCCGATTTTGAATTTCCCGCTCAAATTGGGATTTGCAACGTTGCCGGCTTATAACCTACACTTACTGTTTCTTACTGATTTTATTTAAATATTTTCGTATAGAGGTATCCTCTTGATAATTTTCTTTTTGCAATAGTTACAGAAAAGATTCTTTTATATACACCTAGTTTTTGAAAGCCGTGTCACCATTTTTTTATAGTTAAAAGTTATATTATGTGGTGAAATTGAGCTAAAAATTATGAGTTGTATGGAAAATCAGTATTTTTAATCATGTATAAAAAGAAAACTAGGAACCCTAGATCTCTAAGCTATTTTGAGACAGCATGTATTTTAACTATTTGTATCGACCCTCCAAATTTCACAACGTTTTCATCATTTACGTTAACGTCCTATACCTCTTTAAACATACTTAGCGGCGTTAACATCACTTGCATGCGTTTCAGAAATTAAACCACTTAACGAAAATGTTATAAAACTATAGAATAAAAATAAAAGTGGAAACAAACAAAGGTAACCAGTTTGCATTCGACAACTTCTTTGTGACCATTTGTGACTAAAAACTGAGAGCTACAGCAAAACAATGTCGTTGTTAAAATGTTGGTTCTTACAAGTCGTTCCTGTACTGAACGCAGTGGGCGGCCGTCAAAACATGTCGCGTGGTGATCAAAGCGCCCCCACAGTACCACCTCGGTCTGGAAAAGGAGGAATATCGGTACCCTAAGATGGCGACCCAGGGCCAGTCTCCTAGAAACATCACAATTACGTAGATCAAAAATAAGTGGGAAGAAGAGCACTCATCTATTCTGACGTCACAAATCGTTTAAACGAAGTAATGTTGCCCCCCTTAAATTTTGGGTCCCGCTCTAAATTGTTAATATCTTCTAACGTTACGTTACTGATTAAAAAATCATCAGACGCCCGAGGTTGTGATAAAAAAGGTTATCAATAAAAAGTACCGTTTTATAAAAATGATTCAAGATATGAGCTCAATTGGTTTGTTAACTCATTTTTCAGGGGTCGATTTATTAATTCTTCATTTAAAAAAATATTGGTTAATATACTAATATGGCGTTTTTATTTTATTAAATCATTTTATATTATGAAATTATATTAAAACATTATGGGTCGACTCAACAGCTGCTATAGCTTTGACGTTTAGTACTGCATCGCTTTTACACTTCTCCTGTTTAAGAGTGATGTTAAAGTCTGGCAAATAGTAGCGGGGAAAGAAGTTATTTTTTTATTAATTTTAATTATTAAAGGGAACTATTTCAATCGTTAATAACTTACATAATTTTAATAATTGAATAAAAATAATTGGATATTTGGTTTGATTTAATTGGGTTTGATAATTACTTTCTCAATATACAGTGCAGTTTTACATAAATTGTTAATTGTTATAAATTAACCTGTTTATAAATAGTAGTACAAATATGCACGTGCTAACAACGACGGGGCAATTAGGTCGCAACTGGCGTAGAATGGCGATGTAAATTTAGCATTACTTTATAAATATTTGTTTGTAGCATTCAGAACAAATCCTGCACCATTCAAAGTGGGCAACACCACACAGGTTCTCTTTTCATACCTGATTCTACTTGAGCAGCTTTAGCCGGAGGATTTCTCTGTATCTTCAATCTGTATCCGCATTGGTCAGCTTCAATTGTAGGAAGTCGAAAAGCTGGGGATCGCGAACAACACACCTGAAATTGCACAACAACGAAAATATGTCACTACTGTTGATATAAGGCATGGACCAAAATTCAAAATATACTAGTGGACTCATTTTTCAAAAACATATTTTTTTTTAAATTTTAAAATATCGAAACGTTGATTATTGTCGTCGAAATATTGAAATATGACATTAATTTGACGGAGATATTATAATAAGAATTTTATTTTTATCTTATCTTAATTTTTAGTCATATCTTTAACGGCACAAAACGGTATTAAAATTTGGAGAAGAAAATTTTATTGATTTTAGTTATCTTTGTTTACTACCTTTATAATATCAAAATTTTATGTTCAAGATAGCTGTACTCTTATACATTATGTCGTAAAGGCCCGAATTTGAAGGAGGGCGGGCGGGGCTACTGCCACGGGACCTCCACAATTGTGTAGGAGCTCCTCTTAAGAGAGGGGCAACTACAATAGACATAAAAGCAATAAATTTTTGAAAGACTTGACGGAAAAAAATTGTTTCTTTTATTCGGAAAATAATTAGGGGCCTCCGCTCCTTCGTTGCCCCAGAGCCTCAATATATTTTTACTGGTTCTCTGCAGTTTTTCTAAAATTTAACGAGGTCATTATCTTATTATAATCTACTAATATACCAAATTTTAGAAAATATTAAACGGTAACTCTCTGACCGACAGTACTACCTTAAAGTCGTGCTGCAACCTATTTTATTTACATTCCAAAGGTTGGAGAATTTTTAGCTAATACAATATGAGGTTTGCTGGTCTTAGTCCGAGGGCCCCCTGAGCTTGACTCAAAATATATATCTAAGTGAATTTATTAAAAAATTCTAGGCCAGTAAATTTTGAATTTGGCGCGTACATCTCTATATAAGAATTTGAAACAAGAGTTAAAATAATGAAACTGCACATGCCCCTTACACCTCTCTTTCCACACTATCAGCACCCACTCGACAATGGTTTGTCGTTCAAGTTTCGACTTGCAAACGAATCAAATATTTTTTTTAATTCAAATAAGTACGTAGTTCCTAATTATTCTATTAGATTGATGTGGAAACTATATTCATCTCTTTTCTTCAACTGACAATCATTATTCAGTCGAACATGTCTCAGACTCCTCTTTATCTGCAAGACAACCACCGACATAACCCTAACATTACATACAATTGTTTACTTTATAAATATTTTTAAAATAATATTGCTGTCTCTTTTTTTACATATAAAAATAATGTATAAAACTATGCACTGCTCTAACACATTATAAAAATATTTCTTTAAAATGAAACATTGCAAAATAATTAATAGAACTTGATGGTGCACGTGTTCAAATATAAACAAAACACTGATGCGTTGCTATAGTTACATAAATTATTTACTTTATAAATATTTTTGAAATAATATTGCTGTCTCTTTCTTTTACATATAAAAAACTTAAATGAAACTAAGCACTGCTCTAACACATTACAATAATTTTTCTCTAAAAATAAACATTGCAAAATAATTAATAGAACTTGATATGACTTACCGGTCATTGATCTCTGACCGACAGTACTACCTTAAAGTCGTGTTGCAACCTATTTTATTTACATTCCAAAGGTTGGAGAATTTTTAGCTAGTACAATATGAGGTTTGCTGGTCTTGGTCCGAGGGCCCCCTGAGCTTGAGGGCCCCGGTGCCCAGCACCGACTGGCCCATACCTAGCTACGCCAGTGTTCACAAGCCCATTTTTAAACACAAGCATTTACTGACCTTAGGATCATTTCCTTGAAATCCACAAAACGAGTTTCTTAAGAATTGTAGAATATTTGAGTTGTTAGCAGCAAGTGGAACAAGTTGCAAGATCTCCGGGCAGCTGTCTATGACGACGCAATATCCTGGCTTACCGTGTGGAGTCCTGCATTGCTCGATGAACGCACCTTTAACAAATGTTTCAAATAGTTGAATATCAATTCGTTGTATAAGCAAATCAGCTTTTATTGTTGTGTTCAAGTAAGAAGTTTAGACTAGGAATGGCGATTCCTCTTAAAAAAGATCGATTTTTTAACCGATTCGAATCGAAGTCTAAAGAATCGATTCAGAAAAAAATCAAAGTCTAGAAGATCGATTTTTCGATTCTTTTTGAGATTTTATATATAAAAAAAGACACTAACCCAAAAAAAAACAATCTTTTATCGATTTTTATTTTTATTAAATTTGTTAAAAATACACAATTTAAAATTAAAGAATAAGTGAAGAGTGATTTTTGATTAATCAATAAAATCATGTACGTTATTTATTATAGAATAAAATAATTATAATTCCCAATATTTCATGTTCACGTTTATAATAAATAATGTAAATAATTATGTAGTTGCATTCTTACAAAAAAAAAATCAAATCTTTATTTTCAAGTGTTTAAGGGGATTCAGGGGATCGATTTAAAAAATTGATTCTTCGATTAATCGATCTCAGATCGCCATCCCCAGTTTAGACCTAGATAAAAGTCCACCCTAGAATATAGGCCTCAGGCCTATATGTGAACCAATGTAAAAATTTATTTTTTTTGTATAAAATTTCACTTTATTCCCCACTTTAAAGTAATTTGAAAGTAACAGAAATGTTTTTATTTTTTTTTTAATTTTAATTTTCTACTTCCTTCACCAATATATTAGACTGAAAAAGACACGGTTGGTACTACTGCAAGTATAAAAAATATAAAAGTTAAAAATAATTTCAATTTCATATTATATATGGCAGCATTGGTTGGACTTTAAAATAAACTAAACCAAAAGAATGCTACAGCTGACCTAGATTTCATCGACCATCGCGGGTGGTGCATTCGGACACTTTACCAAATGGACGTTAAATAAACAAGTCATTTTAAATTTCGCATCATTTTTTATTTGTCAACATAAAACCGTCATTGCGGTGAAATATTGCGATCCATTAATAACCTCAGAGTTTGTTTTTTGAATTAAAATAAAAATATCATCACTTTTCACGAAAATTGCGTTTTTCTGTTGATTCAAAATAACACCCTTTATTGAAACACCTTTAAAATTATAAAACCTCTTGTTGAAAGACCCTATTCTATAGCAGATGCGATATTAAGCGCTTCACGCTTTTGTTATACGTAAACTGTATAATAAATGAACAATTTTCAGTTGAATAAATGTTTTACGTTTATTGAATAAACAGAAGTTAATTTGGTTGTTTGTACAAAGCTTTGGGACGAGCAAATATTGGGACTGTACCTTTGAAAATGAATTTTTCAATTCCCTATTAAACTGTTATTTACTAATTAAAATGATTTTTTTATGCATATAATAGTTTAATAAATGAAAAATTACCTATAATTAATATCAAATTTGTATTAATTCAATTTAAATTCAAATTAAATATTTTGAAAAAGGAATAATAAATTTGGCAACGCTGTAAATTTACGTGTGTTGACGCATGCGTGATTTGGTTCTTTGACAAATAAATTGTTATATTTTATAAAATATTTATTCCGATTTTGAATTTCCCGCTCAAATTGGCATTTGCAACGTTGCCGGTTCATAATCCACAATTACAGTTTTTTACTAGATTTATTTAAATATTTTCGTATATGGGTGGGTATCCTTTTGATAATTTTCTTTTTGTAATAGTTACAGAAAAGATTCTTTTATATACACCTAGTTTTTGAAAATCGTGTCACCATTTTTTTATAGTTAAAAGTTATATTATGTGGTGAAATTGAGCTAAAAATTATGAGTTGTATGGAAAATGACTATTTTTAAAATTTTAAGACAGCATGTATTTTAACTATTTGTATCGACCCTCCAAATTTCACGACGCTTTCATCATTTACGTTTATGTCCTATACCTCCTTAAGAACATTTTTAATGAGAAACATCTATTTTTAAAAAAATTAATGGAAAATTATTGCAAGTGCAGAATTTGAGGTTATGAGGAAATAACTAAAAAGCGATTGACCATAGCGGCAACACTTTGTGCGAGGTTAATACAGAGTAGCTTATAACAATCTTAAAATTTATTTAATGACCTACATATATCACAAAACATCCCTTTCAAAATAAGTCGGTTCGTAAGTTAAAAATGCAAATTTTGACTGCAACAAGTGTGACAATACTTTTCCCACGGCCTTAGGATTTCGTTAAGAGGGCCATGGCACATGGAAAAGACCGCTTATGAAAGGTAATAACACAATTAACTTGGGGGTGCATAGCTCCCAGATTAACTCTAATGCGGTCCTGATATCACTGAAAAATAAATAATAATCCTGACCTACAAACACCGATACTGGGGGCGACTTTCCAACCTAATACAAAGCAATAACACTGTTACGTTTGAATTCCATTTCGATCACTTTTCTTAACTGCGACGTAAAACGATATGCTCCTCTAATCTTTTAAACAACATAACAGACTGACGCCCCGTTTGGTTGCTACAGCAGCGTGAAATTGGTAACACTTCGAATGCCGAATCTGTATATATATATAAACGATATTAAAAAAGTGTTAGATAGTAATAGCTAATACAGATATTACCTTCATTTAAAGCGCTCCCTAAAATAATAAAAACAACAACAATATAGAAACACTGATACTGACACCGACACCGACTAAGCCACCACATTATGCATTCAATGCGAACACTTCTGCTAATGCAAATGCAGTTCTTAAAGAATAAAAATCAATTGTTCCTTTTTGTTTTGTTTTAACACGATGGATAAGTTGGGGGGGCAAGCGGATAATGGTCATTGTCATCGTCGTCCTATGGTCCTGCTGAATTATTTGTTTGGTTTGGGCACCTTTTACGTAAGGAAGTAGCTAAGTCAGGGCAGCATCTAGGATACAAAATGGTCTTATGTAAGTTATGATGAAAATGAAATAGTAAAATGTATTGGGCTTGTGCTATTATTAAAAAAGGTGGTTCCCAGTAAACAATTTGGTGAAGTACCCTATTTAGTGACGTTTCTATCACTATTTCACTTCAATTATAGTTCGCATCAACTTTATCTTCATTTGTATTCCGACAGGTGGAGTAATTTCGCCATTTGTAGCCGATAAAGTAGACATTTTATATGAAAAAATGTGAGAAACTGAACTATAAATGAACTCTTTCATGACAAAATCATGACGCATCTTCAATATGATGTCAAAGTGGCTCCAAAATGTTTACTGGGTTACTAGAACCTCTAATGTCCAATTATTTTTTAATAACTCCTTATATGTTAAGAGATATAACAAATAAAAAAGTCATTTTACCTCTTTAATTATTAAAGGGATTCAACGTTATAGAATATTCCTAGACATGTGACATCACATCCGCTAAGATGCTATCTCTTTCATGCAACAGAGCGTAAAAGAAATAACACATTCAACACAGAACTCTTATCCACAGAAAAAATAACTAATCTACATTTAATAGTACAGACATGTTACATCATAAATATGGCCGACATATGTTGCGGTAAAACTACAATTCATATGTTTAATTGCTATATCTCCGTCAACATTAACATATTTATTAAAATAAAAACGCCAATATATCAACAATTGAAAAATCGACCCCTAAAAAATGAGTACACAAGCCCATTAAGTGGAAAAAGGAAAGACAAATTTTATTAAATAGCTAAATCACCAGCAACTTTAGAATATTTAACAGAAGTAATAAGGATAATCCCACCTCCTACAGAACCATCCCTCTATGCTCAATTTTCTTGAAGTAATTATTGCTACATTTTTTCTTATGAAATTTTGTTTTTCTAATCCTATACACAGAAATAAATTATAGAATAAAAGGAAAATAAGTTCAGACTACCGGATTTATTACATTTTGTTAATAAAAAAGCGCCCATCATTTTCCGGCACCCTTGTCTGGCTTGCACAAAATGCACACATGCACAGCTCGGCCTGCCAAGAGTTTCGGGTCTCGGAGGAAATTCTTAAAAAAAATAAAATATATGGCACAAAAGTAAAAAAAAACCAATAAAATTTAGTTCTGCATTGAAAAATAAATTAAATATTACTAGATGTTTTTAGGTAAAATATTACATTAATGTAAGGTAACATCTATATTTTGTGATTATTAAGAAATCTGAAATTGTTTTTAGGTTTTTAAATCCCAGGTTTGTACAAAATAGATCCTAGTATGGCTCTGACCAACGTCATTTCTTGAATGTTTATTTTCAGAGGTAAGAACGCCCGCAACGGGTATATTAGGCTTTGTTTTAATTTTAACGTTTTATTTTAATTTATGTATCAGTTTGAATATCTTGAAACGAATGGAGTTAAATATCGCTTTGATAGTTCATTTATCAAACATCCAAATGCAAATTATTTCACCTTGGGACATGTTAATGACCTGAAACGACACTGACACTGGACCCCGGACTCGTAGTTGCCAAAATGTTCGAATGCAGAACGCAACGGGATCGCTTGCATTTACCAGCCTACAGCAAGGACATAGGTTAATAAATAAATATACAGTAAACCACTCGTATTCAGGAAGACTCAGAAAGCTATAATCCATGAAGGGCTTGTGAACTATGCCTTAATTTCTATAAAACAATACTAAATAATAGTAAAGTTGTTTACCAGAACGTCAAATACCAATTACTATTTAATAAGTCGCCGTATTATAGTACCCAGTAAACAATTTAGTGAAGTGTCCTATTTTGTGACGTTCCTATCACTATTGCACTTGAATTATAGTTCGCATCAACTTTATCTTCATATGTATTCCGACAGGTGGAGTGGTTTCGCCATTTGTAGCCGATAAAATAGACATTTCATATGAACGATTATGAGAAACTGAACTGTAAATGAACTCTTTCATGACAAAAATATCATGCGCATCTTCAATATGATGTAAAAGTGACTCCAGTGATATTTACTGGGTAGGATACATCAGTTACAATTAGAGATGACCGACGTCCTGATATGAGCGATATTGTCCCAAGTCTCGCATAAGCAATTAAATTTCCCGCAAATAAAAACTTAATTGTAAAATAATGAAATAATACAATAAAAAGTTTTTAATACAATAGAAATTTTTAAGTTAAATAATACCAAAAAACTGAAATTACTATAAATAAAAAAAAATATCCAAATATAATTTAGTAATTTTCATATAAAACCTAAATTTTATATATGTAACCACAAACGCCAGACCAGTTAGACTAGATACAATTGATTTCGCGCGAAAAAATGTTTTTGTTCATTTTGTACCGTTTGATCTTATTTGAAATGTGGAACATGTGGTTTGAATGTTACAACGTACAGCTTGGTCGTCATACTAATAAAGTGTTATATTATGATAGATGTGAATAAGGGGGCGTCCATAAATTACGTGAGATGTTTAAGGGGGGGAGGGGGTCGAGTCAAATCTCATCTAATCTTCCGTTGGAGAGAGGGGGGGTCTCGGCAAATATCACGCAATTTTTTTTCTGATTGAAACAAAAAAAAATTATAATATTTTGGTCTATTTAATCTAGATTGTACATGCTTAAGGCCTGTCTCAGTATGGGACCGTATTTAAGCGAATTTCTGCCGGACGTTATGCCAGAGCTAATGAGTTACTGTGCGCAAGCGCCAACGGCTTAGAGTGGCTAGATCAGAACGAAGTTGAAGGAGCAGATGATTTTACTGAAAATCATATGGACATGTTGGTTCCAATAGTCTCTCTTGAGACCGCGCATGATTCTCCATGGACTGAATTAGAGTAGATATTCTTTTTTTAATCACAGTAATGACGATTTAAGTATTCTATTGTTAAATTTTTATTACACTTATAATTAAACTGTCAGCAATATTGATTACTAGTCTTAACTAGTCGTAAATAAAAGGTTTTTTATTTTTTTTTTCTTTTTACAATAACAATCCAACGCGTTTACGTAAGAAACCCACATTTTGAAAAATCTCACGTGAGATTGGGGAGGGGGTTGAATAAAATCTCACGACATCTCACCAAAGGGGGAGGGAGGGACAGAAAATTTAAAAAAACACCTCACGTAATTTATGGACGCCCCCTAAAGAAAAATAATCTAGATTACTTTTTTCTTCTGTGATGTCATATGCAGACCTAACACAATCGGAAAAACGGAAATTCGAATATTAAATAACTATATCTCCATTTTTTAGATATTTAAAAGAATAATAACAATAATATATTAACCTACATTTCATTCAAAAATGTTAAAGGACCTCTAAAAAATGAGATCACAAGCCCATTCTAGTTTAGATTTAACTTAATGTAATCAAAATTAATTAATCGAAGAACTATTAATCGAAGTTTTACATAAATTAAAATAAGCCATATTTATATTGAAAATTTATTATCAATATTTGTAAACTAGCATTATTTGTGCACTTTTACAATAAAATTACAAATATTATTGTAAACAGTAATAGTAGAGTAAATTATTTAAATCATTCGTAGTTATCTGAAATGTATAAAATATTATTAAAAGATCTGACATTACAAAATACAAAGTTTGACATGGAAAACAGACTGATGTGAAATCAAATTACATGACATTATCAGTTTTAAAAATCATTAAAATATAATTCTATAAATTATTACGTATAATCTGATAAACTAGATATTACGATTGTATAAATTTATATTTCCGGTTTAATAACCAAGCTAAACCTGAAAAGATTATCGTAGCTGTAGCTAAAACAATTCCTCGAAGTTTTAAATGCTGTCGACTAGCCCTGAGAACACCAATAATTCTAATTGTCTGGTCCCGGGTATCCGCTAGACTTCCAGAATTCTCGATCACAAAATCCGATTGGTCACACTTTTGTTCCAGAGGCATCTGAGCAGATATACGTTTCTTGGCATCAAATTCTGATAATTGATTTCTATCCATCAGTCTAATGAGTTGAAGGTCTTCTTCACTAAAAATTGAATATAAATATGTAAAAAGAGATAAAACAAGAACGTTATCGTACAATATAATTCAAAAATTTGTTTTGTGGTGGTACTTCCAGCTGAGTAAACCAACATTTTTATCCAAATCTGTTCAGTGTCGAAACATTCATTTAATATTAAAATATTCAAGTTTAGGCTAATTTACTCTTCCAATACATGCGTTCTTCTTTATACATACGTAAAAAATATACCTTCATTAGTTATTTCATTATTTTTATCGGGAAATATACCCATTTGTTTTTATATAAAAATAAATTACGGTTGTGACTACCAGGGCCTCCATGGAGTTAAAAGGAATTTCTAATCAGAGTCGACACAAATGTACCGACTCCGAGAAATAAAATTTCTTCAATAACATTGCGATTACTTAAAAAAAAATAACATTTTTAGATTCCAACATTTAGCTTTATCAGTACATTTCACATACATCAATCACAAAGAATTATTTTCAACAGTAACTCTTTACTGATTATTTAATGAAATATAATTAATATTTTAAAATTATCAAAAATTGAATAGTACAATTACTTCAAATGCATTTAAAATATGAACATAAATATAAAATTCATGTTAATAATTATCAGTCTTATAATAACACGTAATCTTATGCGAATGATATTCCAATCATGTTATAACCTGCTGATATAAAACAAATGACTGATTACGAAATATTAGCAGATTTATATTCGAATAAGAAATAGAAAGAAATTTTATACAAGAACCCACACGTTATCTTCTTCTATATAAATTGATTAATATTTATATATTTGAATTACAAACTAATTAATTGTTCATTATTGAATTCGTTTTTAATATTCACTATGCATCTACATACTGCAAATAGTTATTTAATTAATTTTGGGCAAGTTTTGTCAATACTAATATTGAAGAACTTCAGTGAAATACATATTTGAAACAATTATTATTATAAACCGTCAATAGTAATCAATAAATCGTTTGAAATTCTTCTACAAAATAAGTATCACACCTTCCTTGGTGGCCTTGTCGTTTCAATTCTAAAATTTTCAATCCTATTTACGTAAGATATTATCAAAAAGAATTTTATTAAACGAATCTGAAATTGTTTTAGAGCGCAATATGTGTTATAAAACTATGTAACATATAAATAGCTTTGTCAGTAATTGGAGATGGAAAGCTGAAGGTATTATGTATTACTAACTGTTAATTAAAGATGACATAACTCTGTAGAAATAGAAATACTTCATTGATGTTTCCATTAATCTCCACCCAAAATGAGCTTCATTAATTATATAAAAGAAACTCTCAATTACATAACAAATGCAAGTAAAATTTACATTCTTACCAAGATACAGTTATAATTTTATGTAGCCAATTTCTCATTTTTCCTGATTCAAACAACAATGGCAAATCCAGTACAATAAACTTATGTCCTTGAAGTAAATACTTCGCCGCCTGTCGAAGCATATTTTTGTGTATTTCAGGATGTGTAATTTTGTTTAAGAGCTTTCTTTTTTCAATATCGTCAAATATAATCTTTCCTAATAATACTCTATTTAATTCGCCATTTTCATCAAAAACTTCTTTTCCAAATTCAGCATGAATCTTCTTCCAGGCAGGTTGTCCGGGTTCGACAACTGAGGATAAAATTATTCAGAATTTATACCACGAGAAATATGAAATGTTCAAACAAGTACAACGATGGATCACAAACCTTTTCTTGCAATAACATCAGCATCTATAACAGGTATTCCATGTTCGACAAATATCTTAGAAACCGTGCTTTTGCCAGTACTAATACCACCAGTCAAACCAACAATATACATGATTCTTTTAGGAATTGAGCCGGCTACACAATTGTTATTTGGTAATTAATAATTATTAATTCCAACTAAATTTGTACTATACTAGACATTCGTTTCATTAATTATTTTAATATATAATTATAAAATTCAATTTTATGTGTTATTTATTATATGCATTATGTAACAATAAATGTCATTCTATAAAGTTTAGTAATTAAATATGATTTTTAATTATGCACCTGTCATATCGTACTTCTCGTACGTTTTCCTACTTTGCTGACTTTAGATATGGAAGGAACATAACATCTGGCAGCACTATAATTTGACACTTTATGTGTACCTATATTACCGATAGTACCTTACAATATTCAAAATGTGAAACGGTGTTTACTAATGTTCTAATTAATATATTGTAATAATTAAATCACTAAAATTTTCACACCGTAAATTGTATATTGCATATAATAAACAATTAATGGAACAGATTAATTTAAATACTCTATTTTGAAAATCTTATCTCAATAGATTATATTGTGCCTGGAATGGGTGGTGATATTTATTAATTGAAGCGTAGAGTTCACAGTAGAGTTTTGTAACTGGAAAACTGACAGAAATGAAACTGACTAATTAAAATAATAAATACTATGACCTATTACATTTGTAGATTAACTACAAAAAATGGAGAATTTAATCTTAAAATTTGATAAAATATGTAGAACATGTTTGAATGAAAATGACAATATGCAGCCTGTAAAAAACTTGATCAAAACTGCACAAAATACTGTTATTGTTATTACAGATATGCTTTTTTTATGTACGCAAATACAGGTTTGTGCAATTCATTTACTAATATTAATTATATGTAATTTAGTCACATAATATTTCAAATTAAGACGACTGCGTATTTATAGAAGGAATTACATAACTTAAATTACAAGCATCATTAACACTTCAGATAATTATAGCCTTTTCTAATATATAACAATTTGTTAACAAATATAGCTTCACCACTCTGAATGAAGATTCAAGCACTTACAATGTCATCCAAGCATAATTTTATTTCAGATATCTGATGAGGATAATCTTCCTTCACAAATTTGCATGGAATGTATCTGCAAAGTACGCGATGCTTACTTTTTTAAACAGCATTGTCAACAGAATGAAGCGAAATTGAAACAATTATTGTCGGAAAATTCCAATGTGGAATACTTAATACAAGATCGGTCAGACTGTGAAGAAAATAATGATAATTTTCTTACGAGTTACGAAGATGATTCAAATTCAGCCGCCGGAAGCACTGCTATGAATATCAGTAATTATATTATTGAGGAATCAGAAAATAATATAGCAGAAACCGTCAACAGTACAGATAAAGCTGAGGAAATTCAGGTTCAACTAGAGGAAGCAGTAATTGTTAAGCAACCAATAAATCAGAATGTTAAAATTCCTAATGTTGAAAGAAGTAGAAAAGAAATTAGAATAGCCCCAAAACCTATAACACCGTACATTATGGAGTCTGGTGTTCCAACGTTATCTAATTGTAATAAACATGAAGACTTTAGGAGTGGGGTACTTTTTACAAGTGCAGAAAATGGAACTGAAATGACTTTGAACCTGGGGGAAGAATGTAAAATATGTGGTTGCAAATTTTTAAATGAAACCACCTTACGCTCCCACCTGAGATACAAGCATGACTTAAATGATATTCCACTTGACACCAAATACACCTGCGATGTTTGTAATGCAGAATTTCCAATTTATGATAAATTAAATGAACATAATTTGTTAGAACATTTTAAAGCTATAAGTTTTCCATGTAGTATTTGTAACATTGAATTTACTCACAAAAGTTTATTGACTCGACATAAGAAGGCCGAACATTGTAAAATTCTGGACAATTTAACGTGTAATATTTGTCATAAACGATTTGAAACTGTAAAAGGATTAGGTGTTCATAAGTCATTTCACAATATTAATAAAACACAAGAAGAGAATGTATGTTGTAAGATATGTGACAGAACTTTTAATGTGCCAGCGAATTTAACATACCACATGAAATATCATAAAGCTAATGTATGCCATTATTGCAACAATGGTTTTTGTAATATAGATGATTTAAAAAGACATATGAAAGAAGCTCACAGTGGTGACAGGCCTTACACGTGCACATATTGTATGAAACATTTTGCTATAAGGAAAATTCTTCTAAGACATAAGAGGTTAAGCCACAAAGTATTTCAGGATATTTATTTTTGTGGAGTTTGTCAGAATAATAACGTAGGCTTTATTAATAGCGATTATTTAACGAAACATATTGAAAAATATCATATGAATATTGAATCTGATGATAATGTAACGGAGTTTTTGGAAGAAAATAATGAGGATTTATCTGATTTATCGGAATTTATAAATTTACCCAAAGTGTCTACTGAACAGATAACTTTGCATGAAGACGGTACGATAAATATACAAATAAATGATAAAGAATATGAGGAACCATCACAGTTATTGACAGATTTATTAGTAGTTGATGAAAACGTGAATGAATTCAATGTTAAAGAAGAACCAATTGGAGAAATAAACAATGAAAATCCAATAGATGTGGTGCAAACAATAGATTATAATTGTACAGAATTAGAACATGAAAGTGTTACGGAAAATAATACAAATATTATTTACACCGACGAAACAACGGATGAGACTAACTTCATGAACGGTGATATTATCCAATATGACGAGGAAAATCAACAGTATATCATTTATAGCAGATATAATATAAATGACGAAACAACTTTGGAACAACATGACGAGGAGCTATACTTGCCTGATGGCAATATTACCAATGGTGAAAACAATTATGATGATAAAAATTTACAAAACATAGATTGTTCTTTGGAACAAAATATTGATGCCGCAAAATCATTGGAAAATTTAAAAACGTTGGAGGCTAAAGCAGTGGAAAGTTCAGAGGAAATAAAAGATGGAATGGTACGTATTATACGAAGTGATGATACCGGATATGTCAGCCATACTAAAACGGATGTAATCTTTGATGAAACGGATTACGCTGGACCAGTTACTTTTAAAAAACCGTTAACAGAACAACGATATAAATGTCCAAAATGTGATGAGATTTTCACAAGGCAATTTAGTTTAACTAGACACTTAGCACACACTCACAACGAATTTTGTTTAGTTTGCAATACATGTGGATTATCCTTTAATAGATTACCCTTATTAGAAACTCATAGAAGAGAACACATGGACAGCAGAAATAATTCACATGTAAATGGGGTAGATGTACAAGACTCTGATAGTTACGACCAAATTATAACAGATTTCAATGACGATATTTCGGATTCAAAATCTGAAACGCAAAGTGCCATTCAACAAATAACTGAGACAGAAGCAGATACTAGATATATTAAATGTTTTACTTGCGAAATATGCGATAAGACATTTCAACGACGAGTAAATTTAGAGAGGCATAGAGCTCAGCATGTTAGTATTGAGCATGTAAGCTATGTCTGTTCTATATGTGACAAGTTTTTTTCAGATTCTTTAGAATTGTATAAACACAAGAAATTGCATAAGGAAGAACACTTATTGTGTAACCTTTGCGATCGTGCCTTTACAACTATTGGTGGATTAAAATACCATTTAAAAACACACACAGGTGCAAAACATCATTCTTGCCCCTTTTGTGGGAAGAAATTTACGGCAAACATTAATTTGAACGCTCATATAAAGACTGTACATTCCGAAGTTAAACCCCACCTGTGCAATATTTGCGGGAACCGATACACCACTGCAGATCACCTTAGAAAACACATGACGAGTCATACGGGTTAGTTCAGTGCTTTACTCAAATTTTATATTTAATAAATTAAAGTAACAATAATTCAATTCAATTTCATTTTGATGTTATATATTTTTATTAAGGAATTGTTTGGTCTTCTAAATACATTAATTAACAGTTTAGTTACCAAAGTTTTGCGGCAGAAAATGGCAGATTATTAGGGTCTTTCAAATTTGGTCAAAGTACCTTTTCTAAAAATACTGACCGGATTGTTTTAACCCTTTGCGGTCCAACTACTCATAAGCGAAAGAGCTCGAAATGGAAATATTAAAACTGAAATGCATTTTAACGTCAGTTATTTGTTGAGTAGGTCAGAGCTGTGGTAATCTTTTGTAGCTGTTGGTAGTCGAATAATCAAGTCAAATCAAATAATAAGTTTTTATTTTATTTAACCCTGCTAAGGCAGACATAATATTGGAATTTGAGTGTTCCTTGAAATAGCTTTAAATAATATTTGATATATATATGTATTGATATAGCAGAGATTTATGAGCTGTAAGGTTGGCAACCTTACACAAGGATTGTGATGTCACATGCACTTGGAATGTGTACAACGTTGAATCCCTTTAATAATTAAAGAGACAAAATGACTTTTTTAATTGTTAATATTAAAACCTTAACATATAAGGAGTTATTAAAAAATAATTGAACATTTGAGGTTCTAGTAACCCACTTTATCAATATACAGTACACTTTTGTAGAAATTAAGACATACGACACAAGCCCATTGAGGAAACACTAGATTATAGGATTTTCAATCGGAGGTGTGACTTTTTTTAATAGATTTCTAAATTAGAAGATTTTAGAATTTTTTTTTCTTTTTCTTTAATTTAAAATCAATTGAGCTCTATACTCAGTCTTTTCGACAATATGAATAATACATGTTTAACAAGAAGATCATGGTTTATATTATATTACTTTTGATTATTTTATTTCAGGTGAAAGAAGATTTTTATGTAATACATGCGGCCGAAGCTTCAGCCAAAGTTCTCATCTAACTCAGCATTCATGGATCCACAGTGGAATTAAACCATTCGCCTGCAAGTTATGCAGCAACAAATACACTTCTACATCTGCATTAAAGAAACACATTAAAAATAATCATGAACCTAAATCAAAATAATTATATTTATGTTATTCATATACTATATTTATATCATATGTTATGTTGAAAATGAAAAAAAATGTATATATTTAATTATAATAAACTTTATTTTAATTATAAATTAGTCACGTTTTAATATTAACTTATTTTTTATCCTAGTTTTAACGCAGCTACGAATATCACATTTGTATAAATAATTTCTCTACACGTATTTTTTGTAGTGATTTCTTTTTTAGATAATGCCCAATATTTTTGAATTGCAAAAATTAAAACTCAAGAGGAAAATACTATAACATTATTAATAATATTCGAACAGGTCTGACAAGCCAGCCTACAAAAAATTATCATATATATAAAGAAAGAAAACAAATCTTACCAAAATGAGAGTAGCACAAAAAGCATTATCAGGATTCCATGACATTACAACTTAAAATATCTTCTAAAATAATTGTAGCTATAATAATATTTGTCTAAAACTTTTAAATTTATCCGTAGATCACAAATAATAACTGTGACTGACTGTCTTGATAATTTCAAGACAAGTGTTTTTTAGTAAAATATATACTTCAAGATTACAAAATTATCATTAGTTTAAAAAATTTGATTATCTATTATATAAAATACTAAATTTCGTTATTTTTTCATTCATAATATGTAGTTAAAAGT
This sequence comes from Panorpa germanica, assembly GCA_963678705.1. Taxonomy (NCBI): domain Eukaryota; kingdom Metazoa; phylum Arthropoda; class Insecta; order Mecoptera; family Panorpidae; genus Panorpa; species Panorpa germanica. The sequence goes on along the minus strand of OY783205.1, from coordinate 1,863,035 downwards.
ATAAGACAGATTTTTTTACAAAAACTAATCTCTATAATAGATTTTATAATTTAATTTGAAAAAATTATTACAATTTTATAATTTAAATTAGTTTGAATTTTAATCATTCTTAAGCCTGCCTTACACGATTCAGATTCATATAAATTGTTTGTTCAAGAAAAGTTGAACAAATGTTACTTAAATCTGCTCGTACGCTGTACACACATGAAAAGTGTGTCAACCATCATTACAGTAACTTACTATACCACTGTAACTATTTTAAAATTATAGCAAATAATACAGAACATTTTAAACTTCGTAACTATTTCTACGAAATATTATTCAAATTTCAATTACTTTTAATCTATTTCGAACACTGTGGCGTATTATATATAATCCTTGATAATAAATTTAACATAATTTAGTTGAAAATTAATTGATCAAAATACAGAATTATATAAAAAAAACCTAAAATATGCAAGCTTTACACTACAAAGAAATTTATTTTATTGAAAATAAATATATTATTATTATAATTAAAATTGTTCTGTTATTTGCATATATATTATCGTGCATTTTTTAATTTAATTACGTATTTTAATTCCTGAATTAAGACTTTGCTAGATTTTAAATCATTACTTACTGAATTGTAGTTTAAATCGGATTTCCTGCTAAATGCACAAGATTATTAATAATATCTAATTCGCCGCTTGATTTATTTAAATCAATGACACTCTGGTTAATAATTTCAACATTCTCTAAAATTTGACTATCTAAGTCTTCACCGTCTTGCATTTCGTATACCCATAAAATATCTTTTGTGGTATTTTCAACATTCTGATTTTGAAGTCTTTCTGTTTTTTCATTGGTTTTGCCACGATCTGTTTCATGCTGTTTCCGGCGATGTCTGGCGATACCGCTAGATGACGCGAAAGCCTTTCCGCAGTGACATACATATGGGCGCTCCCCTGTGTGACTCCGGACATGTATCTTAAGTTGTGAGGAAGTTGGAAATGTAAATGGACATGTTTCACAGGAATATGGCTTTATTCCTGCATGTAAGCGCAGATGCTTGGCTAAATTATTTGCTCGATTGAAACCTGAAAAATGAAATGTTTAAAATATTAATTGATGATAAATAAATGAATTAACGAGGTTTAAATAATTACAAGTATAAGAAACATGTTCTTATTTATTATAAAGAAAGGTACAGATTTCGTTTAATAATTCTTGAAAGCCTAAAATGTAGGCAGAGAGAGATACACCAAATTTACTGACAATCTGTTGTTAAATTAATTTTAGTAAAGAGGATCTGAATATTATTTTACAGAAAAAAGATTATAGCTTACATAAAATATTTGATGCCGTTTTTTTGTTTATTTTATGTAATAAAGTAACAAAGAATTTTATATGAATGTAAACGAGAAAGAATTATTTTCTTGTATGATTTATAATAAACCGAATTGAATAAAATACGAAATTGATAAAAGTTTTCAAAGCGACAAGAATCACGGTTCTTACTGGTTTGGCGTTATGGTACATGAAAACAAAATGGTTTTTAATTAAGAGCAGAATAATTTTGCATTTAATGTCCTGGTGATTCCGTTTTATCAGAGTTAGAAATTACAGATACTAGATATTAATTTGCCAAAATACAATAACATTTATGTAATGCTTCTTTATCATAATAAAGTTTACCTTTTACATACATTTTTTGAGGTTTACAATGTAAAAGAATTATGTTAAAGAATGTACGAGTGTACTTTGGTGTGTAACAGCTAGTAGCTGTAATAATAAAAATATTTGGAAAATAATAGAATATATTTCCTATTAAACGTTAAGTTTAAAGGAATAATTATTACTTTAGATTACAAATCACTATCTGTAAGTGTAATTTAATATTTTATTTTGAGGCACGCAGCCCCTCAGAAAGATCTATCGTCGATTAAAATCTTAAACTGGTTAAAGAAAGATCATAGGTTATTAGTCCCTTTAAGAAAACAATTTAAATTATTACCTTTGGTACAAATATCGCATACAAAAGGAGCATAACCGCTGTGCAATATTTTATGTATGTTCAAGTCCTTTAAGGTTTTGAAAGCTTTAGGACATTCTTCACAAATATGTTTTTTGTCTTTCTTGTGTGATTTCATATGTGTATACAAATGACCATTGGAAATAAAACTTTTTGAACACACCGTACATTTTGCAGGTCTCTCTCCTACAAAATAAAAAAAACTGAATTAGAAATACACAACTTGATAGAAAGGAAAGTTGATAGATTATACAACAGACGAAGGTGAAACGATTATACAATTTTACAATGACAGTCAATTAACTTCCGGATTTGCGTTTCGTATTTCAACATCAATCAAGCTGAAACCTTTTAGGAGTTCATTTCTTGAATTTTATTTTAGTAAAACAGTAATGGATAATGAAAACAGACAAAATGTAAAAATGAAGTAGCAGCATTATTGATTGTATTGTTATCGGTACATGCAAAAAATACGGAGGAACTTGTGGAATCAGCTTTTTCAAAGCACATATAAATACTAAAATAAATGCTTTCATTTAAATTGAATAAGAAATTATTTATCTTTGAATACCAAGAACTTAAACTAATTATATTTGTTCTAATTATAGGTTACTGCGGCATGAACCAATAGTTGTTGATCAAAATAATAATTTGGACATCAGTATAGGAAAATTATAAATCCAATATTTATTTACTAAAAAAACGAATTAAGGAGAAAATGAATCGGAAAGTAAATTATTCAGAAGACTGTAGTCAAGAAGGAATTAAAAAAATGATTCTTCATTAAATTTCAATAAATTTTTCCATTTATCAATTTCTCTAAATTACCAAAAAAAATTATATGGAAACAGAACGATTGTAAAGCTTTGTAAAATAATGAAAAATAATATTTAGATGTTTACTAGTTATACTTTGACAGTCTCTTCCTGCACAACATATTGTCCTTTTCAATTTTGGTGTGCTGAAAAGATTCCAACTTCCATTTTAATTTAGTGTATAACGTACTATGTACTGGAATTTTTTAAAACTTAATTAAATGGAAAAAGTGACTATTTTAATGCATATTTAAGCCCATTGTTATTTTGCCAAAAAAAAGTGCCTTAAAAAATTAAGGTATCGCAGTAGTATTACCCCGTGGTTAAAGCTAGTTGTGAATAAAACGAATAACACATTTATCATTCAATATCCGTCCAGGTGGAAAGAAACAAATTAATAGTTTAAACTAATATCTGCAACACAATACATAAATATATTCATTAGGTTTACCAGTGTGAATCCTCATGTGAATTGTTCTGGAATACGAAGTTCGAAAACTTTTTTTGCAGTTAGAGCAGACAAAAGGCTTCTGCCCAGTATGTCCCCTTGTGTGGGCTGACAACTCGCTACTGGACCGGAAACGATCACCACAGACCGAGCAAAGGTACGGTTTTTCTCCTAAAACGAAATCATTTGGGTTTGTTATTAATTCTTAAATAGCTAACATTGCAGTTTTGCAACATTCTCGGACTGACATTGAAATTTGAAATTTGTTATATTATTGACCAGACCCTGGTCTCTTATCTACTTATTATAAATACATAAGCATGTGTAATAATATATTTGATGATTACAGTTACAAAAAAGCAGTTTCATTGATGAAATTATAACCTCGTTATTTCTTACAAAGATTACATTACATTTTCAGTCACCTGCTTATTCTTTAAATATAAACTTTTTAAATTTCACGGTGTTAAAGATATTGCATATATTCAAGGCGTATATGAATCCAAGTGCATCACAAACATTTAGAACAATCGCACACTGGAGATAAGACTGTCTTAAGTCTGTTTATTGAATGTGTTCATATACTTGTTTTTATCTGCTTAAGACAGTCTGCCAGTTTTCAGTATGTGCCAAACAAACACACGCAAGCTTTAATATATACACGTATTGACGTCACAATGGATTTAGCATTTTTATTCTTTTAATTATAAAAGGATAAAAAAAATGACTTCTTTAAAATAATAACTTTTATAATATTGCGAATTAGACTAATTGGATATTTAAGAACAGCTTTATATAAATTCAGTAAATTCAACAATTATTATACAACTTAATTATTATTTTTAGTTTTAATTTAAATATTTTTGTTGAAGTTATTGTAGTAAGTTGTAGTAGTCACTTAAGTCATTATCTAGTATTACTCTCTTTCTCTCTTAATACATACAATAAACAAGTTCTAAATTATTATTCTGATCATTTTTCCTTTTAGTATTATCTATTATAAATACTTATTCATCAATAATTTTTTATTTTAACTGTTAAAATAAAACAATTTTGTAGTTTATTTTTTGCACTACTATTTTATTGAACATAGCTGCATGTAAATATTTACGTTATAAATAATATATTTATATAAATATTTAAACATTTACGTAATATTTATGTAGTAAACTGCGTTTACTGGATAGTAATATTCAAAGGCACTAACTGATTTCAAAAATTATATACTCGTAATGCTTAATATTGGAAAAATATAGAGTAATGAAATTAAATTTTACAAGTGATTAAGCAGATGACTTTGGTGTACTCATTACCCAGTTAAAGTTACAAGAAATGATGATATGGCATAAGTGGTGAACCCATTTATGTGTGAATATTTATAGAACTGCTGTCGAGTCAATAATCTGCTGCAAATTCAATTGTATCAGTTGTATCAATTTACTGCAAACCGATCGCGAGCCAGTAAAGATCATGTGCTGTAAGTTCGCCATGCATGCTTTGTAGTATGATGCTATTTACCTGTATGTGAACGTAAATGTAGAACAAGTCCAGATCGTGCAGAAAAATCCTTTGGACAATGAGAGCAAAGCAAAGGTTTTTCTCCAGTGTGGGAACGCATATGGATGACTAATGTGCCGCTGGTGGTAAACCCACGCCCGCAGAAGGAGCACAGATATGGTTTCTGACCTGTTTGTACTAAAAAGCAAAGGTTGATTATATTATCATCTTCATATATCTGAAAAATAATATTTAAGGATTACAATGACAAATAAAATATATATGATACAAATAATACACTTCGTGCTTGGATAGCAAAGTGGATATATAGAATTTCTTTGTTTCTTTTATGTCTTTTAGACAGCAGAACAAATTCACTTTTAAAAAATGCCATGAAACGAAAAGTTATCGACGAACTTGCGAGCAAAAAAAAATGCAAGAGATTTATATAGAATTAGTGGAAAATATGTCTTTTAACTTTAATATTCTCGATTGTAATATGAGCACAAAAGTTCCAGAAAACGTAGGTGATACAGCGGTGGGAAAGATTCTATCAGGACATTAAAACAATGGAAGATCAAAATCAAGGAAGTTGATAGAGGCGCATTATGGCCGAATAATGTTAGAGTATTCAGTGAGATTTTCCTAATACTTCAGTGTTATCAATAAAAGAAAATCGATAACTTTGTTGTTCTAAACTTATTCTCATTTATTTTAAAAAAGGATCTCGAAAACGATATTTCACAAGAAGATATAATTTTTAAAGGTCTAATGTTGTGAAAAAATAATGACCACAACAGATTTTAACAAAATTCTAATACTTTATTTAATACCTGTATGTGATTTCATATGAGAAACCAGTGATTTTGAATTTAAAAATACTTTGGAGCATTTGGAGTAGGTGCACCGATGAGTAGATTTAGTCTTATTCGATATTTTTTCAACATTAGCTATTCGACTTTCGATTACCACTTTTGGTTTAATTAATCTACCACGTCTTGATTTTTTGTTACTATTATAGATACTATCGTTTTTGGTATCAGTAGTATTAGTGTATTCTGTGGAAGTTGTGTCAACATCAGAGTGTTGATCCCATTCAACTGTTTCACAACCATCTTCTGGAGATTCAATTTTACAGTCTATATCTTGAGATTCTTTTCCATTGCTTTGACAGTCTTTTACAAAATTGTGACTAGTAATACATAACTCTCTAAACGATTCGTATTTATTCAATTGATTCAGACAGGTTTTACATATTTTACCCGTATCATTGCTTGAAATCTGTAATAAAAGTTTCCAAATTTACAAGTAAGATACAATATTTATTTAAAAATAGATATTCTTACATTTATTTTAGTGAGTAAGTAAAATACGTCTTTATAATCCAAGATATTAAATAAATGTCCTTCTGATGGATGTTGATTTAAACATATTCGACATATGCTTTTGAAGTCAAAAGTCATTATTGTAAAATTCATAAAGAAAGTATAACAATTTATTTTATATAACTATTTATTGGGAAAATACATGACAAAAACAAAGATTAGCGTAAACACTAACATAACCTCAACTTTAAAGTACAGTGTTGTACAGTGTTATTATAAAATTAAGCGTTGTGACAGTTGTACCGCTTTCCCGTATTTTTTTTTGCTTGTTTAGATATTAGCCGTTTTTAGTTATTAGAGGTGAACTTTCATCTCAAAATTAAAATTAAGTAGTACTCAAATTTAAATGTAATAGAGCGCGACAAAAGTATGACCATGACACTGTTAATATCGTTAAGAAAAATTATTGCCTTCGTTTTCCATTTCCTTTAATTAGTTTTCGGTTACTGTAGTTACTTTTGTGTAAACATTATTGCCTTTTATTAAGAAAAACAAAAAGAAGTATAAAATGAAAATAACGTTTTTCTAAATAGTCTATACTATCATTAACTTTACCTTTTCTTATATCTCAAGAACTATCGTAAGGATCTAAAAAAAGCAATGTTTAGACCACACGCAAAATCAATCTTCTTGTCAACTTTAGTATATTTCAAAAATAAAAAAGCCAAAAGACATACTTTTCAAAAAAGCATATATTTAAAAAAATGCAAAAAATCTTTCAAATATATCTTGGATTCATGGATCATAAAAATAAGAATAACTGATCATTAGATGAAGAAGAATTTTGTTTTTACTGTAAACGTTAGATAATAAATAGCGCGAAATATCCATGCATAAATTAATGGAAAAACATTTTCCATTACAAAAGATTACTATTTTAAAATGCTGCCTAAGACGTCACTCACTTTGTTTCAGACCAATATTTAGTACTATTTTTGAGGTCATTCAGTTCGGTACTGAGAATTGAAATTAATAATTTTATTTTTACAATATGTAAAGAAAGGATGTAATTAAATTTCTGTCGCATTAAACTTCGAACTAAATAATATATCTTTTTCAACTTAAAGTTGTTCGAAAAACACCTAAATTTAATGTATCATTTAAATGAATATTCGGCATATATTGAAAAAGTAAAACAACCAAGATTTAAATAAATCCTTTATATACATATAATATAACAAAATTATTTAATTAATGATTCATTTTAAACAATATACATCAACGAAATTCCTATATTTTATTTATCCTAAAATATGGTTTCAAACTTATTTTATGATTTGATGGATTATCTCTATACACGCCGCTGCCACAGGGTTCCCAATTTAGAAGTTTTCACCCTAAATTTAGGGGGTAAATAAGAGGAATGGAATTTTTTTAGAAGCTTTAATTTTTATGGACATGTTTAGGGACTTTTTGATTTACAAGTATAGTCCCTGGGATAATCCACAGGATAATCCCAGCAATCAATCAATCCCAATCAATATATATATTATCTGATATTATCTTTGATCTCAATCTCTAAATCATACAGAATTATATTGAATCATATTTATTTGTTGACGTAGCATAACGACTATCTTTGCTAGCGACTAGAGCTAAAGATATTATAAATGTTATACCTTTACATTGACTGAAGCATTAATTGTTTCTTTGGGATTCTTTTGGTCTGTCAGAGGAATTAAAAACGCCCAAAACCTTGTAATCTCGATTTTTAGGTGAGTACTTTTATATTTTATTTTCTATTATATTATTTGTTTTGATTATTCTTTGAGGATATATACGATTGTTAATTGTTACTAATTGAAATAGTTTGTAGTAGTACTTCTAGAATGACAAGTTATGCGTGGTATCATCCTGCAAGAGAGCCAAAGTATTCCAATGTAAAACAGCCATATAATGGATGGAGGCAATATACAGGACTGATTTGGTTGAGTTAGATCAAAAAGAATTAAATTATAAGCGAATATGCACCCTACACTTCAATCCGAACTTTTATTATAGACCTAATTATAATAAGTTGCTTTTAAATACTGTTAAAGGCTGTTCCTGTGATACAATACTATAAAGCTAGGAACGCAAGTAACACTAGTAAGTACAAGAATACTATATTATATCTGATGTAATCACACTTGCCAATGATTCTCAATATCAATATACTCGCATATAACACTATATACTAATGTAATTCATAATATATATTTTCTATTTACAGCGAATTTGGATTATGAATATTTTGTGTGTACAACTGCAGCAGATATCAGCACCACATCGATCTATGTTTACTCATGTGGGATGAAATGGCAATTCAACCACACGTCGACTGGGATGAAACCAACCAAAGTTTTAGAGGCTTTGAAATCTTGGAAAATGATTATCAGGATGTAAAAATCGGAAGACATAGGCTAGTATTTAGGTTGGGAAGACTGTTCAAGTCAACAGCTGAAGTTCTTGCAGCAATCACAAAAACTGGTTAGTTTATATTTATTAATAAATCATATCATTTTATCATTGATGTAATTATATGTATGTCCTTCCTGATCAACGAAATGAGCAACCTGGAAGCCAATCGAAGTGATATTTAATAAAGACGTTAAACACATTGCAGTAAGAAGATATAAGAATAAAAAGGCAGGTCTTAAGCCAAAGAGTTCGAATGTAATTAATTAAAACGGCTTCTAGTAATTCTTACTGTATATTGTACATTATTTAAACTAATGTTTTAAATTTAAATCCTATTTAAATAAATAAATTATTGCGTTTTAGAATTAAAGGATGAAGCTTTGAAGAATCAAACTGAAGATACCGGAGAATTCTTGCTGCTGTGCAACGAGATATTCATCAGTTTGAATGGCGCAAATCAAAAGAAGAATTCTCACCGAAAAATTAGAACACATGAATTTTTGGACAAGACTATAAAATAATTAAGAATATCACAGCTAAAGCGCATGCGGAAATATTAATTACAAGATTTACGTTTACGATCGATAACGTCAAAATTATTTGTGGCCGGCTTCCAAGAAAATATGCGTGGGGGACGTCTCTTTAAAACGAGTAAATCAGGACGCGTTAGAGAACTTCACTTTAGGAACACTATGCGTAAGTTATCAGTTTTGTTCGTCTTACAAAACCCTTCTAATTGTGAAGACGATTTTGCCACAGGTGTTGGAAACTTGTCGAATTTTATTAATAAGTTAAATAATATCTTACAGAAAGACGCTGCAAATTTTGTGGTGATCCGGAAGCTAGTAATAAAAAAATCTCCATTGTCTTGAGACGAAGGATTACTCTGCACTGATAACAAAAGAGCTGAACCAATGTGAAAAATGCAATAATTACATTACAGCAGATGAGGAAAGTGGTAAGATTATTATAATCTGCGGTGGCGCTAAAAGCGGGTTTTTTAAGTGTACGCCCTTCTCCCTTCATTCCCGTACGTTGAGTCTCCGAGAATTTTAGTTTATTGAAGGTATAATAATACTGTGTTGTCGCTAAATGCAGTTATTTCCGTATCTGGGGATTTTATTTTAAGTGATGGTCTCCTGCAGTTCCCTGTACAATTATTCCTTATTATTAAGAACGCAGAGTAAATAAAAGAGTTAACCATAAACAGGAATATTTAGATACATTTCAACACAGTACTATGTGGTTACTTACTTTGTCTACGCTTACTGGAAATACGTTGCAACGTATTACATTCACATTCAGTATTAATCTTTCTATTTAGATTTTCTACAGAAGGCATTGGCAGACAAGACAAAAGAAATAGGTAATTTTTTATATAGCAGCATGCTTTATATAATATTATAATTATACATTCAGTAATAATCTCTCTGTTTAGATTCTATCCAGAAGACATTGTCAGTGCTCTGTGCAACTGTATCTGGGTTCCGTCAAGATTTGCACTTTCTGAAGAACCCCCCAGTTCAACCAAAGGAAATATTCAATCTCCTTTCAGAGTTCCCTCTACTGAATAATGAGCAATTGGAACAGTTGGAGAGCAATTCTAAACTAAATGAAAGTGTTGCTGCTCAATTTGTAATTTCTTTTTTTATTTTGATTCTCTGTATTAAAACAATAGCATTGTTGTTATCTTTATCGTTATTTTAGACAAGGAAAGTTGCGTCTGTTGGAGGGACTCTATTTACAAACAGCAGCTTGGACAGTTACACCTAGTGCGGGTTTAAAAAAAATAAACCTGTTAAGGAATATAGAATTATGTCCATCATAATAGGTGCTGTATAGTTTTCTATATATATATATATATATATATATAGCCGCATATAGTGGAACCACAAACGATGCAGTAGAATCGACAATTAAATGGCTACATTATACAAAAGACAGACTTAGGAAATAAATTTATAAATATAATAAGAAATAAAGACGTCGGTGAAGATAGCAGCGGATTCGATAGCAGTCGATTCGGACTAGTGTTGTAAATCAAAACTAATTCGGTGTTAAATCGAAATTCAAATTACATGGCTAATCGGAACATTTAAGCAAATATTTAAGTAATAATAGACTGTAGAAGTATTAAGTAACCTAAATATTATTATATAATGAATAAATTAACCAATTAGTGTCTTATATTGCTGTTTTAATATAGGAAAATAAAACGCAAACGAACATCTAAATAATCATAACTTTTTGATATTATTTTTTTATAAATAGGTTAACTAATATGTCTCTTAGGTAATTACAAAATTTCAGCCGTCACAAATTCTTATTTTCTACAAAAAGTGCAATTTAGTGAAACTATATACAGCTCTGTTTCATATCTGTGCGGCAAGTCATAAGAAGCTTAAAAATCTAAAAAAAATTATCATTTAATGAAATTATTTGTTTATAAATAGTTTAACTAATATGTCTCTTAGGTAGTTACAAAATTTCAGCCATCACAAATTCTTATTTTCTTAAAAAAGTGCAATTTAGTGAAACTATATACAGCTCTGTTTCATATTTGTATTGGCAACTTATAAGATGTCAAATTCAAAGATAACCTAAAAATTCAGTACGTTTATAAAACTGGCAGTCGATTCAGTGACAGCTCTGTTCCATATCTGTGCGGCAACATATAAGATATTTAAAAATCGTAAAAACCTCATTATGTAATAAAATTATTTTTCTATAAATAGCAATTGCAATTTATATAAAATTAAATTTGCAATAATATTGCAATTTAGTAAATTCCTATACAATGACAGCTCGGTTTCATATTTGTATAGGCAACTTATAAGATGTAAAATTCAAAGATAACCCAAAAATTCAGTACGTCTTTAAAATCTGGCAGTCGATTCAGTGAGCGCTCTGTTCCATATCTGTGCGGCAACTATAAGATATTTAAAAATCGTAAAAACCTCATTATGTAATGAAAGTATTTGAATGAAGATAGTTTTAATTATTTAATAAGACTCTCTTGTCTCTTGCATTGACCTGTTCATATTGACAAATGAAAACGATAATACAGTCGTTGCTAGAAAACATATTAAATTTTACTTTAAGAAATTGATTAAATAAATATGTCTGTTAAATAGTAACACAATTTTACTTTTTTATTTACTTTAAAAATTATAATTTATTGAAACTAATTACCATGACAGCTCGATTACTAATTAAACAGCTATCTTTTATTTAATTCTAGTTCATTCTTAGTATAGTCAGTGGTTGATTTTAGTACATTGTTTAAATATGTTGTGCAATTATTTTATGTACTTTAAGCATCCCATTTATATTCCAATGTAATTGATCGGGTTTATTGTTTCTCTTGTAGAATCTGTAAATAGGGAATGTATACCATATATGAGTCTGTGTATTTATTTATTTATATAAGTATGTATTTAAGTATAAACTTCATGTTCTTACTGCTCAAACAAGTGTCCATTCACTTTATTATTTTGTAAAAATAATTCCCGTATATCTAGGACATGAATATAAGGATCTGAAATTATATTCTGGTTAAATAAATAAAAAGAAAATTTTGATGAAATTAGTAAAGTAACTTACGGCTTTTTGACAATGATAAAATTCTTTCGTTGTATTTGTCTAAGGTTTTTATTTTTTTAGGGTCATTTTCCCATATTGGCGGAGTGGGCAAAGTTAACCATATAGCTCTAGATGAAGTTTCGCTTAGTATCTTTGCAATACTTGAAATATTGTAAGTAAATGCTTGATAGTGTTTTTCCTGAAAGCAAATTTGGTCGTATTTTATATTGTTATACATATAGCTATATTTAAGGTTACTTAATATAATGTTTTATGCTTACTTTCATAATGTCATTTATTCCGATCATTATGATGGCATTTTGTGTCAGTAAGGGATTACCCTTTTTTCTTTTGATATCATCCATTAAATTCACTGATTTTCTACCACTTTTTGCGAATTCTACGTGGTTAAATTCTATTTCTTTTTTAAATAAAATCTTTTTGGCATATCTTACCAGAAAAGAGTCTCCATAAAGAGTCCATGTAGAATACTTGGAAATTTAAAATAAATGTTGTTACTTTACGGCATTCAATTACACACAATTACAATACATACATTCCATTACTTAGAAGTTTTGTAGTTATACTTACGAGAACATTATTACTATTAAGAGCGTCAGACTGCATTAGTTTGCTTTCAATTTCCAGATCCTTTAATTTATTTATAGTTTTTGGATGCTTTCTCTAAAATATAATTAAATGCTATTTATATTTTTCAATATTTTTTTAATTAAATTATAAATAACCTACTTTTTTGGCCGTTATGCAACCTTTTTGAAATTAATTACGTTTTTGTTTTCAAAATTAAATCTTTGTATTTATATTTTATAACGTATACATATATTGGCACATGTTTGAATTGTGCCAATGGTTTCGCTTTCGATTTGCTTGTTGACAAGTTTGTTTGTTAAAAATATATTTCATTAGGTATCTCAAATTTAAATAAAGTTTAACTTACTTGCAAATGGTAGTACAAATTTCGTCTTGAGTATTGTATATTTATGAAAAATTTTGTTGCACAAATTTTACATTCAGCGTTCAACAATTTATTTTTGTTTAATTGTGTATGATCTTCCCCTTCCGGGTTATCATTAATTTTGAAAAACTTACTCAACCCAACTGAAAAACGCACAGACATGGTAATAATCAAAATATTTTAAAATAAGGTAAATGTTGTTATACTTTAAAGAATGAGTGAAAAATAGAAATTGATTAAAAACATTAGGTATTGGTGCTGCAGTTTGTTAAACTTTTTTCTCTATTTGATGCTATCTCCGTCTACTCGATATTTTATAATGAGCTTATTTATTAAATATGGTCGTCCTTCTGGTATCTGGGGCAAGAGGTCTTTTGCGCTATTTAATTTAAGCATTCGTGTTACTTATTTTACTATAATGTATATAACTATCGAAATTGACCCTTGCAGTTTAATGATTGGTACAGATTGGTGTGACATTAACATGCGACATCCAACATTTATATATTTTCATTCATAAGTTGTCATTATTTAGACATGAGTGTAACCAATTGATTGACGAATAAAGAGCTTAACTGTGATAACAGTTTCACGTTTACAATGAATTAATTGGCGACCTGCTAGCTTCCTAATTTACGGCAACCAATTGATTGACGAATAAAGAGCGTAACCGTGATAACAGTTTCACGTTTACAATGAATTAATTGGCGACCTGCTAGCTTCCTAATTTACGGCAACCAATTGATTACCGAATAAAGAGCGTAACTGTGATAACAGTTTCACGTTTACAATGAATTAATTGGCGACCTGCTAGCTTCCTAATTTACGGCAACCAATTGATTGACGAATGATGAATAATGATCGGAATAAATGACATTATGAAAGTAAGCATAAAACATTATATTAAGTAACCTTAAATATAGCTATATGTATAACAATATAAAATACGACCAAATTTGCTTTCAGGAAAAACACTATCAAGCATTTACTTACAATATTTCAAGTATTGCAAAGATACTAAGCGAAACTTCATCTAGAGCTATATGGTACTAAAAGTACAACACATTTAGTACACTCATGTCTAAATAATGACAACTTATGAATGAAAATATATAAATGTTGGATGTCGCATGTTAATGTCACACCAATCTGTACCAATCATTAAACTGCAAGGGTCAATTTCGATAGTTATATACATTATAGTAAAATAAGTAACACGAATGCTTAAATTAAATAGCGCAAAAGACCTCTTGCCCCAGATACCAGAAGGACGACCATATTTAATAAATAAGCTCATTATAAAATATCGAGTAGACGGAGATAGCATCAAATAGAGAAAAAAGTTTAACAAACTGCAGCACCAATACCTAATGTTTTTAATCAATTTCTATTTTTCACTCATTCTTTAAAGTATAACAACATTTACCTTATTTTAAAATATTTTGATTATTACCATGTCTGTGCGTTTTTCAGTTGGGTTGAGTAAGTTTTTCAAAATTAATGATAACCCGGAAGGGGAAGATCATACACAATTAAACAAAAATAAATTGTTGAACGCTGAATGTAAAATTTGTGCAACAAAATTTTTCATAAATATACAATACTCAAGACGAAATTTGTACTACCATTTGCAAGTAAGTTAAACTTTATTTAAATTTGAGATACCTAATGAAATATATTTTTAACAAACAAACTTGTCAACAAGCAAATCGAAAGCGAAACCATTGGCACAATTCAAACATGTGCCAATATATGTATACGTTATAAAATATAAATACAAAGATTTAATTTTGAAAACAAAAACGTAATTAATTTCAAAAAGGTTGCATAACGGCCAAAAAAGTAGGTTATTTATAATTTAATTAAAAAAATATTGAAAAACATAAATAGCATTTAATTATATTTTAGAGAAAGCATCCAAAAACTATAAATAAATTAAAGGATCTGGAAATTGAAAGCAAACTAATGCAGTCTGACGCTCTTAATAGTAATAATGTTCTCGTAAGTATAACTACAAAACTTCTAAGTAATGGAATGTATGTATTGTAATTGTGTGTAATTGGATGCCGTAAAGTAACAACATTTATTTTAAATTTCCAAGTATTCTACATGGACTCTTTATGGAGACTCTTTTCTGGTAAGATATGCCAAAAAGATTTTATTTAAAAAAGAAATAGAATTTAACCACGTAGAATTCGCAAAAAGTGGTAGAAAATCAGTGAATTTAATGGATGATATCAAAAGAAAAAAGGGTAATCCCTTACTGACACAAAATGCCATCATAATGATCGGAATAAATGACATTATGAAAGTAAGCATAAAACATTATATTAAGTAACCTTAAATATAGCTATATGTATAACAATATAAAATACGACCAAATTTGCTTTCAGGAAAAACACTATCAAGCATTTACTTACAATATTTCAAGTATTGCAAAGATACTAAGCGAAACTTCATCTAGAGCTTTATGGTTAACTTTGCCCACTCCGCCAATATGGGAAAATGACCCTAAAAAAATAAAAACCTTAGACAAATACAACGAAAGAATTTTATCATTGTCAAAAAGCCGTAAGTTACTTTACTAATTTCATCAAAATTTTCTTTTTATTTATTTAACCAGAATATAATTTCAGATCCTTATATTCATGTCCTAGATATACGGGAATTATTTTTACAAAATAATAAAGTGAATGGACACTTGTTTGAGCAGTAAGAACATGAAGTTTATACTTAAATACATACTTATATAAATAAATAAATACACAGACTCATATATGGTATACATTCCCTATTTACAGATTCTACAAGAGAAACAATAAACCCGATCAATTACATTGGAATATAAATGGGATGCTTAAAGTACATAAAATAATTGCACAACATATTTAAACAATGTACTAAAATCAACCACTGACTATACTAAGAATGAACTAGAATTAAATAAAAGATAGCTGTTTAATTAGTAATCGAGCTGTCATGGTAATTAGTTTCAATAAATTATAATTTTTAAAGTAAATAAAAAAGTAAAATTGTGTTACTATTTAACAGACATATTTATTTAATCAATTTCTTAAAGTAAAATTTAATATGTTTTCTAGCAACGACTGTATTATCGTTTTCATTTGTCAATATGAACAGGTCAATGCAAGAGACAAGAGAGTCTTATTAAATAATTAAAACTATCTTCATTCAAATACTTTCATTACATAATGAGGTTTTTACGATTTTTAAATATCTTATAGTTGCCGCACAGATATGGAACAGAGCGCTCACTGAATCGACTGCCAGATTTTAAAGACGTACTGAATTTTTGGGTTATCTTTGAATTTTACATCTTATAAGTTGCCTATACAAATATGAAACCGAGCTGTCATTGTATAGGAATTTACTAAATTGCAATATTATTGCAAATTTAATTTTATATAAATTGCAATTGCTATTTATAGAAAAATAATTTTATTACATAATGAGGTTTTTACGATTTTTAAATATCTTATATGTTGCCGCACAGATATGGAACAGAGCTGTCACTGAATCGACTGCCAGTTTTATAAACGTACTGAATTTTTAGGTTATCTTTGAATTTGACATCTTATAAGTTGCCAATACAAATATGAAACAGAGCTGTATATAGTTTCACTAAATTGCACTTTTTTAAGAAAATAAGAATTTGTGATGGCTGAAATTTTGTAACTACCTAAGAGACATATTAGTTAAACTATTTATAAACAAATAATTTCATTAAATGATAATTTTTTTTAGATTTTTAAGCTTCTTATGACTTGCCGCACAGATATGAAACAGAGCTGTATATAGTTTCACTAAATTGCACTTTTTGTAGAAAATAAGAATTTGTGACGGCTGAAATTTTGTAATTACCTAAGAGACATATTAGTTAACCTATTTATAAAAAAATAATATCAAAAAGTTATGATTATTTAGATGTTCGTTTGCGTTTTATTTTCCTATATTAAAACAGCAATATAAGACACTAATTGGTTAATTTATTCATTATATAATAATATTTAGGTTACCTAATACTTCTACAGTCTATTATTACTTAAATATTTGCTTAAATGTTCCGATTAGCCATGTAATTTGAATTTCGATTTAACACCGAATTAGTTTTGATTTACAACACTAGTCCGAATCGACTGCTATCGAATCCGCTGCTATCTTCACCGACGTGAAATAAAGCTATTTTAGTTACTTTTGTTAATTACTCCTATTATTTTATTATTACTGTTTTATTGTTGAGAATATTAATGAAATAAACAGTTGCAAATTACGTTATCTTTTATTAAAAAAAAGTATCTAAATTATTACCGCCTATTTTTCAAATTTAAATTTTCTTTTTAAACTTCCCGCTTAATTTTAAAGAAATTTGTCTGTCTCAATCACAGCAGGGCATAAATTATAATTTATAACTCCGGTCAAAAATCATAAACCGGAGTTGCTTTTATTCAGTAGTGAGCCGTCCCTATAATAGAATAGAATAGAAAACAAACGCGTTCCAGACAAAAAACTCATGATAAGTAATAGAAATGAAGTAGAATTTACTCCAAAATGTTTACTGGGTTCCAATTTCATCTTCTAAAAAACTGTCATTACTAAAATGATCACAGCATATGTAAGCTTTTTTAGCATTAAAAAAAATTGGCAGATCAAGAATTTTCGTTCATTTATTCCTCAATTCTACATTATGGGGTAATCTAAAATATTTTAATAATTTGCAATACGTATTGCAAACGTGAACACTATATTTTTCGAGACATGGTGTGTACACTGGGTCTTTAAGGGAACAGTTGAGTTATTTGAGTTGTCTAAGCTTTCAAAGTGAAGTTTCTTGAAGTGTCTACTACATGGTCCAGAAGTTGCCAAAGTCTAAAGTTTAAAACCGTTGTTAATAAAAATTCACAAATAGTGAAAAATGCGGAAAAAACGGAATATTGTAAAAAAATTCATAACTTTAGAACAAACAACTATTAAGAAAAACGGTTTTAGACTTTTTTATATTAGACTATAAGCTTTTGAAATAATGTAGTGTCTTGGCGTGGGCTCCAAAAAGTTGAATTATTTGTGCACCTGAAAGTGGGGAATATTTTACAGATTCAGGCATGTCATAATAAACAAAACGGTGATTATTCGGCACAAAATAAGGGAACGTAAACGGAAATAATAATTAATATTAGTTAATTAAATTAGTTTCAAAAAGAGAATTTACGGTGCGCAACCGTTGTCATCCATCCTCAAAAACTTAAAAGTAATAAAAAAAAATGTATATATATAATCTAAGAAATAATATATTCTTATTCGTATATATAGTAAAATATATTCTTCATTGGTACTGTCGTCGGACAAAATTCACTTCCAAAAAAGGGTGTGTGCTGCCTTCCGGAATATCCTGCAAAATAAATATAAAATTAAACAAATTTTCTCAGTTTCACAACAACATCAACTAGCCAACTTCTGTACAACTCTGTATACACTGTATTCCGAACAGAGACGAATTCAGTCGAGCATGTAAACGTTTTACGGTGAAAGAGAGAGATAACAATATATAGACCAAGAGACAGTGTCCGCCAGACATAACTAGTGCTAGAGCTACACAACAATTAAGAAGAAAATGTTGTAGTATCAACGATAGCTTTTTAATATGTTTAACGGAACTAACGGAGCTAACTTCAACCAGACGCTTTACAGGTCTATGGAAAAACGTCATTGCAAGAACAAACATCGTCCGTAAATTCTAACATCTACAGTAGGACATCAATACAAACCTTTTGAGAAAACTGTACGTCTGTAAACGTCAAATACAAAATATTATTTCTGTTTGCCTGACGATCCAGCTCTTCCTTTATTTCGCGCACCAGGTTAGCAGTACAGCGCACGTCTATTAATACCAGTTTCTATAAATAAAACACTAGTTAATTATGTTCTTGAAAATACAAGATGGCTACTCGATGTACTTACAGTTAAAGATTTACAACAACGAACCAAAACCAGAGCAGCTTTGTCGTCAAAGCCGACACACTGATACAATGTTACAGAAGTTAAATGTTCACATCTTGAAAAATGGCGTAGGAAACTTTTATAATCCATCGCTGCATTTCTATTCTGCCAGTGTAATTGATTATGGAAAGTATGCAGCAGATATATTTCAGTTAGTCTAGGCAACTGTGCAATGGTTGAAAATACATCTTCGTTAAGTGAAAATCCAATCCAACACAACTCCAAACTTTCCAGATTTGAACAATTGTTCAATATTTTCTTTAGTTGTTCATTACAATCAATAAATATTTCAAAAAGCTTTAAATACTTTAAATGGTTCAGATCTCTCATGGAGCTTAAACCATTGATAAGGCTGATTGGAATCTTACCGCCTAGTTTAAAATGTTGTATTGTTGGTACAACTGTAAACAATTCCTGTACGAAGTTTGGTGCCTCGTTAGGATAAGTACCCAAATTTAGTGATTCAAGTTTCCATGTTTTGAAACATTCAATAAAAGAAGAAGTGTTTAATCTTGACGATATCAATTTTAATCGTTTAATACTTTTAGGCAAGTTTCTTAGACAAACTCCAGTTATTCTCGCATCTAACGAAACTTCCACAAGCTCTTGATTATTAGAAAATAATTGTCCAAGGAGCTCGTCGTTGACACCATCTGTTGAAATTTCTAAAGACTTCAACCTTGTCTGAGTACTGAGTCTGACAATATCTCCACCAGTTAAACTGAAATCGGTTAGCCATAACTTTTCCAATTGTAAACCATTTATACCGTCCAGCATCTCAGCGCTAATGTCTGCGGGGAAAATTGGGGAAGGTGTAATGGTTCTAAGTTCTAATTTCTTAAGATTCTTTGGTAAATTTTGGAAGGTTGTACTTCCTAGCCCTGGATAACATCCATGAACGCACAAACTTTCAAGACCAGGATTGTTAAGATACAATGCACTTAGAGCTGAAGAAGAAGCAATGTCATCTTTAAAAGAAATTTTAATGTCCAAAGACTTCAAGTTAACACAAGAGCTAAACGAGAGAAGGTCTTTAGCAGATAATTCAACTCCTGAAATATCCAGGACATTCAACAAAGAACACTGTTGTGCAATAACACCTGGGACTTGGTGGAATTTCTTGTTCTCTCTTTGTTTTGTGATCTTTACTTCATTTACATTTGTGAACCGGTCAATGTGGTCAAGTAAGATGTCCAACTCGTTGATGGTAATTTTGTCGAGGTCAATAACACGTTTCATCGCATAGTAAGAATTCATCGCCTCTTCGTGTTCAGGGAAGGCATCCCCGAATCTGCAAACATCGTGTTGTGATAGAAACGATAATATTACTTTGATACAATAAGTGTTTAACCTTTCAATCGACATGGTTGGTGATTAAATGTTGAAAGGACAACCAAGAAAAAGACGGCACAGTGTATTTGCAATTCCGTATTTAAGATGCTGGAGATATATCTTCATTAACCTAAAAAGGAAAATTACATTAATTACTTAGCGATTGCACTGTTCTATTATCGTATTACCATTAAGGTGCTTGCTTCGGATGGTGAACATCATGAATGACCAAAAAAGTAATATAATTTTTATTGAAGAAGTGGAAAAACATGAATGTCTGTATAATTATAACTTTCTCATTATTCAAGGAAAGATAAAACCACACACAAGGAAAGATTTTTTTTAATATTAAAAATGTATGCGCTTATAAAATAAAGTTGGTCAAATAATATTTTTCCACCTCTTCAACAAAAATTTCACAACATTTGCTTTGAATATTGTACAAAAACTAGTGCTTCTTCGTATGTTTTATGGCGGTTGTTGTACACTCAAAACATGCACAAATCACTTCGTAATATAATGTTGTGAGTTGATTCGATGGCGGATGTTACACCTGACATCAATGTTGTAAAAAGAGGTCGGATTGTCGTTCTAGAAGGAGATTACTCAGCTTGCTAATACATCACGCCGTGTTGCTAGTTTCTGGAAGTAGACTCTTCAGTTGACGATCATCCACCTTCTTGAATCACTCACGTTGATAAGAATTAACTCTCTTTAAGATGTTTAACAGAATTCTTGTTGAAACGGAGTATTGTTGCAATTTGAGAATACTTGAGCGGTCTAAAGTATAACCTCGTTGCGACATACGGCGTTGGAACAATTAGTATCTTTTAAATACTATTAATACAAACAATTTTATTAAAAATATATCATTTATTCGTTGTAATATTATATCTGCATACTTAATTACAATAGTATTTTATTAGATTAATAAAGATGCCAGATATAGAACAAAATGTAACTTCTAGTGTTATAAATTGATTAATAGTGAAAACGTGCTTACAGTAGAATACTTGATGTTACAATTAGAGTTATTGTACGAACGAAGTAAAACTGTTAATGTTTAGCACTTGAGACTCAGGATAAGACTGGCGTTCTACAAGCAATACCGATCGGTATATTAACAATTTATTTGTTAACTTTACATCATACAACACTGATACGGTATTACCAGTATTAAAATAGTATAAATATCCACAGACCAGAGTCAATGTTTACAAGCGCTAACTTTAAACAATTATTTGTTACAATATTAATACTAAAATTAAAGATAACATAATATAATTCTTATAAAATAAATAACATTTATATTAAAAATAGAAAGGATAAGTACGACTTATGCGTATTTACAACAATAATTACTAGTCTTTGATATACATTATACCACTTTTTATGTAGAAATAGACAATAGTAATGGTTAAACTTGAAGTTTTCAGTTTGAGGTTAGAAATAATCCGACATTGTTCCATATATAAATGTCGCTGTATTTCACATTTCTTGGTCAACTTTAACCATAACTACAGTCTATTTTTTAATAAAAAATGGTATTATGAATATTACGTACCAATTTGTACATGTTTTGACTATATTAAAAGCACCTATAATATACAAAAGTGCTGCAATTTCTTTATAAGGTTCAAAACAAAAGGTGCAACTGTATCGAATATTAACCCAACCTAATATTATTTAAGTGACTTGATGTTAAGAAACATGATATTAATGGTTAAAGTTCAAATTTTTAATTGATTTTGTAAAACTACTTTAGTGTATTAGAAATGATTTTTTTGCATAATGTAGGCTTATTAGGTTTCTTAACTAAATATTATATTAAAATATATCTTTAGTGAATATTATATTTATTTAAAAACGAATGGTTGATCCTTTAATTAAATTCATTTTATACAATATGTATATTATTTATAGCATTTTTAATTAATATTCATATTTGCGCTATTATTAATTTTAAATATTTGGTTTACTATAAAGATAAGACTTGTTACATTATTGACTACTATAGCTTCCTGAATATTGCATATAAATAGCATCTGAATAATTTCCAAATATTAAATTAAATATATGGAATACATTAATACAGATATATATTTATATTACAAAATTTAGTAATTTTTTATTATTAATTCGTATATACCACTTACT
Organism: Panorpa germanica; assembly: GCA_963678705.1. Taxonomy (NCBI): domain Eukaryota; kingdom Metazoa; phylum Arthropoda; class Insecta; order Mecoptera; family Panorpidae; genus Panorpa; species Panorpa germanica. The sequence goes on along the minus strand of OY783205.1, from coordinate 1,840,414 downwards.
TTCTTTTTAAATGTTTAATTTGTATTGTTTTATGATTATGTGGATTTTCATTTCATATCTTTCTCAAATAACCTTATAATAGTGAAGAACGTTTTTTCATAGCTGCGGCGATGGAATCGAAAAAAAGACTCCAAACGATATGATATATTAAGTTTTGCTTAAGTCAGAATGCATTCAACGAATTTTACAAACGGAAAGCCTCTATATATTTTTTAAAATTTGAATTACTTAAAGTTAGTCAATTTCCGACATTAAATCCTATCACCGACGACCTCTTACTATGTTGGCAGTATTTATGATGCTCTTGCCTCATATACATAGGTTGAAGATACCTGCCTAATAAGTTTACGAAAGAAAGTCCAGGAAAATAGAAATGTTATTATTTTTTTTTAAATTAACAAGCTATCAATAATTTACTTTACATTTCAAAAATTTGAAACAACCAAGAATTATTTAGATGTGCATGTAATTGAAAGAGATTTTGAGTTAGATTATTTTCGAAAAACAAATATTTACACACACGAATAATTTAAAGATCTAATTTATGATGATACATGCTAAAAAAAATGTCATAAACAATGTAATTTATGTAACAAATCGTTTAAAACCATAGACATTCTTACTTTTTATTCTGCGTAAGGGTTTTTCAATGCGCACTATTCAATCATCTTCATATTACGACACATTTTGCAACTATATATGGCGCGTTTTCGACCGGAGGCACCGGTTGACCTGAAGTGATCCTGTGACCGCGCGCTCTCCGCCCTCTATCTTGAAAACGGTTCACCGTATAAAAAATTTTTTTAAACAAAATTTGTAAAGAATTTTGTATTCTACAATATTGATAATAAATACAAATAGCAAAAAACCCATAGAAAATGAGATATTTACAAAAAAAGCGAAAAAAACCGATTTTTGTGACCTTTGACCTTGAAATTTAATAGTTGCGCACACCCTACCATATGTAGGTTTTGAGACAACTTTTAGGGTGTCAATATACAAGTATTTACAGACTTACAGCTGGGTATCTCGAATTCCGAGGTGAACTTACTATAATGACTGGGCTACAACTATATATGGCGCGTTTTCGACCGGAGGCACCGGTTGACCTGAAGTGATCCTGTGACCGCGCGCTCTCCGCCCTCTATCTTGAAAACGGTTCACCGTATAAAAAATTTTTTTAAACAAAATTTGTAAAGAATTTTGTATTCTACAATATTGATAATAAATACAAATAGCAAAAAACCCATAGAAAATGAGATATTTACAAAAAAAGCGAAAAAAACCGATTTTTGTGACCTTTGACCTTGAAATTTAATAGTTGCGCACACCCTACCATATGTAGGTTTTGAGACAACTTTTAGGGTGTCAATATACAAGTATTTACAGACTTACAGCTGGGTATCTCGAATTCCGAGGTGAACTTACTATAATGACTGGGCTATTTTGCAACACCATGTTAATAGGAGATTTGGTTTTCTTTACTATCTGAACAATCATTTAATACAGAATTCGCAAATTACAGTTTACAGTATATCTGTAAAGTATGTAACAAATCATTGTAACTCAAACGTTTATGTGTATAAATTATATGTGTGTTCAATATTTAAAAATATTAATATTTCGGCAATTATATAGTTCAGCTCTCAATATTTTAATAGTTAATATTTTCCTTTTCAAGTTATTCATGAGAATAAATTATAATATCACTTATAATGGTATTTATACATGAATTTACTTAAATTTTAAATACACAATAACGATTATTATCAATTGTAAATAAGTGACACACAAAAAAATCTTACAATAAATCAAATAATTCACTTACAATATTTAAATAATTATAACATAACTACTATATTATGACTATACAGTATATTATGTACGGTGGAACTGCACAGTGTCATTACTGTCCTTATGACAAGTATTTTATGTACAGTGCGTTAAGAATTCTAACCTCAAATGTATCTCGCGAAAACATATGTAATTAATTTCATCATATTATATTTGTTATCTTTTTCCTTGTTTCTTTGTTAAATACATACGAGTATGTAGTATTATCTCTGGTCAGTATCAGAGATAATAGTCAGTATCAGTCAGTATAAAAAAATGTATCTATATTGTGTGTTAAATATTTATAAAATAGTCTGTAACTGCGTTTTATTATATAATAACCTACATAAATTATTTTAATTAAGTAATGGATGCCTATATTCATAGAAAATTGAAAAAAAAATAATGAAGACGATCTACAATTCAATAACAATATAATTATTGTTATATTTAGCAGAGATAAACTATTAATTTATATTAATCAGGTTTATTATTTAATTAAAATGTACACATGTGTTATGGAGTCACTGAGTATAGAATACATAGTAGGACGGTATTACAGAGTTATAGTATTAACTACAGTATTACCGTGTGTAGAAAGAAAGGTAGAATAGTCAAACCCTAGAGGGCGCTAAATTTAAATCCAACACTCCCTCTAAATTTAGACATTCTAACAACAAATTATGATTAATTGAGTGTCAAAAAACATTAATCAAGTTATAGTACAAGATATTCTAACATATCACTTAACAAAAGAGTTGTAGTTAAACATACCAAGTTTAGATCTTAAGAATTGGAATTTATCTTTTGACAATGCTTTAGTTAATATATCTGCATATTGATCAGCAGTGCTTACAGATTTAAGATCTATAATCTTTTGAGAATATTTTTCTTTTATGAAGTGATACTTAATATCAATATGTTTACATCTTTTATGAAAATTTATATTCTTAATTACACTGATGGCACTTTGATTGTCCAAATGTAAACACATAGTGTCTTGTTTATATTCACCAATATCACTTAACACTTGCTTTATCCACATAGCTTCTTTTGTTGCAGCACAGGCGGCCATAAATTCAGCTTCTGTTGTTGACAGAGCAACCGTCTGTTGGCGTTGGCTTGACCATGTTACAGCAGCACCATTCTTTATGAAGACGTAGCCAGTAACTGAGCGTCTTGTGTCAATATCGTTTGCATAATCAGCATCACTATAACCAGTAACAGCTGGTGGCTCTGATGTTGATGAGTAGTTCAGGCCATAATCTTTAGTATCCTTCAGGTACTTGAAGATCTTCGTGACAGCATTCCAGTGGGATTTGTTATAGCAACTTAAAAATCGACTTACCAGGCTTACGGCAAACATAATTTCTGGTCGACTGACTGTAGCTAGATGCATAAGAGAACCTACAGCTTCTCTATAAGGATAGGTTTTCTCTGGTTCTCCATCTTCCTTTTGTAGCTTTACATGGGGGTCCACTGGAACAGTGTTCGGGTTAGCGTCAGTCATGTTAAACTTCTCTAACAGTTGTTCAACATACTTGGTCTGTTGTATAAAAATACCGTTGCTAAATATCTCAATTTGCATGCCGTTTTCACAGGATAGACCTTCAGGCGGAGTCATAAATATAGTCTCTTCAAGTTCACCATATAAAAATGCAGTTTTTACATCAAGTTGTAAGATTTTAAGTTTATTTTGAACAGCCATGGAAAGTAATAAACGTATTGAATCATACCTTACAGTCGGAGCGAAGGTTTCTGTGTAGTCAATACCTGCGGTTTGTGCAAATCCCTTAGCACAAAGTCTTGATTTGAACCGTGGACCCGTTGACTCTTCTTTTATTCGGAACACCCATTTACTACCGATCACTTTGGCATTTGGAGGTTTTTCTATCAATGTCCAGGTTTCATTTTTCTTATGTGCATCAAGTTCTTCATTGATTGACTTTATCCATTCATTTTTATTTGTTGAATGTACTGCTTCTTCATATGTTTCAGGAACACAGGATGAGAATAAACACAGATGAGTATGTTCTTCAGTACATGGACAGTTGAAATTCTTCTTTTTTGTTTTATTTCTTGGTCTCAATGTCACATTACTGACGGGAGGAGAATCAATTATGGTGTTAGGTAAGTATTCACTGTCGGATGTTGACCTGTTTCCTTTCTCTGTTTCATATGAACTTTCTGAATTTGTGTCGTTGTCAATCAAGCTGTCCTCTTCCGTTGTTGCATTTTCTCTTACATCTTCTTTTCTTGTATTTGTTTTGTCATTTTCAGTTTCTGTCTCATTCAATTCTACCGAAACAAAATCTCTTTTCACTGAGGATTCAAGAAATGTAGCATCTCTGCTCTTTATTACCTTTCTAGTATTTGGTAATGTGAATCTGTATCCTTTTGTATGGTCGCAGTATCCGATGAAGATCATTCTTTGAGCCTTTGGATCCCATTTTCTGCGTTTTTCTTTAGGTAGATGAACCATTGCCTCACAGCCAAATATACGCATATGATTAACATTTGGTTTGCGTCCAGACCAGATTTCCATAGGAGTCTTGAAAGCTAAGGATTTGGTTGGGGAACGATTGATGATGTAAGCAGCAGTGTGTATTGCATCTGCCCAATACAACTTCGGCAGACCAGCGTTGAGTAGCATTCACTTCGCTTTTTCAACCAGTGTCCGATTCATACGTTCCGCAGTCCCATTCTGTTCAGGCGTGTACGGTGTGGTGGTCTGATGAATGATTCCGGCACCTTTCAGGTAATCAGAGAAGGCTTTGTTATCGTATTCAAGTCCGGTGTCTGTACGAAGAACCTTTATACGAGCATCCAATTGATTTTCAACTTCTTGCTTGAATTCTTTGAATTTACTGAGCACTTCGGACTTGTTGTGAAGAAAGTATACTGAAATCTTCTTGGAATATTCATCTAGGAAGGTTAAAAAATATCTGCTCCCACCGAGAGACTGGGTTTCCATTGGTCCACATACGTCAGAATGAACCAGTTCTAGGGGTTTGGTGACTCTTAATCCATCACTTTTAAAAGGTAACCGTGTCTGCTTTCCTTCTTTACAAGTTATGCATTTCAGATTTTCTGTATTTCCTGAGAAAGTTAAATGCTCTGTGTTATCAGACAATTTTTTCAAAGTTTGGAAATTAAGATGTCCCATCCTCTGGTGCCAGCAAAAAGCATCTTTTTCATGTTCAACACTAGACATGTGCGCAAGGCTTTCAGACCGTGTCCGAATCAACTACGCTCTGCTACCATTTTTGAGATCGGGTTCGAACACGATACCCTGGGCGTTTGTGGGCTACCTTGCTAGGCACTGCACCACCTCGGACGCTTTCAGGCATGTTCAGCCGGTACATGTTATTTACAATGCTTGTAGTTGTTATTATTTGATTCTTACTGTTTATGATCAAACAGCCTGAGACATCAAATTTCACTTGATAACAACCAAATAAACCAGAAAATATATAACTCTGATCCGGGGATCGAACCTGATGACATAGTATCAAATACTCGGTGCCCATTGTGTCGTCCCAAATTATATATTTTTATTTATTTTACTTTTTACCAAACCCAGAAAATATATTTCTGACCCGGGAATCGAACTCGGGACCACAGTAGTTCGAGTCAAGCATTATTCCACTCGACTATCTGTGGGTGACTCCGGGTTAACCTCAATACAATCCCATAATTCTTCGTGTTGTAGGTATGTTTTCACTGCGAATTGCCAAGTCGAATAGTTTTCACGGCCGGTTAACTTCTCGATTAATGCCAGTGAATTATTCGATGCCATTTTTATTCGTTGAGAACACTTTATACACAAAGAAGAACAGAAACAGTTTCAACAGCCACGTTTTTTTTTTTAAGGTTATGTTCACCACACTAAAAGTCTTTATCCACTTTTCCGAAAAACACACATTAAACGTCTCTAGGTTTATCTGGGCCCATAACCTGTTATATTTAGCAGAGATAAACTATTAATTTATATTAATCAGGTTTATTATTTAATTAAAATGTACACATGTGTTATGGAGTCACTGAGTATAGAATACATAGTAGGACGGTATTACAGAGTTATAGTATTAACTACAGTATTACCGTGTGTAGAAAGAAAGGTAGAATAGTCAAACCCTAGAGGGCGCTAAATTTAAATCCAACAATTATACTTAACTCCGAAGAAGAACATAACCTTAAAAAACTGGAGCAGAGCGAAATATTATTTAATAAACAAATGGAGATATTAGAATTGGAGAAAAAGAGTAAATTACAACTGCAACTGGAGATATTAGAATTGGACAAAAAGAGTAAATTACAACTGCACAATAAACAAATGGAAATTTTAGAATTGGAGAAACAAATTAAAGAAGTAGAATTAAAAATAAAGTTAAAGGAAGTATAAAAGTATACTTGATTATTCTTTAATTTGTTCTTAATTTAATTTATTATTAAGTTTTCATCTATTTGAATTAAGTTTATGCATATGTAACAAATACTACTACTGTAATACAAAACAAAAATAAATATCAATGTTTATATTATACTGGCTGTCCCGGCCACGCGTTGCTGTGTCTAATGTTTTTGTCATATTACATTACATAGCGCCATCTATTGAATATTTACTCAATCTAGTCAACAGATGTCGCCATCATCGTCGCCAGATGTCATCGATAATTAATAGACAAATAATTTGCAATAAGATAATATTGCAATCATAAATTGAGATGTAAGCTATCCTATCTTTCAAGTTGGATCAAACTGCACACGGTGTACAAATTTGATTAAAATCGGTTAAGTAGTTTAGGAGTCCATCGCGGACGAGCAACGTGACACGTAATTTATATATATTAAGATAAGATTAATATATGTTTTATTTGTAATAAGCAAAAAATAGTAATTTAATTTTTAATTTAATTTAATTAATAATTTAAAAAAAATAATAATAAGCAATTTTTGGGCATGGTTACTGTTTCCATGTGTGTATAATGAACTGTAAGATGAATAGTCTGAATCACTGGAATCACTGAATTGTTGTATATCATACATTCGTTTAAATTTGTCATGAGCACGAGGTTGTTAGGGATTTTGCTAAAATCTATCTAAATTGTAACAGTTTTCCTTCATTGTTTACAGCTATTGCTAAGCATTTCCAACATTTTTGTATATATATGTAACTGTAGAAATAAAAATATTAACGGAGTACTTTCAATAGATGAAGAAATTAGCGGAGATCAGGTTGAAACATTAGCTGCTAATTTGAGCACATCAAATGAAACATGAAATTCCCGTAAAGGTAAGCCGGTCGCACGTTTAGTTATAAGAAAACATAAACTACTGGCGAGGAAGAATAACGTACTGAAGGAGAGATTGAGAATGGCGAAGAGCTTATCAACCAATGCCAACTTTAAAAAGAAGAAGATGATAACACCTGAGGGTGCCCAATTTCTGCAATCACAATTAAGATTAGCAGGTAAAAGTAGAAAGGGCTTTGACGTTTTGACTTTGAAGATAAAGTACTGGCACTGTCTATTTATAAGCAGGCTCCTAAAGCCTATAGACACTTTGTCAAAAATAACGTTTACAACAGGTATGTCTAAATATTTTTTATTTCGAAATGTGTATTTTTACAATAGTTACTAATATAAATTATTATTTGTAGGTATAAATGATTTCCTGGTCAATTATTTGAAGGGTGTTGTAAAAGGATTGTCACTTCAAAACAGAACGTGTTCCATTCTATTTGATGAAAAGTTTTTAATGCCAGGTAACAACTGCAACTTCTTTATCATGTTATACGAAAATTTATGTAGTATTAACTATTAATTATTATTTAATATTAACTAAATGTTTACTTTCAGGTCTGATTTTCAAGATTTGTCAGATGGTATTGCTTCTTCGCGATTTTCTGATCATCCCTATACAAACAATTTGGATTGGAATCCAATAAACATATAATTTAATTCCATTTAAACATATGTTTAAAGGCATGAGTGATTATTTTAAATTCTGAAGATTGAGTATAAAATTTTGTTAAATTTAAATTTCTCATTAACTAAATTGTAAAATTTAGTATGGCGTCAATTACAAACTGACTTCATTTTATTGCAATATTTAATTTTTGCAAAAGTGTAATTATTTTAAATTCTAAAGATATATTATAAAAATGTATTAAATTTGGATACCTTATGAGTTATATAAGTTAAAAATTTTAAAATTTTGTATGGCATGTTATACAAAATGACTTTTATAATAAATACAAATTTACAAAATAAAAAAAAAATATCGTATCGTATTTTGTTTTATTTATGAATAATTTTAATTTTAAAAATAATGTATGATATGCGGGTTGCATTCCATATGATATAGGCGCATCCTGTAATCCCCTGGACTTCTATAAAACTGTACTATATATTGGTAAAGTTGGCTATCAGTACTTCAAATGTAAAATTATTTTTTATTAACTCGCTATATTTTAAGAAATATTAACAATTAAAATAGTAATTTTGTCTTTTTATTAATTAAAGGGATTCGCTGATTTGCCATCCTTTTTATACAACAGATAAGCATAGGAGTGTGTCTGATACATCGTTTACTACTAGTAGCTGCGTTGTGGAACCTATGAAGTTTTATATTCCGATGGTTGTGATAAAAGAAAATATAATCCCGATTCTTTATTTCTTCTGTGACGTCTTATGCAGAAAAAAACATGCGATAAAACTGAAATTCAAATTTTATACGGGAAAACTTTGTTAAATTTTGGATATTTAAAAAAATAAAAACATAATTGTACCTATAGTAACTTTTATTTCAATCAAAAATTTAAAAAACGACCTAAAAGTGAGTTCAGAAGCCAATTTCAAATATCTGAAGTTGACCATTTAAATTGATCAAGTTAATAAGGATGACGTGATACATTCCTTACATTCCGTTATCAGTAATACAAGTATTTACAAACCTATTCCATAGCTATATACTGTAATCACATATAAACAAACATGAAACATAATTAAAAACCATATTAAAATAAATTTAAATCGTGAAAGTAATGTGTTAATACAAATACAAAATAAATTGATAATACTCGTAATCTATATTTTCTACTTCTTGTAATTTTATAATTTTAATTAATTTATAAAGTGTGTATTTTAACAAAGTTATTATAATATAGTATATTAAAATGTACGATAAATTAAGTTCAGAAACATTGCCTGCTACTTACGTTGAAGGATTCCATGACCTTCAAGAAGTTCGTAAAATGACGTATCGCCGTCTTGGTAATACAGGTCTCTATGTTTCATATGTCGGTCTAGGCGGTGGCGCTTTAAGTGGATATTATGGGTATGAATCTTCACTAAATATTTTACTTTAGCAGTTGGGTGTTCTTGTTTTCAAAAATTTGATTCTTTATCTGTATCAAATTTACGAAGGCATACATATTTTTTATAAAGACGGATTGTTTCTTATTCTTAGGCCCGGTTTTATCGTTTTCAATTTACATCGTAGAGTATGCAACCCGGAGTTAGTTTAGTTTGGCATTTATTTTTGTATGGGGTTTTATCATTCAAATTTAATGGGCTAATATATAGCAACAGAAGGTAAAAAAATTATGTGACACGTAGCTTGGATGATTATACAGTAGCTATGTCGTCCATGAAGGTGAATCCACATTTAAAGACAACCAGCAACGAAAATAATGTGTCATGTGGAACTCCAATAAACATAGAAGCGTCAACGTGTAGGAATAATAACATTGATAATAATAAGTATTACAACAATAATAGATATATTAATTATAGCAAAAGTGATTACCAAAGATACAGCAACAACGAAAAAGGCTATTCACGACTTCGCAGTTTGCCCATAAAAAGTGGAAAGCAGTCAAAGAAACGAAAGATTTCTACATGGATTGAAACGAGATAAGGTGTAGCTGAAATGCAGCTACATCTCCTCAAAGAAGAGTACCATGAAAATGAGAAATGAATTACACGAGTTACAAAACAAAAGACCGAAATATATATTGAATGTGAAAACATTAAATTGAAAATACTACAAAACAAAGTAGTAAAGTAAGAGTGTCAAGAGGAAATAGTAAAGATGGAGTGTTTATGCCTGTAATAGACATAAGTGGAGAAGTGAAAACGAAGAGAGAAGGCAGGAAGGATAGCGAAAAGATAATAGAGGGTTTGTCGAGAGGAGACAAGGAAGGCAAGAGGTGATAGATGAAGATACAGGCAATAAGGAAGGAGAAGCAGGAAACGGTGTGAATAAAGGAGGAGTAGGGGACATGAAGAGAGAGGATCAAGAAAAGAAGAAACAGAAAGTACTATTCGAAGTAGTAATAGTCTAGAATAGTTTAAGTTTAGTTTTAACTTTGAATTATATGAAATGCATTAAGAAATATAATAATGTAGATTGTAAAGCCGAAAGGCAGACAATTAATATAATAAATAATACTACAAAACAATCTTGTAGAACAAGAAAACAAAATGAAAGAATAGCTTATAAGATTATTTCAATTAATTAGATGATATATTGTAAAATGTGACATTAATATCTAACAAAGTATAGTATAATATATATATATATATATATATATATATATATATATATATATATTATATATAATTTATATATATGTATATATTATGATAGCTAATTACGATCACTGTTTATAATTTTGGCGCGAAAATAGGAAATGAATGCATTTCTGCTTCCAATATTTTCAAGACTAACAGGAATATTCCCTTCGGAAATAGCTATTGCAAGCGATACTCTGTTTTCTGGATCTTCAGGTGGCTCGTCTTCTTTCTCCATTATAGCAATATTATGCAATACTGCACATGCTACGACTATGGCTTGTACTGATGTCCTTTTAAACCGAATACCCATAGCTAAGACTGGGAATCTTCTTTTTAGTACACCATGTTGTCTCTCAACAACATTCCTCGTTCTAATTTGCGACTCATTAAACAACTGATGTTCAGGTAAAATGCAATGTCTCAGTGGAGGTATCATAAAGGGTTTGCATTCATAACCAGAATCACACAATAATACATTATTGCTAAATACTCCTAACTCAAACTGTGATTGTATCCTAGAATGTTCAAAAATTGTAGAATCATGAGTTGAGCCAGGCCATCTGGCTACAACGTCTAGGATTTTCAAGGAATGATCGGATATTGTTTGTACATTGTACGAGAAATATCCCTTTCTATTCTCATATACTTCGGAATCAGAACCTCCTGGAGACTGTATTTTAACATGGGTGCACCCTATGGCTCCTATTACCCTTGGAAAACTGGCTATGTTGTAAAAGCCCAAATTTACTGCTTGTATTTCTGAAGCAGTTGTTGGCATTTTAACATACGTTGGTCTTAATTCTGCTATTGCAATGGTGACTCGGAGAACTGTTCTAGATACTGTTGACTTATGCACTCTAGAAAAATCTCGAACCACTATTAACAAACTCCCTGTTGCATAATATCTGAGAGTCAATAGCAACTGATTCATTGGAGATAGAGACGTATTATCATTTCTGAAACACATACATAATTAACTAACTAGTGTGCATTATTTTAAGATTATGCATAAGTGATTTCACAGTATAAGTATATGCATTTAGCTGTGAGTGTTATATATTACCTGCTATTTGAAAATTCCAACTTATTCTTAATGAGATCTAAAATCTTCAATACGGTTGCCTTTTGGAAGCGAAATTTTGTGAAGAAATGAATATCATTTAAGTCATGAAAATAATTTGGTCTTTTTTTAATAACTTTCTTTTTTCTCAACATAGTAATATAATCGTATAATAGCTGATCTTCCTCATCATCCGTTATTGATAATTGATTATGGTCACTCACAAAATTCATAATTAAAAATTGAATTTATTAATTTTATAACCTGTAAAATGACAACTAAAATATAATAATGACAACTAAACTGGCTCAGATAGCATGATATTTTATCTTTGTTGCACACTTATCGTGGATTTAAACCTTCATTTTTCGGTAGCAAGACGAACTATAGAACCGGCGCTTAGATTAATATCTCATAGAATATTGTCTGGAACTAAAAAGTAAATACACATTTCAGTTCCTAGTTCTGAATTTCTCCAATATGTACAATTTTGTAGAATTTACTACTAAATTTAAAAAGCATTTAACTTAACTTATAGTTGTTATATAATGTATACAAAGTAATGCTACTGTAATTCTCATATATCTAACATTTATTTTCGCATTCAGAACGTTTGATGAAACGGCGGCCATTGAAATGATAGTGCAGGCGATTAAGATGGGTGTCAACTATATAGATACAGCACCGTGGTATGGACAGGGGCGCTCAGAAGAGGTTTTGGGAAAGGTATGATATTTTGAAATATGAATAAATAGTTTCATCATTTATTTATACTTTTGTTTAAGGTAAACAAAGAAATAAAAAACTCTTATATAGGTATTACTTAAGATTTATTAATTTCATTAATTTTGAATAGGACGAGTCAATAGAGTTTAAACTTTGAAGCGAAGGTATTGTTGTCAGATTTGTACTGCTAGAATTTATAGCAGCCGAAATATTATTGATTTGGAATTCTTGGTTAAAATATTTTCTGTGACACCGCTTGAGTCGTATATTTATGATCTTCTATCCCAGTAAACAATTTGGTGAAGTGCCCTATTTGGTGAAGTTCGAGTCACTCGTACAATTCTATACTAACGCTTTACAAGTTCTCTACCTGTCACAGATTTTGTGTTAGTTTTTCATAATAATATTCTTTCTTTTTCCAACATCATTCATTAAGTATTTCTGTTTCTTTCCCACATGGATATATTTTCTTTAACTTCACTTTCATCTCATTTATTCCAAAGTGAGAGAGAAACGAGATGCGGTTAGACAAGTAAAATATATTTTTCACCGTTACACTTGTATACTTGTATAATATTTCGTTAGTAGTTTAAAGTATATGCTATCCTTTTTCAACAAACATTTCTTTAATGGTAATAGACAGACGCTATCTCCCTCAATCCTCGAATAGAATGTATATAAACGAAGATAGTACCTATCGATGGTAAGACAGAGGTTTTAAACCTAACGCAGACCTGCCGATCGTGGATTTTTGAATCACCAAAACAATGTATAAAACTAATATAACGAGTATTGTTGAAGATGAATAATATTCATTAAAAAAATCACGATCCGTACTAAAGATTACATCTATTTATTTCTTCATTTAAATATTTATATTTTGCAGACTTTAAGAAGTAGAATTCCATTAAGTTTTATACCCCTGCCATCCTTGCTAGTGTAAAGTTTATGACTTATACGATGCTAAGACAGAGGTTTTAAACCTAACGCAGACCTGCCGATCGTGGATTTTTGAATCACCAAAACAATGTAAAAAACTAATATAACGAGTATTGTTGAAGATGAATGATATTCATTAAAGAAATCACGATCCATACTAAAGATAACATCTATTTATTTCTTCATTTAAATATTTATATTTTGCAGACTCTAAAAAGTAGAATTCAATTAAGTTTTATACCCCTGCTAGTTTCAAGTTTATAACTCCGGTCATAAATCATAAACCGACTCCGCTTTTAATTCGACAGTGAACCGTCGTTGCAATGTCTGTAGCTCATAAAAAGGGCCTTTCCTATAAACGACTGAATAGAAAACGAACACGTTCCAGACAAAAAATTCATGATATGTAATAGAAATTAAGTAGAATTTACTCCAAAATGTTTACTGGGATTCTTATGATCTTATATGTTTGGTAGTGAATTTTGTATGGTAGCTCGAAAACGGCTCCGTCAATGTTTTTTAAAATTGTATATTTCGTAGAGAAAAAAAATCTAGGACTTTTGGTAAACGGGTGAAATTTTGCATGTGTATTACACTTTTAATTGCGAACATATTTCAAAATTTATAAATTCAAAATTATATAAAAGGGGCACCGAGAAAATTAGGGGCCCGGTATGAAACTTCGACGAAAGCTCAAATTTTTGATTGTGTAAAAATTGAATATCATATTAAAAAAAAAACTTGAAATTCAAAAATTTTGTTTGGGGGCACGGGTGCAGTTTTTGCCGAAAGTAATAAATCATTATCTATAAAAGATTCATCGAGCATTTTTTAATAATGAACTTGAAACAGTTGCGAATTTTACTTCCGTACTAAACACTTGTTCGGTTACTATTCGATAAAAGTCACGGCGTATGAAAGATACCGCATAATACTATGCGCCATTGCAAGGCGAATTCGTTAAAGTTCATTCGATTTGCTTGACAAGTCCGGTGAGTATTCGATAAAAGTGTTTAGCTGTGTACGTTTTTTTGCAGTACAAACGTCGTGTAAATGGTTCTATATAGAATGTATGCGTAACTATTTATTCGATAATATTTATACTGCAAAAAAATATGCAGTATATGTATACGTATACATTTTCAAGATGATCGTAAGAAAAGTGATGAAATAATGGATTCGGTTGAATGTTTACAGGCTTTAAGGAATGTGCCCCGTAAAGCGTATTACTTAGGAACCAAGGTGGGCCGGTACGAGACGGATGTGCGGAAGATGTTCGACTTCAGCGCGGAGAAAACAAAAAGCAGCGCTGAACACAGTTTGCAGTTGCTGCAATTAGACTATGTTGATATTATACAGGTTAGATTTAATGCTAGGTTTAATGTGGAATTTAATTTATTTGTAATACATTGAATCCATTGGAAAAAATGAATTAATAAGCATAGGTTGGTGTGAAAGTAATTTAGATTTTCACAAAAAGTTTTTAAGTTTCTCTTGTCTATATTATGATTTACTTCTTTCGGTAATTTCAAATATTTCTATTTAAAAATAGAATTAAAATTAGAAATAAAACTACGTATTATTTTATTGAATTTAAATGAAACATATAAACAGACGTTGCTTTGCGACGGGGTACGCGCTAGTAAGACTATAACATTATAATTATCATACATCTGGAATTTGTAGGGTAATACCAAATGTGAGAAATGTGTGAAATTTCAAAATTTTACATAACAATACTACAATGATGATATTAATTTGAAGATCCAAAGGCATTCGTGCAAACTTAAAGGAACTCAATCTCGATCGAATTATGGAATCATTGTTGGATCAGACACCAGGGCAAAACTAATTATTTTATTCAATGTTTAAAATTTGTTTGTTATTTAAACTTTACTTTCGCTCTTTAACGGAACATTTACTTAGTTCTGTTATTTTGGGATTATTAGTTTTATAAATGTGTTGTTTCAATGAAGTTTTAATTTTAAATATTTAAAATGTGTGACTTCACAGCAAAGAGATGAGTCCATAAAGTGTGACAAGGTATGACAAGCACGGGTTTGTTTGGTGGAATGATAATGAGACCTCATCGACGCAAAATGAAAGATAAATTGTTTGAACAAATAGTGATATTAAAATCCATGACATAAATAATATTTACATCATAAGTAAATTCTTATGATTAATTAAGAAAAATAACATTTATATTAGTAACATAAAAAGTAGTCTATTTTCTCAAAAGAATTTTTAAAATACGTATTTTGTATTTAAATACTAACATGAAATTTATTTTGTACTTTGTATTTGAAATGGAAAAATTAAAAGGTATTTACATTTTGTATTTAAACACTTTTGAAAACTATTTGATTACATCTCTGGATTCAACGTTATAGAATATTCCAATGCATTGTACGTCACATCCGGCAATTTGATTCACTTTTATACTACAGGAAGCACAGATTTGTGTGTGAACAGCTGCGTTGTGTATCCCATGAAGTATTACATTACGAAGGTTGTGAAAGATCTTGATTACTTATTTCTTCTGTGACGTATTATGCATAACTAAAACACGCAGCAAAATTGAAATTCAAATTTGATATAGCTATAACTCCGTCAACTCTTAGATAAAAAAATAAAAACGCCAATTTATTTCAACCAAATTTGAAAAAACGATTCCTAAAAACGGCTTATTCATTGATGACTTTTACCATAGCGTTTACTTTTCAAGATACACGACGTAGAGTTTGCAGCATCCGAAGACCTTATCCTGAAGGAGACTCTTCCAACTTTACTGGACGTCAAGGCAGCGCGGAAGGCGCGCTTTATCGGCGTTACAGGGTATTCGCTAACAGTAATGCAGAATATCATTTCAAAAGCTGACGGAAAAATAAACACCGTACTATCGTACTGCAGGAACACCTTGTTTGATGAAACACTCGATGACTTTTTGGATTTCTTTAAGGTAAAGGTGCATCTTTAGAAACGGTCGTATCTAACGTATTGAATTTATCGTATAAACATGGAAGAGAAGTGTAGAAGGGGAAAAGTGAAAGGGGGTCAGGTATTCTGAGACAACAACTGATATCAGCTGAGATCGGCTAGCTCAGATCGGGTTGCTTTTTGAAGCATCCCTCGTTGAAATCCAATTAATGTTCCTTAGTAACTTTTTAAAAATATATTGTCCTACCAATGAGGTTGATAGTACCACGCTACCTTAAGGGATCATTCATTATTTCGTCATACAGTCACCCACTACCTACCACAAAATATGCACGGCTGGCCGCACTCAGAGAGCGTTGATACGTACATTTTCCTAATTTTTTTTATGGTAAATGAAAAGGTGTCTGACGGCTATGCTGCGCTATTGTTTACGCTATTGCGCTACAAACGCACTATATATAGAACATTTTTTGTGATGTAGTTTCACACTTATTAGCTTGCCATAAACTAATTCCAAATTTAATTTGCTACTTCTCTTATTGAAAATTGTAACACAGTTCATTTTCTATCTGGGATTAAATTTATAGAAAGGCAATTTTGTAAAAATGTGTACCTAAATGAATCGGTTAACTGACTGTATTGCGCTATGTTTCAGAGTTTGGACATAGGCGTAATCGACGCTGCTGCACATGGCATGGGACTCCTTACAAACAATGGGCCTCAGAGCTGGCATCCCGCTCCGGACGACTTGAAAGAGACATGTAAGGAGGCCGCCAACTACTGTAAGGTATTTATCTAACACTACTCTCACATTGGATTAGACTCCTTGGGTCTTAGAATATTTGGTTGTGGAGTCTGGACCTTGTAGAGATCTATAAGCTGCTACGGCGTATCTGCGATCTGTCGGCGGTATCCAAGTTCTTGAACGGCAAATGTCGCTCAGTTCCTTTCAATAGCTTAGTGGGCGCACAATTTTGGCTATTAGGACCTTTTAGCTATTAACTATTTAATAGCAATTTTTTATTTATTTAAGACACAGCAAAACATCAGAACTCTTTTACATTACATTTATTTTAAAATACACTATTGAATTACATATAAATTGATGAAATACTTTAGTTAATAAGAATACTAGTTACGACACTAGGTAAATGTAACTCGCGGTTTAAGTTATAAATAAAAATATGTGTATTAATTATTATATGTATATGCACCAAAAGGTTAAGCGTGCTGTAGGTTTGAGTGCTGAAGCGATAAGAACGAATTAGGACCAAATGCTTAGTGTCGAACCCTAGAGAAGTGAATCGTATAAACAAAGGATGTTTACATAAGAAATAGTATCGTTTGCCCACAGAGAGCAGTGTATATAAAAACAACTAGGCATAAAATATAAATGAATTAAGACAAAGATTAAAAATAATTATTACCAATATTTATTACTTAGAATATTTTATTACTCAGTTACGGATTGTTGACATGAAGATTAACGAGAATAATGAATCTTAAATTCATACCAGTTGTGTATTAGAGTTATTTCGCAATAGCATCCTTTACATGAGATTGAAAGTAACTTTCTACGACATACAGGATTACTAACAAAAGATTAGTGCATGTTTCTAAAATGAATGATAAAACTATCTTTTTATTATTTTAGAGTCGAAATTTGGAGCTAGGTAATCTCGCAATGTACCATTCGCACAAGACTGAACGCAGCGCTACTTGTATCGTTGGAATGCAGAATTTAAGTCAACTAGAAGCTAATCTTAATCATTTATTGTTGAACAGTCAAGAAGAAAAAGTTCTCAAGGAGATACGTGAATTGTAGGTTTTAATTTATTTATTTTATTTAAAAGACGAAATGTTTTATAAAACAATATTTTATTTTAATTCTTTATGAAACAAATTCTAATTGGTCTTTCTTATAATTGCTTTTGTTTTGGCTGTACAATTTATCGTACTGTTTTCTCCCAACTTTACTTTAACATAATTAAAAAATAAACTTAACCAGATATACTAATATACTTAATACTATATTTACATAGTATATTTTTAACAGAATATTATCAATAAAATGTATTATTTTGTCCTTTTCTAAGTCTCTTTTCATTTCTTCTACTGTTTTTGTATTACATTTATTTGATTGTTTACGTCTTCTTGGCCTTGCATTATGTTTTCAATTAATTTGTTTACTTATACATTGCAATTTACTCAATTTAATCAATTAAAATCAATCTTCCTTTCGTTTTCCTCCTCTTATCTTCTCTTTCTCCTTAATTCTGCAGTCCATACTTTTCCTTCTCTCTTTTTTGCCACATCTCCTCCAGGCCTACTCAACTTCCTACTTCCATTGTGCTCTAATTTCCTCTTCCTTCCCGTACATCCGGCATACATTCCCTTCTTCGCTTCCTCAATATCTGCTTCCTCTTTCCTCATTTTACAGTCTGAACCTAGCGATCATTCTTATTTCTTTCCAATTCTGTTTATATTTTTCTTCATACATTTTCATTATACTTTTTATGTCTCTTTCTCTTATCCGACTCTGTTCCTCTCTATCAATCACTCTTCCTTCGTAATTCATTCTCCTTTCTTTTTCCCACTTTGCCTTCTCTCCTTTTGTTGATTTGGTTATCTACCACTGTTAAGAATCCGTCCTCAATCTACCTCATTTTTCTTCTTACGCCACCGCTCTCATCAGTGCCTCTATCAACAAGTTGTCTCTCTTTACCTCTTCCATCATCAGATATCCCGGGATTCATCTATCCATTCTCAATATCCACTTTATGCTCTTCTCCTGGACTGCCTTTTTTAAACTCGAAGTAATCGACAAACACGACTATTTGTTTGTTAATAACTTAAATAAGATAAAGCGACTTATTAAAAAATTATTGGATATTTTGGAGAACCTGATAGTGAACTTTATCAACATAAGATACACTTTTATTGAAATTAAAACATGGTTCACAAGGGCACTATATCCTCTGGATAACCTCTCTACTACATTCTATCTCGAGGTTCCGCGAAATTTCAAATCAGTTTTGCTTAAATATGCGTGGTAGAATATGTCATATTGAATTACATTGTTACAGTCATCCAATTTAACTAAACTTTTATATTTCCAACAGATATTTTTCCAAACTACCAGCTAGAAGTCATTGGGAGGGAAAAGAAGTAGACGACTACTGGAAAAAAATTACGGATTTGGAAAAGTCTGAGAAATCCTAATGAATAGTGCAATAAGAGGTCTTATTTGAAATACAGTTCAGAAAATACTCACTGGAACTTATTTAGACGAAAACTTCGTACAGTGTATGACCGTTGTAATTGCCCTTTAACAGTAGAACATATAAGAGTTCCATATTAAAGATTTAATTGTTTCCGTGTAACAAACAAATTTAATGTCTTTATCATATGTTTGTTTGAACATGTGTACTGATTTTTTTATTACAGTGGTAATAACTAAACCAAGTTGAATAACTCAAATAAACAAACAAACGAATAAATAAATAATGGAGTAATTTTTCCATCAAATAACAAAACGATATTTTAAAATAGCATTCTATTTTACACTTAAATTGTTTAGTAAAGAAATAAATAAAATTTTATACCCCCACTGATTTAGTTTTATTTTTTAGTTGCAATTATTTCTTGTATGTGCTATAGTTTTAGTTATATAAGTATGCATATGCCTAACTTTCTAAAATGGGCTTGTGCCTATATCTTAATTTCTATAAAAGTGTACTATATATTCATAAAGTGGGTTACTAGAACCTAAAATGTTGAATTATTTTTTAAAAACACCTTATATGTTAGGAGATATTAACAATTAAAAAAGTCATTTTATCTCTTTAATTATTAAAGGGATTCAACGTTGTACACATTCCAAATGCATGTGACATCACCTGCCAACCTTACAGCTCATAAATCTCTGCTATATGTATTTATATATCAAAATGTCAAATACTATTTACAGCTATTTCAAGGAACAATTAAATTTCAATATTATGTCTGCCTTAGCAGGGTTAAATAAAATAAAAACTTATTATTCTTTGACTTGACTTGATTATTTGAATACCAACAGCTACAAAACATTACCACAGCACTGACCTACTCAATAAATAACTGACGTTAACATGCATTTCACGTCATACAAATATGGCCGACCATTTCTAGCGCTAAAACTACAATTCAAACTTTTAATTGCTATATCTCCGTCAATATTTAGATATTTAATAAAATAGACACGTCAATACACATCTATTAACATCAATTTCAATCAACAATTGAAAAATCGACCACTAAGAAATGAGGACACAAGCCTATTGATAACTTAAAAGTTAAGAAGTTTTATATATAGGACAATACACAAAAGAATAGAGTTATATTTGAAAAAGCCGCCAAATAGGTTAAAATAGATTGTATATTAAGTATTATTGTTTACGCAGCGGGTAACTTTTATTGTGTTACAACATTTAAGTTTATTGTGTGAATCTTTGGAGTCGATTGGAGTAAAACTGTCGAAGATACAGAGTTTTAAGTCTTCACCTCTCTGGTCTGGTTTCGTGTTTCTTTGAAACTTTTAAACGCGTCTCAAAATATATTCTTTTTGAAATTTTGTACTCTCTTTCTTTACATAAATGCCGAGGAAATTTATTGTATTTTAAAATAAAAAAGTTTCTGACTTTTTTTTAGGAAATGTCGGTATTTTCACTTCTAAATGCTGTAAAATATTGAAAAATTAATAATAAAAAAAAACACTCGAAATCGTTACCTGCAGAAACTTATCAACTAATAAAATCATTTTGGTTTTTTAATTTCAGATAATTCAGTGAGAGTTATGATTGGCCCGCAATGAAATTTTTTTTTGACATTTGCAGACATTCACTTCTTAATATTTATTTATGAAAATTTCACAAAATACTTTTTGAATATTATTTTATCATGTAGTAATTATAGAAATAATTATATATTAACTGTGTCGTCAAAAAACATTATCTAAAATATGCTTATTTTGTATCGAGAATGATTTCAATCCAAAAGACTCAGATCAATAGTAAACGGCCCGTGGTTCATTAGCAATACAACTGTAAGAAATGGTCTCCACGTATCATCAATGGTCTACACCAGCGGTTCTCAAAGTGTGGGGCTCGACCCCCAAAGGGGGCGCAATGAAGGCTAAGGAGGGGCCCAATGCTTGGTTCAAAAATTAATTAAATTTACTTACAAAATAATAAAGCAAACTTTCTATTTTTAAAATTACATCAAGTGTATAATTTTTAGTCAACGTCGTAAGAGTGCCTAACATTTTATTTTTTTTAGTTTATCAGAAAATACAGAAAAAAGATGCAAACCTTTTGCAATTGACTGAAAAGGTGAAGAGCTTTGTAATGAAGCTAAGTTTGTACGAAGGCGGTCTGAAAAGTGACAATTTGGAGCTATTTCCTAATCTTAAAATTATGATTGAAGAAATGGATCTCAAAACTATTCCAACCAATGCAAAGAAATGCCTTTTTAAACACTTAGAAATCCTCAAATCTCGTTTTGAAAAATATTTTAATGAGAACTTGAATGGTTTGGTCAAAACCCGTTCAAACCATCAGTCGATGAGTGCTCCCTCAACATGAAGGAAAAAGAAAATCTCATTGACCTCCAAGGTGACACTGGGCTTGAAATGAAGTTTAAAGAATCTTCTCTCACATCCTTCTGGATTAGTGTAGGGAAACACCCAAAATTGAGTGAACTTACTCCATTTGCCACCACTTATTCTTGTGAAAACCCTCTTTTTATTATTATTGCTTTGAGTTAGTTACAAATAACAATTATGTATTATAGTAGCTAAAATAATTAAATAAATAGTAATTCTTTTTATAGAATTTGTTGTTTGATTACGATTAAACCTATTGCCCCATTAGAGTACGCATAGAATGTGCAAAACTTAACTAAATAAAAATTGACTGTAAAATATCAAATGCGACTCCCTTATAATATATAGTACGCTTACATGTAGGGGGCCCGGCTTACAGCTGGATTATACAGGGGGGCTTGAAGTAAAAAGTTTGAGAACCGCTGGTCTACACATATCAAATGATAAATCCTATACGTTTGCTACGATCCACGTGAACCTGTGGACACATAAAGCAAAGAGTTCAGTCGGTCCTAAATCCCATTATTTTAAAATAGTAAAAACGCAATTTGTGCGCGATCGGTGTTATCAAAATAAATTAATCTTAGTTTTTAAAAGGAAACATATCTTGAAACTAGAAACTCTTAGTCACTATCAAGCACATAAATAATAATTTCAACAAATAAACTAATAAATAAAATAAAAATATTGAAATTGTTGAACTTCTAATCAGAAGATAATTTAGATAGAAAATTGAAATGGAATTCCAGTTCACGGCTTATTTTGCTGATGACAGATTGAGTACTATTAATAAACACTAGCAAAGAGGACGCTAAATCATTCGTAGTATGTACCAAACAGTACCAACTGTCAACAACATACTGGTACGTAATTAAATAATTAGGTTACTGGCGCAAACGAGTTGATTGATGTACGAGTATGTTGAACCATTGTCTGTCCGATGAAAGTATTTACTACCAACTAATCACACAATAAAAGGAAGATTGTATTATCTTAATTGTTATATTGTTGGAGTCGTAAACTTCATTCAAAATGGGTGAAGGTTTCTGATATAAATGCTGGCATGATATGTCTTCTTAACTGATATCTGACTCTATTTATTGAGATAATGCAGTGCTGTACTTAGAAATAGATGAATAATAGTGCTCTCAAAGTGAAACCGTCTTTATTAGTGAGGTATTAGGGGAAGATGAGGGAATGGCGGTCACTTTAGCAGTAATCGAAATATTTTCTTATTTTAAGGACTTAGAGTAAAAGTAACTGACTTTTTACACAGCTTATTTAATGGACTTTAGATAAATACGATACACATTATCAATCTATTAAGCGTTAGTTATTTCTCTATTGTTTTTTAAAACTCTTCGGGTAATGGCGGTCTACAATTGGGGTATTACTGTTCATTCGAAATTATTGCATTCCATAATGTTACAAATAGTGTTAAGATATGCTTAGGTAATAAATTTACAAAGCTCTATTTCTAAAATGAAGTAATTAATAAAATAAAATAACATTTTTTTCCTTTGCTCTCTCAATGATCGCATAGATTCAGTGACAGCTATTACCCGCCAAGAATGACTGCTATTATCCCAAAAATCGATACTGGTTTTTTTGATTGATCTCAAAAAAACGTAAAGAACTTTTTTGAAATCCAACAAACCCATAGTATACACTAATATGTGGGTAATAATTGACATTTTGAAAGGTATTGATTGATATAAATCACATTAAGCTTATCTTCATCGAATTTTTAATTTTTTTATAACAAAACACGTCCTTACTTTTACACAGCTGTGTGTTTGGTAAATAAGTACTCAGGCGTTTACTAGACGGCGGTACTAGTAGCGTCAGCGAAATGTTTTTGGAAGTGTTAGATTTTGATGTGACTGGCATTACCTACTGACCGCCATTCCCCTATCTTACCCTATTCGCATCAGTATACTTTATCAAGAGAGGTAGTTTCTATGTAAATATTTATATTTAGTTAAGTCATTACTTACATTTCATTAAATTCTATTCATTATACCTATTCATAGATTCTTCCCCACTACCATTTGACTATAGTTCAAATTACGAGAGTTCGGTGGCGACTCATACTTAAAACAAGTTGTGGGGTATATACTGTCGATATAACTAAAAAGCACTGACTCACTTATTTTTCTATAACGTAAATATAAACGATTAAGATAAAATTCATTATCGTATTATACCGCTTGGTTGAGTATGGACCTATGGATCTATATAAGCTTGAGATTTGCTTATCTGCGATGTTGACGGTTTCCAATTTCTCAGATTGCTTGATTGCTTCTAACTCCTTTGATAGCGATAGATTGCGCCAAACTTCTCGAAGGACCTTTTTGTTATTAAATAATTAATAACAATTTTTTATTTTTTCTTTAAATGGTTTAATCCGTGTCGAAGGATCAAATGATTACACAAGTTAACGTTTGCAAGAAAAGGCAGCGAAATGCAAGAATTTTACATAAAAACATTTATTATACAAATACACTTGACGAATTACAATAATTGAAAACTTAAATGAATAATTATATGTATCAATGTTACTGCGATGCAATTTCACTATTAAAATCTTTTATTATAATTATTTAGACTGTTAAACGTTGGAGTTGATAATTTAGATGTTTACTGTTCTAGATACTAGTTAATAAGTTAAATATTTAGTGATGTTTATTGTATGAAGTTTGAGTTAATAATGATTATTTTAATAGTGTTTTAACAGTACATTGGAACAAAAATGCATTTGGCAGGCCAGCTGTGTGCCCTTGATACTGGTTTGTAAACTAGAATACAATGCCAGAGTAACAATGACAATAACTTTGTTAGTTAATTCAATAACAAAGAAAGATAAATTATTTGGTTAAACAATAGAATTATTACAAAACTTAAGAACTAAAAATATACAAAATTATATTCTAATGAAATACATTAAAGAACGTGAAATATCTATATACAAATATAGGTTGTGTATGCGTTCTTAACCACCGCTCTTATAACCTCTTTTAAGTATAAGTCGCCGCCGATCTATAGTGATTTTGACTATACCTACTCTATCGCTGTAAACAAGAGAAGTGCGAAAGAGATGCAGAATTAAACGTCAAAGCGATAGCAGCTGCTATGGCAACCCACCAAGTTCACTGACGTTATCAAGTACTAGGATAACAGCCAGAATATTACAATACAAAGTAAAACAATATTCAAAGTTTAATAAATATATATTAGTTTAAATATTTAATAAAATAAAAACGCCAATATATATTAATAACCCACATATTTCAAGCGACCCAAATAGTGAGTTCGTGACCCAATTCCGCCTCTAGTTTTGATACACGAGCATACTGCGTTTTAGCGTATCTAATCGCTTGATAGTGCAAATTCACGGAATGAATAATATCAATTACTCCCTAATTGCTATTTGCAATTTGAAATGTCATTGCTGACGAATATTGGTGCAGGACGAGTTGCAACAAACAATATGTAGGACAGTATCTCCAGTACTGCTATTTATTTAATGATAATGATATTGGATCGTTTATCCATGGGCAAGATAGGAGTTGCCATTAGATAATAGTTAGATAATATAACTAGTTATTATTAACATCAATGACATTATTTCTTACAAGTCATGCAAATATTTATCAAAACATTTACAGGAAAAGAAACATTAATGCATACGAATGCAATCACAGCCGCGAGAGATGAGATTTGCGAGGAAGATATGTATAATTGGATAGGTAAAGAATATACGAGTATGTTACTATTGACAAAGAAATGTTTTTTTTTAATTTGAAACCCAACGGGCTTTTGAACCATGACTTAATTTTCATAAAACTGCACAATATATGGACAGAGTCGACTGCGGTTCTCATTTTGTGCGTACATCACAGATTTTTTAATAACCTCGTATTAGTTAAGCAATAAGTTAAACAAAATTAACTATCAAACATTATTATTCGTCTTAAACATATTTTGTTATTACTTTACCTGCTACTACTGTTAATATTTTTATATTATGTATTAATATTATGCCTGTTGTTTTTACATAAAAAATTTAATATTTATTTTGTAACTAAACCTAACCTTGACTTGCGTGAAAGGGCTTGTGTTCTATGTCTTAATTTCTATAACACTGTACTATATATTGATAAAGTGTGTTACTAGAACCTCAAATGTTCAATTATTTTTTAATAACTCCTTATATGTTAAGAGATATTAACAATTAAAAAAGTCATTTTGTCTCTTTAAATATTAAAGGGATTCAACGTTGTATACATTCCTAGTGCATGTGACATTACAATCCTTGTGTAAGGTTACCAACCTTAGACATCATAAATCTCTGGTATATGTATTTATATATCAAAATATCAAATAATATTTACAGCTATTTCAAGGAACAATTAAATTTCAATATTATGTTTGCCTTAGCAGGGTTAAATAAAATAAAAACTTATTATTCTTTGATTTGACTTGATTATTTGACTACCAACAGCTACAGAACATTACCACAACACTGACCTACTCAACAAATGACTGACGTTAAAATGCATTTCACGTCATACAAATATGGCCGACCATTTCTAGGGCTAAAACTACAATTCAAATTTATAATTGCTATATCTCCGTCAATATTTAGATATTTAATAAAATAGACACGCCAATACACATTTATTAACATCAATTTCAATCAACAATTGAAAAATCGACCACTAAAAAATGAGGAGACAAGCCCAATATAGAGACAGCACTGCTGCCGAAGGTGGCGCTGTTAGTGTTTTGTTTTTAAAACTAAATGGATATAATACATATATATTTATTTATAACAATAACGTATAAAAGATATTTTTTAAAATGGAAATAGTTATTAAATATAGTTTCCGGTCAGTAATAAATAATCGTATATAAGTTCAGAATGATCATGTATACATATAATGGTGGAAAATATTTAAACGAGCAAGTGACGATAACTTGTAAAATTATACCCTAAAAAAAGTGTATTGAATGTTTACAATGTTAAAATATCGGTATTAAATTAAATTTAAAATATACAACGTGTCCTAAAATTCAACGATAAGCGGGCACCAGAGTGTGGTATCGGCAACCTAAGTAGCACTGCTATCCATCAGATCCATTAAAAATCCCAGAATGCTAGTAGTTTTTACACAAAAATCAATCCAAATTAAATTTTTCATTAAAATGTTTAAAGATTTTTATTCATCGCGGTGTAAAAAAAAAGTATGAACACTACTATGGCAAGTTTTTTTTAAAAATTGACGCAACTATTCAAGATTCCAAAATAGTATAATACTCCAGGAAAACTAGCAATGACAAAAATTATGCATACTATTTTTAAACAAAAACCAAATTTTATAAATTGTTGTAATTGATAGTTATCACTTTTACAATACCCAAATGGTACAAACAATTTTTCGTTTTAAAACAAATGGTACAAACAATTTTTCATTTATTTTATAAATGCTCAAAATGTATCCCACCGGGATTAATACAGGCACGACATCGCCTTAAAAAAGATTGAAAAAATCAAAAATATTTGAAAAATTGTGACCATGGTAGTTAAAAACATCATAAGGTGTTTCAATTTTTGAAAATTTTTATTTTTTTTCTCAAATAGTCATAAGCAGGTCCACTCTCTGGTGCCCGCTTATCGTTGAATTTTGGAACACGTTGTATAAATGAATAACTCAGCCTGAGAATAATCATATAAATATTGTTTTCAGCTTGATGTTAATCGAAATGTCAGTAATACTTAATGCACTCTATGAATGTTTACACATAATACTGCATTTATCTATTTCATACGCTTCTTAATTTTCCATAAGAGACCAAGTGTACTCTTTGAAAATTTATAAAATCTCACTAACGAATCGAATTCACGTTTATGACGTAATGTGCATATGCACATTGTACATCCACGATGCAACAAACTTTTGTCGAGAATGACATTACGAAAGTAATTTAAATTTATTTAATCAATAAATACTAAATAATAAATGACTTAATAAAAGTTTAATAGATTGATGTTCCATCCATGCTCTTCACGTTTCAGTTCATGAAATTAACATTACTACCATTAGTATTATTTTGTTTGACCATGTGCATATATTCATCATAACCGCTTAGTAGAAGACTTGTTTTTAGATGCCTCTGTTCTAGAAAAAGTACGTATATGAAAAAAAAGAAGAAAGAAAAAGGATGTATATGGCTCTAAAATTTCTTAATTTAATATAAGACATTCTTTACTATTTATAAGTGTCGTTTAAAACCTAAAAGTATTGCCACCATTCTTTTTTAGGCACAGCAATTATTTACCTTAATTAACATTACTGAAAATGAAAGATCTTCAGCTCACAACATGAGCTTAACAAAGATCACAGCATGCATCATTTAACCTGGAGACCTGCGTTACTATGTTGGGTGTAGATACTAGAAGTAATTTGAGTGACAGGACGTGTCAACTACTACAGCTAACTCTAGATAACCTGTTATCACAGTAGATATAAATATTTGAACTTGTCAAAATGCAAGTTCAATGCAAATGCAAAACCAAATAAATAATTTATTATATTATGTACCGTACATATACGTGCGACCTCGAACATTTGTTGTAAGAAGTTGTACAACATGTCCACGCTAGTGCGACATGTTCGGACAGAAGCTTTCATATTTCGAACGAATTCCTTCAACTTGCTTTACAAAAAAATATATTTACAAAAAAAAGTAATAAAACTCAATTGTTTAAACAGATCTCTTCTAACTCGTGATTACACTTGTCAAACTAGGTTGTCATTCATTTGTTCAATTCAATTATTTTTATTTATTTACCAAACACAACTAAAGAACAACGTCAACGCTCAATGAGATTATACTGACGACTGAGTAGGTACTCGACCCTTCTCTTCGAGACCATCTTCGAAACCTAATTTCTTTAATTTACCGACATTTCTTTGAAACATTTTTGCTTCATAAAAATAGTACCTAGAATTTTTAAAAATAGCAAAAGCAAGTGTTTTATTAGTGTCGCACTGGTCTGTACGTTAAAAGTATAACACATTTAGTACACTCATGTCTAAATCATGTCAACTTATGAATGAAAATATATAAATGTTGGACGTCGCATGTTTATGTCGCACCAACCTGTACCAAGCATTACATTTAATATGAAATGAATACGAAACAAAACAACAAAGACCCAAAAATGAGAGCCAGATATATGGTAAGGTACTGGAGAGAGACAATGAAAATCCTTGAAAGAGGAAATAAGGAAATGAATTGAATGGCAGGAATAAGAAGAGAAGCAAAGTAGAATCGAACTGCTGTTTCAAGTAGGAAATGAAATAAAATTAGAAGAATAAATATTGTATTTAACACCCACTTTGAACCCACTTTGAACAGAGCTTTCTCATAGTCAAATGCTCATGCAATATAAAGCCAACACGTTCTTTTACGATATCTTTACGATGTCAGCTAACTCACGCAACTTCACTTTTCGATCATTCAAAACGATTTTGTGGATTTTTTTTATGTTTTCTGGTTTTACCGCCTCATTTGGACGTCCACTGCGTTCTGCATCATCGGCGTGTCTACGACCACGTTTGAAGTCAGCAAACCAATGTTTTATTGTTGTTTCTGATGGAGCGGAGTCCCCATAACACTTTTCAAGCCATTGCTTCGCTTGAACGGTATTTTTTCCCATCAAGAAGCAGTGTAAAATTAAAACACGAAATTGTTTTTGATCCATTGTTTTGAAAATAACAAAAGTAGCGTCACTCTTAGCACAATAACTCACAAACTACTGAATAGAATATCATGAAATTTTAACAGCTGTCTTTTGAAGGTTAGTATTAACTGAAAAAAAGGTGACTGCAATAAAACTAGCGCCATCTATGTATTAGGCCCGGGACTTTTCAGCCCATGTGCTATAAGATAATGTGTGTGTCGTTAGACTTTACATTCTTTCTATATTAAATCACGTAATTACATCTCATTGCCAACTTAAACTTACAACTATTCTAACATTTTATAGCAGGCAGGGACAAGAGCATATTAAAATACTCTTGTCCCTGTAGCTTACTGATCTCTACGCTTCATGACGTCAGACTCGGAGGGAAAGTGACAGTAGCAAGGTGGGGGAGCAGTAAAGAAATTAAGGACGTCAGGAAAATAGCTGGTGAGAAGAGACAACGACGGAAGTAGATGGTGGCAGAGGTTTTACTTAAAAACATGTAAAGAAATTTTATTTCTTTAGTTGGTACAAAGCTTGTCTGTCGGTAAAACTGTGACCATATATTCATGTACTCCATAACTGACGTTGTGAGGAATAATGGCAAACAATATATTTATTTAATCAAAGTAATAATATTTTATATTGGAAGTGTTATAAAAGTTAACAAGCACAAAGACTACAAATATTAATGATGATAAACTAAGGCACATGAATGCCTTAAAAAATATACGCAGTGATTCTAGTGGGTTTTCTAAAGAGCGAGGCACGAGATTCAAATACATATATGGTAATGCCTTTTCTACTTGGGTTGTTGCGCGAGGCCCCTACAAGAGCGAAGTCCCGAGCGATTGCCTTGCTTGCAACTCTTAAGGCCGCTTCTGATTCGAAGGGTAGGTCTGGATTGTGTGGCCAACTTCGGGCCAAACTAAACAATGCAACACCATTAAAAACTTTTAGTACATTAATGCCAGCTTTACCAATTTTCAAATGATCAGTGTTTTGATGTAGAAGTTTAATTTGATAAAAAATACCTTCGCTGAACTTGGTAGATTAAGATTTTAGTAAAAAGTACTTGGTTTTATTTTTTAATGCTTTTATAATACACGCACAATTGAATACATATAACAATACAATACAATTAATTCAATTTGCTCCTGTTGCTGGCTTGAGAGCTGTTAATAGAGTGATTTAAAACCAAAGGAGCAAATCGAAGTTACATTAAATAACAAAGAATATAATATTAGCATAAAAGAAATGAACAAATAATCAAAATAGTACAATGTTTCTTTTACACTAAAATACAAAAATACATTACATTAAAAGAGGGAATTTGCTTTACCAATCAGGTTTAATGTTTTTGTGTTATATAAACCTTAAATACACAAAAAGTTATTTCGGGAGCGATTTTTGTTTTGCAGGAAAATATATGGTAAAGATAATTTAAAGGAAATCACTGGAGTCAGTATTATTAGCTAATAAATAATCAATAGCGTACTTAAGGAGCGCCCAATTATTTGCTAAGTAAATAATGTTAATCACCTGACAAGGAAAACAGAAATATATTGAATTATTTATTGATCTCACGTTAACTTGTGTTAATTTGTCAAATATCAAATGGTTCGTAGAATCAAAGATAGAACTTCTAATCCAGTCATTTATGTGAAACATGGGACATTGGAATTAAGGAGGTACAGGACGTTTACGTAAATTATGAAAACGTTGTGAAATTTGGAGGGTCGATACAAATAGTTAAAATACATGCTGTCTCAAAATTTTAGAGACCTAGGGTTCATAGTTTTCTTTTAATACATGATTAAAAATAGTCATTTTCCATACAAATCATAATTTTTAGCTCAATTTCACCACATAATATAACTTTTAACTATTAAAAAATGGTGACACAGCTTTTAAAAACTAGGTGTATATAAAATAATCTTTTCTGTAACTATTGCAAAAAGAAAATTATCAAAAGGATGGCTATTTACGAAAATATTTAAATAAAACCAGTAAGAAACAGTAAGTGTAGGTTATAAGCCGGCAACGTTGCAAATGCCAATTTGAGCGGGAAATTCAAAATCGGAATAAATGTTATATAAAATATAATAATTTATTGGTCAAAGAACCAAATCACGCATGCGTCAACACTCAACACGTAAATTTACAGCGTTGCCAAATTTATTATTCCTCTTTTAAAATATTTAATTTGAATTTAAATTGAATTAATATAAATTTGATATTAATTATAGCTAATTTTTCATTTATTGAACTATTATATGCATAAAAAAATCATTTTAACTAGCAAATAGCAGTTTAATAGGGAATTGAAAAATTCGTTTTCGAAGGTACAGTCTCAATATTTGCTCGTCCCTCATGTACTTCGTATTTTGCATTTCGTATTACCGAGAGATAAACTTTTTGCATTGACGGTACGTCCTGTACCTCCTTAAATATAATAATGACTTCCTACGAAGTCTTATATAATCTCGAGTCTGCGTCATAAGACGCAGATGGCATTCGATGCATTGTACCAAACGTATAAAGGAGCTTCGATGAGCACCCTATGGAGACGTGTTCGTGATTTTCTATTCCTTTCTCTTCTGCCAATACTCAAGTAAGCACAATCAGGTCTTCGTTCCTTTGTATTGCTCGTCTTCCGGCCACGAAATTCAGAATATCAATTTGAAAACATGATTTCAATGCACTACGCTTTTAAGGAATCTGATTTATACAAACAGTACGATGCGACCATGTGAACGCTTGATGCATAATAAATTTAAAAAAAGTGAATGTTAAGCCCATTCCCACTATATTAAGGTTTTAACCTAAAATGTAAGGTTTCAGCTTGTGAAATATAAAAAAATAAAATGAATTATATTAAATACAATAATTTATATTACATAACGATAGTAGTTATTACACATTACCGATGCATGGCGCATGATTTTACAAGTTCAAAATTACATTGCCCTGGTTCGAAAAAATCATATATCCATTACTGTTCTCTATATAATATCAAAGCTGTAACCTGTAGTGTAACAGTGAAGGCATAATTCATAGAAGAGTAGAATGCAGGAAGCGGAAATGCCATTAAAGAATTCGATTTTTAAAATAAATATTGATTTTGATAATAAAGTGGACAAAAGTTGTTATTTTACATTGTTCTTATCTCCCTTACTATTGCAACTTATTAAAAAATAATTATTATATATTTGAGGTCATGTTATCATTTATCTTCGTACATGCACATACGCCAGTGTTATAGAAATGAAGACCTGGTTCACAAGTCCATTTGTAAAGGTCTTTAGTTGAACAAGGACGAATTAGAATTTTCTTCGTTCGTTCACAAGAAAACCACTTTCCTTACGATCATCATTAAAATTTAAATATTTTCATTGCAGTCCCAAGTGCTAAAGTAAATAATTTCAAATAAAAAAGACATAACCACTATATCGTCATGAAATGGAAAAATTGAGAAGAGCAATTATAACAAAAGATATAAAAGGATTTTGGAGAGAGAGATACCACAATACTTAAGAGAAAAATATAAGAGAATAATACTTAAGAGAATAAATATAAAAATATATAGTAGTAATATAATAAAAAAATAAACAAATAAAATACCAGTTCGGCCCTGGTTTGTTGTTCCACGTGCCGGCATGATCATAACCGGCTTGTGTCATTGGTTCACGCTAACATAATTGTTATTTTAATATTGTTAAATTTTATATTATTTATAAATTAATGATAAATGATAATAGTGACCCCCTGCCCCCTGCCCCCACCTTGCCAATCCTCTGACCCCCGTACTCCTCCTCAGGTCCCCCACCCATTATATTTATATGAACCAATCTCTAGGCCAGATGCGAATGGTATAAATAATTTTAAACAAAACTTGTACTTCCAGTCTTTGGAATCCTTCAAATAAAAATAGACCGATTATCTCGACAGCGGTAATTACTTTTATATTCATTAACGTGACAAGAGTTCACTTAATTAAGTACTTAAGTGTTGTGGCTGGTGACAACAATTGCTGTGATAGCGGGACGCATACTTAGCAGTATTAGAAGGGGTAAGAATTATTTTCTAATGCATGTATTTTCGAGATATAAGCACTAACTAAACACAATATAAGGAAAATAATAATAATATTTGTTGTAACACTCTCGAACAACTAGAGGTGGTCTAGGGCCCATATTAAGCAAAGTTCCTACATTGTAAATAATAACAATTAAAATTATTTTTTAAAACTTTATTAGCGATTTAAACAGCCAGGTTATATTTCGCATTAATTGTAATTATATCGATTGTTTTGTAACTGAGTTAACTCTACCAGTAATGGAACATATTTATAAGCATAGTTGAGTGTTGGAGTCTACGACCTAACTACCTCGATCATCCAGAACACTATAAATAATTTTAAAAATATATTTAGAAGGCAAACATAGTAGTAGGTTATTTTCTTAGTTGCAGCATAATAAAAATTATTATTATTTAATTTATGAATTAAAATTTATATAAGAGCAGATTTTTCATTCATTCTGTCATGAATTTAAGTCTGTTGAGACTTCAGCTCTTCAAAAGTAAATATTAAATAAATATAAATAAATATTTTGTAAGAAAATATTATTCTTTTCGACTGGTCTCTTTTTGTGACATAAAATATTTTTTTACTTTACTTAGATAATAAGGCGTGTTCTCCCAATGCGTTTGAAATTCTTTACTTGATACTTTTTAAATTAATGTTGCGTTGCTTGTGTTTACACGTATAAAGAGAGATTAGTCTACAACGTTCGCCCATATAAAAGGATTAGACACTGTGGGGTATTGGAGGGCATTAGTTGTAACTAAGGGTGTTTTCCAATTGCCAGGAGCATAACATTGAATGTTTCAATTATAGCAATGCTGGTAGCTGATAGCGATGACCAATGATGGGCGCGATTGATACCAACTAATTAGCATAAATGTAGAAATTCTAGGAATTGTTGATAATTACTATTTTCAATACCATTACGTGAAATGATTTAATACTTTTAATAATGATACTAACTTTATTTAAATCATAAAAATATTATTAAATAAAATTAAAAGTAAAACAAACTTTAAAAACTTTAAAAGAAAATTGAAAATAAAATTGAATGATGAAGGTACAGATTTAAAGGTAATGCATGTACCAATTAAACATCCGCCCATTATCATTCATTAAAACTATTACTCCGGAAAAGTGTAGTAAATAAATGTATGATTTTGCATGTATTAAAAGAATTAGAACACAAATTTATAAATTGGTGTGGTCTGCTGTCGTTTCTATATAACGGGTTGAGTTCGTTAACAATGTTCATCTTTTGAAAACTTGTACTTAATTAAAATTGCACTAAACCCAACTTGGGTCAAAAGTTACATGGGTTTTCACGGGGTCATTTGGAAACTGGGACCACAGACGCGCTATTTGTGGTAACGTTGTTCTTAAATAGTTCAAATTACGAGAGTTCGACGGCGACTCATACTTAAAACAAGTTATATACTAAAATATACAAGTATATATTAAAACAAGTGTATAACAAGGTATAAATTGCCGATATAACTAAAAACCACTGACTCACTTATTTTTCTATAATGTATATAGAAACGAATAAGATAAAATTCATCATCGTATTATAGATTTATACCCCTCTTATAACCTCTTTTAAGTATAAGTCGCCGCCGAACTATCGTGATTTGGACTATATAAGATTTTGCCTGTATTAAAAGAATTAGAACACAAATTTATAAATTGGTATGGCCTGCTGTTGTTTAGCTGCGTTTGTTGACAATGTTCATCTTTTGAAAACTTGTACTGATTTAAAATGCACTAATTGCACTAAATCCAACTTAGAGTTCTTAAATGATTGCAAATATGCATTTTGCAAACATTTACGTACTTGGTCTAACAATCTAAAAGAGGTGAATATTATTATTTGCACAATGTAGCACAAATCCCTAATGTAAGGTACCTCACCTCTTTTATTAATATGATCTTTTTATCTATAAATACTAAAAATCAGAGTGGCTAATTATCTGGGCGATTGGTTGCCCACCCAGGTGAATCACCGTAAACAGCATCAGAAAGTCTTTTGAAGTTTGTGAACACAATATAATTTTAAACATGAATATTCCATAATAGTTACATATCGGGGTCGTAAATTCCAACAGAATGATACAATTAAACTCTTATCTGAATATTTAACAATTATTAATGTCTATGATTGTCTTTAAAATATATGTTTTCACATAAATAGTATAAATCGCGATGTTACAAAACACGTGTTAACTCGTAAAAGATGACTTCGAAGAGGGTATTTTTGTATATGAGTATTTCTATGTAGAAGGAGATGCAGCCATAGCATACGTGTTAACAATAGATCATAGAATTCGTAGAACCGACATTCATAGTACCACAAAACAGAATTGCGTAAAGCGGGTTTTCCAAATATTCAGACAATACTCACTAAAGGAAATTTACCCTTGTACCTTTAAAAACATACAAATAATAAGTTATATTATAATTTCTTTATTATGTATGTTTTTGTCCACTAATATTTGGGCATAAGGGGATATCCAAGATATCGGCCATAGATAATTCCTATCACGAGTACATTAATACATTAATGCCATCTCTATTTGGGGCCAGTAACTATTTAAACGACCAATGATGTTGTAATAATGTAGAACAGCAATCTCCTTAAAAGAGAGTGTTGCACTCTTTTGTGCAAAAAGTTTTGCTCTTTAAATTTCATCGTATTGTATTGTAAAAAGTGTCGCCCTGTGTACACTGAATAATGTAATTTTTGGCACAATTTTTACTTCAGAGAATTATTAATTACCAACACAAAAGAATTTAAAACCTTGTTTTTTTCCTTTTACCTTTTCTCGACAGTTTCTCTTAATGCGCTCCAGTCATTTCCGATAAATTACAGTGATGTCAACAGTTGGTTTACGTGTTGTATTAGTTATGATACAATTGTCCGTTTTTAAAGATTTATGTTTATATATTGAGTATATTTGAATTTTTGTCTTCTATTATAGCAGAAAGAACGGCAAACAAGTGTAAAACTGTAAAATACAGTGCAACATTATAAGGTGTTCAACAGGCCATGTAAAAATAACACAGTGAAATTAAATCATGAAAAAGAAAATTCCATATTGTACTAGTAAAGTATTTTAAGTGTATTTTTCATTTAACAATGAAATGATGTTAAATTAACCTAGATAATAAAACGTAACTTTAGGTAAAAAATATTGTACTGAGTAATACGTGAATATACGTATACAATAGTAAGGATAAAAATAATTTAAAGAAATCACTGGAGTCAGTATCATTAGCGAACAAATAATCAATAGCGTACTTAAGGAGCGCCGAATTATTTGCTAAGTAAATAATGTTAATCACCTGACAAGGAAAATATAAAATAAATCGATCATTGCAATCAAATTATTTATTGGTTCTCCTGTACGGAATTAAAAATCGAAACTTTGTTCCCCTCTACAGTAATGCATATAGAAGATGCGCAAGGTAATAATTTAATTAACTTGTAGTACGGGAGCAACTTTGAAACTGCACTGCAAAACAATTTTTAAATGAGAACTAGCAAATGAACTTTGGAATTATCTTGTGGTAAACTAACAAGTGTGCAGCTTGTACTGTATAATAATTTTCTACCGGGTTTTAATTAAGGTTTATTTAATGTAAAAAAGTTATATTTTACATAAATACTGCTTAACCTAATAACA
Organism: Panorpa germanica; assembly: GCA_963678705.1. NCBI lineage: Eukaryota > Metazoa > Arthropoda > Insecta > Mecoptera > Panorpidae > Panorpa > Panorpa germanica. The sequence goes on along the minus strand of OY783205.1, from coordinate 1,803,170 downwards.
GTTAAACTCGGAAAATATAATTCTACACCAGAGATCAAACCTGAATACAAAGAAAGAGCAGTCAGCCTCAAGCATCGATGCTCTCACTCTCCATGTCACGTAATTTATAGATTTCTAATGTTATACTTTTCACATTTCACAGATGCTACTTTTAGTTCACTTTAGAAGGAATTTTCTTAGGAGCTGTTAGTTTGGCGATAAATTTATCATGGAATTACAAAATTTCCATTTTATACATATTTTACTTTTTTATTTCCGTAAAGGCAATGCTGCGAATCACAAAGAAATATGTGAAGTGTCAGAATTGGTTAAATCGTCTTGCAATGCAAGTTCACATATGCTAGTTTGCAACAAACTAATTCCAAGGTTTTTTCCACCTGGTTTCCTGCCTTGATAGTGAATCACTAAACACAATGCAACAATATTAGCGATACACATCTCAAATACAATTAAATACGCGATTAATTAATTCCGTTGACGCATGGAATGATAGATACTCGTACAGCGCAATGTTCCACTATTTTACGAAAACACCTATTTAGGGATTACGAAATCTAAAAGTCATTTTTAAGGATTAAGAAGGTTTAGATTAAATATGACTAGGTTTTGCCTAATTCAATTATTATGCGAATGTAAAGTAACAACATTAAAGAGTTCTGCGAGGAAAAAGTGTAATTTTATGTTCGGTAAATCTAGTATTTATAGAATAAATATATTTTATTGTAAACTTGTTATAAACTTCTTAGTTTACATGGGAGGATTTTTCTGTAAGTTAGGTTTTTTTAGAACGTCCCTAATGTCATTTACTAATGAATTATATATATTACACGATTAAGATGGATTGTTGCTGATCTGGAAAAATAAACAGTTTTATAGTAGCTCCATAAGCATGGGTTAAATTTAAAAAATGTCACTAATGAACAGGATAAGTGATATAAGTCAGAATAAATAAATAAAATTAACAAATTTGTCAAATATTACAAATATTTTTGTTATTTGAAAAAATATATTTATAAATATGAATATTTTGCATTATTAATGAGTATTATTATTAATCAGTTTATATAATTATTAACGAAGGCGTTTGCGTATTTGTTTAGTACAATATTTTAGCAACTCGTGACACTAATTACACTAATGAACACGCTTCCTAATTATGGTTTTTAATTTGAATTTATTATGAACTCAATGTTATCTAATGCAAATATAAATTCAGGTTTAGTTTGCTATGAAGATACACGTGGCTACAGTGCTGTACTTTATTTTAAGAGGACCCCAGCATTAAAAAGGGAAACGTTTGCAAATATTGCGATTGAAATAAGTTTATGACATGGATTATTTACATTTATCGACATTTATAATTTATTGAAATTGAATTATTACCGCGATTTCAATAACAAGGTTGCATCCCGCATTAATTATAATATATTAATGCTTTACTTCCTAGATTTATTGATTTTACTATTTCCTTATTTGCATATCAACTATTTTTACTTAAGGACTTTCTCACGGAGCAGTCGTGTTCAAGCTACAGGAACATCACTTCATGCAAACTAACATGTTTATAACATGTGTATTATAATAGTTCATGCGCAGTTAGTAGAGCGTTTTGAAAAATTGTCAAATCGCGAACTTCACTAGTCATTAGGTCACTTAAAGAAAGTCAAAAACGATTGAAAGTAGCTCACTTTCAACATATTTACAGGATAATATATGTCATAATTAAAACTAAAACTAAATAATTAATCGTAAGAATATTACCATTGTTATATCACAAAAAATCCGTTTAAACATAGGTCGCGGTAGGTGTAAACATAGGGTTCGTATATTAAGGAGGTACAGGACGTTAACGTAAATGATGAAAACGTTGTGAAATTTGGAGGGCCGATACAAATAGTTAAAATACATGCTGTCTCAAAATTTTAGAGATCTAGGGTTTATAGTTTTCTTTTTATACATGATTAAAAATAGTCATTTTCCATACATAATATAATTTTTAACAATAAAAAAATGGTGACACGGCTTTAAAAAAATAGGTGTGGACACACTTGTGACAATGGTTAATGCCTAATTTTCCAATTTTAAATATGAACCAATCTTTTAAAATTATTGATGAAGCAGTTTTCGAGAAATTCTAAACATTAAAAAAAGAAAACAAATCTTACTGCGAAACTTAAATAAAATATATATTTTTTTTAACATAGAAATGTTTAAATTTTACTCTCACAAAATATATATTCAAAATTTATTATAAAAATTCTATACGATGAAAGTTATAAATATTTTTGAATATAATAAATTATTGAAACATTTTAATAAGTAAAATTGAATTAATGAAACGTTAATACCAAATAAGAACCCGTCAAGGCTTAGGAAGATACCTGTTTGTTTGTTCACCTTGATATTATTTACCATTCGTTACTTATGTAGTTATTGCGAGTACACGCCAGTACACAGACTGAACTCGTTGACATAAAAACAAAAACCTTGTTATTAATATCTTCAAATTATTATCATCAGGTGTACAATTTGGAAGCTGTAAATGATATTATGAAAGTAAAACAAGTTATTTACAAAGGTCACCCAGAATATTATCAAAAGTAGCTCCACATCGTCTAATAACTGTCATTAGTAGTATAAGCTACCTTGGACTTAAGTCACTTACTCAACAAAAAACATTTTCACTGAATGTTGGCTTGGCTTGGAATGTGGGTTTCGGAACATTTGCCGTTGATGTGTGTTTAACTTTAAATGCAGAATAACGTATATAATATAATGTTCCAGGTGTATATTTATTTGTGTATATGTTTAAGCGATTCGTATGGTGGCTCGAAAACGGCTCCACACATTTTCTTGAAAATTGTTTTATTTGGAAAAAAAAATTCTAAGACTTTTGACGTCCGCGGATTTTCCCCTGAATTAAATTTGGAAATACTAAAAAAAATTTTTACTCTTTGCTCTATAACTTTTAATTCGTAAAAGATAAAAAGTTGAAATTTGGTATGTGTATTACGGTATTCAATGCTAATATTTTTCAAAAATTATAAATTCAAAAATGAAAAAATAGGGAGAATATTAGAGGACTCGTTATTTTGAATTGTGTAATAATTGAATATCTCATTAAAAAAAAATAAATCAAAATTTAAAAATTTTATTTGGTGTCACGGGGCCGGTTTTTGCCGAGGGTAAAAATTGTGTTAGAAAGTTGAAACTTTGTATATGGGCTAACTTTGCTACATCCCAAATCTTGAAAAAAGTTGGTCAAATAATGAATAAATTGAAAAGATTTTATATTTTGTTGAACAAAAAAAAAATTTTAGTCGGTTTATATGAAAAATTATTTGTTTTTATATTGTTTAACGAGTGAAATATATCAATTTCATAAGAATTAATTTTAAATGAATATCAATTTATACACAAAAGACAATCGTCGCTTGCGACGGTGGCAAGCTCTAGTAACGTATATAATAGTAAGGCCGTGTTCATATAAACGTGTTCAATTATGGGCGTCATGACCTGGCAAATATGCAACAACCCAACGTTCATCTAAAATTTTGATACATTCGTTTAAATAAAACAAAAGAGTTAGGTTTCTTTTTATTTTTAATATTTATTTGAGTGTATCAACAATTAATAGTTATTTGCACTAAAAACAATATATACATTTGCAATACATAATTTACAACGTATAGAAACGAGTACATGGGTATTTAAAATAAAGAGATTAAATAAGTTTTATTGATAAAGTCAATAAAGTTTTTCAGACTCTCCCCGCTTTCAAATATCTGCCTATATTCCTCAGGCATATTACAGCCTTCTCTGTGTGACGACTACCTGTAGCATCAAAGAATAATACAGAGTTGGGCTATTACAGTTACTTAATTATTGTAGTATAAATACTTGCAAACATTTATCATCGATCATTACGTGTGTTCGTGTATTATACTACGTGTTATATTACGTGTGTACGTGTGTTAAAAACGATCATTTACGTGTGTTCGAATATGTGGTGTGAAAAAATGTGGTCTACATTTTTGTGTTATAACAAATTTTGTTGACATAACAAAACGCAATTAATTTTAAAATTTTTTCTATTCATTTTTAAATGTTAATATAAAAAGGTGAATACATATGCAGCTGAAGGCTAATGGGCTTGTGTCCTCATTTTTTAGTGGTCGATTTGTCAATTGTTGATTAAAATTGATGTTAATAAATGTGTATTGGCGTGTCTATTTTATTAAATATCTAAATATTGACGGAGATATAGCAATTAAAAGTTTGAATTGTAGTTTTAGCGCTAGAAATGGTCGGCCATATTTGTATGACGTGATATGCACTTTAACGTCAGTTATTTGTTGAGTAGGTCAGTGCTGTGGTAATGTTCTGTAGCTGTTGGTAGTCAAATAATCAAGTCTTTTTACTGTTCCTTGAAATAGCTGTAAATAATATTTGAAATGTTTATATATAAATACATATAGCAGAGATTTATGAGCTGTAAGATTGGTAACCTTACACAAAGATTGTGATGTCACATGCATTTGGAATGTGTACAACGTTGAATCACTTTAATAATTAAAGAGACAAAATGACTTTTTTAATTGTTAATATCTCTTAACATATAAAGAGTTATTAAAAAATAATTGAACATTTGAGGTTCTAGTAACCAACTTTATCAATATATAGTACACTTTTATAGAAATTAAGACATAGGATACAAGCCCATTAATGCAATAATAAAACAAAAGCTACTCGTATTGCTGCAATATAAAACAAAAACAAAAGACAACTGAAAATGATAAATTCAATATAAATTAGTCATAGAAATCCGTCATCGGATGGTATATTTCGGATAGGCAGTAATTTTCTTTATTCTTCATGTAAAGTGGTTAAGCCCAGATTTACATATGAACTGAATCGGAGTGGACAACACATCTTGAAATTAAGGTTGTACTGGGCGATCCATTAATTTCGTCACACAAATTTCCTGCTATTCTGACTTCCCCCCATCTGTGTCGTTATGTCGCTTATTAATTTAGAATCACTTAGAAGAAATTTAGTATTCTAATGCTGGGTTGCTATAATATTCATGATTTCCGTGTTAGAGTTATGTCCTTTGTAATTAAAATTTATGTAATCCAATCAAATTTGGTTCAACATTTCTGGACTTTCACATTCAACAAATATACCAACGTTTTAAGGACGTTCCCAAGAATATGTTGCATATTTTAAAATGAATAATTTTGTGTGTTCCAAGAATTTAGTTAAATTTTTAAAATTTGTTTTATTTTATAGTATTTTGTAAAAAATCTGCCGGAAATTTATAAAATTGTAGCGGGCTGAATATCGTTTTCAAGTTTAGCAACCCCTGTCAACTTTCTACGAATGCGCCGGTATATATTTATAGACCTCCTAAAAAAATAGGAAGCGAAAAAAGTGCCTGCATTTCTCCATGCTTTATACATCGAGATACCACCTCTGCAAAATTGAGTAGTTAAATTAGGCTTAATAGAGATTTATAAATTAGTAAGTGATGACATTATTGAAAATTGTCTTTTAGAGTTTGAAAGATCTCAAATTAAAAGAAATATTTTATATCCAGCCATAACTTAATGGGTTGGAACAGTTACCGCATTTATTTTCTCGACCCTGTAAATATTACATTGTTTCTCATTTTTTCAACTTTAAAATATCTGTAAATTAATACCTAGTGGTCATCCCATTTTTTTATTTTAGATCTAATGGAAAGTTATAATTTTTTGAGGAAATGAACTTTTTTTTAACCTTTAATTACTACTATCTCGAAATTACATTTTTTTTAACTCTTTTTTTTTGTTATATACTATATGTTATTGATGCATAAGCAAATTATAGTTTAGAATCAATAAACGGAAACGAAAAATTAACGGAATAGCATTGTATACAGAACTTGTTTATTCAGAAATATTAGGACAGAGTAAATGTGTATTGGCGTGTTTATTTTATTAAATATCTAAATATTAACGGATATATAGCAATTAAAAGTTTGAATTGTAGTTTTAGCGCTAAAAGTGGTCGGCCATATTTGTATGACGTGAAATGCATTTTAGCGTCAGTTATTTGTTGAGTAGGTTAGTGCTGTGGTAATGTTTTGTAGCTGTTGGTAGTCGAATAATCAAGTCAAATCAAAGAATAATAAGTTTTTATTTTATTTAACCCTGCTAAGGCAGACATAATATTGGAATTTGAGTGTTCCTTGAAATAGCTGTAAATAATATTTGATATTTTGATATATATATATATATATATATATATATATATATATATATATATATATATATATATATATATATATATATATATATATATTCATATAGCAGAGATTTATGAGCTGTAAGGTTGGTAACCTTACACAAGGATTGTGATGTCACATGCACTTGGAATGTGTACAACGTTGAATCCCTTTAATAATTAAAGAGACAAAATTACTTTTTTAATTGTTAATACTCTTAACACATAAGGAGTTATTAAAAAATTATTGAACATTTGAGGTTCTAGTAACCCACTTTATCAATATATAATACATTTTTGTAGAAATTAAGACATAGGACACAAGCCCATTGTCATTAGCAATGTGGCGTTATTTGCTTTTTAAATTAATTCAACATTTTTCATAGCCTTCACGACCTCTAAAACTCCTACAGACTTCTGGACCGTCTCCAACCCCTCTGCGTGTGACGTAATTTATGGATGGCCTCTTACCTGTCAATTTTGATACAATTTCTCTAAAACATTTTTAAATTTCTTTTAGATTTCTATCGCACAGACAAAAATGTACTATATCTGAAGACTACAAGCAAATATTTGAAAGCAGACAAAGACTTTATTGATTTTATCAACAAATCTATCTTAATATCTATCTCTATTTAATTACCCATACTCGTATTTATAGACTACTAGCTGTCCCGGTCACGCGTTGCTGTGCCTAACGTAGCGCCATCTATTGAATATTTACTCAATCTAGTCAACAGATTTCGATTTACTCAACAGAATATTTACTCAATCTAGTCAACAGATGTCGCCATCATCGTCGCCCGAAGTCATATGTCATATACAGATAATTAATAGACAAATAATTAGCAATAAGATAAATAAATTGAGATGTAAGGTATCCTATCTTTCAAGTTGGGTCAAACTGCACACGGTGTACAAATTTCATTAAAATCGGTTAAGTAGTTTAGGAGTCCATAGCGGACAACACAGTGACACGTAATTTATATATATTAAGATGAATTATGTATTGCAAATTATATAAATAAATAAAATAAATATTGACGACACAATAGTCGAGAGCAATGATGATTGACGTTATACTGCTGTGTTTGGTTATAAAAAGAAATAGATAGTATTAAAGAAAGTAAAACTATCGGAAGACATATGGAAAATATTACTTCAACTGAAGAGATCGCAGTGGCGGCGATTCCTATGTCACATCGTAGTGCAATTCTTGTTGAAATAAGAATTAATGAACCCATATAAGGAAAAATGAATATTGAAGTTATTAAAGAAATTATAGTAATTGTAGAAATAAAAATATAACGTGAAAATATAGTATAAGTATAGTTAATAAAAATAAATATTAAAACAAAAATTCTGATTGATTAAAGTATTGAAATGACTACCATAAATGAACGCGTTGCACTGGAATCTCTGTAGGACAATTTGAATATTTGCATCACATGCCGTGTCACACGAAGCGTGTGATCTGACAGAGCAAATTAAAATGACAACAGCAAATATGAACAGGTGTTTTTCACGAATTTATTAAACGTTGTGAAATAGCTTTACTTGTAAGAGTTGATTAAGAAAACACTAAAAACTTGTAATCTTGCAAAGATGAACACCGCACAGTCATTTCAATTATAATCGAAATTAAATAAATATTATTTAAAAAAGTAGTGAATGTTAGTTTTTAACAATATTTTGTAAATCATATATGAAAACCAGTTAGAATACTTTCTCGCCAGTGAGTGAGGTTTTTATGTACCTTTTGCACCTGTTACCTGTAAAGAGCACTGCTTTCAAGCTAGCAAGTAAGGATACATTCTTAACATATTACACTATTTATTCTCAAAATTTCCGTTTTGTTAAAACAACGTAACCAACGTATACCCAGTAAACATTTTGGAGTCATTTCGCCATCATATTGAAGATACTTATGATTTTTTTTGTCATGAAAGAGTTCATTTACAGTTCAGATTCTCACAGTTGTTCATATGAAATGTCTATTTTATCGGCTACAAATGGCGAAACCACTCCACCTGTCGGAATACAAATGAAGTTAAAGTTTATGCGAACTGTAATAGTCTTGTGTCCTCATTTTTTAGTGGTCGATTTTCCAACTGTTCATTGAAATTAATGTTAATAAATATGTATTGGTCTATTTTATTAAATATCTAAATGTTGACGGAGATATAGCAATTAAAAATTTGAATTGTAGTTGTAGCGCTAGAAATGGTCGGCCATATTTATATGACGTGAAATGCATTTTAACGTCAGTTATTTGTTGAGTAGGTCAGTGCTCTGGTAATGTTTTGTAGCCGCTGGTAGTCGAAATAATCAAGCCAAGTCAAAAATAATAAGTTTTTATTTTATTTAATCCTGCTAAGGCAGGTATAATATTGAAATTTTATGGTTCCTTGAAATAGCTGCAAATAATATTTGATATATAAATACATATAGCAGAGATTTATGAGCTGTAAGGTTAGCAGCGCTTGTGATGTCACGTGCATTTGGAATGAACGTTGAATCCTTTTAATAATTAAAGAGACAAAATGACTTTTTTAATTGTTAATATCTCTTAACATATAAGGAGTTATTAAAAAATAATTGAACATTTGAGGTTCTAGTAACTCACTTTATCAATATACAGTATTTTTTTTATAGAAATTAAGACATAGGACACAAATCCATTGAAGTGCAATAATGATAGAAACATCACAAAACAGCACACTTCACCAAATTGATTACTGGGTAAGGTAATATACATGTTTTGTGTTTTTAAGGGGGCATACTCGTATGTGTTTGTATAAAAAAATACTAAATTTAATTCTCTAAAATTAGCGCTTATTAAATCAAGTATGATAATATAATTATAAATAGTAAACAGCGTTTTTTTAATATTATTTTTTAATTACTGGTAATATCATTGACCTGTCAAATTAAGATACGATATAAATTGAGATACGGCATTGACTAATGCCCGGACCAGGATCAGTACATGAGGAACGGAGAATGGAGAATGGAGAATAGAGCTCGTGGATGATCGGCCTAATCAAGTGTGGGGAAAGTGATTCAGTTTTAAAAGAGCTGAATATTTGATTAAACAGTTTTGCCTTGAGTTGGGTTCGCATGGACTAGGCGCCATTTAATGCCATTGGACTTTGTTGGAGGTTGCTCAATATGGAGCTGGCACCGCAACTGGTTCTGGTCCGGTGAACCGGCGAAGCCTTACTTTGAACGAGGACGTTATAATTATATGTATTTGATTGTGTTAGAGATAATTAAGATAAGTGATTAGTTATTCATAATTAATGAAGAATTCATTATCTTCATAACAGTGCTAAAGGTGAAACACTATTTCATGGTTCTACATGTACATATAGATGGCAGCAGTGTATTATTAGTGCAAACATTAAAACGTTAGTAACTTAGTACACGATTGAGCTACGAAACCATTTATACTCTAAATGATCAGAAAAATGTTCAAAAATATATGTTACCGGTCGGACTAAATAGAAAGCTGGAAGTAGTAATATGTAGACTCAGAACAGGTAAACAAATCTTACTAATATACCTACTTATTCAAAAGGGAATCAATATGTGAATAATGTAACAGCTCATTAACACTACAGCATATTATTCTTCAATAACCAAATACTCATTGCACAGACAAAACTGTGATATATCTGAAAACTATAAGCAGATATTTGAAAGCAGAGAAACTGTTTTAAAAACCTTATTGACTTTATCAATGAAACTAATTTAATCTCTATATTTTTTACTTTTTTTAAATTTTATTTTATTTATTTAGCCTTGACATTTATATATCATAGCTAGCACCTACTATTTTTTATATATACTTTTACATTAAATTTATAATTCTAATTTACAATTGTCTAAATATGTGAATAATTCACTAATTAATTTTGAATTACTTAACAAAAATTTAGAACTAACAGGGAAAGTTTTAATAACATGTAATATTTCACTATTGAATTTTGATCTTTGTGTATTATAATTTATGCATTCAAATATAAAGTTCCTAATTCGCCACATTGATATCTATCATCAGATTTAATATTAATTTTCTACAGGTGAGCTGGAGTTTTACAATGATTACTTTTGATTCTGATTATAGTTGATATAATATTGCGGGACTCATTTCTGAATCCTCTTTTCTTACGTAAATTTGGATGTAACATATAATAATCTCTTCCTTTTACCTGATTTTTGTTAATGAAATTTAGTTTCTCAAATTGAAGTTTAATTTTTTGATTATATTAAAAAAATCATGTGCAGGTAATTTCAGTTTCATCACAATTTCCAAATTTATAGATTTCTTTACCAATTTATCAGCAATTTCGTTTCTTTTTATTCCACAATGTCCTGGTATCCACATAAATTTTATCGTATTATCATTATTTTATTTGATCATTGAAATTTAAATATTTTAATACACTTAGGAATCCCTTATTATTATAATATAACTAGCTTTTACCCCCGTCGCAAGCGACGTTTGTTTTTTGTGAGTGGCTTGAATTTCAAGTCAAAATTTAATTTTTAAATTGAAATAATAAATAAACTCGTCCTATATTGATTTAACATTTAATAACAATTAATTTTTCATACAAACTGACTAAGAAAATACATTATTTATATCAAAATAAAAAATATTTTGAATTTATGCGATATTTGAACAACTTTTTTTCAAAATTTGGGATTTTCTTTTCGATTCGTAAATAAGTTGCCAAGGTTAGCCTATATACAAAATTTCAACTTTCTAGCACAATTTTTACTCTCGGCAAATACTGCCCCCGTGCCCCCCAATAAAATTTTGAAATTTTGAATTTTTTTTTTTTTAATAATATACTTAATTGTTCTAGAATCCAGAAAATGAATTTTCTCCAAAGTTCCCTACCGGGCCCCCGAATTTCTTTAACCCCCCCTTTTTCAATTTTTGAATTTCTAATTTTTGAGAAATGTCAGCATTAAATAGCTTAATACACATGCAAAATTTCAACTTTCTATCTTATACGAATTAAAAGTAATACAGCAAAGAAGAGATCACTTTTTTCAGTTTTTCCAAAATTACGGGTTTCCAGGAAATTCAGGGAAAAATCCGGGGACGCTAAAAGTCTTAGAATTTTTTTCTCTACGAAATAGGAAATTTTTAAAAACTTCCCTGGAGCCGTTTTCGAGATGCCATACAAAATTCGAACCAAACATATAAACACATAAACATATAAGAATATAAATATACACTTGGGACATTATAATATACTTGAGTTTACCCCCGTCGCAATGCGACGTCTTTTTGGCGTGTATCATTTGAATTCAATAAAATAATTCGTAATTAAATTTCATATTTAACTGTTCTATTTTTAAATTGAAATAATAAATAAACTCGCGCACATATACACACATATAAATTGACTAAAAAAATATTATTTTTTTATCAAAATAAAAAATATTTTCAATTTATGCGTTATTTGACCAACTTTTTTTCAAAATTTGGGATTTTTTTTTTCGATTCGTAAATAAGTTACCAAGGTTAGCCTATATACAAAATTTCAACTTTCTAGCACAATTTTTACTCTCGGAAAATACTGCCCCCGTGCCCCCAAATAAAATTTTGAAATTTTGAATTTTTTTTTATTAATAATATACTTAATTATTCTACAATCCAGAATATGAACTTTCTCCAAAGTTCCCTACCGGGCCCCCGAATTTCTTCAACCGCCCCTTTTTCTATTTTTGAAATTCTAATTTTTGAGAAATGTCAGCATTAAATACCTTAATACACATGCAAAATTTCAACTTTCTATCTTTTACGACTTGAAAGTAATACAGCAAAAAAGGGATCACTTTTTTTCCAGTTTTTCCAAAATTACGGGTTTCCAGGAAATTCAGGGAAAAATCCGGGGACGCCAAAAGTCTTAGAATTTTTTTCTCTACGAAATAGGAAGTTTTTAAAAACTTCCCTGGAGCCGTTTTCGAGATGCCATACAAAATTCGAACCAAACAGATAAGAATATAAGAATATAAATATACACCTGGGACATTATAATATACTAGCTTTTACCCCCGTCGCAAGCGACGTCTGTCTTTGGTGTATTGCTTTAATTTCATGTCAAATTTAATTTCCATTTTAAAATTCAAATATTTAACTTTTTCTATATAAATTTTACATACAAAAATAAATAATTTTTCATATAAAGTGACTAAGAAAATATATTTTTTTTAACAAAATAAAAAATATTTTCAATTTATGCGTTATTTGACTAACATGTTTTAAAAATTGGGTTTTTTTTTGTTCGACTCGTAAATAAGTTACCAAGGTTAGCCTATATACAAATTTTCAAGTTTTTTGCACAATTTTTACTTTCGGCAAAAACTGCCCCCGTGCCCCCAAATCAAATTTTGAAATTTTGAATTTTCTTTTATTAATAATATACTTAATTATTATAGAACCCAGAATATGGACTTTCTCCAACGTTCCCTACAGGGCCTCCGAATTTCTTCAACCCCCCACTTTTCAATTTTTGAATTTCTAATTTTTGAGATATGTCAGCATTGAATACCTTGCTAATGTTAATACACATGCAAAATTTCAACTTTCCATCTTTTACGAATTAAAAGTAATTTAGCAAAAAAGGCTCACTTTTTTTCCAGTTTTTCCAAAATTACGGGTTTCCAGGAAATTCAGGGAAAAATCCGGGGACGCCAAAAGTCTTAGAATTTTTTTCTCTTTAAAGTCTCTTTTAAAGCCTAGAGTTTACCCCCCTCGCAACGCGACGTCTTTTTGGCGTGTATGATTTGAATCTAATAAAATAATTCGTGATTACAATTTCATATTTAACTGTTCTATTTTTAAATTGAAATAATAAATAAACTCGCGCACATATACACACATATAAATTGACTAAAAAAATATATTTTTTTATCAAAATAAAAAATATTTTCAATTTATGCGTTATTTGACCAACTTTTTTTCAAAATTTGGGATTTTTTTTTTCGATTCGTAAATAAGTTTCCAAGGTTAGCCTATATACAAAATTTCAACTTTCTAGCACAATTTTTACTCTCGGCAAATACTGCCCCCGTGCCCCCAAATAAAATTTTAAAATTTTGAATTTTTTTTTATTATTAATATACTTAATTATTCTAGAATCCAGAATATGAACTTTCTCCAAAGTTCCCTACCGGGCCCCCGAATTTCTTCAACCCCCCCTCTTTCAATTTTTGAATTTCTAATTTTTGAGAAATGTCAGCATTGAATACCTTAATACAGATGCAAAATTTCAACTTTCTATCTCTTACCAACTCAAAGTAATACAGCAAAAAAGGGCTCACTTTTTTTCCAGTTTTTCCAAAATTACGGATTTCCAGGAAATTCAGGGAAAAATTCGGGGACGCCAAAGGTCTTAGAATTTTTTTCTCTACCAAATAGGCAATTTTCAAAAACTTCCCGGGAGCCGTTTTCGAGATGCCATACAAAATTTGAACCAAACATATAAACATATAAGAATACTAGCTTTTACCCCCGTCGCAAGCGACGTCTGTCTTTTGAGTGTGGCTTAAACTTCATGTAAAAATTTAAATTCCACTTGAGTTTACCACCGTCGCAAAGCGATGACTTTTTGGCGTGTATGATTTGAATTTAATAAAATAATTCGTAATTACATTTCATATTTAACTCTATTTTTAAATTGAAATAAATAATAAACTCGCTCAATAATAAATTGACTAAAAAAAATATTTTTTTTTTATCAAAATAAAGAATATTTTCAATTTATGCGTTATTTGACCAACTTTTTTTCAAAATTTGGAATTTTTTTTTTCGATTCGTAAATAAGTTACCAAGGTTAGCCTATATACAAAATTTCAACTTTCTAGCACAATTTTTACTCTCGGAAAATACTGCCCCCGTGCCCCCAAATAAAATTTTGAAATTTTGAATTTTTTTTCATTAATAATATACTTAATTATTCTAGAATTCAGAATATGAACTTTCTCCAAAGTTTCCTACCGGGCCCCCGAATTTCTTTAACCCCCCTCCCTTTTCAATTTTTGAATTTCTAATTTTTGAGAAATGTCAGCCTTAAATAGCTTAATACACATGCAAAATTTTAACTTTCTTTTTTTTACGAATTAAAAGTAATACAGCAAAAAAGGGCTCACTTTTTTTCCAGTTTTTTCAAAATCACGGGTTTCCAGGAAATTCAGGGATAAATCCGGAGACGCCAAAAGTCTTAGAATTTTTTTCTCTACGAAATAGACAATATTCAAAAACATTGACGGAGCCGTCTTCGCGCTGCCATACAAAGTTTACTACCAAACATATAAAATCATAAGATCATAAATATATATTTGGAACATTATAAATAAGACTGAGTTTATCCCCGTCGCAAAACGACGTCTTTTAGGCGTGTATCGTTTGAATCCAATAAAATAATTCGTAATTACATTTCATATTTAACTGTTCTATTTTTAAATTGAAATAATAAATAAACTCGCGCACATATACACACATATAAATTGACTAAAAAAATATTATTTTTTTATCAAAATAAAAAATATTTTCAATTTATGCGTTATTTGACCAACTTTTTTTCAAAATTTGGGATTTTTTTTTTCGATTCGTAAATAAGTTACTAAGGTTAGCCTATATACAAAATTTCAACTTTCTAGCACAATTTTTACTCTCGGAAAATACTGCCCCCGTGCCCCCAAATAAAATTTTGAAATTTTGAATTTTTTTTTAATAATAATATACTTAATTATTCTACAATCCAGAATATGAACTTTCTATAAAGTTCCCTGCCGGGCCCCCGAATTTCTTCTACCCCCCCTCTTTCAATTTTTGAAATTCTAATTTTTGAGAAATGTCAACATTAAATGGCTTAATACACATGCAAAATTTCAACTTTCTATCTTTTCCAAATTAAAAGTAATACAGCAAAAAAGAGATCACTTTTTTTCCAGTTTTTCCAAAATTACGGGTTTCCAGGAAATTCAGGGAAAAATCCGGGGACGCCAAAAGTCTTAGAATTTTTTTCTCTACGAAATAGGAAATTTTTAAAAAAATCGCCGGAGCCGTTTTCGCGCTGCCATACAAAATTCAGTACCAAACATATAAGATCATAAACATATAAGAATATAAGAATAGATTCAAACACCTGGGACATTATAATATATGATAAATATACACCTGGGACATTATAATATATGATGATGATTATTATTCATATTTTCAATGTTTTTAATATTGCTAATTTTTTACCAGTATAAGAGCTTACTTTATTGTTTAATTTAAATTTAGCATATAATGAATTTATTTGTTCATATATAGCAAAATCCTGCTTTATTTTCTTTTAAATCCATGGATGCATCTGTATAAATTATTTTTGTAAAATTTATATTAAATTGATGCATTAGATTTAAAAATATTCATTGTTTATTGTATTATTAAATGTTTTTGATAGTAATCGTGTGTTAATATATATATCCATAGTTTTAATTATTGATTCAAAAGGAATAGAGTAGATAGGAGATTTGGAATTTCTTTGCATATTTAGATCCTTTAATCTCAAATAACTATTTATTAAAAGGTCACTTCTTAGGTTAGGATTATTATTTTTGGTCCAGTAAGAAGAGTTTTGAATAAATGTTGATAATAATTCAATTTTATCAATAATTTAGAATTTCGAAAATGATTCAAATTTAACATAAAATTTATCACATAGGAGTTGGCTTCTAAATTGTAATGGAGTAAGTTGTAATTGAATTCAGCTTGCAACCTAAAGCGATTCTTAAACTTCTGTCTAAGATCTAATATCTAATTTTATTAATCTTGATTGTGAAGCTGTACTAATTAGTATACTTGAATAGTCTAAGTGCGGACTTATAATAGTTTCATAAATTTGCAGTAAAAAGATAGGATGAGCCTCCATTTACATCCACCTAGACTTCTTAACACATTTATTCCTCTATTGCATTTAAGCATAATTTTATCAATTTCAAAGATCAGAATTTTGCCTACTTGATATAATTTTATGTCTAGTGAAAATGACATTTTTCCACTGAGATTTGTAATTCTATTTTGTCTATCTATATATCTCGTAATTGGCATAATTTCTTATTAATTCTCTTCCCTAAACATTCATATCAAACATATGAATGGGTCAATACTACATAAAACAATATCATCTGCAAATTGCAAAATAAATGAGTTTTCGTCTTTTAATTTAGAAATGTCCTTAGAATGTATTCTGTATAGCAGTAGACTAAGAATATATCTTTATTACACATAAATGGTCCTATTAAATTATCTTAATTTCTTACATATATCAATCTCGATTCTAAGTTAGACATTATAACTACTTTGTAATTTTAAAGTTATTCTATCTTCTCTTATTCTGTTATTGACTATATTAAAAAAATGTTAACTAGGATAAATTGTCAATACCAGTATTTGTTTCTTTTTATTATTTAAACTGTAATTTAATTCTTCTAACTCTATAGATTCATCTAAAAATTCTATTACTTTAAAATTTTAAATATACGGCCTTGGAATGATACTGTAATTTCCACAATAATTCAATAATCCAATCATTATTCATACCTCGGTGCACTGATTTATTTTTGGTCTTGATAATTTATGAACTACTACCCAAATTAATTTAGCTGGAGTTTTTGGTTTATTATTTTCACAAAATTTATTTTATTCCTCTTTCCTTCTTCTCCTTAAATTTTTTTATGTGTTCTTCATCAATAAATTTATTCAGTTCTTGTCCTTCGTAATTAATTAAATTGTTTATGTTTCATGTTGGATGAAGAGAATTAAAATCTCCTGTTAGTATTACTGGTAATTTAATTTGTCCGTACATTTGTTTCCATTGTAAACTGTCAATTTTATGTACTGGAGAAACGTAGATTGAAATAATATGATATATATTTCGATATTATTTATTTTTGTGCTAATTGCGATAAATTCCGTGTTATTTACTGGTTTATTAATATGTATTCTTTTATATCTTATATTTTTATGTATAATAATAGTTGTACCTCCTACATTACCTCGTAGTCGTACCTCTTACATTAAATGTTATGTTTTCTCCTAAAAATGTTTCAGATAGCAAACCTATATGTATATTTTGAGTTTTTAATAATTTTTGTAAATAATCTATTTTGTGTTTGATGCTCTGTCCATTCCACTGTATAATATTTACTTCTTTAATTTTGTTATTGCAGATATCAATTTTTACAAACGCTTATTTAAAAAAAAACCCTAATCAGTAATTATAATTTTATATATTATTATAATATATGCTCCTGTATTATATTATATTTATAATTCCACTATGTTTTTCCTCTTTCTTTATTATCAAATATAGAAAATTTATTTGAACCCATCACGAAGTTATTCCTATTATCATTTTTATTTTCGCTAAAATTTTGGGATCCCAAAAATCCTGTTTGTTCCTCGTCATTATATTTTTGGTATTCTCCATAATTGTTACTTGTTGAATTGTTATGTTGTATGTTGTTGTATAAGTTCTGGGTACAGAAATACATACAGTTACATAATTATTAAAACTTTGTTCCTTTTCATTTTGTTTAGCTTCTATTTTATCATCATTTATATTATTCTGTTATCTAAATAGGTTCTTTTCCTAATGGGTGCCGGCTTATATGTAGGTATGCAATTTTCAAAAGTTGTTAAATTTTGTGGAAAGTTCTTATCATTATTAGAAATCATATCAAATCTGTTTTTTGTATGTTTACAGCATACGAATTTTTATCTTTCCAAATTTGAGGAATTTCAATAGCTTCTTGGTAACTAAGGTTTTTGTTTCTCATTAAAATTTTTATTTCTTGTTCTCTTTTTCTTTCTTTACAATGATTGTCTGTCGCATTGTGTTCCTCATACATTTACACATTTTATAATTTAATTTTTACAAAAATTTATCGTGTGTTCATTTGATCCACATTTGCTATATCTAATTTTTCTTTTACACTGGTTAGCCGTATAATTATATATTAAGCATTTACGTAGTTTAGTAGTTTTAATAAATGGTTAACAAAATAATTTTGCATTCCAAATATTAATATATTAAGGTAGATTTTGACCTTCAAAGAAAATTATTATGTTTCTAAATATGTCCTCATATTTAGTTTCTTCTTCAAATTTCACCATCCTTTTCAATCTCCCTATAGAGTGAACTTTATAAGGATAAGTGTATATGTTTTCTTTTAATTCTTTTTCAGAAAATTCTTCTATATTATTTGTATATTATTTATATTATAAATATCTTCTTATTATTTGATTTTACTAGCATATTACCTGATGTAGCATTTTTACATTCAGCCGTTATTGTGTTTTTCCTATTTTCTTTATTTCTGATATATCTTTTACGAAATTGGAATGATATAGCATTTTTGCTGTTATAAGCGTTGATTCCGTATTTCTCGTTTGGTAGTTCTTCTTTTTGAATCATTATTTTATATAAAGACCAACTCTCACTTTCCCCTTGGAAATTAAATCTCCTCCCCTCCTAATCGACCTCTGCTTTATAAATATTTACCTCTATTAATTATTAATGGAACAAAAATGACGATTTTCGTTAATAACTTAATATTTGAGGTTTTGATAACCAACTTTATCAGTATACAGTGCAGTTGTATATAAGAAATAAAAGATGCTTGAATATGGAAATTAAGTTTTAACAATCAAAAACCTATCAATAATAAATTCACAGTGATTAATATCACGAATATTTATTCCGTGACTGTATGATAGAAATAATAATCAAATAAATAAACTAACAATAAATTTTATTTGAGAAAGTTCAAGAGGAGATACTTATCGCACAACTGATTAGTTAAATCGTTCGGTAGACTTTGATTGTGATTATTTTTGAGAAAGAATTTTTAGTCAAAACAACAAATTCCATTCAAAACAATTGCTATCTTAAGATATTGCATAAAATGTTGACAACATATCAAACGATACGAGTGAAGTATATCGAGCGTGACGTAAACAAATCTGACGTTACGTTTCGACACACTCGATTAATGAACTCCAACTCCAATCACTGTTTGGTTCATTGTATTTGTTAATGACTACTGGTTAAACAAACTAACAGTTAAAATTAACCATCGAAATTATTATTCTTTCACACACATTTAGTACCAAATAAGTATTCCCACTCCAGATACAACGGTTAGCATGTGATATTTGATTTCCATCCCTTTCACGTTTACTATATGTAGAAAATATTAGTGTTAAATGTCACCACGCTGGCGCTAATTATTATTACAGTTGTGATAAATTTGAGTCGAAAGGCCGTACATAATGTGCCAATACCAATACGTGTTCCACAGGGTCGTGCAAGTAAAACATCGCAGCAGTGAGCCAAGGTGTTGAAGAACAAAACAATTGTAATTATCCAAAAAGCCGACAGACCATACACTCAACTCAACAACTTAACAACAAGAACTCAATTTTGACCTATTATTGATGATATGGATATTACTGACATGTGGTTTCAACAGGATGCTGCCACAACTCACACAGCCAATGAAACAATGATTTTATTGCAAACCAAATTACCCAATCGCATAATATCACGAAGTTCAGCTGTTAAGTGGCCGGACCGGTCCGATCATGTGATTTAACACCACTAGATTATTTTTTGTGGGGTTATGTTAAAGACAAGACAATAGAATCGATTACAGCCTTAAAACTGAAATTCTGTCACGGACATTTGTCCGTTATCATTTTTTATCCATAATTGACAAAACTTTTGCAATATATTTGGAAAAGGACCTACTCACTGAACCAATTTGATAGGATACTTTTGTCTTTTTAATTTTATCAGATTTTGAAAACTGTATAGCGTTCCCAAAGTCTACCAAGACAACCATAGGTTTAATATCGCGATGCGCTATTCCAAGTCCATGCAAATGTCTTAGCGCTAAAACCACCTCGCCGACAATAAATCTAACTTCCTCTTTATTGAATTTTTGAATAATTTTCATCTAAATTCCTTCTTCTATTTTGTTTTAAAAAACCAAGATCATATTAAAAAAACCGATATATCACGTCAGAAACGTGGATTAGATTCGTTAGTGAAATTTTATAAAATTCTAAAGAGCACACTTGGGTCCAGATGCGGATCTAAGTATTCAACGTATAGATAGGTAACTAACTGTTCCTAGTTATCGCAATAGATATCAGCAGTTCCAATAAATCCGGTTTCTGTTCATGAAAACAACGGTATGTCGGTATCGTTAGTTATCCGATGTGACTTATTTTTTTTGTATGTATTAATAGTTTCTACCTTTCAATAATCATTTCTATTAATTTAGCATTAATGTGTGAGATTTTATAGTTATGTCATTGTCAAAATATTTTGTTTGATTGTAAGCATATCTCGGGGATTCTTAGAAAAACAGTATAAGAACAATTATTGTATATAATTTCATGATCTACAACTTTGGTCTGATCTATTTTTATGATAAAACTTACCTTTTACCGTAAAAATTGGAAAAACCATTTTTATTGACTTTTTACCTTAAATAACTTTTTATGCAGATGTGCGATCGGTGAGGACTTTTAGCATTTCATTTGCAATAATGTCCACAAGGTGTATACCAACTGTCAGCTCTATGCGAATTATAGCTAATTTACCCCTATTTTATTGTTTATTTTCACCGGGTTAGAAAGTTTCCATTTGTTTTGATAATGGGTAAATACTAAAGTTCATTAATGAAACAATAGTGATTAATGAAACACTATTAACTCAAGTTCGTTCTTTGAATACAATACAAATGTATAGTACATATTAAATTAATATATTAGTAAAATATTGTTAATGAAAGTGCCTTTACTATTCTCAGCATAAAATTTTTTAGGCACTATTTGCACTTTGTCTAGGTCGTCAAAGTGCACGTCATTTCCTTTTAAGATGTTATTCATGCTGCTACACTATTCAGTTGTCATTGTCCTGATTGCAGTTTTGAAAATTATTTGTTTCACCTTATTGGTGTGAATACTGACCGCCAGCATACTTTTATAACCTGCTTTATCCTCCAAACATTGCAGCATTGTTGGAATCGAACATTTGTAATAGCAAATCTTTGGTATCAAGTTTCTTACAAGGCTTCTGGCAACGTCAAATTTTTTAGTTGTTTCCTTTTCAAAAGCAATCCTCAAATATTCGTTAAAAAAAAATTTCATAAAGCATTTTTAAAAATCAATAGATATACCAGATTTGAAATCAATATATTTTTCACGCTTCTATTCTTTCCAAATTGTCGTAGTAAGTTGTTTATATACTGAGTGCTCTGCAATCAGCACTATCGTTCGGCAATGAATTAGCTTGTGTTAGAAAAGAACTAAGTTTTTCAAGGCATTTGGCATAATCGTATTCAGAATTTCAGTCCCAAATGCCTTAGGTCCACTTAAGTTAGTCATTAAAAATGTTTTGTAGGCCGAAGAAAATTGATAACTAGTCGGCATATTTCTACCATTAAGGGACCTTATCTGCCCAAAGAAGTTTTCCAGAGCGTCTTTTTTAAGAACAGTTTGTCAAAAGCAAAAGTTCTTTGTAAGTTATTCCAAAGAACTTTGACATTATCAATGGTAAATGCCAAATTATTAAGACAAGTAATTTTATTATTAACTTGGCCAGTCGTTAAAATTGTTGCTTGAATATTTCTTATAGTGCTTAGATGCTTATTCCAAAACGCTATGTGTGAAGAATTTTCCTCCAGTGGTTTTCTTACGTTATCCTCTTGTCTATGTGTAAAACCATTTAAACTATCAAATAGTTGGTCGCAAACCAGAAGAAATTCTCCCGTATCGTTAGTACTTTTTTCAACGAGTTGTCTTGCAAACCTACAATTTATATTAAAAGGGCCAAGGAAAAAGTTAGGATTAAGGGAAAAGATCGAAGGAAA
Organism: Panorpa germanica; assembly: GCA_963678705.1. Lineage (NCBI taxonomy): Eukaryota > Metazoa > Arthropoda > Insecta > Mecoptera > Panorpidae > Panorpa > Panorpa germanica. The sequence goes on along the minus strand of OY783205.1, from coordinate 1,780,946 downwards.
TTGTTTTTAAAAAAAATAAATGTACCAGAAGACATTTGAAATAAATGCATTCCTACGTTGCCTTAATATCTGCACAACATGTTTAACTTTCATTCTGGGAATGATGTTCTTCTTGACATGTCTCTTCGTTGTGTCCCAATGTTCTTCGGGTAGGAACCTCTGTTACATCTTTTTCGTATGCTGCACAAATAGGTGTCCCTGTGGCAACTCTTTTAAAAACCTCGCCCGCTAAAGTATAGGTATAACAGTTATCTAAAAGTTCATTTCTGATGCACTTCATAACATGAGGAACAATTGGATCACTGTTAACGCTACTGCAATACTGCACCTGATAAAAATGATAAAATATGTTTTTACTAAAGTCTTATGTTTTGTTTTTAATGTTTTTATTTTTATACTATGTACAGAAATTATTACCTCGAAGATTTGAATTGTTTCGAGCGCTTTCTTCAATTAAATCTTCTATTGCTTTAACATTGGCATAAAAGGATATAGGTTGTTTCCAATTATTTTCCAGGTTTCGCAACATAACACATGTTCCGCGATTTTTGCCCGCTGGTAATCATTTTCCATGACCTCAAACCCCGTAAAAGATTGGATTGGATTTGAGTCATCCCAGTCGATGTGGGGTTGTATTGCCATTTCGTCCCACATAAGTATGCAAGCACGATCTTTTATGTCCAAATCTTTTGCCTCACTTTTCAAGTATTGTATGACAGCATCGTTATTTCCTAAATTTTGATACTTAAATTTAAATACATTTTCTTTAAATTTGATTTATCGTAAGTATTTTAAAATATTACCTGGGCCAAGAGGAATTTTGGCAAGGTCTCAAAGTTCTAGCAGATGGAAATTGAAATACATGCACCATATACTCGTATGCTTTTGGACTACGCTTAATCCGAAGCCCGATCATGTGATTTAACACCACTGGATTATTTTTTGTGGGGTTATATTAAAGACAATTTCATACGGATCCAATCGAATCGATTGCAGCCTTAAAACTGAAATTCTGTGACGCGATTTACGAAAATGACCGCCATTTTGCCAAAAAGTAATTGCAAATTTTAATAAAAGAATCGACATCTGTCAGCGCAGTCGTGGTGGACATTTGCCCGTTATCATTTTTCATCCATAATTGACAAAAATTACTTTTTCCAATATAATACAGATTTGAATAATTTTCATCTAAATTTCTTCTCTTATTTTGTTTTAAAAAACCAAGATCTTATTAAAAAAAACCGATATATCACGTCAGAAACGCGGATTTGATTCGTTAGTGAAATTTTATAAAATTCTAAAGAGCACACTTGGGTCCGGTTGCTGATCTAAGTATTCAACGTATAGATAGGTAACTAACTGTTCATAGTTATCGCAGTAGTTATCAGCAGTTCCAATAAATCCAGTTGCTTCTCGTGAAAACAACGGTATGTTAACTATCGTTAGTTACCCGATGTGACTTAACATTTTTTTTGTATGATTTAATAGTTTCTACCTCTCAATAGATGTTATCATTTCTATTAATTTAGCATTAATGTGTGAGATTTTATAGTTATGTCATTGTCAAAATATTTTGTTTGATTGTAAGCATATCTCAGGAATGGTGATTCTTAGAAAAACAGTATAAGAACAATTCTTGTAGATAATTTCATGATCTACAACTTTCGTCTGATCTATTTTTATGATAAAACTTAGCTTTTACAGTAAAAATTGGAAAAACCATTTTTATTGACTTTTTATTTGGAATAACTTTTTATGCAGATGTGCGATCGGTGAGGACTTTTAGTATTTTATTTGTAATAATGTCCCCAAGGTGTATACCAACTTTCAGCTCTATGCGAATTATAGCTCATTTACCCCTATTTTATTGTTTATTTTGATCGGGTTAGAAAGTTTCCATTTGTTTTGATAAAGGGTAAATACTAAAGTTCATTAATGAAACAATAGTGATTAATGAAACACTATTAACTCAAGTTCGTTCTTTGAATACAATACGAACTATATACAAATTTAACTTAAACAAATGTATAGTACATATTAAATTAATATATTAGTAAAATATTGTTAATGTATTTTGCATTATACTATACTATGTAACAGAATTATAGATTAAACGTATAGTTTACTGTGAAAGTGCCTTTACTATTCTCAGCATAAAAATATCTAGTCACTATTTGCACTTTGTCTAGGTCGTCTAAGTGCACGTCATTTCCTTTTAAGATGTTATTCATGCTGCTACACCATTCAGTTGTCATTGTCCTGATTGCAGTTTTGAAAATTATTTGTTTCACCTTGTTGGTGTGAATACGGCGGCACGCCAGCATACTTTCATAACCTGCTTTATCTTCCAAACATTGCAGCATTGTTGGAATCGAACATTTGTAATAGCAAATCTTTGGTATCAAGTTTCTTACAAGACTTCTGGCAACGTCAAATTTTTTAGTTATTTCCTTTTCAAAAGCTATCCTCAAATATTCGTTAAAAAAAAATTTTCATAAAGCATTTTTAAAAATCAATAGATATACTGTAATAATTATAGGAATTAAATCCTTACCAGATTTAAAATCAATATATTTTTCACGCTTCAATTCTTTCCAAATTGTCGTAGTAAGTTGTTTATATACTGAGTGCTCTGCAATCAGCACTATCGTTCGGCAATGAATTAGCTTGTGTTAGAAAAGAACTAAGTTTTTCAAGGCATTTGGCATAAGCGTATTCAGAATTTCAGTCCCAAATGCCTTAGGTCCACTTAAGTTAGTCATTAAAAGTGTTTTGTAGGCCGAAGAAAATTGATAACTAGTCGGCATATTTCTACCATTAAGGGACCTTATCTGCCCAAAGAAGTTTTCCAGAGCGTCTTTTTTACGAACAGTTTGTCAAAAGCAAAAGTTCTTTGTAAGTTATTCCAAAGAACTTTGACATTATCGATGATAAATGCCAAATTATTAAGACAAGTAATTTTATTATTAACTTGGCCAGTTCTTAAAAGTGTTGCTTGAATATTTCTTATAGTGCTTAGATGCTTATTCCAAAACGCTATGTGTGAAGAATTGTCCTCTAGTGGTTTTCTTACGTTATCCTCTTGTCTCTGGGTAAAACCATTTAAACTATCAAATTCTCCCGTATCGTTAGTACTTTTTTCAGCTAGTTGTCTTGCAAACCTACAATTTATATTAAAAGGGTTAAGGAAAAGGTTAGGATTAAGGAAAAGATCGAAGGAAATTGATTTGTTTTTAAAAAAAATAAATGTACCAGAAGACATTTGAAGTAAATGCATTTCTACGTTGGCTTAATATCTGCACGGCATATTTCACTTTCATTCTGGATATGAAGTTCTTCTTGACATGTCTCTTCGTTATGTGTCCCAATGTTCTTCGGGTAGGAACCTCCCTTATATCTTTTTCGTATGCTGCGCAAATAGGTGTCCCTGTGGCAACTCTTTTAAAAACCTCGCCCGCTAAAGTATAGGTATAACAGTTATCTAAAAGTTCATTTCTGATGCACTTCATAACATTAGGAACAATTGGATCACTGTTAACGCTACTGCAATACTGCACCTGATAAAAATGATAAAATATGTTTTTACTAAAGTCTTATGTTTTGTTTTTAATGTTTTTATTTTTATACTAAGTACAGAAATTATTACCTCGAAGATTTGAATTGTTTCGAGCGCTTTCTTCAATTAAATCTTCTATTGCTTTAACATTGGCATAAAAGGATATAGGTTGTTTCCAATTATTTTCCAGGTTTCGCAACATAACACATGTTCCGCGATTTTTGCCCGCTGGTAATCATTTTCCATGACCTCAAACCCCGTAAAGGATTGGATTGGATTGGAGTCATCCCAGTCAATGTGGGGTTGTATTGCCATTTCGTCCCACATAAGTATGCAAGCACGATCTTTTATGTCCAAATCTTTTGCCTCACTTTTCAAGTGTTGTATGACAGCATCGTTATTTCCTAAATTTTTATACTTAAATTTAAATACATTTTCTCTAAATTTGATTTATCGTAAGTATTTTAAAATATTACCTGAGCCAAGAGGAATTTTGGCAAAGTCTCAAAGTTCTAGCAGATGGAAATTGATATACATGCACCATATACTCGTATGCTTTTGGACTACGCTTAATCCGAAGTCCGATCATGTGATTTAACACCACTGGATTATTTTTTGTGGGGTTATGTTAAAGACAAGTTCATACGGATCCAATAGAATCGATTGCAGCCTTAAAACTGAAATTCTGTGACACGATTTACGAAAATGACTCGCCATTTTGCCAAAAAGTAATTGCAAATTTTGATAAAAGAATCGACATCTGTCAGCGCGGTCGTGGTGGACATTTGTTCGTTATCATTTTTCATCTATAATTGACAAAACTTACTCTTTCCAATATAATAAAAATTTGAATAATTTTCATCTAAATTCCTTCTTCTATTTTGTTTTAAAAAACCAAGATCTTATAAAAAAAACGATATATCACGTCAGAAACGCGGATTTGATTCGTTAGTGAAATTTTATAAAATTCTAAAGAGCACACTTGGGTCCGGTTGCTGATCTAAGTATTCAACGTATAGATAGGTAACTAACTGTTCATAGTTATCGCAGTAGTTATCAGCAGTTCCAATAAATCCAGTTGCTTCTCGTGAAAACAACGGTATGTTAACTATCGTTAGTTACCCGATGTGACTTAACATTTTTTTTGTATGATTTAATAGTTTCTACCTCTCAATAGATGTTATCATTTCTATTAATTTAGCATTAATGTGTGAGATTTTATAGTTATGTCATTGTCAAAATATTTTGTTTGATTGTAAGCATATCTCGGGGATTCTTAGAAAAACAGTATAAGAACAATTTTTGCAGATAATTTCATGATCTACAACTTTGGTCTGATCTATTTTTATGATAAAACTTACCTATTACAGTAAAAATTGGAAAAACCATTTTTATTGACTTTTTATTTGGAATAACTTTTTATGCAGATGTGCGATCGGTGAGGACTAGTATTTTATTTGTAATAATGTCCCTATTTTATTGTTTATTTTGATCGGGTTAGAAAGTTTCCATTTGTTTTGATAAAGGGTAAATACTAAAGTTCATTAATGAAACAATAGTGATTAATGAAACACTATTAACTCAAGTTCGTTTTTTGAATACAATACGAACTATATACAAATTCGACTTAAACAAATGTATAGTACATATTAAATTAATATATTAGTAAATATTGTTAATGAATTTTGCATTATACTATGTAACAGAATTATAGATTAAACGTATAGTTTACTGTGAAAGTGCCTTTACTATTCTCAGCATAAAAATTTCTAGTCACTATTTGCACTTTATCTAGGTCGTCAAAGTGCACGTCATTTCCTTTTAAGATGTTATTTATGCTGCTACACCATTCAGATGTCATTGTCCTGATTGCAGTTTTGAAAATTATTTGTTTCACCTTATTGGTGTGAATACGGCGGCACGCCAGCATACTTTCATAACCTGCTTTATCCTCCAAACATTGCAGCATTGTTGGAATCGAACATTTGTAATAGCAAATCATTGGTATCAAGTTTCTTACAATGCTTCTGGCAACGTCAAATTTTTTAGTTATTTCCCTTTCAAAAGCTATCCTCAAATATTCGTTAAAAAAAAAATTTCATAAGGCATTTTTAAAAATCAATAGATATACTGTAATAATTATAGGAATTAAATCCTTACCAGATTTAAAATCAATATATTTTTCACGCTTCAATTCTTTCCAAATTGTCGTAGTAAGTTGTTTATATACTGAGTGCTCTGCAATCAGCACTATCGTTCGGCAATGAATTAGCTTGTGTTAGAAAAGAACTAAGTTTTTCAAGGCATTTGGCATAATCGTATTCAGAATTTCAGTCCCAAATGCCTTAGGTCCACTTAAGTTAGTCATTAAAAGTGTTTTGTAGGCCGAAGAAAATTGATAACTAGTCGGCATAATATTTCTACTAATAAGGGACATTATCTGCCCAAAGAGTTTTCCAGAGCGTCTTGGTTTTCATTTTTTAAGAACAGTTTGTCAAAAGCAAAAGTTCTTTGAAAGTTATTCCAAAGAACTTTGACATTATCGATGGTAAATGCCAAATTATTAAGACAAGTAATTTTATTATTAACTTGGCCAGTTCTTAAAAGTGTTGCTTGAATATTTCTTATAGTGCTTAGATGCTTATTCCAAAACGCTATGTGTGAAGAATTGTCCTCTAGTGGTTTTCTTACGTTATCCTCTTGTCTATGTGTAAAACCATTTAAACTATCAAATAGTTGGTCGCAAACCAGAAGAAATTCTCCCGTATCGTTAGTACTTTTTTCAACGAGTTGTCTTGCAAACCTACAATTTATATTAAAAGGGTAAAGGAAAAGGGTAGGATTAAGGAAAAGATCGAAGGAAATTGATTTGTGTTTAAAAAAAAAATGTACCAGAAGACATTTGAAGTAAATGCATTCCTACTCGTTTGCTTAATATTTGCACGGCATATTTAACTCTTATTCTGGGAATGATGTTCTTCTTGACATGTCTCTTAGTTATGTGTCCCAATGTTCTTCGGGTAGGAACCTCTCTTATATCTTTTTCGTATGCTGCACAAATAGGTGTGCATGTGGCAATTTTTTTAAAAAGCTCGCCCGCTAAAGTATATTTATAACAGTTATCTAAAAGTCCATTTCTGAGGCACTTCATAACATGAGGAACAATTGGATCACTGTTAACGCTACTGCAATACTGCACCTGCTAAAAATGATAAAATATGTTTTTACTAAAGTCTTATGTTTTGTTTTTATTGTTTTTATTATTATACTAAGTACAGAAATTATTACCTCGAAGATTTGAATTGTATCGAGCGCTTTCTTAAATTAAATCTTCTATTGCTGTAACATTGGCATTAAGTTGGTCGCATACTGTTAAACAACGATAAATCCTTTGAAAAATAATATCTAATGTATATTATTTATTCAAGATATAGAAATAATAAATTTGAAAATAAACTAACCAGTGTCCGTGATTGCTCGAATTACTTTTCGAAGGCAATTTGTAAGTAGAGGCGCAGTTAGGGATTCTGTATAATAAAATGATATAGGTTATTTCCAGTTGTTTTCTAGGTTTCGCAGCATAAAACATAACACATGTTTCGCGATTTTTGTCCGCTGGTAATCATTTTCCATCACCTCAAACCCCGTAAAGCATCCATTGGAGTCATCCCAGTCAATGTGGGGTTGTATTGCCATTTCGTTCCACATAAGTATGCAAGCACAATCTTTTATGTCTAAATCTTTTGCCTCACTTTTCAAGTGTTGTATGACAGCATCGTTAATTCCTAAATTTTGATACTTAAATTTAAATATATTTTCTATAAATTTGATTTATCGTAAGTATTTTAAAATATTACCTGGGCCAAGAGGAATTTTAGCAAGGTCTCAAACTTTTAGCAGATGGAAATTGAAATACATGCACCATATACTCGTATGCTTTTGGACTACGCCTAATCCGAAGCCCGATCATGTGATTTAACACCACTGGATTATTTTTTGTGGGGTTATGTTAAAGACAAGTTCATACGGATCCAATCGAATCGATTGTAGCCTTAAAACTGAAATTCTGTGACGCGATTTACGAAAATGACCCGCCATTTTGCCAAAAAGTAATTGCAAATTTTAATAAAAGAATCGACATCTGTCAGCGCAGTCGTGGTGGACATTTGCCCGTTATTATTTTTCATCCATAATTGACAAAACTTACTTTTTCCAATATAATAAAGATTTGAATAATTTTCATCTAAATTCCTTCTCTTATTTTGTTTTTAAAAACCAAGATCTTATTAAAAAAACCGATATATCACGTCAGAAACGCGGATTTGATTCGTTAGTGAAATTTTATAAAATTCTAAAGGGCACACTTGGGTCCGGTTGCTGATCTAAGTATTCAACGTATAGATAGGTAACTAACTGTTCCTAGTTATCGCAATAGTTATCAGCAGTTCCAATAAATCCAGTTGCTTCTCGTGAAAACAACGGTATGTTAACTATCGTTAGTTACCCGATGTGACTTAACATTTTTTTTGTATGATTTAATAGTTTCTACCTCTCAATAGATGTTATCATTTCTATTAATTTAGCATTAATGTGTGAGATTTTATAGTTATGTCATTGTCAAAATATTTTGTTTGATTGTAAGCATATCTCAGGAATGGTGATTCTTAGAAAAAAAAGTATAAGAACAATTCTTGTAGATAATTTCATGACCTACAACTTTGGTCTAATCTACTTTTATGATAAAACTTACCTATTACAGTAAAAATTGGAAAAACCATTTTTATTGCTTTTTTACCTTGAATAGCTTTTTATGCAGATGTGCGATCGGTTAGGACTTTTAGTATTTTATTTGTAATAATGTCCCTAAGGTGTATACCAACTTTCAGCTCTATGCGAATTATAGCTAATTTACCCCTATTTTATTGTTTATTTTGACCGGGTTAGAAAGTTTCCATTTGTTTTGATAAAGAGTAAATACTAAAGTTCATTAATGAAACAATAGTGAGTAATGAAACACTATTAACTCAAGTTCGTTCTTTGAATACAATACGAACTATATACAAATTCGACTTAAACAAATTTATAGTACATATTAAATTAATATATTAGTAAAATATTGTTAATGTAAGTGCCTTTACTATTCTCAGCATAAAAATTTCTAGTCACTATTTGGACTTTGTCTAGGTCGTCAAAATGCACGTCATTTCCTTTTAAGATGTTATTCATGCTGCTACAGTTGTCATTGTCCTGATTGCAGTTTTGAAAATTATTTGTTCACCTTATTGGTGTGAATACTGCACGCCAGCATACTTTCATAACCTGCCTTATCCTCCAAACATTGCAGCATTGTTGGAATCGAACACTTGTAATAGAGGGGAACTATTAGAAAACTTGCCCCCCCCGGGGGGGCAAGTTCACCAATATGTGTACGGTCGGTATGGGCGGATCATCATTTAGAGCCCCTACCCTGCCAAAGAAGTTAAGCCCATTTTATGTAATAGATGCAGTGCCGGAAGGATACGCCCTCCATAACCTGCGATAGTAAACTTTTGAAAATAACATGGAAAAGAATTAGAAAATTAGTTGACATACCTGCTTAAAACAATTTAACGCCATCCTTTGGACCGGACGGACATTTCACGATAATATAGCAATAATAATAAAGCTAAGAAGTCTGATTAGGGGTTGTTTATAAACAATATTTGAAAAACGCCTTGCAAATATCAGATATGCAACCAATTGTACACCTTACGTGTACAATTTGAAGTATATCATAATATTTGCAGTGACATAATTTTGACAAGTGATTTATATGTAAAATGGTTAAAAGTACACAGACTAAAGTTATAAAACGTAACTTTGCTATATGTCCAATACAGCGTGAGACGAAATAGGTGGATATAGAAAATCCAGTTACAGTCAGTATGCACCAATGTCGAAATAATCTGACCAACTTATAATAGTCCAGAAGAACTATTATAAATTTATCGTCATTGATTTTTTCCTAATAGTTTAAGACTATCGATACGTCGGCGGGAACAGTAGGGCGTTCTATAATTGAACGCGGCATCTTGACTAATGTATAATCACTTGCCTGGTAGGATCCAAGTTCTCGTATCAGGGGGTTCGTGCTGGCTGGAAGAGATCTGTAAAAGGAAATTGCCTTTGCATGTGTAACACCTGCCAGTGTAGAAATGTGTAATTCGTGTCTGATGCGTACATTGCGGATGTACCAACCACATCCCGCAATGCAGCGTAAAAGTTTATTTTGCACGGTTTCAAGGTGTTCAAAGTTCGGCGATTGACCCCATATCAACGAATCGAAGAGTAACAGTGGCCTAATGTATGTCTTATAAATCAATAGTCGGTTCGGTATGCTCAATTTTGAATTTGCGTGCAGTAGCGGTCGTAGGATAGCTATACGTTGGTTTGCTTTGTTTACACGACTCTCAATCTCAGGATTGAAATTGAGAGAGCGTGTAAACAAAGTACCTAAGTAAAGTATCCTAGGGAGCCATTCGCAACCTGTACGTGATATTGTAACGTTAGCAAGGTGCGTCAGTTTCCTGGATCTAGTGAAAAGTATACATTGTGTTTTTGACGCATTAATTTTAATGCGCCATTTTGTACAGAAACTGGTGACTCGATGTAACGCATTTTGTAAGTAAATAACGGCAAGTTGCAGATCTTTGGATCTAGATATGTAGGATTGATCGTCGGCATACGTGGTCCTACAGATGGTTCTACCCAGATCCGGGAGGTCCGAGATATAGATGTTGTAGAGTATTGGAGAGAGGATACTGCCCTGTGGCACGCCAGCACATATCTTGTATGTGCTGGAGTAATCCTTCTCTACTCTGACTGTAAATGTCCTGTTGCTAATGTAGGAATCTATAAACTTTATAAAAGTGGATGGGAACTTCAATAAGTACATCTTATACAGCAACCCACGGTGCCATACAGTATCGAAAGCTCCCTGAACATCCAAGAAAGCACCTGCACAGTGTTCCCTTGCATTGAGCGCTTTTGCTACGTATTCGGTGACACGCAAAGTTGCGTGTGTGGTATTGTGTTTTTGTCTAAAACCAAATTGGTCATTAGACAAAATGTTGTGTCTTGTCAAGTATAATGTAAGACGTTCGTTGATAACTCTCTCCATCACCTTGGAGATAGCGGGTAATAGTGAAATTGGCCGGTAACTACTCAAAAGTTTTGGATCTTTCGTGCCTTTTCTAACAGGTACAACTACTGCGTGTTTCCATCGTGCTGGGAAGTGTTTGAAAAGAAGGCACTTATTGACTATGTTCGTCAGCAACGCGATTGGTTTCCGGTCGAGAATTTTGAAAAATTCGATTTGAATATCGTCAATGCCAGCAGATTTCCCATTCTTGCTATCCTGAATCAATGATTGAATATGTTTACTGGTTGTATGCCCTAATAAAAACGTATCGCTACCGCCCATACTAGGAAATTCTGCCTCATACCATTCATTTACCCTTGAAGTAAAAACAGGATCTTGAACATCCTCATGATCTTTAAATCCTGTAGCTAAGTGACTAGCGATCGCATCCGCTTTACTACGTGCGGAAAAACAAATACCATTCGGTGTTCGAATCTCCTGTATTGAACGAAACGCTGGAAATAATTCTTTCGGTAATTTATGGAGGTTTTCGAAATCATTGCTACTATTCGCGACTTCTAATTTTGTTTGCCATTCCAAGTTTTTGTGATTACGTATTTGTGTCCTGACGAGACGTCGCAGGCGTTCGTAGACAGTTTTATCCGAAGATCGCCGTCTACTCTGCCATAAGGCGCGAGTTCTTCTCATCAGGTGTATAGTCTGTACAATGTGCGGTGGTAGTGACTGTGAACGAACCTGATATGGCAAAATACTGCGTTTTATAGCCATATTCATTTTGTCATTGAGAGATAAAATATTATCCTCAATGTCCAGGGTTTTGATCATTACTGGATTCGCAGTAGTAATGGATTCGTTCAACAGATGGCGGAAAGTGTTAGTGTCAATATTAGAAATACGAGGATTTCTTTGACACTTGTTTTTCTGGAGCTTGACGTGACAATCAAACTGAAGTATCACAGCACGGTGATCCGAACTAAGGTGTGCAGATGTACTAATCTCTTTCGGGTAGAAAACGCCCTTAAAAAGGAAGATATCAACAACGTCCGGAAGTGTACTGACCTGATATGGGTAAAGTGTAGGTGTTTCTGGGCCCATAACATCGACAGAATTTTTAAACGCAAACGTTTGCAGCGTACGCCCGTGGACATTCGTCAAGCGGGAGTTCCACCTAACGCTTTTTGCGTTTAAATCACCGCCGACAATTATGCGCTCATGTGTAGTGAAAAGTGTAACAAGGTTTTCGAGCAAAAGTCTCCGGGAAGGTGGACGGTAAACACTAGCAATTAAAGTATCTTGATTAGATACCTTAACCACTACGGCAGTTGTCTCCAGATACCCAAGGTTCTCAATACGTATAACAGTATGGGCCACCGACGGATGAATTATCAAAGCGGTGCCACCACCAACCCCATCGCGATCGCTTCTATAAAGTTTGTATGGATGAAATGAAATGTCTTCGTGTTGAGTGTTTAATCTAGTTTCCTGAAGCAGTACAATATGTGGTTTTGATTCTTGTAAGAAGAGGGTCAATTCAGGCGTATTACCTAAAAGCCCATTTATATTAAACGTTACTATTTTAAGTTTAGTAAATTTGTCCACATATCTAATATTATTATGATCCATTAACATAAGAATTGCATTAATGGTTGGAGATTCAAGTCTGGAAGAAAGGTATTAATTAAAGGTAGTACTGCTTTTAATAAAGTTTTAATTAGCGGTAAAATAGGTTTAATGGAGTTTATTAATGTCAGTATATCGAATGGTTGATCTGCAACTTGAAGATTTGGCTTCCTAGATCTAGAACGAGACCTAGAAAGCTGTGATTTTGAATGTTGACGTGTTGACGGAGGATTTTCAACAAAGGTTTGAATATTAGAAATATTTGGTGTTATAATATTAGAGTAAATATCAGGGGCAAAATTTGTATTTGTAGTAGGGACACCTTTTGGTTCACTTATTTGATAATTTTTATTTTTTTTCATTTTTATTTTTATTATTTTTTTGATTATTTTTTGAATTTTTATTATTTTTATTATTATTTTTTGTTGCGTTATATGTTAATGGTGGACCAATAGATTCCATTAATTTTAATTCATCCTCCGTCAATTTTGGCTGTGTCGGTAATGCAGGTTTAGGGGTTTGGATAATGGGAATAATATGGTGTGGAGCTTGACTTGCTGTTGGTACTACTCCTGGTGCTGTTGCTGCGGTTGCTGGTGTTGTTGCTGATGTTGTTGCAATATTTCTTGCTTGTTGAGTCCAAGCGCTTCTATTTGGAATGGGGGCATCCCGAAATTGTACTTGTTGTTGCGCAGGTGGTGGTCTTCGCTGTGCAGCAGGTTCTTGTCCAGGGATTTTGTTATTTTGTTGTAATTTATGATTTTCAATGAGCCTCTCGCGTATTTTCATAAAAATCGGGCATCCTCTGTATCTGGCGTTATGGGGGCCATGGCATGAAGCGCATTTGTAATATTGTTTTGCATCGGTTCTCCCAGACAGGGGGCATTTCTCAGTGGTATGCTTTCCTGCGCATAGCATACATGCATAATTGTTTCGACAAGCGATGCTGTTGTGTCCAAAACGTTGGCATCTGTGACATTGCGCAGGCACCATTCCACCAATGTATTCTTCCACTTTAGACGAATACATATTCATGAAAGTCTCATTTAATTTATCAATTTTTTTGTTGTTTGCAGTATTAGGTAGAATGATTAAATATAGAGGCATCAATTCTCCTGTGCGCTGATTCTTAAGCTGATGAACACTAATGAATGTAAGGTTTACTGCTGTTAGGTATTGCTCGATGGATGTGATCTTAGTGTTATATGGTAAACCTCTAATGACACGTTTTATGGGTAACTCACTTATATCGGTTGTCAATGCAGCGTATTTTACACTACTATTATCAAGTGCAGCAGTTGCTGCGCGATGTTGGTCGGTATTGTCAAAATAAATCTTTAGGACTCCCTTAAGATTATCATTCTTCGTAATAAGTTTCTTAATATTTGTTACTTTCATTATCAGAATTGTTATATCATAGAGTGTCATATCTTGTACAAAAGGCACTTCTATATGTGAAATCTTGCCAGTATATGGCTGCTTAACAGGTGGTATTATAGGGGTTGTCACTGTTTGGGATGGTTGGGATGGTAGGGTAGCTTTAGATGGTCCAGCAATAGCTAATTCATCTCCACTACCATCACTTGGTAAAGCTATTATTTGTGGAACATCGTCGCAGTCTCTGTCTACGTCCATTCCTGTTATGTCACTCATAAACTGGCCTAAAGTGGGGGATGGTGGTCTGGGGTTTGTCATTGTCACTGGCTGTGATTTACTTTTTATGTCAGATTTAGTTTTGATAAGTTTTCGGCGCTTGCCTTGTAATAATGCTCTCTCCTGACTCATAATAAAGCGTATTATTGCTAACCCTCAATAGGGTTGCAAAATAAATTGAACAATATCCTATTTATAGACAGAAATATATAATTTTCCAATATTATAATGCCAATATGGCCGTTGACAAATGTCAAAACAAATGAAAAATTTCAAAATATAATTTTAAATTTATATTTTTAAATAATATTGTATTTATGTAATTTCTGACCTTTTTTATGCTTCAAACGTCTTCGCAATGCCTTCATATAACCTTTTTATCAATTATAATGATTTATTTAGTCAGGTCATTTATTTATATATATTTGGGTCAGATGCATGTGTTTTACCCACTAGACTATATAGTAATAGCAAATCTCCGGTATCAAACTTCTGGCAAAGTCAAATTTTTTAGTTATTTTCTTTTCAAAAGCTATCCTCAAATATTCGTTTAAAAAAAAATTTCATAAAGCATTTTTAAAAATCAATAGATATACTATAATAATTATAGGAATTAAATCCTTACCAGATTTGAAATCAATATATTTTTCACATGATAGCTTCAATTCTTTTCAAATTGTCGTAGTAAGTTGTTTATATACTCAGTGCTCTGCATTGGCACAATACAGATTGGTCTCTATTGGATGTTGAAGAGTAATACGCATAGCACTATCGTTCGGCAATGAATTAGCTTGTGTTAGGAAAAAACTAAGTTTATCAAGACATTTGGCATAATCGTATTCAGAATTTGTCCCAAATGCCGTTTTGACGGTCCAGTTACAGCTAACTCATCACAACTGTCATCAGTATTTAATGCATATATCTGTGGGATGTCGTCACAGTCCTTGTCAATGTTCGTGCCAGTAATATCGCTCATAAATTGACCTAACGTGGGGGATGGTGGTCTAGAATTTGTCATTGTCTGGGATTTAGTGGTAGTTTCGGTTTTGGTTTTGATAATTAATTTGCGGCGCTTGCCTTGCTAACCCTCAAAGGGGTTGCAATTATAAATCAAATAAAATTTAATTTATATATATACTAGCTGACCCGGCGAACTTCGTACCGCCTAACAGTCAATGAATGTCGTGTTACCTTTTAGCTGAACTAATTTAGGCTTTGATGAACGTAATACAATGATACAAAATAATATTTATTAATATAGATAGAAACATAAAAGTATTTTATTATGATGAATGATGATGAAAACATACAGAATGAGAATAAAAATTAAAAAAAATAATAATAATTAAGTAATTCAAATTCATGTCAGAAAAAAATGATTGAAAACTATGTTGTGCAGATTGGAATACACTCGGATTAATTCATTAATGGGATTTTCATTCAAGCACCTTGTTGTAAACGACATTCTTTGTTTTTTGGTCAGGCGCAAGAACAAATAAAGCGAATGGTTTGCCGACACGTGAGCATGCCACGTACAATTGACCATGAGAAAAACATGCATTTTCTAGATTGAGGCCACAAATAGTCAAGGATTGGTCCTGTGAATTGTTGATCGTCATGGCGAAGGCAAGACGAATCGGGAATTGAATTCGTTTAAACTCAAATGGCATATCCGTTGGGATCATCGGAATCCTTGGAATAAGAACTTCCTCATCTTTAAATTTTCCTTTAAGTATCGACGCGTGAATCACATTGCTCATCAGTTTTTTTTATCACCAAACGCGTTCCATTGCACAGTTTTGGTTGGTTTAAATTTCTAAGCATGATGACTACCGAGCCAACCTTAAGTTTTAAATTGTGCGGTGGTAAACCAGGCACATCCAAGGAGTTTAAAAATTCACTTGGATAATTAGTGGCTTCTTCTTCGTTTGTTACACAGTCGATAGATTTGAATGAATACAGAGTACCTACGATTTGATTTTGAATTATAAAATTGGGGTCATCTACATCTTTATTTTTAGCGGCCAAAATTGCTCGCTCACTTAACCATTTAGTATTTTTGTGGTTAGCAATGATATCCGGGAATACTTTGTTGATAAGCTCGTCTTTTGATGATACAAAATTGCAAACATTTGGAGGAAATGAAATCAAACCGCTCGATTTGTCAACAGGAACACTGCCATTACCGATAGTCAGCAATTGCTTCGAGAAATCATCAGCAGATAGATCGTTCAACAATGCAACTCTCATATTTACAGACAGTTGAAGTTTGTTTACATATCGCCACAGATTTGATGCTTTGAGGCAAGCGTTTATTTCGTCGGCAGCAGTAGATCTTGGAATGACTGGTAGTGTTTGTCGGAAATCGCCAGATAATAAAATCATTGCACCACCAAAACATCTCGAGTCATTGCGCAGATCTTTTAATGTTCGGTCTAGTGCTTCGAATGCGCGTTTGTGCGCCATTGTGCATTCGTCCCATATGATGATTTTTGATGTGAGATTGGGAATATTTGTAAGAAGATTGTAAAATCGTAATTGAAATTGTAAATAAAAATAAATTATTATTAATTAAAAATTAAATTTATTAATTTTTAATTAATAAATTTAATTCAATAAATTCTCTTCAACTTTCGATGAATACATATTCATAAATGTTTCATTCAGTTTGTCAATTCTCTTATTATTAGGTGTGTAGTAGTAATGCCTTAGTAGTAATTTCTGTTAAAATATGTTCAAAGTTTTCCCAATTATGAATATTTGTATTACCATTTAATATGTTAAGCAGTGAGTCATTGAAGCCATTCAGTGGTGAATCGTCTAAAATCTCATCCGGTAATCGTGGGAAGTTGTTGATAATTTCAGGTTCCTCGTCTATGTCAGAGTTGTTAATATCGGCAGCATGAGGACTTAGTGGCATGGTGAAATCTGAAATTATACTCGTACTATTCGCTGTGGAAGCTTGGGATGGAATATGTAGTGATTCAATGACTGGTGAGGTGGCATTAATGATGGTAACTGGTGTTATATGAGCATCATTTATAATTGGAATCTCTAAAGTTGGAATTATAGGTGATGGGATGTTGTTGATAAGTGCATTCACAGTAGGTAGAGGTGTTGTAGTCATTATAGGCTTGTTTGATGCAATTGGTGATACAGTACTTTGTTCTATAATGTCGTTATTGTTATTGGTTACACGGTTTCGTCCGTAATATCTTCGCTTACGTTGGCGCGTGTCTGGAGGGCTGACTTCAGACCCATGTGGATTGATCTTACTTTCCAGATCACTTCGTATATGTTTGCGTTCGTGGTTAACGACACCCTGATTTGATGGACATGTATATTCACAGTATTTGCATTTAAACCTGAATTGTACCAATGGCCTGTTGTTGGTTGGTTGGTTGTGGCGCTGAGCAATAAACCAGATGCCACGATGGCTTGTTAGTGATAACAGAGCGGCACATATTGCAAAAGAAGATGACGGTTGAGGATTTGTTTAGATGCTGTCCAAGCAAAGCATTTAAACATTTTGTCACATCCAGTTTCTGTACAAGTCATTGCTTCAGGTGTTGGAAAGTAAATAGTTAATGCATCGTTCTGTCTAGTCGGTTGGTTGTTGAGGATCAAATCTGAACTAAGTACTATGTTTGTATCATTTCTATTTATGTTATTGATGGCATCATTGTTAATATTGTTACGATTTACGGATCTAATTGATGACGAAGACGAATCCGAATTTGTGAAATTAGGGTCTATTATTGCGTCATCTACACTTTCTTCAAACGTGTTGTTTGAAGTTGTTAATTCCGGGGATATAGATGGGTTGGATGGAATGTTTCCTTTATCCTTTCCTGGCGTCATAATGTCATTACTGATAACGTTTATCGCATTTGTTGTCTTCAAGTCAACCCATTCAGCATCCAAATGAAACACGTCATCAGTAATGTCACTATTTTTCCTTGATTGGATCGTGATGAGGTCACACAGCGGGATGGTGATTGGCTGAGGAGATCCAAGTGACTGGGAAAGGGGAGAGTCCATCGAAATAGTTCCAGACCTCTTGGAGTTATTGGTTGAAGGGAGTTCGAATGATTTAGTTACTCAAAGTATGCAAAATTATTTTTAATTAATAATTAAAAATGGTAAAAATAAAAGAATGTAAATATATATATATATATATATATATATATATATATATATATATATATATATATATATATAAATATATATATATTAGGCTCTCTGCCTAAAAATGCACCGTAACCATTTTTGCTCTCATATGTCCGTCTACTTCCTTTGGTACTGTAACCCATATCATATGATGCAGCAACACGTACAACACAATCATATGTTTCCTTCGAATTTTCAACATCAATTAACCCCTCACAATTATTTTTCTCAACAATGGTATCATCATCATCAACCGAAATAGACATGGTTTCTTCATTGTTGTGCATGGCAGCTTTTATTGCAAACTCTGTCGGTCCTGTATTTAATTCAGGCAGAATGAAATTGGACGGTGCACTTTGTGGTCTGTAACATATATTTTTAAATGAACAATTAAGCAGAATTAAAATATTCATAAGTCTAAAATATTTAAATACTAATTTTCAATCGATTGCCAATTTTAAAGATGAAATAATTTAATTTATAATGCTTACAACAGCTGTTGAATTTCTCAGTTTCTCAGAATTTTGAATTGTCATTTTTCGTTCGACTTTGGCCCATTCACGACAACTATCCTTCGCCACCACCTCAATAGTTGTTCCTATTTCATATTCATAATTTTTGAAAGTTCTTTCCATCAAGTAATGGTATATTTAATGACGCTAAAAGCTTGTTTAGGTGTGTTGATCCCATCCCAGCATGTAGCACACCTAGGAAAAAGATGCATATATATTACATGCACAATACATATATATAATTATTTTCTATTGTCTAATTTATTTACCAATGACAACTTTGGAATTGACGTCAAAGCGTTTTCTTTTTGTAGTAGAATCAGTCACTTCATGCTGCTTGTCAGTTGGCACAAGATTATTTATATTACAAACAATGCACAAAATGTAAAAAATTGAACCCAAGCCTTGCCGTTCTTCTGATGTAATATTTTCTAAATCCAATAATCCATTATATTTCATGTGTTTAGCCAAATGATCTATTTCTATTATTCTCCTTCCCTGTACGATATTACATATGGGAGATATTGGGTTAGCTATTATTTTTCTTTTTTGTCCTGATTTATTCTGAGCGACTCGTTGGTTAAAATTCTTTTCAGTAACTCTTTCGCCTTTCCAATAATAACGTTTTATTTCTTCACTCATTTTTATTGCACTCTATTGCACACTATTGTAAATAATATTTTAAATATTTGCACAGTGTATAATATTTAATATATCTATAAATATTATATAAAATATAACAATTTGGCTGTCAAAAAAAAAAACAAAACACGCATGCGTCAATATACGAAAAATTTACAGCGTTGCCAAATTCTTTATTAATTTTTCAAAATATTTAATTTGAATTTAAATGGAATTAATATAAATTTGATATTAATTATAGGTAATTTTTCATTTATTAAACTATTATATGCATAAAAAAATCATTTTAGCAGGCAAAAAGCAGTTTAATAGGGAATTGAAAAATTTATTTTCAAAGGTACAGTCCCAATATTTGCTCGTCCCTCACATACTCCGAAATTCGTATTTCATATTACCGAGAGATAAACTTTTTATATTGACGGTACCTCCTGTACCTCCTTAAGGAAAAGATCGAGGAAAATTGATTTGTTTTTAAAAAAAATAAATGTATCAGAAGACATTTGAAGTAAATGCATTCCTACGATGGCTTAATATCTGCACAGCATGTTTAACTTTCATTCTGGGAATGATGTTCTTCTTGACATGTCTCTTAGTTATGTGTCCCAATGTTTTTCGGGTAGGAACCTCTCTTATGTCTTTATCGTATGCTGCACAAATAGGTGTCCCTGTGCCAACTCTTTTAAAAACCTCGTCCGCTAAAGAATAGGTATCACAGTTATCTAAAAGTCCATTTCTGATGCACTTCATAACAATTGAGGAACAATTGGATCACTGTTAACGCTACTGCAATACTGCACCTGTTAAAAATGATAAAATATGTTATTACTAAGGTCTTATGTTTTGTTTTTAATGTTTTTATTTTTATACTAAGTACAGAAATTATTACCTCGAAGATTTGAATTGTTTCAAGCGCTTTCTTCAATTAAATCATCTATTGCTTCAACATTGGCATTAAGTTGGTCGCATACTGTTAAACAACGATAAATACTTCGAAAAATAATATGTAATGTATATTATTTATTCAAGATATAGAAATAATAAATTTGAAATTAACTAACCAGTGTCCGTGATTGCTCGAATTACTTTTCGAATGCAATTTGTAAGTAGAGGCGCAGTTAGGGATTCTGTATAATAAAAGGATATAGGTTATTTCCAGTTGTTTTCTAGGTTTCGCAACATAAAACATCACATGTTTCGCGATTTTTGTCTGCTGGTAATCATTTTCCATGACCTCAAACCCCGTAAAGCATTCATTGGAGTCACCCCAGTCAACGTGGGGTTGAATTGCCATTTCGTCCAACATAAGTATGCAAGCACGATCTTTTATGTCCAAATCTTTTGCCTTACTTTTTAAGTGTTGTATGACAGCTTCGTTAATTCCTAAATTTTGATACTTAAATTTAAATACATTTTGTATAAATTTGATTTATCGTAAGTATTTTAAAATATTACCTGGGCCAAGAGGGATTTTGACAAGGTCACGTCTCTAAGTTCTCTCAGATGGAAATTGAAATACGTGCACCACATACTCGTATGCTTTCGGACTACGCTTAAAAATAGAAAGTGCCAGAATTGTTTCAGCAGTTGTGTAGCGTATTCCATTTGGATCCTGGCCTGCTGTTCTAATTTGGCATTTGATGAAATGATTGATTTCTGCCGAGAGTAGATTAAAAGATTCGGTTTCATAAAAAAATTCAGCAAACTGTTTGCTTTTAACGGCAAAACGTTTGTGATATGACGTACATTTTCGAGCATCGCGCAATTTTCGTTTTACATTGAACAACAATTCTGATACTGCAACAACCCTGTGCTGTCTTTTTCTGGGTCTCTTAACTGAAGCCTGTGTCGTTTGGGTGTTGCTATTATTAATGGTTTCTTCAGTCGTATGCACGACTTCTTCAACCATTTCCGACATATTTATTTTAGCTAATTCCTGTTCTATATCCGAATGTATTTCTATACTATTGTTGAATGCTGACAAGGGAAAACATATAAATTATTCTGTTCTGGCATATAAATATAATAAATAAGAGTATATTTAAAATAAACAAGTTGCAAATTCACTGTAAATAAATATTATAATTATAGAAACATATCTACAGTAATAAGCATAGTCCGAATTAACTAGAAATACAAAATAAATTAGAGAAACAATATATTAGAAATGTAATAGATGTTCTTACGAAAATCGCTCGCACTTAAATTATCATATTGAGAAAGTGTAGGCATGTCATAAACCGGATTCAGATTCACTGTAAATACAAAATTTCAGATTTAAAGGACCTATTGAACATTATAATTAAAATTGTATTTTTAATGTTTTGTTCTTACTGAAATCACTTGCACTTGCGGTATTACCTGTAGCAGGTGTACATCCGCAATAATCATGATCATCATCCAAATTCACTGTAATTGATCATACAAGGAGGATTCCCAGTAAACAATTTGGTGAAGTGTCCAATTTAGTGACGTTTCTATCACTATTTCACTTCAATTATAGTTCGCATCAACTTTATCTTCATTTGTATTCCGACAGGTGGAGTAATTTCGCCATTTCTAACCGATAAAGTAGACATTTTATATGAAAAAATGTGAGAAACTGAACTATAAATGAACTCTTTAATGACAAAAAAATCATGACGCATCTTCAATATGATGTCAAAGTGACTCCAAAATGTTTACTAAGTTGTTTGTTTTATGATAATTTGATTAAATATAGCTGTTATGAGGAATGTTTGTACTTGCCAGTATTTCGTGAGCTGGGGTCCTCACATAACTCTGGCAGAGGAATCGCATTCATCTGGAGCCTAGTCTCACTAATGTTTGGATGATAAAATGCCTAGAGCATATCATCAAAGTGTGTGGTTTGGTGTGCAACAATGAGGGTAAATCATTTCTACCTATCACCTTTAACCATTCCTGAGCTCTTTACTGGTCTTTAGGAAATGTATGCCTCGGATTAAGATGATCCTTGTACCACGGTACCTGACATTTAAAATTCATCCTTAAACATGCAATAATACTGTCAAGGATTCGTTTCAATGAAAGAATTATAATATAATAAACACACTATACTGGGATGGTTCGGGTAAAGAGCACACTTCGAGTGCAGTTTTTGAACTGGATGCCCCTAAATCAATGACTGCTGTCGAGGGTTCGGCTCTGTCTAAATCTATGTGCTTTTTCTGAATACAATAGTCAGTAAAAAGAAACGATGTCTATCTTAATCTTTTGAACAATATTTTAATTAAAATCAATTATTGTTTGTACTAATATATCATTTGTTTAACAATGTATGTAGTGATATACAAACCTTCACCGAATAAATCAGCACTTGAATCGAATGGATTATCATCCGGCATAAAATTACCTTTTAAAATATTAATAATTTTCAAATCAACTTCAGTACATTTGTTGTCATACGTTCCGTCTCCAGTTTTGTAACATTCTTGCTGATAATTAATATTTACTATTTAATATATTGGGAAAACTATAGTTACATATTCATGAAAACTTAAATAATAATTAAATTAGGTATATGTTGATATGGAAACGTATTACTTACACGATCGTCGTTCAATTTCTTTTTGGCGCATCTCTTTAATATGTTATACAGTTCCTTACAGTTATCCTTTTTATGTTTTTCAGAGAATAAATATAATTAATATTTTGAATAAACAAGACCGTTTTGTAAGAGATTCTGATCTTTATTAAATTGTTTTTAGTAACCTTCTTTTGTTATTTGCAAAATTACATCAAGTAAAAACATTACTTCTAGTTTATTAAATCTAGTCTTCTAGATACTAAATCTCAATAATCCTTTAGCTTATTATTTAGCGCATTTGTTTGCTTATTCTCCAATAAACTTTTGTTATCTAATACTAAATCAACCAGTAAATTTTTATCAAAATCTGTAAAATTACGGCTGCGTTTTTCCATTTTCAGGGTTATATTAAAAAACCTTCTGGAAAAAAATATATATGAAATAATTATGTTAAATATAAAATAAATATTTGTTGATTGAATAAAACACAGTTAAAGACTATTTTAAACACAATATTATTATTTTTTTTATACTTACAGCAAATAAAATATTTTGATAACGACATAACAACTATAAAATCTGACACAATAATGTTATGTAGTTATCTTTGACTACTATATTTATTAAAACAAATCAAGTATGTTCTTAATAGAATTTTAAAGTAAATTATTATTATTTAACAAATGAATAATTAAAAACAATTGCGATACAAAAAACCCTATGGTTGTATGTTTTAAAACGTGTCGTTGTAATATCTAGAGGTCCGTGCTGGTTGCTAGATGCTGTAGGAATGAACGATTATACAGTTCTTAGTTATGTCGTCTATTCGTCTGTAGAGGCGTGACGGATGCGCTGGGCCGCCACATCCACTCCCCCCTAAGTGGTTTTCAAGGGGGAGTTTTGAAAGTCACTTTACGTTGATACGTGCGTACGGGTTTGTCCAGATTTGAGGTCCATTGATGTAGCTGTGTTGGCTGCGATATCGAGTTATCCTGGTGATCTGCATCTGTTTTGCTAGTGTAGCACGGTTTGAGTCTCTCGATTGAAACATTTTTTTCTTCTCCATTTATGAAAATTTTGTAGAGTCTGTCTGTGATTCGGTTGATGACTTTGTATGGGCCTTGATACGGTGGTTCTAGCGGCGATTTAACATGGTCACAGCGTAACCAGACGTGCGTGCATGTATTTAAATCCTTGAGAATGAAAATCCTGTTTTTTGAATGATGAGCCGTCGGTGTAGGGCGAATTCCACGCATGAATTCACGATGTTTTTCTAAAAATATTTGGGGATCTGATGGTAAGTCTTCGGAGATAAAAAATTCGCCTGGTATGCGTAGTTGTGTTCCATATAGCATTTCAGCCGGAGTAGCTTGAAGATCTTCCTTGAAAGAGGTCCTAAGGCCAAGTAAGACAGTTGGTAATATGTCTAACCATGGCTTAGGTGAACACATGAGAGCTGCTTTGAGTGTTCTGTGCAAGCGTTCGACTATGCCGTTCGATTGTGGATGGTATGGTGAAGTACGCGTTTTTTTAGTTCCTACAAGTTGAGTGAGAGCTTTAAATAATTCGGACTCAAATTGAGTGCCCTGGTCTGTTGTTAATGTGATAGGACACCCATAATGTGAAATCCAGCTATCGAAAAGTGTTGTGGCTACTGTTTCTGCTGTCATGTCCTGGATTGGAACTGCTACTGGCCATCTTGAGAAGCGATCAATGATCGTGAGACAGTATGAGTGGCCGCGGACTTTGGGCAGGAAGATGATGACAAGGTGTATGTGATTGAATCTTGTGTCTGGAACGTCAATATGGTTTGGTTTTAATCTTGTGTGGCGATGGACTTTCGACTGTTGGCATGCTAGGCATTCTCGTGACCATTGTTTAGCATCTTTTCGGATTCCTGGCCAAATAAATTTTTCTCTTAGTTGTTTAGAGGTGGTTCGACCGCTGGGATGAGCTGTGTTGTGTACGATGTCGAATGCTGCCTTGCGAAGACTAGTTGAAATGTAAGGTTTTACAGTACCAGATGAAATGTCACAGTGTATTCTAATACCTGGTTCAACTTCGAGTTCGTGCAGCTTCAGTGAGGAAGTGTTTTGTGCGATGTTTTTTAGTTCTTCATCATTGTGTTGAGCTTGTTGTATTGTTTCTGGACTTAGCACAGCTGGCATTGAGATAACGTTGATTCGTGACAAAGCGTCAGGGATAAAATTGTCTTCACCTTTTACATAGTAGATATCGGTTGAGAATTGTGAAATGAAATCCAGATGTCTGAGCTGTCGTTCTGAGGCTTTTTCCAGTTTTTGCTTGAATGCGTAAATGAGTGGCTTATGATCGGTTTTAATTTTGAAAGTTCTGCAATCTAGGAGGTATTGAAAGAACTTGATGGACGAGTAAATTGCAAGTAATTCGCGATCATAGGTACTGTAGCGTTGCTCAGTGACTGTTAGTTTTCTGGAGAAGAATCCAAGTGGTTGCCAAAGTTCATCGATGTGTTGTTCGAGTTTGGCACCTATTGCCGTGGATGAAGCGTCAGTGGTTAAAGTTAGGGGGGCTTAGTAATGTTACCTCAGATATCTTCTGTTTAATGTCAACAAACGCTTGGTTAGATTCTTCGGTCCATTGTATTATAGTTTTGTCCTTCTTCTTTGAATTTTTCAAATAGTTGTTGAGTGTTGTCTGGGTGTGTGCTGCTTGTGGGATGCAGCGTCTGTAGTAATTTACAATGCCGAGGAAACGTCTCAATTCTTCTATAGTTTCAGGTTTATTATAATTTGTAATGGCATCAACCCGTTTGCTGATGGGGACGTAGCCCTGGGAATTTAACATATAGCCCAGAAATTCCACCTCAGTTTGGCCGAAAGAACATTTGTTGATGTTTACACTC
This sequence comes from Panorpa germanica, assembly GCA_963678705.1. NCBI lineage: Eukaryota > Metazoa > Arthropoda > Insecta > Mecoptera > Panorpidae > Panorpa > Panorpa germanica. Next base: position 1,755,224 of record OY783205.1, on the reverse strand, counting down.
AGTGAGTGGGACTCCAGGCGTTCGAAAATGATGTTTAAATGTCTTTCGTGTTCCTGTTGACTCTTCGACATGACCAGAATGTCATCAATGTAGATGAATACAAAATCCAGGTCTCTGAAGATTGCGTCCATGAAGCGTTGGAAAGTCTGAGTTGCGTTTTTTAGTCCAAATGGCATTACCAGATATTCGTAGAGGCCCCAGGGAGTGATGATGGCCGTCTTTTGTACATGTTCTGGGAGCATTGGCACTTGGTGGTAGGCTTTATCTAGATCTAGCTTCGAGTATATACAGGTGTTAGGTAGACGAAGAAAGCAATCAACGGTGGTGTGTAATTGTCTGCGACAGTGTTCGCATTCAATTGACGATAATCACCACAGAGTCTCCATTCGTTGTTCTTTTTTCTGACCATATGTATGGGGCTGGCATAGGGATTCTTCGATGGTCTCAAAGTGCCTTTTTGTAGCATGTCAGATATTTGTGCTTTTGCTGCTGTGGCCTTTTCTCCGGCTAGTTTACGAGCGCGTGCTGCTGTTGGAATGCCTTTTGTTTCCACATGATGCGCATATTCTAAGTTAGTCAAGTTCGGTTTATCAGTTGGTTTTGTTATTTCAATGTGTTTCTTCAGCATTTCCCCGTAAGGTGAGGGAATGGTATTGCTTACTGTGGAGACGTTGAATGTTGTAGTCGCAATAGTTTGTCCCTTTGTGGTGAGGTTGGTTAGTGGATCGATAAGACGTTGTTTTTTCAAATCTAGTAGTAGATTGTAGTGGATGATGAAGTCAGCTCCTAGTATTGCCGTCTGTATGTCGGCTACGATGAAGGTCCATTGGAAGCTTCTCCGAAGATTCAAATCCAGCTTTAGCACCTTGTTGCCGTATGTTTTGATGCAAGACCCGTTTGCTGCACGGAGAGTAAGATTGTGTGTCTCTGGTTTGCATCTCAGTGTGCCAACAGGTACAATTGATACTACGGAGCCTGAATCCACTAGAAATTTGATGTTCGTTGCCTTATCGATAACATGAAGCCGAAGTTCGGAGGGCAGTTTGTTGCTATTGTTGTCACTAACTGCCTGAACTAGTGACAGCTTGGTTAGTTTCCCTGGTTCGCATTTTGGTTGAAATTGCATGAAAGCGTGCAACGATTAGCTTCCTCACCCCATTTGTTGTGGTAAAAACAAAAACCATTTTGTCTCGGTGTGGACCTAGATCTTGATCGGTTCTGCTTCAGGTTTACTTGTTCCGATTCATTTAGTCGCGTTATCAACTGCTGGTTAATGGACTGCAGTTGTGCTATGTCACTTTGGCAGCGGTTTATACTCAGCTGCATTTCCTGTAGTTGACGTTCAACTGTAGTTGACCTTTTGCAGTTGCTACAGGGCTACTGGAACGGTTGTAGTCTGCGCTGTGGTTGTCTGATTTGTGGATAGCCATGACAGGTAGCACGTCGAATGTATCCATAAAGCGATCTGCCATTTCTGCGAGCGCGTTCAGTCCTAGGCTTTCTGATATTATTAGAAGTGGATGGATTTTGTGGGGAAGTCGTTCAATCCATAGTTGATGCAGAACTTCGTCAGTGACGGAATTCTTTGCCAACACTCGCATTTCTCGAAGGAGTTGTGACGGTTTTTTGTCGCCAACAATTCGCTCATTTAGTAGCTTTTGCAGTTGTTTTTTTCTTGATACCGAGAAACGCGTCAGTATTGCGTTTTTCAAAGTGGCGTATTTGTCCTTCAATGGTGGGTCGTTCACGATGTCTTGCAGTTGAACGATTACATTAAAAGGGATTGCTTTCAATAGTTGCACATATTTCTGCGCATCGTTTGTAATGCGATTTGCAGCAAAATCCGCTTCTACAATAGAGAACCAGAGATCCGGGGACTCTGTGTTGAACGTTGTCAGTTGTAGATTAATTGCGTGGACAAAGTCTGAAGCCATTTGTAGCGATCGCTGGTGAGCTGGATCGCTCGTAGGGTTTTGCAGAAGGTATGCCTGCGACTGGTTGTCGTTTTTGAGAACACCGTCACAGTCTGGTAGACTGCTGTGCTCTTCCCGAGAGGGTACGTTTGATTCTAGTACGTGTTGCATTTTTTTTTTTTTTTGTAGCGTGGGTGAATGTAATTTATCACTGTATCACGATTAAGACTTTGTAACGTGCGTTTACACTAAATCACGTCGGGGTCACCAATGTAGTTATCTTTGACTACTATATTTATTAAAACAAATCAAGTATGTTCTTAATAGAATTTTAAAGTAAATTATTATTATTTAACAAATGAATAATTAAAAACAATTGCGATACAAAAAACCCTATGGTTGTATGTTTTAAAACGTGTCGTTGTAATATCTAGAGGTCCGTGCTGGTTGCTAGATGCTGTAGGAATGAACGATTATACAGTTCTTAGTTATGTCGTCTATTCGTCTGTAGAGGCGTGACGGATGGCGCTGGGCCGCCACAGTTACATTAATAGAAGCACCATCTATTGAGTGATATTTTTATTAAAATAAATTTAAAAAAATGTTAAATCACATCGGGTAACTAACGATGGTTAACATATTGTTGTTTTCATACGCAGCAACCGGATTTATTGGAACTGGTGATAACTATTGCGATAACTAGGATCAGTTAGTTACCTATCTTTACGTTGAATAGTTAGATGAGCAACCGGGCCTATAAGTTAATAAATTATATTTAGATATTAGACTATAGTTTAGAAAGATCAAAATTCAATAGTGAAATATTAGATGTGATTAAAACTTTACCTGTTAAAACAATTTTTGTTAAGTGATTCAAAATTAATTAGTGAATTATATAAATATTTGTAAAACAAAATTCTAAAATGTGAAATATGTAAAAAAATGTTTGATGGTGGCTATGACGAATAAAAGTCAAGGCCAATAAATAAATAAATAAAAAAATATATTTAGATTATATATTTGTTCACAAGCTTCAAAACACTCATATTTGAATTTGAACACTGTCATCCATGTTGATTACAAACCATGTGCGTTTTTGAATTGGGCCGGTTGTTCACGATTCTTACCGATAATTGTCGATAATTATATATTATTCAGTATTACCCATGCGATATAGGGCGCGTTCCACTAAGCGTTCACAACGATCAAAACGATGATTCTGCCGTAATACCTTGGCGACCGTGATCGTTTTGATCGCTTAGTGGAACGCGCCCATAGTGGTACCTGCGTTTAAAAAAATTGTTAGTTCTAATTTTTCGTTATGAGACCGCCACTTGTCGAATGATTAAAATTTGTACGAAAAGTTTGTTAGAGTGTAAAAATATATTGGCTCATATTAACTCAATAGCATTAAAATCGCAGTGATACGGTGAAAGACGTAATACTTTGTCCATTTTCCTCAGCGATGCGGTCAATTTCATATATTTTGGAAGGACGGTTTTCAATAGCAAGAAATAGAAGTTCGGTTATGTAAATAAATAAGCAAATCGTTTTTGGTTCTAATAATTTCGAATGATATGTTGCGTTATCCAGGATCATTAAGCTTGGCTCTTGTAAATTTGGAATGAGTCGTTCTTTAAACCATTTCTTGAATAAATCCGCGTTCATGAAGTCATGGTAGTCCAACTTCTGACACTTTGTTGAAAAAATCAGTGACGCATTTTCTATGAAACCATTTTTGTTTCCCGCACTTAAAACAATGAACCTGCAAATGTAACCCGTTAGTTTCGATTTTATTGAAATATCGATTCTTCAGTTCAGTTAAGTAAGCAGATATGTGTAAAATTGTATCCTCCATTTGATTCAAAACTCAGATAATTCAAAAAATAAATATAAAAATAAATAAATGTAACCAAAGTTATATTGTAGATAAGCTTGTCAAATTGCATGCTAATCGAATATTCTTTACGTCGTTATCTCAAAACTTAATATTTGCCTAACTAATGAACTGGACAACCGCTAGTACATTTGACAAATATTACTAACCTTTTTCCTTCTCCCTGTGGCTTTCTTTTTGCACTACTAAGATTAGAATCGTGCCAGCTTTTTTGGGCGATCCTCTGCTTTTTATATAATATTCGCGCAAGAATCTAGCTCGGTTGGCGGTTTTATGTGGTTTCTCCATTAATACTCTTCTCGGGTTATCAATTTTATACAAAAATCCTAGTGATTTTATCAACTTTTGAAGACTACTTTTGCTGAATGTTTATATCTTCCTTTCTAGACATATTTCTTTTATCGATGAAACTGTTACAGGTTTTACTGAAATTAGGTTGCAAATAATTATTATTTGAAAAGATTTGTTAGGTGCATACATCTAAATATGTTCTTACATTGAAAATGCATCTCATAAATTAATTGCTTTACGGCATCTTTAACAAATCCGTCAACATCTTCAGACTGAGCTTTGGCACAATTACGGATTTTTTGTGGTGAAATGGGTACTCCAGAACCAGCATCGACTACACGCCTTTTGATACTTCTTAGTGATTTTTCTCCTATTCCACATGCTTCTGCTGTCCTCTACATATACAAAAGAAATTGTACTGAAGGGCCCCAATTTTTACAAATCTAAATCTAGAGAATTCATCTTTAAATATCACATAATATTTGAATCCAGATTTAGATGACTCTAAAGGACCACATACGTCACTAGATATTAGCATACCTGGTTTATCAGGTTTATCTCTGGTTCCAAATTTTCTTCTATGAGTTTTACCGTATACACAGCCTTCACACAGCTCAGTATCCAGTTTTACCTCAATCCCAGTTCTCTTTTAATTGTGGCTTTCACATGCCGTTTGTTTTGATGTCCCATCCTTTCATGGTACAGTTGCAAAATATCATTACTATTCACAGGATTTACAGAAACTTGAGGAAAAACAATTCTCATATCTAGTTTATATAGACCACCAGGGTGAATTCTACTCCCAAACAGCATAATCTTCCCATTTATTTTAAGTTGGCAACCAGCAACATTGGAAACAAATTCACTATTAATTTGTTTATTATAAGCAGCTAGAGTAGAAAACAGATTTTTCTTTATATCAGGGACGTACCACACATCTGTTAAAGTTAGGTTGTTCCATTGGTTATTAATCATTGCTTGAACGTGAACAGTTCCCTTACTATAGCTTTAACACAATCACCATTTGCAGTCATCACATTACGAGTAATATTTTCATCAAATGGTGTGTACTCAGAGAACACATCACTTTTATTTACTATGTGACTCGTCACTCCACTGTCAACATAGAAAAAATCAATCTTTTTTCAGTATTCAGAACAAGATTTGACGACGCAAAAAGTATATTCAGCTCATTTGCCCTACATGCCTTATCATTTGATTTATTACTTTTCTCAGGTTTAGGTCTTGCATCTGCCTTCCACTTATTACAAAAAATTATTTTATGTGGACCTTTACAATAATTACAAATATATTGCTTTTGGTTAGATTTACTTCCTCTATATTTTTCATTCTTACTACTACCAGCGGGTTTATGAGTGAGAAGTGCTTCATGACTAATGTTCTCTTTCCCATTTAACGCCCTCTCATACATACAGAATTGAGTAGTGAGGTTATCTAAGGTCCTTTCTTTTTTAGACACAAGCATCCAACTTGATCTAAATGAAAAGTAATTTTCAGGCAATGAATCCAATATTTTACAAGTTAATAATAAATCTGGCAATTTTGAACTTCCATCCTTTGTAAGATCAACATTTAAATCATTCCAGATGTTTTTCAATTTAGTTCATTCCTCTTATAACTAAATTCATCAAATTCAAATTCAATCAAATTCAGTTTAATTCATTCCTCTTATAACTAAAAAATTGTAGGCAAAAATCAAAGGCTCGATTCTCAACAGACCCATCAAAGAGCCGATTCAGTTCTCTCCAAACTTCAGCAGAACTCATAAATCTCATTACAAGCTTTAGAATGTCCTCAGTCATATTTGTAGTCAGCACTAACAGAGCACAGCTATCAATTTTAAGAAAATCTTCAAGTTTCTTAGCATATTCCGATTTCTCAATTGTCGTTGCACCTAGCTCGGGCAGCTGAGGGGCTTTCATTTTACCTTCCACAACATCCAATGCTCCCATTATGCTACGTAATAGAATTACAGCTTTATATTTCCATGTAGTCCAATTACTTTTACCTTCAAGTAAATCAATTTGCACTCTTAGGGAATCCATTGTTCACACACGTGATTATGTAGTTTTAGGTAACCAATAATACAATACGACAGAAACGCAGAACCAATATTTATTCTTCTTTAAAGAACTGGGTCCATAACCTTTTGTAATTTAAAGAACTGACAACAAAACTAACTATTGTATTTTATATCTTTTTATTTATGTGTAAAATAATAAGAGAAACAAAAATACATGTGCTGAAGGCAATTTAATTTATTCAATAATCACACAAATCAAAAGCTAATTATTAAGCAAAGCCAATTGAATATGACAAAATTCAATAATTTTTACATTCATTCTCAAAATATCTCATAACATTCATAATTATAATATGTGACTGACTATTTAATACTTTCTTCTTCAAAGATCTAAACATTTTGTTCAGAACAGATCTAATATTTCTAAACATATGGTAATATAATATTTGATAATATATTTGACAGTTCGCTTTTATTTCAAATAAATATATTTCAAAAATTTAAATTTGTTTACAAAATAAACACAGACATACGTTTATACATCAGTCTATACTTAACATAGCAGACAACTGGTGTTTTTCTTTTATCTTTTTCACTCCTATATATATTATAGTAATAAGAGAGAAACAGTGCATTTTTAATGTGTCGTAGCTTTCTACAACGGAACTTTTAAAAGCCTGACTCATCGCCGATCTATCGTAACTTTGACTATAATTCTAAAAATGAAACACAGATACCACCATCTTCGACAGCAGTGCTGCCTCTATATTTTATACTTGGTTTCTATATTACGGTTAGTAAGTAGAAATGTTGTAAAATTAAGAAGAATAAAATAAAAGTAAAATCAACCTAAAAATAAGCAGTGTTTATTAAACTAACATCGTCGTTGATTGAAACTTATTCTATACAAATACTTTATTTTAACAATTAAAATTTATTTATTAAATAATAATTTTCAGTAGCTAGAATAACACGTCTTTACTCTATAACAAACAAACTTACAAGAGAGAACGATTCTAGAATCGTTAAATTTTTATATTGGAAATCCTTTCCAATTAAAATTTATTCCTCATCTAGCTTTTGAGTAACCCTTATTCTAAACAATTATCATGTACCAAATAAATCCAATAGTTATATATAGACATTAGTCGGACACATATTAAACTTTGGTATTTCTACCTGCGGTATTTAAATTAAAATTGCGGTTTGTTTAAATCTTTTAAATATTTAAATTAGATATTAAAACTAATTAGACTAGAGTAGATATAGAGTTATATGTATATTTATAAATAATTTTTATGGATTATAAAATGTAATACTTGTAATACTTAAATACTTGTGGTAATGTAATAATAGAGCAAGAAGCCAAAGCTTAATAAAAAAAAAAAAAAAAAAAAATAGACAAAACTAAAAAATAATTATAATAAATAATAAATAAATAAAATAATATTTATATTAAAATTTATAAGTAATTAATTACTTCTCATCATTCCACATAAATGATATTATTTTTTAGTTAGCTGCGTAGTGTTGTAGTTCCATATGATACAGTGCCGGGATACGTTTGTCTTACATCGTGTGTGATTATTCCAATTTATTGATCAGTTTTAGAGTTTAAGGTCTGAATTAAAATTTCTAGTATTCTTTATGGATCAGATTTTATCTTATATAATTTGGCGTATGATCAACCGTTCCCAGGATACAGTGATGCTCATTTGGCTGGACTATATAGGGCCCTCAGTTTTCTTACCAAGTATGATGTTTATTTGTTTATTGCTATATGGAACTAATGATTTAAATTAGGTTATTTTATAAAAATTTCAAAATATTTAATATATTAAAGAAGTTGTAATCTTACGTACCCGCTCACGCTGCCAGCGACAACTTGGATTTAAATTGCGCCACAAAGAAGTTCCCAGGCAAGGTGTACTTGAATAGTCCAGATCCAGAGCAAAATCGTACGTTGAAAAGTTTGGTACAACGAATAGACAGTTTATAAGTTTTTTTGCCTAAATAACATAAAATATATTTAATAAAACATCGTAAGTTTTGGTTTCTGTTATCAAAGTACATTTCTTTGACATTGACATTTCTTTGGTGTATAAAAGATTAGATTTTATAACGCTTTCTTTTTAAAAAGAGTGTTACACTTTTTCGCGCACTTTCTCTGGAGATCCGGCTGTTTTGCTCTTTAAATTTTATCATTTTATATTTTTAAATATGCTCGCCTGTGTAACCTGAATCAGAGTACCTTTTGGAACTATTCGGCACTGTCTAAAGATCATAATGCCATTTTTGGAAACCTTTTATTATATTACAGCGATTAATAAAATCATTATGTATTTTTGTAGTTTTGTTGGAAGCCAAATGACAAATGTATCTTTTTCTCTTCAATAAATACCATTTTTCAAAACAGAAAATACATAACCAGACTCTATGCAAAATATGCTTTACTATATTATACGGCGTTGAACTGAGAGTGTAAAACAACCAGTGTGAAATAAAATCATGGAAAGAAAACGCCATACAACGTAAGTTCGAATTAGAAATAGATATGACTAGCAGGATGTACGAGTACTTAGTGAAAATGGGCTTGTGAAACATGAATTAAATTCTATAAAACTGTATTATACATTGATAAAGTAAGGACCCCAGTAAACATTTTTGAATCACTTTGACATCATATTGAAGATGCGTATGATTTTTTTGTCATAAAAGAGTTAATTTATAGTTCAGTTTCTGACAGTCTTTCATATAAAATGTCTACTTTATCGGCTACAGATGGCGAAATTACTCCACCTGTCGGAATACAAATGAAAATAAAGTTGATGCGAACTATAATTGAAGTGAAATAGTGATAGAACGTCACTAAATAGGGCACTTCACCAAATTGTTTACTGGGACCTTAAATAAAAAAGTTCTGTTTGACTACATCATTAAATAGATCCAATGTTATGAAGAAAAAACCTGCGTGTGATATTACATTCGATGATTTTCTTTTTGTTTATTATTTTTCGGGCTTCGTAGGCATGTATCCTTTTATTGCTCCCAATAATGTTTTCTTCTTCTTTTCAAACCTTATATTTGGCCAAAAAGAAAGATCCATTCGTAGCTACTGTTATTTCAAATTTTGGCGTCGTAACCAAAAAAGCGGTTCTTCTTAGATGTTTTGGAGCTCCATTCATATGATTCATTTTTAGTCTTGAGGTCATTGTCATTAATCTTCCTACCCATTTAAACTTGAAAACCCATAGCCTACGTTTCAGTATCGGTTGTATTTTATAGAATGCTCTACCTTTATCAGAATTATCCCACTTGTGTTTCATTTCATTGTATTCTAGATCAGCTTTCATATCCGATATTATAAAATGTGGAATATAGTTATCACAAGAAGCAGTTAGCCTGTTCATTTGGTTGGCTCTTTCATTTCCTTTAATTCACTTATGTGACGGTATTCAAATTAGGTTAATATTTCGGCCCTTTTCTATTACCCTATTTATTTTCTCTTTGACATAATAAATTTTGCTGTTTATTGATGCTTTTATTGACTGCTAAGACTATATGACTGATAACGAGATAAAATTAAGGTCTGGAATTAAACATGTTTTTTTGATAATATTTAACCTGCTGTATAGTTAGTATCGCTATCTATAATTCGCTAGTAAAAAATAGCCAAGTATCGTTTCACCTTAATAATAACACGATTATTATCAACTGTTCTAATATGGATTACATAGATTCTAATATGTTCTAAACAAAAGCATAACTGTACATGATATATTGGGAACTGACCACTTTGGCCACGACGTCTGGTGGTCAAAAGAAGTACTAGTTTTAGTGTGCACTTGATACACAAGTATATGGTTTAGTATAAATTTTTTAACCGTACGGTAAAAATGCAAGTTAGATAAATTGTAGAGAATTTAAATGTGCATCTAGCCGTACTATTTTAAAAATTTAAAAAAAATATTTTACCATAGTTTTTTGTGTTTTTCTGTTTTTGACCTCACGTTTTTTGACCATAACTAGGCGACAAAATCAAAAAGTCCACGTTGTTTGTTCTACAAGTTGTAAAACTTATTGTTTTAAACATATTTATACATTAGAAAAAAAAACACTTTTCATATAATTTTATGAAAAAAACGTGAAAAAACGTGGACCAACAAAAATTAATTTTCAACGTTTTTTCATGTTTTTTTCATAAAATTATATGAAAAGTGTTTTTTTTTCTAATGTATAAATATGTTTAAAACAATAAGTTTTACAACTTGTAGAACAAACAACGTGGACTTTTTGATTTTGTCGCCTAGTTATGGTCAAAAAACGTGAGGTCAAAAACAGAAAAACACTTACTGGTTGGTTTTTCCATTCGCATTTTTTGTCAGTACAGGATAAAACACCAAGCTGATCCCCTTTTCTGATACAAAAACAAAAGTTTTTTTAATTATTGGTAAGCAAAAATATTTTACAAAATAATAATAACTTTTTAATTGCTCACTGACATTTGAGGTTAGAAAATTACTTACCGATAAAATTAATATAAATATATATATTTATATAATATATTAATATAAATACCGTGCCTTGCACGAGCATTCAACCGATAAAATTTTTCCCGATTTTGAAACCGATCCTTGAATTTCGTGAGGTCGATCTTTGACATGAGAAGTTTGTAAACACAATGCAGTAAAACCACAACGTCACTGTTTGGATTATTATTATTTTTACCACATTTTATCAAATGTCCAGCTTGCAGAATTTTTTCTGCATTTCTAACATTTTTCTGAGCTGGATTTGATCCAACCCAGTGAAAAAGTTGGTTTAAAGAAAACATAAATAATAAAAATTCATGACACTAATTCAATGTAAACTTATGGTTAATTCTTTGGTTGCACACAATACGTAGCCATGTTTTTTAAGCCCCGCCTACTGGTCCGTTGTCAATAGACAAAATAAACAAAGCTATATAAAACAATATATTTAATACTTCCAAGTAGAAGTATTTTTCCCTTCCTAAATTCTTTTGAATTGAATGAAATTATTAATTTTTGGGGCTAATTGTAGACTGTTTTTGTTTAAGCCTACTGCCTCATTTAGGAATAAATCCACTAAATTATTATGGTGTGAACCAATTAACCCCTGCACTTCTAGCAGATCCTTTGGAATTATACTTTTGTATTTGGAAAGAAATAAGGCGTCTTCGGTTATGTTGTTAGTTAGATATGGACTACTCGTTTCCATCTCAACTTTTCTTTCACTAACAGCGATAATGTTGATTTCTTTATAAGATGATCTCAAATATTGTGCTATTAAGGCAGGTTTTGTTTTATATGAAATTGATTTTAAAATAACCAGGCAAAATCCTGAATTATTATGTGGATAATATCTGGTTTTTATCCTTATTGCTTTAAAAAGATCCTTTTCTTGGAACCTATTATTATACTTTAACCGCCAATATACCTATATATCAATCAAAATAAAAAACGACCCCCAAAAAATGAGTTCGCAAGTCCATTACCAAGAAAAAATGAAGCTATATTGGTGTGGTCCATTTTCTCTTTACTGTTTTCTTTTGATTCGTGATATATATACTTACATAATCAAACGTGCATTTCTCAGCAGAGGGCAAATCTTCAGAATAGCACTTTCGCAATTCCATAGTTACAATTTCCTGAAATTATAAATATTAATTCATTAATATCATTTATATTAATGTTGAGGATTTTCTAAATTAGGTTATGAAGTAAGTTTACACAAAACTATCATCGGATCTGAAAAGAAGAGCAAAATAAATCTCATACCTTGGAGCAGGCAAGTGTTGTATATTCACTTTGCTCTCCAAGGAAGAAATTTGCCACTATTACTCTAGTATTTGAAAAACAACGTGCTCTACAAAAAAAATCCAGGTATTGTTAGAAGTACCAAAATATCCAAAATCAATTGTTACATATGAGGTACCAAGACAAAATTTGCATTTTCTTGGGCAATGTTTTATACCAAATTTAATCACACATTTATTAAATTTAGATATAACATAGTAGATACACATATATGAAACTTACGTTTTTTGATAATTTCGTATTAGAAGCAATTTTATCCCCAATGTACCACTTTGTACAGTAACTCTCTAATTTAGTCGCGTTATTAAATATTTCAAAATGCAAGGTGTTTTCCAGTAGCAACATATCCAGTCGAGAATAGTAAAAATATAAGTTTGTAGTGTTCCTGAAACAGTCAATAGAAATTGTACAAATAGACAAATTACAAAATTATCATTATCAAAAAGGATATTTATTTTGTTTTAAGATCTAATTCACATATATCTAGTCATATTCACTATTCCTCTGTACGTCAGTACTGCACAATGTGATCTCTAAATAATTCTTTAAAGTCCTTTCAATAAAATAATAAAAAAATTCTAAGACTTTTGGCGTCCTCGGATTTTCCCCTGAATTTCCTGGAAACCCGTTATTTTGAAAAAACTTGAAAAACATTAAGCCCTTTTTTGTTGTATTACTTTTAATTCGTAAAAGATAGAAAGTTGAAATTTTGCATGTGTATTAAGGTATTCAATGCTGACATTTCTCAAAAATTAGAAATTCAAAAATTTAAAAAGGGGGGGTTGAAGAAATTCGGGGGCTCGGTAAGGAACTTTAGAGAAAGTTCATATTCTGGATTCTAGAATAATTAAGTATATTATTAATAAAAAAGAATTCAAAATTTCAAAATTTTATTTGGGGGCAAAGGGGCAGTATTTGCCGAGAGTAAAAATTGTGCAAGAAAGTTAAATTTTGTATATGGGCTAATCTTTGTAACTTATTTACGAATCCCAAATTTTAAAAAAAAGTTGGTCAAATAACGCATAAATTGAAAATATTTTTTATTTTGATAAATTGAAAAATTATTTTATTATTGTGCGAGTTCATTATTTCAGTTTAAAAATAGAATTAAACATGAAATGTAATTACGAATTATTTTATTGGATTCAAATGATACACGCCAAAAAGACGTCGCTTTGTGACGGGGGTAAACTCTAGTTTTACTATAAAATCTCAGTAAGATTGACGTCATCCCCAACAACGCACTTTTTAATAAGAATACTTACATTGCCAAATTTCTTGAAATGTTATAGAGAGGCTTTGCTTTATTAAGTTCTTCCTTTACGTAAAGACTGTCAACCCAAAATGGTGCCGAGTTGATTTCAGAATCGTCCACATAACGATTCGATACTTGTACTTGGTAGCAGCCAGAGAAGGTAAAGAAGTACTCAGCTGTAACATTCTACAGGGATAGAAGAGTAGTATAATTATTTTGTTCCTTTAATGTGGAGCAGGAAGTTCTACTCCTCCTCCCAGCTTAAAGATTTAAATTGTAGTGTATTAATTAAATTATAAAGGCGCTGCATACGAGGCGTGTTTCAACCCAGACGGGACGGAGACGGAACGTGGTATTAGGTAAACTAGTGCATACGCACCGTGACAGTGACTCGAAAGTAACGTGCTAGTGTTGTTAATAAGCAAAGATGAATTTTCACATGCATAATGAATAAAATGAGTAACACTAACTAAAATGCAAACTAATTTTAACCAAAATGTGCTTTATCTCTTTCTGTCATATAAGCAATAAAAAATCTCAAAAATAATTTTCACCAAGAGTAAATAAGAGCCACTCTAACCAGCACTTACTGAGAAGGATAGTGACTGAAGAATGAAATATGAAATAAATGCAAAGAGATTGTAATATCGAAGAGACATATACAATACATGAATATATAAAAATACAATACTTTATTAATCACCTGTGTGCAAGTCTCGGATGTCTTGTTCTCGTCGCACACTTTCAACTGGTCGCAAGATGAAATCAATGTATGGAAATACATCGTGTCAAATGTAATCTCCTTTGTGCAGTCAGATGCCTTTGTTATGGACTCGTTCACGGATAGTTTTATTATGTGAGCGTTACATTCGAATAAATCTGGATTAAAAATATGCACTTCCATTATGCCGAATTTATTGTTCATGTTAATATCATGTTTAATATTTAAAGTGGGTGTAGTTGTCGTGGTATTTGAAGGTGTAAAACTTATTAAGAAAAGAATTACAACTAAAAAATAAGATAACTGCTTAATAATACACATTTTGAACAAAACTGATGTGAACTAGATACGTAATAATCTAGAAAACGAGTATATTGTGTTTTTAATTTTAAATAATAAAATTGCTTCTTAAATAAACTGTTTAAATATCAACATGTGATGTACAAAACACAAACAAAAGGTTTGACCTTCTTTAGTGATGGAATATTACAACTTGACGCATGTAGACGATTCACAATGGAATTGTTATAATCCAGTCAGATAGCTATATACAACTTAATATATAGTTTATGGAACAAATAACACTTATAACACAATATGTTGACACAGAGTATTATCGACTTAGTACTTGTGGAACTCGACAGAGGGCTTTAGCGAACAAAGTATATTGCTGCACTACTGAATTGTGCAATCACTGTATAGTGTGGACACAAACCTAATGATAATATTAGGTTCAAGAAGTATTTTTGTTAGCACTTAAAATGGAATTGCAAAATTCTGATTCAATAATTTAATGTTAAACCAAAATTATTCGTTGGCAGTGGACTTTATAATTGCTTGATGCGTCGGATAAATAATAACACCAAACTACACTAAATTCTTTAAGTCTTTATTACAAACGACAAACAGAAGTGATATCGTACTGAGTTACTGATTATGAATGAGCTAGTTTTTACTAACTAAATGTTTTTATACTAAACGGTCAGCGTATGTCTCCCAGTAGACATACTAGACGTCTGGGCATAACCGTTATTCTTAAGAATACAAACGTTTACAGGGGGGGACAGTATTACTTAAGAAGATTCCCAAAAATATTGGTAATTTCTATTCCACCTTTTCAATTATTATAAAGAGAAAAATGTAGTAATTTTAATAACAATTTTGGATTAACCATTGGTTTTTAATGGAAATATCATGACATTTTATTAGATTATTCCGAAACTCCCTTAATTCCGGCAAACGTTTTGTTACTCTTAAGAAATTAGATAAACTACGGTATTAAAGATAAGGTAAAGTAAAGGTAAACGTAAGGTACTAAAACTTTAGGCTTAGTACTATGACGTAGGCTTGCGCAATTTAGGACACACGGCAGGGGTCTAGGAATAGTGAATGTTATTTTTTAAAAATATTCTGTAAAACGTGTATTTTTGTGAGGTTTTTACGTACCTTTTGCACCCGCTACATGTAAAGGGTTTCAAGTTAGCAAGTACGCATACGTTTTTAACTACATATCACAGTATTTATTCTCAAAATTTCAGTTTTGCTAAAACGACGTAGATCTGGGGGTTCCGGGCTCTTACTCTAAAACGTATTGTAGCATTATTTAGGTGATTATATGTTAGTAATGAATATAGTTTTGCTTCCTCGGCAAACGCACAGATAAGCACAACGAGTTCTTCGTCACTTGTCTCTTGCCTCTGTTAAAAGAATACGGATCTAAAGTCATACAATTCTGAGCATTACGATTTCAATGACTGTATTTAATAAAAACTGACAATTACAGTTCTGTGAACGCATGTATATCAGCAGCATTCAAAGTTTTGGCTTCATTGAAAGGGTATTACTCATTAAAGGAGTTTGTTAATGATTAATTTTTTCTTAAAATTATCTGACACATTTGCACGCACATAGAAAAAACAAGCTATGCATATTAAGTCAACAATGATAATGATTTTTAAACCCACAAATACACTTTTAAATAGTTCATAAGAATTCTTTTTATTTAATAAATTCCACCAGCCAGGGGCGGCCTTAGCCATTGCGAAGCCCCGGGCAGCATATCTTTACGAGCCCCGGGCGCTAGATCTTTGCGAGGCCCCGGGGCGGCAGATCTTTGCAAAGCACTTGTTCTTTGTATAATTTATGTAAATTGTGAGTAAATATTTTTGATGATAATTGACGAAAAATAAAATTTTATATTGGAAGTAGTATAAAAGTTAACAAGCACAAAGATGACAAATATTAATGATGATAAACTAAGGTACATGAATGCCTTAAAAGATAAAAAATTGTTGCTAAAGTGTGAGGCACGAGATTCAAATACATATATCAGCATTGATGCTTGACTCTGACTACTGTGTTCTCGGATTCTTTCCCCGTGCCATAGTTAAAATGAATATTGAAGAAAAAAAGATCACAAAAAGAAAAATTCGAGAACGAAAATAGAAAAAGGAAAAAGAAGGAAAAGAACAGCTTTAGAAGAGATTGGTTGGAAATGGGAACATCATAGTTAATGCAATTGCTGTGTCATATCGAGATACTGAAATAGGAAGAAGAATGAGGATCTAGAATGTTGAATGAAGAGGTGATTGATGAAGCACCAATGGAGTAATTTGAAATGGAATAAGGAAAGAAGCTGATATATAGAAAATAGAATTATTATATAGTGTATAAGTTATATATTATAAGAAAATGTATGTAAAAAATGTAATATTGATTTAAAGTGCTAATAGTTGATGCATTGAAAAATGAATATTAAAAAAAATATATATAAATACAGGGTGTCCCAAAATTCAACTATAAGTCGGCACCAGAAGGTGGTCCTGCTCATGACTACACAAGAAAAAAAGAAAAAAAAAAATTATCTCATTTTGTTTAGGAATTAGAAAAAAAAAATTTTTTTTCGTTAATTGAAACACCGTAAGATGTTTTTAAGTACCATGACCACAATTTTTCAAATATTTCTGATTTTCTTGTGTAATCATGAGCAGGACCACCTTCTGGTGCCGGCTTATCGTTGAATTTTGGGACACCCCGTATGTATATCGTAATTAAATTTTTTACTTGGGTTGTTGCGTGAGAATAAATGGCGGTTGCCCTACTTGCCACCGCCTAAGGCCGCCTCTGCCACCAGTCATTTAATTTCTAAGACATCACCACTCCTTTATATTTCGTGAATGAAATAATTAGTCATTTCTTTATAATTTTCTGTCACTATGTCAATATTTAATAAGATTAAAATGACTATGTTTAATTTTTAATATTGCGACTTATTGTATTATTATTATATATTGAAAATTAAACCATTTAAGGACCTGATAGCCAACTTTATCAATTACACTAGTGCATATCTCATCAAAAAATGACGTATGATTTAATTTTATTAAAATAATTCTTAATTTCTTTTCAAATTTTAATTCCATTTTTAAATTGAAATATTTGTCCAGATACAATAATGAACAGGTGTTCAATGTTTAAAATATTTTTTCATATAATAACTAAATATAAAAATATAAATTTTTCTTAAATAAAAAATATTTTCAATTTTCGAAATTAACACATTATTTCGCCAACTTTTGAGATATTTTTTTCGATATGTAAATGAAGTACCATAGTTCTTGTCCCCGTCAAAAAGTGTCCCCTGTGATCCCAAAAGAAAGTGTTTAGTTTAGATTTTTTTTACCAATTATTACGGAATTCAAAATATGAACATCAAATGTTCTCTATGGAGCCCCCTAATTTTCTTAATTTTTGAATATCTAATTAGTGGAATACATTGAATAGTAAATGTAAAATTTTAATTTTACGAATTAATAGCTATACGTAAAAAGTATCTATCTTTCCACTTTTTACAAAATTACGAGTTCCCAGCAAATTCAGGAATAAATCCGAGGATGCCAAAAGTTTTAGAAATTTTTCTCTACGAAATTGGAAATTTTCAAAAACTTTCCTGGAGCTGTGTTCGTGCCACCATATGGTATTTAATTAATATAATTATAAAAAAATTTCGAAATTAAAAATTGATAAATGAGGAGTTGAGGAAATTAGACGGCAAGGTAAGAAACTTTCAAGGAAGTTAAAATTTCGTATTATGTAAATTTCCAAAATTTTGAAAAAAAAAAAAAAAAAAAAAAAAAAAATTTGGTGATATAACGCATAAATTTTGAAATTTTTTTTATATTTATTGTTTTGTATGAAGAAATATTGAACACCTGTTCATAATTATATTCAAGCTAAATATTATAAATTAAAAATGGAATTAAAAATTGAAATGTAAATTATAATTAATTGAAATGTAAAATTATAAATTATTTTATTGAATACAAGTTATACAAACGCTTTGCGTCGGGCTAAACGCTAGAATGTATGTATACACATGATGACAGTGTAGTTTTATACAAGTTTAGACATGGCTCACAAAATAATGCAATCCGTCATTTCATATGCGTCAGCATCTGCGCAGATACAATCAGTCTGGAGATAGCAATAACAGATCAGCAAAATAGTTCGCGCTTAAAATTTAAAATCGCTATTGTATAAAAAAGAGTATACTATAAGGAAAATTCCAAAAGGCATAACTGATACCGTACATATTCATGTGTAACAAATTAAATGTTTCTTTGTTTTAGAATTTGAGGCGATTTTAAAGTTAAGGTTATGTTCGCCTGAAGTTAATTTACTTTAGTTAAATTTGGTTTATTAAGTTATATCAGTAAGGAAGTAAGGATGACCTTAAGTTCATCATTAATGCTGTGCTTTGTTCTTTGCGTTTGATATTGTGGGCAGGTTACTAGTAGATGATGGACTGTTATTTGCGTCTGACAGTTGCTGCACTGCGGAGCTGTTGATTTACTCATTAAGTGTTGTTGCGTCAACCTCGTATATCCTGTTCGTAGTCTGAAGATGCGTTTTTCGAATTGTCTGGTGCCCTGATAAGAAGTTTCGCACTTTTTTATATTTTACTTAAACAATATCAATCTGTTGTTACTCATTTGCGTTCAGCACTGCTTTTGAATTTGCCTCATACACTTTTTATACCATTCTATTAAGTCTAAGTGTAATATATCAGAGACTGGATTTCCTTCTATAGCAGCTACATCTGCTGAATAATTATATGTTTAATTTGAATGAATGTGTGACTGAACCCAACGTGAGTGCATTCGTGTCGGCATGTAAGTGAAAGTTAAGCATTCATGTTGATACGTGTATGTTGATAACAACAGCACAACGCTCTAGAGCATATTTTAAAGTTATTGTATTTCCTTACAAACAGAACTCCAAATTAACAAATGTCTTCCTTAATGTGGGTTTTTCCTTCGAAACTTTTCCCGAACGAATAATGTTAAAAAGTGGTAATACCGACTGTCCGCCACCAATTCCTGGTGTACACCAACATCTTGTATCAATCTCAATCAATCAATCAATCATCTCGCAACATATATAAAACAATTAATGAAAAATAAAATTTAAATTAGTGTTTCATTTAAGGTTGTTGTTCAGCAATTGCAATATTTTAGAACTTTTCTAAGCTTGGAAAAAAGTAATTTAGTGGATAATACACACGATGTTAAAATTTGAAACCGATTGACTACATCAAACATTAGATAATAGCAATTACAATTAACACTTTTTAAATAATAAGTTTTAATCTTTTTGCTTAGAAGGACTTTTACCATCTTTATATAAAACTGATATCTGTTAGAACAATATCTTTACAAAAAACTTACTTTACAAAAATTGAAAATTATTCGCAACATAGTTTTGATGAAAAATTAGAAATAAAAACATATTTAGGTAATAGTTTTTAGTGGAGGGGATATAATAACAAAATAATCGTATGGAGGCAACGTTGTATGTTTATCGTTATTAATGCGACGTTGCCACGTCTACACACAAAATAATATTTCATAGTATGTGTGTATTCATATAGAGAACATTTAAGTGTTGAGGTACAGACTAGTCTAAAAGTATATAGCCTGCGATCTTGTTAAGTAAAATATTTCTTAAATTTACCACCGTCGCAAGAATTGAATTTCATTTCAAATTTTTAAGAATTACAGATTGTTGTTTTCTGATATATGTACTAAAATAATTTTTAAGAAAAAGTCTAGCCTAGAAACGATGAGCACTAGGTTGGAATTTGAAATAAGCTATATCTAAAGAATGACACAACTGCCGTACATTTCATACGCCTACGTGTAAATCACGTTTCTGAGAAATTATTAAGTCAGCGCCGTCCATCGTGGGTGATGTTCATACGGCCACATCACGAAATGGACATTAAATAAAAAAGATAATTGATTACTTTTTATTTTGTGGTCTTTCACTCACCGACAAATTTTCCAGAATTCGAAGTTTAGCGGAATAAAGACGAATATTTGACTATTTGAATCTTATTTCGTCATTTTAAATAATTTGCACTCGCCAAAAAGTGCATAATAAATGATAATTTTGTATACATTTTATTTTGTTTTTTCCTTTTGATCGTAAATAGTGTTAAAACTTATTAATAATTAATTGACTATTTATTAATTATTAATAATTAGTAATTATCATACTCACCGTCTGTGAGACGTCACGTCTCCATTAATGACCTATCTTAACGTCACGTCATCTGACGTCAGTACTAGAAGGCTAATTAATTTGTTTTAATTTCAGTTTTGTAATACTTGTACATCGACATAGCACAATGAACTATCGGGAGGCGTGTCTGACGTGGGCGTTGATGCTGACTGTGTTCCTCTCATCAAGTGCGCATCAAGACGAAATATTAGTCAACACAGCCTCCGGCAAAGTACGTGGAACGATGTTGACATCACGCAACGGTCAGCCTATTTACTCATTCCGGGGAATTCCATATGCCAAACCGCCAGTGGGCAACCTAAGATTTAGGGTAAGTCTTAAGTTTCGATTCATTTCTAAGAAAGATATTTATATTTATTATGTTAATTTGTGTGTGTCTTTCTGCTTTGCAATCTACAGTATTATATTTCTTAATACATTTCATTCCTATATACATTTAAACTTAAAACTAAACTTAAATTTTTCTAGACTTTTACTACTTCCAAAAGTGCTTTCTGCTTCTTCTTGTCTTGACCCTCTCTCTTCATGTTCCCCATGGAAACCAGATAACGAGATTATTATTTATTGTAATGTTTTTCGTTCCTTTTTTCTATTTCCGACATACACCTCTTTCCTTCACTGCCTTCCTTTAATAACTGCATAATATTCTTTTCGCTCATTACTTTTACCTGACAAGAAAACTTAATGTACACTCTACACATTCTTTCCTCGCTATTTGCCCAGTATCTGTTTCCTTTCTCCTCGTTTTCCAATCTAAATCTTGGCAGTCCTTCTCATGTTTTTGTGTTTTTTTCTCTTAAGTAATGTAGTATCTCTCTCTCCCAAATATTTTTATATCTTGTGTTGTAATTGCTCTTCTCGATTTTTCCCATTCTTTCCTGTTGCTGTATCTCCTGGTCGTTTCTCCTTAGCTCATCTTCCACATTTGCGCCTCCTTCTCTTTTTCTCTCTGCCTCCTCGATCCCCATTTCATTCCTTTCAAAATATTCCTTTCTCCTTTTCAGGCCTCCTCCCCCCGTTCTTTCTACTCGTCTCCCTTATTTTCTTTAAAATTTTGCTTTCAGCGCTGCTCATTTTCTCCTCATATTTTACTGCTCTTCTACCTGCTTTAGTTCTTCTCTTGTCCCTTTTTAGTTCTTCCATTATCAAGTATCCTGGCGTGCATCTGTCCAGCCCTAGTATCCATTTAATGTATCTCTCCTGTATTCTTTCCAATTTCTCTTGCTCCTTCCACCGTCATATCTCTGTTCTACATCATCATACTGGTTATCAATCTATCGAACATCCATAGTTTCTTTTGTTTATCCGCCCCAAACACATTTTCTCCTAATCTCCACACCCTTCGCATTTCTAAATCCGCCTTCTTCGCTAGCTTCTTATCTGCGCCTCTAAGAAAGATATATAAAGAACCTAAAAAGTTTGTGTTTCCGATTCTCACTAGGCCTCAATCTATTTCGTAGAGAAAAAAATTCTAACCCCTAATTTTGAAAAAACTGGGCCCTTTTTTGCTGTATAACTTTGTATTCGTTGAAGATAGAAAGGTGACATTTTGCCTGTGTATTACACTATTCAGTGCAAACATATTTTAAAACTTAGAAATTCAAATTTTTATAAAAGGGCCCTGAGAAATTTAGGGTGCCCGATAGGAAACTTTGAAAAAAGCTCAAATTTTAAATAATTGAATATAATAAAAAAAAAAAAATCAAAATTTCAAAATTTTATTGGGGGGCACGGGAGTGGTTTTTGCCCAGAGTAAGAATTGTGCTAGAAAGTTGAAATTTATTATATAGACTAACTTTGGTACCTTATTTACAAATCTAAACCAAAAATCCCAAATTTTGAAGGAAAGTTGGTCAAAAAAGTTTTTCTTAGTTATATGAAAAATTAATTGTTGTTATATGTAAAATTAATATAGAACGAGTTAAAAATTTCAATTAAAAATGAAATTAAAATTTAAAATGAAATTCAAATCATATATAAAAGACAGTCGTCTTTATATGTGACAGGTGTCTTATTATATTGAGTCAATGACCATCAAATGTATTAGAAAATTGTTTATTTTAAATTAATTAAAAAAACAATAACAAATTAATGAGCAATCCCTTCCCCCCAAATTTTCGTGAACTCTTTATCACCTCTCTAGAAGGTTTCAGCGCCAATGAAGAACCAATAGTTTAGTGGTTTTAGCGCATAGTGGAGGAGTATCGGGAGGAAAACATATCACACTATAACTTGGCTGGTTGCTTGCAGAACGCATTCGTACGAGTAAAAATAGCGATGCCAATTGCAAAGAACAACTCCTACGCTTCCCTTTTCTTCCACATTTACTTAATTAAATCCAATGCGTTGACTGATTTGCGTGCTGATCAGTGCAAACCTTTATAGAATACTAATAAAAGCTAATAAAAAGACACAGACAATTCTTTCTTGATATATCTTCTTTTGGGGTGCATCCTCCAGTTACGTTTCTAGATATGTACAACATGTTTCTATGTGTAATTGTTGTTAAACTGAGAAAATTGAAAGAAAGTTGTGTAAAACATCAACGAATTCATTCTATTTCTCAAGATATTTTATTTCATATGTTGTATTTCAGGATCCAGTCCCAAATGAACGATGGGAAGGTGTTCTGGATGCCACAAGAGAGGCGCCAATTTGTGTGCAGAAGAACTATATTGTCCCCAACTCACAACCGGAAGGACAAGAAGATTGCCTATATCTCAACGTGTATACGCCTCAGGTACGCATGCTGTAAATTACTTGTATAGCGCGGCCATCATGTCGGCATTAACATCACTGACGCGCTTGACAAATTGACAAATATACAGGGTATCCCAGAAATAGACGTCAAGCCGAAAGTGAGTCATAGTCCAAGTCATAACAGTTATCAGAAAAATATTTAAAAAAATCTAAGTTGAATATTTTAAAAATTATTGGCATTTAAAAAACAATCGAGAAAATCTGTACCCTCTGTCTTTTCACTCCAGCGGCTACAAATCTTAACTTTTTTAAAAAGAAATTTTTGTTATATGATCCTAAATAATGTTTCTGTAAACTCTTGCCTAAAATGTGAAGCCAACTGCTCCAGCTTGGAAAAAATTGTCACTTTTTGTCAAACCAAATATTCAAAAATAATTCTTTGCCCAACTATGCCAGTTTGGCAAGTAAAATTAAAAGTTGGCGAATTTATTAACCAGGATTCCAAAATGGTATTACAATGCTAGAATATTTCTTAAATTATGAATTAGTTTCTTCTTTTGAAAAGTAACCCAGTAACTTAAAAATGATTATAGTATACCAAAGCTTTTCTAATGGTCGTAACTTTATGATTCTAGTTTGAGTGAGACCGATAGAGTCGTTTTACGAAGAATGAGCGAGACACATAGTGACGCTGACGTAATAGAGGGGGAGAGATTCGTTTTACGAAGTGTGAGCGAGACAGATTTATGGTCGGATGAGTTGATATTTGAAGAGTCAAGAAAGATGGTTACATTAATATGCATAACTTACACGAGATTTTTTCACGAAATTTTTTTTTAAAGTAAAGATTTGTAGCAACGAGAATGAAAAGACTGTCATAGGGTACATATTTTCTAGATTTTCTTAAAATGCCAATAATTGGCCCATTTCCGGCTTGACGTCGACTTCTGGAGCACCCTATATGACGCTATACAGCGATTCAATGATTGAAGTCATTTCATGTCGTTGGACCATTTTTTATGAGATAATGTTAAGAACAGCTGTAAGGAAAATATCTAAGACGCAGTGTGATAGCTATCCACCTGCTT
The DNA here is from genome assembly GCA_963678705.1 of Panorpa germanica. Classification (NCBI taxonomy): domain Eukaryota; kingdom Metazoa; phylum Arthropoda; class Insecta; order Mecoptera; family Panorpidae; genus Panorpa; species Panorpa germanica. Next base: position 1,730,893 of record OY783205.1, on the reverse strand, counting down.
GACAGTTAACTAAATTGTTTAAAACATATTAAGGAGGTACAGGACGTTAACGTAAATGATGAAAACGTTGTGAAATTTGGAGAGTCGATACAAATAGATAAAATACATGCTGTCTCAAAATTTTAGAGATTCGTAGTTTTCTTTTTATACATAATTAAAAATAGTCATTTTCCATACAAATCATAATTTTTAGCTCAATTTCACCACATAATATAACTTTAAAAAAAATGGTGACACGGCTTTCAAAAACTAGGTGTATATAAAATAATCTTTTCTGTCACTATTGCAAAAAGAAAATTATCAAAAGGATACCTATTTACGAAAATATTTAAATAAAACTTTTAAGAAACAGTAAATGTAGGTTATAATCTGGCAATGTTGCAAATGCCAATTTGAGCGGGAAATTCAAAATCGGAATAAATGTTATATAAAATATAACAATTTATTGGTGAAAGAACCAAATCACGCATGCGTGAAAATTTATTATTCCTTTTTCAAAATATTTAATTTGTATTTAAATTGAATTAAAATAAATTTGATATTAATTATAAGTAATTTTTAATTTATTAAATTATTATATGCATAAAAAATCATTTTAACAAGCAAAAAGTAGTTTAATAGGGAATTGAAAAATTCATTTTCAAAGGTACAGTCCCAATATTTGCTCGTCCCTCATGTACTTCGTATTTTGCATTTCGTATTACCGAGAGATAAACTTTTTGCATTAGCGGTACGTCATGTACCTCCTTAAATAATTATAAATCCTTACGACCACATGTTTATAGGGAAGCCGACAGAACTGTATTTATCTACTAAAAACTATCTATAAAAATTGTATTTTCCTTAAAAAACAGATGGGCGCAGTCGGTTCTTAGACTATTAGGGATCGCGTCTCCAGACTCTCATTCTATGAAATATTCTAGTTATATTATGTTATGTAGTATGCAAAATCCGAATGAGTCAGTCAATTAGGCCTTGGACTGACTCGTATTCTTTCGTGCTAGAGCTCGTTTTGCTGGTGTAAGTGACTCAATAGCATGTTATTCATAATTTACGAACTCTTAACATGTAGCGTTATGTAAATAACAACAAAAGGAATTTACGTTGTAAATAGACATCGCACATAAATGACGTCAACATTGTGATTGGAATAAATAAAGAATTTGTTTTATGAATGAGTTTAAAGCCCTGTACCCCAACTCATTGAGTTCAAGTGTTAATTTAAGATTTTAACCTAAAATGTAAGTTCAGCTTGTGAAACATAAACAAATAAAATTATTTATATTACCATGCTCACAGATCAAAACAGATAAATTTAAATCCTTACTGTTTTTCTCTTCCTGCTACTCTCAACCCTGTCTTTACATTATCCTTCCTTCTCTTTCCTCTCTCGTTCAATCTATCTCCGCCATCCACCTTTTCCCTTCCTTGCTTCTCTTCAATAACTGCACAATCTTTTTTTCTCACATGACTATTTAATAAGCTTCAGCGTTTCTATCTCTCTCATGCACATCCTTGCCTCCCTATGTTCCCAGCACCTACAGCCTTTCTCTTCGTTTCCCAATCTAAATCTTGCAATTTTTCTTATGTTCCTTCTCCCTTTTTCTCGTATGTATTCCGGTATCTCTCTCTCCCAAACTCGTTTGTATCTTTCATTATATTTGCTAATATGAATCTTTTTCTTTCTTTCCTCTTCTTCCACCCTGCTTTCTATTCTCCTCCCTTATTATCTTTCAGCATTTTTCATTTTCTCTACGAATCTAATTGCTCTCCTTCCTGCTTCGATTTTTATTTTGTCTTGTTTCATCTCCTCCATTACCATATATCCCGGCGTGCACCTGTCCAGCACTATTACTCCTTTGACATATCTCTACTAGATTTTTCCAATTTCGTTTCTTCTTTCCATCCCCATATCTCTGCTCCTTACAGCATCACGCTCATCATGAGTCTATCAAACATCCATAGCCTCCATATATCACACCCTTTCCCCTACTCTCTACACCCTCTCATCGCTAAATCCGTCTTTAAAATTAATTATATTAAATACAATAATATTTTTATAGTAATTACACTTGGAACATTATAATATAGGATTACACAATAATGTATTTTTCTGACGCATGATGTATGACTTCACAAGGTCAAAATTACTTTTAAGGTTAAAAACTTAAATTAAAACTAAAAACAGTGAGTGGGAATGAGGTTTAACACGCTTTGTAACCCAGGAAGTTACATTAAAAGCACGCTTCGGCAGATCAGCATGGAATCCTTGAACGCATTGTATTAAGAATTCCTTGTAAGGCCACTCATAAAACAGCGTGCACTGTTCAGTATCGTATGCGTTCAAACGGTGATTTTAGAGGTAGAAGTTGCAACTTTGAATAATATTGGCAAATAAAAGCTTAAACGGAAGAAGCGTTTTTACTACAATTTTATTTGCCAATATTTACAAACAAATAAATTACACACTAATCTATTTAATGACGCTTGACGTCAGAGTAAACTTACAAAGTAAGGAAGGCACTTAGTGTGAAAAATAATCTCACAACAAATTTTATCCCGATTTAATAATTTATTACATAACAGAAACGCATTAAGTGATGGGCGCAGTAACTTCATCCAAGAATGTGTAGCGGCCTGATTTAACACTGTTAATTAAGTTATAAAAAAGTCTATAACTAACTACAACATGTTATAATGTATAGATTCGTGGCAATCATCATTCGAAGAAACTTCTTCCTGTCATGGTGTTTGTCCACGGAGGAGGATGGTTCTTCGGAAGCTCCAGGTCTGATGCTCTGGGTCCACAATATTTGATTGACGGAGGAGTAATACTCGTAACGATGAACTACCGGTTAGGAGCCTTAGGTAATAATAATTAGGAAAGATGCTATTTGTATTTTCCTTCGCAAGTAATGTTATGCAATACTTTTTAATAGGTCATAACATAATCACAAAACATGCACGTCCAATTCAACCTCTTAACCTTTTCAATATCATCCTTTTGAACATCAAATTCAAGTTTTGTTAGTAAATTTGACAAATTCTTTCTGTTCAATTGGTGTATAGGTTCGATCTGATGGCTGATTTTTTATCTCAGTTTGTATTTGTTTATTCATTAATCGTTTTTGCCTCTTGGCAGAAATATACAATATTCGCTTATAGTTCCATTAATTTTCCAAACAAATGCACAGTCATATACATGAATTAAAATTAATAATTTCTTCATTTCTGCTAACCACCTCCCTACCTCTTTCTGACATTTCCTTAATAACCTTTCTGTTTTCGACTTTCTCCATATGGCTCTCTCTCTCTCTTCATATGCCTTCCCGCATATTCTACAAGCGTTTCACACTTGATCTTCTCGTTCACCAATATCCACCTCGATATCATTTTTGTGTCCATGTTACATTGGGTCCTAGATCTTATTTTTTGTCTAGTGTTGCTCTATTTTCTAAATTTTTTCTTATTAATCTCGCTGCTATCATTCCTCTCTTTATTCTCATCTTATTATCTCCTCCTATATACTTCGATGTCCATCTATTTGCCTTCAACACCCACTTTACATATTTTTTGAGCATTTTGAGCATTACTTGTACTAGATTCATTCTTGATCTTTGTCTTTTGATATTTTGGCCACTATTTTCAGAGAAATAAGTGTTAGTAATGTTTGCTGAGTTACGGATTTAATTACACATATGTTACCATATGATATTTCCAATACCGCCAACTTCTTTATATCCTACTGTTCCAAAATGTTCCCAGGTTTACTATCTACTGGCTGCGATGCTGCTCCTGGTAATTACGCCTTCAAAGACCAAGTGCTTTCGTTGAAATGGGTTAAGAATAATATTGAGAACTTTGGTGGTGATTCGAAATCAGTTACAATATTTGGGCACAGCGCAGGAGGGGCTTCAGTTCATTTGCTTATGATTTCACCATTGGCAAAAGGTAAAGTGATAATATTTGTAAAAAAAATAATGTGTAATGTGTAAAAAAAAATTAATGTAACTATCTTTGAGTCTAAGTTTATTAAATAAGCAAACTTATTTCACTAAATTATACTGTAAAAATGTTTAAATCTCTTAAATTTACTACAGATGTAAAAGGAAAAATCTTCCAATTTTTGTGATTTTATTAAGATACAATATTTGAATTCCAAAACAAACAAAACAGTTTTACAATTATCGGTTTATGAAAAATAAGAATGCTTCCAAAAGGGTTTGAGCAAAATTAGTATATAGATAAGTTGTCATTATTCCGGCATTAAGCAATAGTGCGTAAACATCATTAGTGATTAGTTAAAGACAATTTTGTTTTCCAAAATATTATTAATGAGATTCTTAATTAGGTCTATTCCATCGCGCTATTACTCAAAGCGGCAGTGGACTTAATGCATGGTCCAAACCGGAAGAAATACCTTATTACACCGCCCAAGCGCAGGCGAAGTATCTGGGTGCACCTGCAGATAATTGGACTTCGATGGAGATAGTGAAATTCCTGCGTAACGTGTCGGCTTACGAACTCACAAATGCGGGAGACTACTTTAAGGTAGGTATTATACCATTATTGTTATTTGCAAGTCTCCGAAGATGACGATCGTAACGACATGCTCTAAGTAAGGAAATCATGTCGGCACATCCAACGTTTATTTCAAATTTAACTTTGTACTTTATATATCACAATATTTCAACTCTTCTGCATTGTTTAATTCTATATCACAAGCATGACAACTTAATTTTACCTTGTTTATTATTACCTTATCCTCTCACTCACGTTGTGATGCCTCGTCCTACAAAATACTTCGAAGAACTTTTATTCTTGCGCTATCTAAAAGGAAGACTTCACAACTCTCTAATGCAGTAATCTAACGACTTAGCTACATATAATTTACTCCAGACACAGTTCTAATTGCTATTTTAATATTTGTGGCTTTTTAATTTCACTGTTCAACTACATTCTAAAGTTAATCATACGCACCAAGTTATGTATCGATTATTTTTTCAGTATTGGTCCATCGACCCGTTGACTGTGTTCAAACCTGTAGTTGAATTTAAAACTGCAGTAAATCCAAATCCGTTCCTCCTCAATACGCCCCTGGAACAAACTAAGTTAATCGGAGCTGATATAGTACCATGGATGGTAGGAATCGTATCTAACGAAGGAGTCATCCGTGGAGGAGGTAAGTTCATCAGGTTGACTTTAAACACAGGAAAAATAATTGTATGAAATGTCAATAAATGTTTAAATGATGAATAACTGCAAAAACTGAAAAGTGCTAAAACACGAGGGTAGTTTGATAAGTTAATGACTTTTTGAATTTCCCGCGCAGTAACTTTAAATGTTTATTAATAGACTGCTGTCAAATTTTGAGCAAGCAAGCCATTGAAAGAAGATAACCTCATGAACTTTAACGAAAATGGAAAAAAGTAAATTTCGTGTTCTGGTTAAGCATTATTTTTTGCTTTAAAAACCATCACCGAAACCAAGGAATGGCTTGATAAATACTATGGGGCCTATGCTCCATCTATTTTAATGGTAAAGAAGTGATTTACTCAGTTCTGTTGTGGTCGTACCAGCAGAAATGACGCCGAAGGTTCAGGTCACCCAAAAGAGGTCGTCTCGCTAGACGTTGGACAATAGGAGAAAGAAAGTGCGTGAGGTGGCTGAGGCTGCAGATATCTTGACTCAGCAGACATGAAAAAGGTATCCGCGCGATGGCTGCCGCGATTGCAATTGAATCCATAAATTGGGCTAAGAACTGCTGCGACTATTTCCTGTTTCCAAACCTGAAGAAATGGCTGGACGGTAAGAGAATTGGGTCTAACAAAGGGATCATTATTCAAACAAACGTCTACTTTGAAGACCTTGAGAAAACCTATTAATTGTAAGGAATAAAGAAATTGGAAAAACGCTGTACTAAATGTATTCAGCTTAAAGCAGACTTTGTTGACAAATAAAGCGCCCTTTCAAAAAATCACTGAATTATCAAACTATCTTCGTATTTGGCGAAATATGAGGAAGCCCTAGAATTCGATAGATTAGATGACATAGCGATGACATTTAAATTGCAACCGGTAGATTTTTCCTTATAGAGTTTTATTAACAATAAATGTTATGGTTGATGCAGTGAAGGGTTCCACCGAAAAAGGAATTCTTATTTGAAACCGAAAGAATTAAGTATAAAATGTAACTACATGAATGTAGTCATAGATCGTTCGTTAACATCGAAAGCAAATTGCTATTACTTTAATGAACAATGTATAAAAAATGAACAAAGTAAGGTGACATTTTTCAATATCTTGTAGAACAAGTATTTCATTACATCGAATAACAAATTTTACATTCTCTTTATATTTACATCTATAAATTCATTTATAATATTTCCCTAAAACTAATAAGATATTTATTTTCAGCCATCTACAACAACAAAACTCTTCTTGATGACTTCAATGCCAACATGGACGATTTAGGAGTTAAATTAATGGAACTGGAAAATGAACCGCCAACGGTCTGGCCAAGTATAAGAGAATATTTCTTTGGATCATCAGAAGTGACCGAAGAAAATAAACAAAAGTTTTATGATGTAAGATTTATATATTTCACATTTCCTTTGTACATTGCTCTGAACGTTCGACAAAATGCTCTCTTTAAGGAGGTATAGGACGTAAACGTAAATGATGAAAACGTCGTGAAATTTGGAGGGTCGATAAAAATAGTTAAAATACATGCTGTCTCAAAATTTTAGAGACTTAGGGTTCATAGTTTTCTTTTTCTACATGATTAAAAATAGTCATTTTCCATACAAATCATAATTTTTAGCCCAATTTCACCACATAATATAACTTTTAACTATAAAAAAATGGTGAGACGGCTTTGAAAAACTAGGTGTATATAAAAGAATCTTTTCTGTAACTATTGCAAAAAGAAAATTATCAATAGGATACCTATATACGAAAATATTTAAATAAAATCAGTAAGAAACAGTAAATGTGGGTTATGAGCCGGCAACGTTGCAAATGCCAATTTGAGCGGGAAATTCAAAATCTCAATAAATATTATATAAAATATAACAATTTATTTGTCGAAGAACCAAATCACGCATGCGTTAACACACATAAATTTACTATTTTGTCAAATTTATTATTCCTTTTTCAAAATATTTAATTTGAATTTAAATTGAATTAATATAAATTTGATATTAATTATAGGTAGTTTTTCAATTATTAAACTATTATATGCATCAAAAAATCATTTTAACTAGCAAATAGCAGTTTAATAAGGAATTGAAAAATTCATTTTCAAAGGTGCAGTCCTAATATTTGCTCGTCCCTCATGGACTTCGTATTTTGCATTTCGTATTACCGTGAGATAAACTTTTTCCATTGACGGTACGTCCTGTACCTCCTTAAGCACATCATTATACAAAAAAATTAACTTTCAATTAGTCATAATTATGTATAATTTAAATTAAAATGAATACAAGTATATGTGCTAAATGTATTGTCCAACGTTCCGCTCTGAATCAGGCATATAGTAGCGTCAGACTTATCAATGAAATTAGAGGATGTTATCGGGAATTCTCGGGAAATATTTCAATTTCCCGTGCATGTCCATTCGACCTTGAATAATCGGCAAATAGGTACAATTACTGAAAAACGCAAGAGTGAACACGGATTATTTATCAGATGGCATTATTTATGTTTTAGCTATACAGTGATAGATCGTTTGTGCATGGAATCCACAAGTCCATCGTCATACACAGCAGCGAGGGAAACCCATCAACACAAAGCGGTCCCTACGTTTACCACATGAACTACAAGGGCTTATACAGTTACGCTCCGATATACACGGGCAGTCTGAATGATTTTGGTAAGGGATAGGGACGGTGTGAAGAATGGCGTCTTAGCTTATGTCGTCTTTTTTTGCAATTCACTTCAATTTAAATCTTCTAAGTTTAGTAGTCTCTATAATATGATTCAAATCTTTATTGAAATGTTTAAGCGGGACGCGAGACAAATTATCTTGTGCGGTTTAATCTCGCTCATTCCGCGACGTTTGATATTCCTCCACATCAAAATAGTTCAAACTTAGATAAAATTTATCTCTATTTGAAACGGTCAATCGACTTCAAATTTTCAGGATAATTACACAATGATCCTATATTATAATGTTCCAGGTGTTTATTTATATTCTTATATCTGCCCGAAATTCGTAAGGTAAAACGGTGATGTTTTTGAAAATTTCCTATTTCGTAGAGAAAAAAATTCTAAGACTTTTGACGTCCTTGGATTTTTCCCTGAATTTCATGGAAACCCGTAATTTTGGAAAAACAGGGAAAAAAATCACTTTTTCCTGTATAACTTTTAATTCGTAACAGATTGAAATTTTGCATGTGTATTATGCAATATAATGCAAACATATTTCAAAATTTAGAAATTCAAAAATTTATAAAAGGGGCGCGGGAAATTTGGGGGGCCCGATAGGAAACTTTGGAGAAAGCTCAAATTTTGGATTGTGTAATAATAGAATATCATATTAAAAAAAAAAATTCAAAATTCAAAAATTTTATTTGAGGGCACAGTGGCGGTTTTTACCGAGAGTAAAAATTGGGCTAGAAAGTTGAAATCTTGTATATGGGCTAACTTTGGTACCTAGTTTACAAATCGAAAAAAAAATTCCCAAATTTTGAAAAAAGTTGGACAGCTAACGAATAAATTAAAAATATTTTATATTTTGTTGAAGAAATTATTTTTTTTTTTGTCAATTTATATGAAAAATTATTTTCTTATTGAACGAGTTAAATATTTCAAATTGAAAATAAAATTGGATTCAAATCATACACACTAAAGGGACGTCGCATTGCGACGGGGGTAAACTCTAGTATCTTTTATAATTGTACAAAAATGTATAACATTCTACCGATGATATTAAGTACAACAACTACCTTAATTTTGTGGTATTATACCACAGTTTATAACTTGTGTAGGACTATAATTAAATAGTGTCCAATAGTTTCCTTAATTTACATCTTAAATATTTTTATTTCATGTCGGCCCATTTACGTGCCAGTCGTACCACCCAAATCGTTATTTCTTTAACTGCTGAGACCCTGACCATGAAATTTAAATGTATTTATTTAATTTATGCTACATGTACCTAATATTGACTTATTGCGTATTTTCTCTTATAGGTGTTGTACATGCGGATGAACTTATTTATTTGTTCCGGATGCAAGCATTGTTTCCTGATTGGCCTGAGGGACACCCAGACATAGAAATGAGCAAAACATTGGTAGAACTTTGGACAAATTTTGCTAAAACTGGGTAAATAATAGCATAAACATTATGAATATTGTAATTGTAAATCTTCTACTTCGTCATATTTTCTAATTCTGTAATAATTCTAGGAAACCAACCCGAATGACTGGATCGAACAGATCCTGGCGTACCGCGTATCAAAAGAATATACCATTCAATGGACAAGAAATGCGTTACCTGGATATATCTAACCGAGACCCTGATGTCGAAGAAGACAGCTCAGAAATCGTAACCCGTTGCAAGGATATTAAACTTAGTATGAAATCTGGGCTGTACACAGAACGAATGGCCTTCTGGGATAGCCTTCCGCTCGAAGACAATAAATATGGGACGGTGGATAGTATATAAGTCAAATTAAAATAAGACACATGGACATAATGCAAATGTAAAATAGTTATTAACTACAGTATGTTGTTTACTGTAAAATGTATATTAGATTATTGAGTAAATAGTTATTTATTAGATATCCTAAGACCACTAACTCGTCTTTTATTTATTTGTTTAAAATATTTTCTAATATGTATGGCCAACACTGCCTTATTTAAGCTTGTATATTTACTTTGAATCTAGCTAGCTAGGCCTAATAGGCCATATTAGTAGTATTGTAGTTCTAGTAATTGTTTTTGCCTTTCGGCGTTAAAATCTCCCTTACATTTTATATAAACTTACTCCAACATAATTTCGAGTAAACTTAACCAAACTTTAAAATGTACTTAGAACATAATTAATACTTTAAAGTCATTTAATCATTCACTAAGGTACTTATTTTGTAACTTGTTTTGTTATGGGCAATTTTCTGTCAGCCGGTGCAGTTTCATGACTGTCATAAAAATTGAGTATGAATGGGCTTGTGTCATCATTTGTTAGTAGTCGATTTTTCAATTGTTGATTGAAATTGATGTTAATAAATGTGTATTGGCGTGTCTATTTTATTAAATATCTAAATGTTGACGAAGATATAGCAATTAAAAGTTTGAATTGTAGTTTTAGCGCTAGAAATGGCCGACCATATTTGTATAACGTGAAATGCATTTTAACGTCAGTTATTTGTTGAGTAGGTCAGTGCTGTGGTAATGTTTTGTAGCTGTTGGTAGTCAAATATTCAAGTCAAATCAAAGAATAATAAGTTTTTATTTTATTTAACCCTGCTAAGGCAGACATAGTATTGAAATATGGTTGTTCCTTAAAATAGGTGTAAATAATATTTGATATTTTGATATATAAATACATATAGCAGAGATTTATGAGGTGTAAGGTTGGTAACCTTACACAAGGATTGTGATGTCACATCCACTTGGAATGTGTACAACGTTGAATCTCTTTTTTAATTAAAGAGACAAAATGACTTTTTTAATTGTTAATATCTCTTAACATAAAAGGAGTTATTAAAAAATAATGGAACATTTGAAGTTCTAGTAACCCACTTTATTATTAGACATAGGACACAAGCCCATTTAAATAAATTTTTACACAAATAAGACATAGGACACCAGCTCATTAGGGTAATTATTTGATATATAGCCAGACCTTTTGTTCTGAATCTAATAAAAAAACTACAGAACGAGCCAACAGAGGAAGACTTTTAGCACCATTTTCAACCAAGGAAAATGCACACGGAGCAATGTAGGATAGAGGTGGGATGTATATTGAAGGAGATAGTAATTAAATATCTATTAATTAAAAATAAAAAGTTATTCAAAGTCAATCTTATTTAAATAGCCAGAAATTAGCAAGGCCAACGTCATGAGTGGTACCAGGCAGCTATATAAATACACCTAGTGTCAACCTAGTGCGTTTTCAGATGCACTCCCGCCATGAGATTTTGATTTTGTTTTCAAGATCGTCGGGAAGTCATGAATTGGACTAGTTCATGGCAATGACGCCATAGTAAATGTTATAAAATAAAGGCATAAGACATAAGTCATTTCTTTTTTCTTCGAGTTTTCCTATATCAGCCTACCTTAGCAGACTAGTGATTGCTTGAGACTTGCCGTTCCGTTTGCCGCGTCGTCGCACTTTTCCCCACAATGAATTATACTCTAAGGTTCCCTTTGTTTCGCATATCTTCCAGAAATTACTTGTTTTTTTGATCCAATTTTCCTTTATTGATTATATTAACCAAATGCGCATTACATTTGGTTTTTACCCATAATAAATCCCGATCTCCTGTTGATAATTCTAGATTAAATTGTTTTCTACTTAATCTGTACAATTGTTTACAAATTATTTTGCTGATATACAATATTTTACTCAATATATATGTATTTATGTTCCAAGTATTTACTATTATGTTTACTTTGAACAGTTACTTTGAATTAACTTCCCTATTATTGGATTAATTAGGTTTATCCCATTCATTATCTATCGTTTCAATTAATTTTTTTTTTTTATTCCCTTTTAATTAATTTACAATCTGTCCGAGGACATTAAGTAAAATTGTATAACATAAATGACATGTGAGGTTGCCATCCATTGATGACTCCCCCTTACACCTTACCCCTTTATACTATGTACAATAACTGAGTTTCGTATATATTTTATTAGTACGATGACATTTCAATTTTAGTTTTCCTTTGGGATTAAATTCGCTAAATCCTTGGGATCTGCTCTTTTCAGTCGTCTTACGGGCCGGCCTATGATGGAACAACGTTTCAATTAATGATTTTATAATAGTTATGCCACAACTTAAATTTTTTCTGTTTTACTTGTAAAGTCTTATAGGTTTTTTGTTTCAAGATCAAGGACACTTGTCTCCTTATTTATGTTTGCGTCAATTGCTTCACAATTAATTTTCTACAGGCATTCTACAACCCTTTTAATTCTATTTTTATTATTTATTACGCGAAAATATATTTTAAAATTTTATTTATTTTTAGTACACTAAATTGTTACTTTTTAAATGTTATTAAGAATAAAGAATTTATTTTAATTAAAAATGGGTAATATTAGTGTTCGTAGTAAAATCAATTAAATAATTTGTAGATTTCATATAATTTATTGCAGAAATAATATTTATTGAAAAACAACAAATGAAAGTTTTTAAATTCACTACATCTTAAGGAGTTAGTACACCTTGGCGCTTGAAAATCTAGCATAAAAGGAATTTGTTTTAATGCAACAAAGTACACATATTTTCTTTTATTATCATTACATATTACACTGTTAAAACTGTTCTTTAATTTAATACGAATTTAAGAAACAAATGTATATTAATTTGTTTTAAGATACAATCTTTTTAATTTATTAAATGTAATACATTTTTCAGAAATAGGTTATTAAGGATGTATGAGCGAGGGCGTGGTGTAATAGTGAATTTTGAATGGTGGGGATAGGCATGAGCATTTGCGGGGTGAAGTGAAGAAAATTATCACGTGACGTGATTATATATTTGGCAACAACGCTTTTTTTGTTTCTTTTGAATTTGTGACATTTAAAAATGGATATACGACAAAAACGTAACAAAAAAGGATTATTTTGTAAAAAACGACCACTAGAAATAGATAATAATTCAGCCAATATGTGTTTGGTACTACGGTATGTATAATGATTGTATTTAATATTATATTTTCTATTATTCTTTTTATACATATTAATTGTTTGCAATTTTTTTAAAAATTGTCAGATGTTTGGTACTTTCATCTTTCATATCTATAATCTTTTAATCTTTCATAAAACCTCACTATGGAGTTTACCATTTTAGGATCAATTGTTGAAGGCCGACGAATTATTGACATCAATAAAATTGCCAAAATACAGATATCCTGTTAAACAGACAAATATATTTTTGGATTTGGGCACTGTTCAAAGGCATTTAAGTCGGTGTTGTTATTGCGATTTCATTCCTCTTCTGATGAAGTAAACAGTGAAGCTTGAAGAATGCAACACCAAAATGTAATAATATAATTAATTATATTTGCAATGTCACACGGTGCAAATAAAAATATAACAGTTGAATAAGCATTTAAAGTATCATATAAAGGATGGCACTCAGGTTGATTGTCCTTTTTCAAATTGCGCCAAAATTTATAATACAATCAGTTCATTTACATCACATATAACAATTAGCATAAAGCAAATGAAGAAACAATCATCCTATGTTAACCAACGCTATTTCAAATAGTCATCGAATATTATCCGATTGTAATGATCCTATATCACCTAATATTATTTCACGTTCTCAAGAAGTGTCTTCAAGTGTTTCAGACAACTTCTTCAGATCCATTTCTGTTGAATTTGACAATATTTTTTTTAAAACGAGAAAGTAAATTTTGTATCCCTCCTTCAACGATTCAATTTATAGCCTCTCAAATGATTAGTATGCATGAGCAAAGTCAGAAAGCTGTAAAAAGTAATTTATTATCCCACTTAGAAAATATTGGTACAGCTATACAAAATGCGAATGATATAGTGAATAAATCTTTTGAATGCGATGTATTTTCAATTACTTAATCTAAATTGGCTACAAAGTATAAACGTCAAGAATTTTTTGAAAATCACATGCCTTACGTAGAACCACGTGAGATATTATTAAGAGAAATAAATTAAAAACCAATAGAGTTTCTATATAGGTTGCTAGGAATGTATCATACATTCAGACGTAATGTGATTCGTGTAATGACGCCCTGTCTTTCCGATTTGTAAAAAAGGAAGATGTCATGGGTCTAGCGAGCACATTTCATATTGAATGTCATCGATATAAAAAAATGTACGAGATTAAAACATCACAACAAACCACCACTAAATAAAAGTGTGATTAATGGAGTAGCTGCTATGGGTAAATATTTCTATAAAAAGAAGATAGTAATATTCAATTTATTTTCTGTTCTATTCTTTAATTATGACTATTATTTTCTAGAAACTCTTACCGGTGAGATCCAACAGTTCAGCAGATTCTTCTGAAACGATATGAAAGAGACATGTGGTTCGCTATTGAAAATGTTGCTCGAATAAGTTGCCGGAATAGCATTAAAATAAAAAGAAGTTTGACAATAGCTCATTAAAGGTATTACGATTCATTAACATTATTATAAACTAAGAAATGACTTATATTACTACGAATATAGCAATTTTTCTTTAAAATATAGTTAAAGTATAGTTATAGTTAAATACAGTAGAGTTAATATTGAGTATAGATGCTGGGTGGCAAAAAAAAGAAGAATGAAGAACATATAATAGTTTAACTAGTAATTAATATTTTAAATTAAAATTTGTAAAATTTAATTATTTCGAATTATTATAAATGTTTTTTTTTTGTCATTCTACAGCTATTGGCATTTTTTCTGGTTTGATCGTTGCATATAGTACAAAAAATAAACGATGCAAGAGATGTGAAAGAGGACATGATAGAAATGATCATGACTGCCGTGAAAATTTTAGTGGGAGTTCGAAGGTCATGGAGCCAGAAATGGCTATTGAGATGCTTGTACACAATAAAGACTATACAGCAGAACGTGTAAAAATTGGGGTGTTAATTGGAAATAATGATTCAAGTACCATTGCTAGATTACAGAGAGAAGCTGATCATCAAATTATAAATTGGTTTGATTTGAATCATGCCACATTTGATTACATTTTGTTATCAGTCGCAGATTGGATTAGACTTTAGGATTGAATTTGTTCATATGTAATCCGCGGGACTTCATTACGCTGATTTATTTCAATCTCTTTCAATGTGGTTCTCCTTAAATTTAATAGTATTAGATATATAAAAATATGTGAGGTTCATTATTTAAGTTAACAAGTGGACACCCCTAACAACTTGCAAAATGAACTCGCCCTAATCTTAAGAAACACATGCATTAATGAGATGGCACTACTAATTTCATAAAACAGAGTGAGAGGCATAATTGTACTCTAAAGGATCTAATTCCGAGAATCAATATATAAGTTTTTCTGAGCACCGGACACATGAGATGGCGATATAGCGTCTCTTGCTGATTCACTCACACTAATTAAGAACGAAATATGTTGTTAATTTAGATTTTAGCGGGAGTCTGATTTTGTTCATCAACCGATCTACATCTGGAAGCTTGTCGATTCTCAGGTACCGAACTCCTGGGTGTCGCGCGGCTTACCAACACGTTTTTATACAATATTGCGATAAGTATACCAATAATATTAATTCGCGACAGTTATACTACAAGTCTAGTTTTGTTCTTCAACCAATATAGAAGTTTGTCGATTATCAGGTACCGAATTCCTGAGTGTCACATCACGTTTATCAAATACCGCGATTTTTCGTTAAACCATAACCTCCGATTCGCGACTTTTACATAGTAGTGCCAGATCGCAGCCTGTGATTATTATTCCTTTATAAATTTGATGGTTTTATATGTGTAATTAAGTAAATCAAGTACTGATACTGTTGTGTGTATTGAGATTTAGTATCTATAAGACTAGATTTAATAAACTAGAAATAATGTTTTTACTTGATCTAATTGTGTAATAACAAAAGAACGTTACAAAAAACAATTGAATACAGTTCGGAATCTCTTACAAAACGGTCTTGTTTATTCAAAATACTATTTAATATTTATTCTCTAAAAAACATAAAAGGTTATGGGTACCAGTTACGTATTTGTATTAATAGTAAAGGTTGAGAATTAACAAATATCAAAGTTAGTGATATTAGTGTTTTTTTTAAAATTATTTTGATAAACAAACGGAAACTCATATTTTTAAATTGTATTATCAGTCTGAATACAATAGTTAAAAAGAAAATGGAGTTTTATAAACAAATAAAACCATTAACAGGTGAGTTAGATTGGCCAATCTGGAAGCGCAAGATAAGAGATCTTTTGGATTATCATGAAGGTGCTCTAGATGTAATAGATGGTAAGCTTATAAAACCAAAAGAGCTTAAAGAAGGAGCTACAGAATCTGAAAAGCAAGAGCACAAGTCCAAATGTGATTTATTTAGAAAATCAAATAGCTACGCTAAATCAATGATCGCAAGCTCTGTTACGGATGCAGTGTATCAGAAAATAATGGATCAGCAGACAGCATTTGATGCTTGGAATATGTTAAGACAGCAGTTTGAGGCATCGTCAAAAGACCAGTTATTTAAGATCTGTACGGATTTCTTTTCATTTAACTGGATTGATGGTGACGACGTAGCAACACATATAGCTAAGCTTAAGTCACTATGGATTGAATTAAATAATGGTCTTAAAGCGAAAAATGAGAATACTTTACCAGACTTATTATTACTATGCAAGACGCTGCATATTTTGCCAAATACATTTATTACTTTTAAATCAAGTTGGATGTTGTTAAAAGATGATACGAATAAGACATTTGATGATTTGACGATTCAACTTTGTTCCTTTGAAAGGAACTTTATGACACAAAAAAGTACAAGTTTAGTTTCTCCAGAGAGAGAAGAGGCATTAGTTGTAGCTAACACAAAGTATAATAAGAGCAAAGTTAAGACGAAACAAAATAAATTTACATGTAATTACTGCAAACAGGTTGGGCATTGGGTTAAAGATTGCCAAAAGTGGATTTCTGATGGAAGACCAAAGAAAAACCAACAGGCTTCAACAGCTGTTACAGGACTTATGTTATTTGAAGAAGAGGCTATGCCAGCAGAGTCGTCTACTCACTCTTCAAGATGGTGGATAGACAATGGAGCGACAAGACATGTAACAAATAGTGATTTGTATTACATAGATTTTAAAGAATTCAAAGTTCCATCTGGTATAAGATCTGCAGGAAAAGAAGTCCTTCCCGCCATAGGATCAGGAACTGTAAAAATAAGAATCTTGGAAACTGGAAAAGAATTTTTGTTGAAGGATGTCTGGTATGTACCAAATTTGAGCAGAAATTTGTTCTCTGTTTTAGCAGCACAAGACAAGAATCCAGAGAGTGTATTTAAGTCAACAGCGACCAAGTGCAGGCTCTCAAATCAGGGAAAGTTGATGCTAAATGGAACAAGGGAACTAGGAGGTACTTTATTCGAGGCAAAAATTACACCATTACTACCAATAAGAAACCCTGAGGTAAATTTTGTTGATAATAAATTGCAATTGTACCACGAGAGGTGGGGCCATCAAGATAAAAGGCACGTACTAGCTAAAATGCAAAAAGAGTTGCATCTGAAAGTTCCAAAAGAGGAAAAGCAATTATGTGAGCCTTGCATCTATGGCAAAGCACATAGGCTACCATTTGGTCATAGGGAAAAATCAACAAAACCAGGAGAATTATTTTCGGCCGACGTATGTGGACCTTTTGATCAGTCATTCAATAAGAAAAAGTACTTAGTTGTTTTTAAGGACAACTATACTAAGTTTCGATATGGTTACCTGATGTCAGAAAAATCAGAGGTAAAAGAAATGCTAAAAAAGGTACTTTCGCATACAAAGATGTTGGGCCATTCGATCAGAGAATTGATTAGTGACAATGGTGGTGAAATGGACAACAAAGAAATCAGAGAGATTCTTAGTGCAGCAGGGGTCACACAAAGGTTGACAGCTCCATACACGCCTCAGCAAAATGCGATTTGTGAAAGAGATTTTAGAACAATCATTGAAATGGCAAGAACATTTAAATATTCTAATGAGAATTTAATTTTTCCAAAAGCTATGTGGGCAGAGCTTGTAGCAACGTCACTGTACATCCTAAATAGAACTGGGAAATCGTCTGTAGAAGGTGTCAGTCCCTATGAATTATGGATAGGTAAGAAACCAAGAATAAAACATTTAAGAGTAATTGGTTCAGTGTGCTACGCCCACATTCCAGATCAGAGACGGAAGAAAATGGATAAGAAAGCCATAAAAGGTTACCTGATAGGCTATGACGGAGATGAGCGTTATCGCATCTGGGTAAAAGAAGAAAATAAAGTCATACTGAGTAGAGATGTTTTATTTCAAGAAAAGTTAAGCAAGTGTGAGTACGTAAAGTTGCCATTTAAGGACATAGAAGTTCAAATTGAGGAAAAACAAACCAACCAAGAGGTGTCTGTTAAGAATAGAGGACAAGAAGACAGTGAATCAGAATCTGAAGAATCGTCTGAGAATGAACAGAATGATTCAACAGACGAAGAAAGAGAAGATCCACTCTTACAGTTTTCCAGAAATTTGAGAGATCGTTCAAAGTTGTCCAAACCGGCATATCTAAAAGACTACGTAATGTTTGGTGAAGAAACAGTTTTTCAAATCACCACACCTGAAACTTATGAAGAAGCTCTCAGTGGAAACAATAAAAATCATTGGAAAGAAGCAATGGACAATGAAATAAAATCCTTAAAAGAAAACCATACATGGGAACTAACAAGTTTGCCAAAAGGATCTAGAGTGATACCGTCTAAATGGGTTTTTAGAGTAAAATCGAATCCTGATGGTTCAATAGATAAGTACAAGGCCAGAGTTGTTATAAAAGGTTACAGTCAGAGATATGGTGTGGATTTTAATGTAACATTCAGTCCAGTAGCAAAACTAAGCACGATTAGAGCTATGCTAAGTATTGCAGCTACAGAACAGATGCATTTAATTCAGTTTGATGTTTCAACAGCATTTTTATACGGACATTTAGATAGGGATATATACATGGAACAGCCAGAGGGATATACTGATGGAACTAAAAATGTCTGTAAATTACTAAGGAGTTTATATGGGCTAAAGCAAGCTCCTAGATGTTGGAATAAAAGATTTAGTACTTTTCTAAAAGAAGCGGGGTTTAGAGCCAGTGATGCTGATCCTTGTCTTTATATTAGAGAACGTAAAAATATAAAGATAATGGTTGCATTGTTTGTTGATGATGGCCTAGTTATGGCAAATAATAAAAAGGACGCTGATTTATTTATAGAAGATTTAATGAAAGAGTTTAAAATCACCGTTAAACCAGCATCTTATTATTTAGGATTTGAAATTGAACGTTATGAAGATGGTTCAATTAAAATTTGTCAGCAATCGTACGCAAGGAAACTATTAGAACGTTTCAAGTTCAGCGAGTGCAAACCAGTATCTACGCCCATGGTGAAGATAGGAGAACATGAAAGTCAAGAAAGTGACAAAAGTCATGATTTTCCATACAGAGAAGCTGTAGGAGCATTAATGTACCTAATGATAGGAACTAGACCAGATTTAGCCTACAGTGTCAGTGTTTTGTCAAGAACCTTAGACTGTCCAAGTGTGCAAGATGTGGCGAAATTAAAAAGGGTATTTCGCTATATAGCAGGTACTTGTAGTCTGGGAATACGATTCAGAGCAGATGGCAGTTGCAAGTTAGACTGTTACAGTGATGCAGACTTTGGAGGATGCAACAAGACTGGTCGCTCTACTTCAGGAGTTGTAGTGACTTATGCAGGAGGAGCCGTGTCATGGCTCAGTAAAAGGCAACAATTGACTGCTACGTCAACAACTGAGGCAGAACTAGTGGCGGCAAATGAAGCAGTCAAAGAAATTATATGGCTATCAAGATTGTATGAAGAAATGGGTTGTCCAAAGCAAATACCTACTCTTCAGATAGACAACCAGGCAACGATTAAACTTTGCCATAATCCTGAGAACCACCATCGTACGAAACACATAAGAATTAAATATTTCTTTATAAGAGAAAAAGTGTTGGAAGGTGCTTTACAAGTAAAGTATATCACTACTGAAGATCAAATAGCTGACATCATGACCAAGCCACTTCCAAAACCAAGACTAATGAATTTGAATAATAAGTTAGGACTTTTGAGAATCTAGAAAATATATTTTATATTCAAGTAATTTAAGTTTATAAATTGTTCAATTCTGTATATAGAGTCAAGAAAAAAGGGAAAGTATTGAGATTTAGTATCTATAAGACTAGATTTAATAAACTAGAAATAATGTTTTTACTTGATCTAATTGTGTAATAACAAAAGAACGTTACAAAAAACAATTGAATACAGTTCGGAATCTCTTACAAAACGGTCTTGTTTATTCAAAATACTATTTAATATTTATTCTCTAAAAAACATAAAAGTGTGTAGTGTAAATACTCTTCAAGTTTATATCGCTTTAAATATATATACATATATATGTTATTAAACAAGTGTGTGTTTTCCTGTTATCTTTTGACCGGTTGATTTAAATTTCCCGTGGAATGCCCTTTGACTTAAACCGCTACCCGTTGGAAATCTGATTGTTTTAAGTGCTAAAATTACCATAAAATTATCTTTCCAACTGATTTAATTGACAATAGCCTAGCGCCGGTTACATTAAGTGACGGCGAGGATTACAAAAGTGGTTTGGTGAAGGGGGAATGGGCTTGTGTCCTATGTCTTAATTTCTATAAAACTACCTTATATATTGATAAAGTTGGTTACTAGAAGCTCAAATGTCCAATTATTTTTTAATAACTTCTTATATTTCAGGAGATATTAACAATTAAAAAAGTAATTTTTTCTCTAACTATTAAAGGGATTCAACGTTGGACAACATTCCAACTTCATGTGACATCACAGTCGTTAGTTGCTATCTCTTGTATACAAGCGTAAAAGAGATAGCATATTCAAGATAGAACTCCGGCAAGTTTATGAATACCAACCTTACAGCTGATAAATCTTTGCTATATGTATTATATATCAAAATATATTATTTACAGTACTACACTACTTACACTAGAAATAGATAATAATTCAGCCAATATGTGTTTGGTACTACGGTATGTATAATGATTGTATTTAATATTATATTTTCTATTATTCTTTTTATACATATTAATTGTTTGCAATTTTTTTAAAAATTGTCATGTTTGGTACTTTCACACTCATCTTTCATATCTATAATCTTTTAATCTTTCATAAAACCTCACTATGGAGTTTACCATTTTAGGATCAATTGTTGAAGGCCGACGAATTATTGACATCAATAAAGTAGCCAAAATATAGATATGTGATGTGATTCGTGTAATGATGCCCTGTCTTACCGATTTGTAAAAAAGGAAGATGTCATGGATCTAGCGACCACATTTCATATTGAATATCATCGATATAAAAAAATGTACGAGATTAAAACATCACAACAAACCACCACTAAATAAAAGTGTGATTAATGGAGAAGCTGCTATGGGTAAATATTTCTATAAAAAGGAGATAGTAACATTCTATTTATTTTCTGTTCTATTCTTTAATTATGACTATTATTTTCTAGAAACTCTAACCGGTGAGATCCAACAGTTCAGCAGACTCTTCTGAAACGATATGAAAGAGACATGTGGTTCGCTATTGAAAATGTTGCTCAAATAAGTTGCCGGAATAGCATTAAAATAAAATGAAGTTTGACAATAGCTCATCAAAGGTATTACGATTCATTAACATTATTATAAACTAAGAAATGACTTATATTACTACGAATATAGCAATTTTTCTTTAAAATATAGTTCAAAATCATCTTAAGTTATTTCAAACGAGGATACAGTAGAGTTAATATTGAGTATAGATGCTGGGTGGCAAAAAAAAAAGAAGAATGAAGAACATATAATAGTTTAACTGGTAATTAATATTTTAGATTAAAATTTGTAAAATTTAATTATTTCGAATTATTACAAATGTTTTTTTTTGTCATTCTACAGCTATTGGCATTTTTTCTGGTTTGATCGTTGCATATAGTACGAGAAATAAACGATGCATGAGATGTGAAAGAGGACATGATAGAAATGATCATGACTGTCGTGAAAATTTCAGTGGGAGTTCGAAGGCCATGGAGGCAGACACGGCTGTTGATATTCTTGTACACAATAAAGACTATACAGCAGAACGTGTAAAAATTGGGGTGTTAATTGTAGATGATGAATCAAGTACCATAGCAAGATTACGGAGAGAAGCTGATCATCAAATTATAAAATGGTTTGATTTGAATCATTTGATTACATTTTGTTATCAGTCGCAGATTGGATTAGACTTTAGGATTGAATTTGTTCATCAACCAGTTCCGAAAAGTTCAATTGCGATTGATAATGCAGCAGCAGTTGTGTTCTTTGATTTGAAACCACCGGTTTTGGAAAAGCTAGTGAAACAATTCAGTTTGCAGCAAAATACAACTACTCAGAATATAATGTTTACATTTTACCGACAAGAGGAATGCCACCGAGTGCGTCTGCTGTTAATGGAGGAAAATTATTTTTACAATCTGCTAAAGTTGACACTGTGTCTATTAAATTGACTCCAGAAGGATTTTTATCCTTCATAAAAACGTCCTATACATCCTTAATTTAATGATATTAATAATTACTACCCGGGGGTATTAAATAAATTTAAATTTTTTATTACTTTATTTTAATTTTGCTTTAATTTTTTATCTACTATATAAAAATAAGTCGGGTTTTCCTTCCTGACGTTATAACTCCAGAACGCACGAACCGATTTCCACGGTTTTGCATTCGTTGGAAAGGTCTCGAGCTCCGTGAGGTTAGCATATAGCAAAGAAAATTCAGGAATTCAAGAAAACTTTCAACAGAAAAGCGTTAAAATATTTTTTCACATACAGCGCCATCTCTGATACATAGCATAGATACAAACCAATATTTTAAGTAGATGGCGCCGGTGCGTGATACATTGTTTGACAGCTACTCATTGTTCTCTGCTCAGTTAATTTTAGCTGTTGGAAATGGAAAAGTCCCAACGACTTTTGCCGATTTGTAGATTCTCAATTAGCTCTTATTGAAAATGTTTTCCCAAACATTAGTGAGAATTATCAGAATTATGCTTAATTAAGTCAACGAGCAATTCTTGCCGCAAAGAATAATGATGTACACACACTGAATTTCACCATTCAATCAAAAATTGCTGGCGATTTGGTGACATACAAATCCGTTGATTCCATAACAAATCCCGATGATGTAGTAAATTATCCAACGGAGTTTTTGAACTCTTTGGAGTTACCAGGATTTCCACCACATAACTTGCAACTCAAAGTTGGTACAGTTATTATGATATTGCGTAATTTGAATCCACCGCGACTTTGCAACGGTACTCGACTTTCGATAAAAAGACTTATGCCGAATTTGATTGAGGCAACCATTATTAACGAAAAGTACGCAGGTGAAAATGTATGTATTCCTCGAATACCAATGATTCCGACTGATCTTCCATTTGACTTCAAACGATTGCAATTTCCAGTTCGCCTTGCGTTCGCAATGACAATTAACAAGTCGCAAGGCCAATCGCTTAGTGTTTGCGGGATAAATTTAGAAAATCATTGTTTTTCACATGGGCAGTTATACGTTGCGTGTTCACGAGTTGGGAAACCATCCGCTTTGTTTGTGTTAACGTCAGACCAAAAAACAAAAAATGTGGTTTACCAAAAAGCACTTCAATGAAACGGATAATTTGCGGACACGTATAACGCTTCGATTCAGTATTTACTTTGGATTCACTTTCATTTACTTAGAGAAGTTCAACTAAATAACACTAATCGAAATGAATTCATTACTGTTGTGAAATGAAATAAAATTTTTCCTTTTCAAATATAAAACAAAAAAAAAGATTTTCTTCATCTTTTAATCACCAAACGAAATGTTACATAAAACGAAGCCATCTGATGGCGAAACGGAGTTCGCCGGGTTTGCTAGTTTTTTATAAGTAAAAAGCGCGTTTACTTCGTCGCATAGCGACGTCTTTTTTATGTGTATGATTTTAATTCAATAATGAATTCCGTTTATAAATTGAAATATTTGAATATAATGATGCTAAATAACGTCTCTTGCCTGTTTTGTTCAGAATAAGAACGGGATTTTAATTTTGTGTATCAACCGAGATACATCTTGAAGTTTGTCGATTATCAGGTTCCAAATTCCCGACCTGTATAGAACAATGACGCAAGTGATTAATATAATGAAGACAGATTAACCTAAGTGATATAAAAAGCTAACAATACTAAATTCCATAAATAATTTCAATCAAGTAAGTAATAAAGTAATATTTTATTTTAAGTTGTAAAAAAGATTACTATATTTCCTATATTTTATGCCGTTTGTTGTATACTCAAAAGATGTACATGTTAGCGAAGAATGAAATTCTCGAATTCACCTATAGACCAGGGTAGATAATTTTAGAAACATAAAAAAATTAAAGTAGAATGAAACCTATTGGAAATGGAAGGGAATACTACTAAAATGAAAGGAAAAATAAATTACGGTCGATCTGAGGTTGGGAAGGGGTTGGGGGTGAGGTTTTAAGGGTAAAAATCGGTAAATCTCGATTTCCGGCAAAACTACAAGTCCTATCGAAAAAAGTTAAATGGCAAAGTTGTAGATAATAAAAAGATCTACAACTTTTGTATCTACACTTTTACTCCATAACCTTAAAATTCATGTAAAAAATCCAAAAAACCACATTTTTGATTTTTTATTTATATCTTTTACAAAAAAATTTTTTTTTTCATGATATTTGGTGAAAACTTACCTCTTTATGTCCCAAACACACTGGAATTTTGAAGACTTAAAATATTAATTTTTTCACCCTATTTTGACTCGATATCGAAAAAAAAACCCTAATTTTCAATCGAAAATTCTCACGTCAAAATATCTGATTTTTCAAAAAAGTCGGTGGGCTTTTTGTTCGTTGAAATCTCTATTTTCTGATGGTGTAAAAAAAAATATACATTACTATGGAAAAATTTTTCAGAAAATGCAAAAAAACGAAAAATACTAAAATTCGAAATTCTTTTTTTAATCTTTATGTACAATTTTGAGGTATTCATTAAAATTTTTACTTTAATTACAACGTTAGGTTCCATCTTAGATTAATAAACAAAAGATTGCAAGTCGAAATGTACTACTATAATTAACAACTAAAACTAAATAAGTTAATATTTAATATGACATCTACAAAATTTTGAGAAAATTGTCGAATTTTCTTTAAATTATATGCGTAGATGCCTATTTATTGCTATTTTAAAATTATACCTTTATACCTGAGTGACCTTCGGAAAATTGTAGCCCATCAAAAGGTATTTCATAGAGAAATGAATAACATCGTTCATAAAAATACACGTGCAGGCTAAGTTACTTTACAAGAATTGTGGTAATTCACTTTAAAAAAAAAGTTCTGGAATCTACATAGCAAGGTAAATACTACCTGAATTTAAATCAGTATCTATCAGCTCTAAAATAAAAATAGTCATATTTTCTAAATTTCTTAAATTTCAATTGGCAAAAATTAAATCATCTTTCATATTGGCAAATCTCCCACCCACAGAAGGTGCAGCAGAACAACATTGTTACAGGGCATATTATCAGCTTCAAACGTGGCTGGGTAATGAATTGACAGCAACAGATTGGGGCTGGAAGCAACATCAACATGGAATTATGCCCAAATTTACAGAAATGGAATTAATTCCGGAAAAATTGCTGAAAACTATTTGCTGCAGCTGTGAAACTGGATGTAATAGTTTAAAATGTGGCTGCCGAAAACATGGTTTAAAATGCACAAATTTATGCTCAAATTGTGATGGTTCTGAACAATGCGCCAATGTTGAGAAAAAAATCTACGAGGAAGTTAATGATTCAGATGAAATTGCGGATGAAGAACCAATGCAGACCGAAAATAATGTTAGAGACGAAGACGATGATGGTCTTGAAGATGTCGAAGATCTACTAGAATCAGAAAGGCCTGTCGAATCTAACGATCAAGAAATACCATCAAAAAGACAGAAACTGATGAATAAGTGATTCGAATTGAATACTATGTTTTGATAAATACAAAGATTAATGCTTTTAGAAATAATATATAATGTATAGTGTAATCATTAAAAAAAATCTCTACTCAATAGTACGATTTACGTGTATATTTCTATCTAATGAGATTTTCTAATACATAAATGTAATGAAAATTTAATAAATCAACTTTTATTACTGAAAAAAATAGCAGTAGTCACATTTTTTTAATAAAATCCCCTTTTAAATCGTATTTTTAATATTTACAACAACTATGTTTTTTGCGATATTTATGTTTAATTGGTTTGTAATTTTTTTGTTTATTAATCTAACATGGAACCTAACGTTTTTCGAGTAATTAAAGTAAAAATTTTAATGAATACCTCAAAATTGTACATAAAGATTAAAAAAAGAATTTCGAATTTTAGTATTTTTCCTTTTTTTGCATTTTCTGAAAAATTTTTCCATAGTAATGTATATTTTTTTTTACACCATCAGAAAATAGAGATTTCAACGAACAAAAAGCCCACCGACTTTTTTGAAAAATCAGATATTTTGACGTGAGAATTTTCGATTGAAAATTAGGGTTTTTTTTTCGATATCGAGTCAAAATAGGGTGAAAAAATTAATATTTTAAGTCTTCAAAATTCCAGTGTGTTTGGGACATAAAGAGGTAAGTTTTCACCAAATATCATGAAAAAAAAAATTTTTTTGTAAAAGATATAAATAAAAAATCAAAAATGTGGTTTTTTGGATTTTTTACATGAATTTTGAGGTTATGGAGTAAAAGTGTAGATACAAAAGTTGTAGATCTTTTTATTATCTACAACTTTGCCATTTAACTTTTTTCGATAGGACTTGTAGTTTTGCCGGAAATCGAGATTTACCGATTTTTACCCTTAAAACCTCACCCCCAACCCCTTCCCAACCTCAGATCGACCGTAATTTATTTTTCCTTTCATTTTAGTAGTATTCCCTTCCATTTCCAATAGGTTTCATTCTACTTTAATTTTTTTATGTTTTTAATTATTTTTGACGGCTTCTACCCTGGCCTACTAACGAAATTGTGTACTCCATGTGTATCCATTGTGTGCTCCTCTAGTCTAGATGGCAGCACCGAACCGACTCTACACCACATCGTTTTTAAGTAATAATTTCAATATTATATGGTATTTTAATATTCAATGGTTCCTTGTACTCTGTTTTATTATACCGTTATATTATTCGGTTTTATTTTTAATATCTAGATATCTTAGCATAATATTGTTTTGCATAACAAAAAAGAGTCTGGTCTCTCGTATGGTCGGTAACATGGGCACCTTAGTATAAAGCAGTTGGTTTTCTGACTAACGCCAAAATCAGTCGCATTGGCGCCACTGGTATGCTCTGAAATCTGCTGAAATATCCGAAATAATAATAAGAAGAGTTTTTGACTGTAATAGTTTATTATTGT
The DNA here is from genome assembly GCA_963678705.1 of Panorpa germanica. Lineage (NCBI taxonomy): Eukaryota > Metazoa > Arthropoda > Insecta > Mecoptera > Panorpidae > Panorpa > Panorpa germanica. The sequence goes on along the minus strand of OY783205.1, from coordinate 1,703,497 downwards.
TTACAAGTTGTTTACATAGAAAAAGTACATGTACTCTTATATCAGTTTCATAGAAAAGAAAAATCAGTGTATCAATTTTGTTGTTTGTTGTCAGCAAGCATTTTATTTAATATATTATTCTTACAGACTTTTTTCATCATAATAATAATAATTGTTATAATAATATTTGTTATTAGTAGATGAGGAGAGCGGGTTCTGGCTTAAATTTGAAATTGAGTTGGAAATTATTGGAGTGGGGATGCATTTAGGTCACGATATGCAGAGGGGGCGTGGCTAGACAATGTTGGGGGTAATAGTGGGGTGAGGAGTGAGGTGGCGTGGCTAGACAATGTTGGGGGTAATAGTGGGGTAATATGAAAGAGTGAGATAGCGATATTAATTATTACGTGTGTGTTAGTATTGGCGTAATTATTGCATTTTTCGTCAATTTCCGGAAACCAATCGTTTATGTTCGTGTCCTAGTAGAAGATGATGACGTCATTACAGCTTTTATCTGTTGGTACATTCTCTACAATACCCAAGGTTATGAGTGAGAAAGCAATAGTGGTAAAGAGTGAGATACCGATATTAATTCTTATGTTTGATTTGTTATTGGTTATAAGATTATGACGTTGTAGGTGCAAAAGTGTTAGTTAGGTGGGGTATAATATGAAAGGTTATAGTATAATTTGTGATATATATTCTTAAGGATTGTTAAACATAGATTATAACAATAACTATTACAATAACAGTGTTAAATTATTTATAACAGTGTATTTATAGCGCATTCCTTCGAATTCACCAGAAATTTGCAAACAGCACATGTGTGAGAAACTTTGGACACAAGCGCATTAGTTCGAATGTAACTTGAACGTAATGGGAACGTAACTTGAAGCACATGTGTTAAAACTGTGTGAGCGTAAGACCACGAATTCACTAGAAAAAAAAAAAACAATATTTTCCAAACGTTGACAAATTTTTTTTGTTATACATTTCATGTTTTAGTTAAATGTAGGGCCGGATTGGGTATTGTTGTATTAGATTATTTATTTAAGTATACTAAAAGTTATAATATACGTACATTATATCATTGATGATTCTCAAAGCATACAGTTATTTTTTTTATGTGTTGTAATAATCATAAAGTCTTATAAGTCAGACAATGGTGTTGTTTTTCATATATGAGGTTATAACACCACAGTAACTGTTAAAATAGTAGGAGGATATTTTATTATACAAATTTATTAGGTAGCGGTTTGATCCATATGTATGAGGCTATATAGGTTGTGGATAATAGTAGAATCACAATTAGCTAAACCAAAAGCTCTAACTTAAGTTGAAACAAACTTTTTAAAATAAAACTGCTCGAAGGGTCGGGGGCCCCGAGAATTTTATTTATTTTGAATGCGCGGGGATGATAGAATTAAGAATTGATAGTCTGATGGTAAATATATTATAGTATTAAATAAGTAAAGTGCTACCCTGTTAAATTTTTATATTATAATTTATATATAAGTCTAAGAATATGATTGTGTTACATTAAGTATTGTGCAGTTTGTTTATTAAATTGTCTTGCAAAGTCTTGTTCTGAGTTAGTTAATGAATATTAGTTCTTTTTAAATAATTTAGTGGCTATTTAGTGCTATTTTAAAAAAAAAAAATTTATCAATAATTTCAGTTTGGAAGTGGATAATTATGTGGTAAGTAAATTTTGTATAAGATTTTGTATGTTTACAATAAATTTAATAGTAGTTTTCAAATATTTACAGGTGTCTATAGCAGTTTCAACCTAATCTTGAGTTTTTACCGTTTGAACCCTTTTAGACTTTCATACTTATGAGCAAACAGTTAGGTAAGTTAATTTTTAATACTTTTTAGATAATTTTAATTTAGTTATAATAATAATAACAGTTTTAAATGTCAACAGAATATTGCTGTTTTGTCCCATCTCCCATTGCCAATAATTACTACCCTATAGATTGATATAACTTTGTAAGTTAATTTTTTATTGAATGTATTAAAACAACTTAATTTAGTAGTAACTGTTTATATTAATAATAATATAAGTTTTAAAATGTCTTTAGATAACAACAACTTTTTGTGTTGTGTATACCTGTATTCAGATGACACTTATAAGTACACCTGTCCGAAAATAGCAGAATCTGGATTACAGGTTAGTTTTTTTATTATATGTTTACCAATTAAAAAATTTAGTTATTTATATAATTTTATTTATAGTTATGCCTTTATCATAGAAAGCAGCGGGCAATTGAATGTAGTGAATATTATCTTGTTAATAATTTTTATAGATTTAAAATATTAGGTGTATCAATCAGTAAAGTAGCAAAATTAGAGTTAAATTTAAGAAAAAAATATGAGCTAAAATATAATATAATATCAGACGCACAACATGAGCATTTTAAAAATATATTAAGAGCATTAGTAACAGGATATTTTGATGATACATATAGTGCAAATACATTACATAAATTACGCTATTTGCAATACCATTTTATTAATAAAGTTATAGATTTGAATTTGGTTAAAAACGTATGTTGGCTTGATAAGTTTAACCATACTTTTTATTCAAAATTAGAAAAATTAAGAACAATTGAAAAGTATGACTTAGAAGTAAAAGTCAAACTTAATAAATTTGATTATTTTAAAAATAAAAATGAAATAAGTTTTTCTGTTTCATTGAATTCATTAAAGGAAGAAGAAGAAGAAGAAAATTGGGATTGATTTTTAAATTAGCGTTATATTTTATGTGCATCTGATATTACATATAATTTTTAGCTACAAAATAGGATTAAATTGTACTAAAATGATATATTATTAAAAATGATAATAATTTCAAACATGTCGTATATATTAGAAGAAATATCAAAACTATTGTAATTACTTAATTTATAATATATAAAAATTTAAAATATTATTATTTATTTATTTATTAGGGTATAACTACATCCATTAGAATCATAATATAACATATAATTACAATCACAACAGTTTCTTATTTAACATGGAGGTCCATCTCTTTGTATTCTTCCTTTGTTATAATGTTTGTAGCATAACCGACGCTCCTGCATATAGTGATCTTCTTTTAAATGTATTGGAAGCCGGTTCCAGTTTTGTTCAATATCGGTGGAAAACATTATATAATGCAAAAAGAACTCTATTGGTAGTAAATGCAACTCATCGTCCGTAAGATTTTCTAGTAAACACTCACTTTCTTTGTATTTTTTTAGAACAGCTCCAACTTTTGAAATCGTTTTCGAAACTTGTTCATAATCATTTAAAAATTTATAATCCATTATTTGGTTATGAGATGGTTACTCTTTAATGACTTTAAAGATATTAATCATTATTTATAATGGTTATGTAATTTTATTAACAATTCCAGATAATGGTTTATACTCAACAATCCGGTCATGTAATATTAAAACAATAAGCATGAACGTAGTCTACAATATTTTCAGATGTTTCTAATTCAAGCCTTATATCAACTGGAGCAGGTTTTAGAAATTCTTTCTGTTTTGAACAATCTATTACTATTAAAGGTGCATTTTCTTTAAAATTCTTTAAATTTAAAATGGGATTCGGCTCTTTATCATAGTATGATTTTTGGAAATTAGCATACATTTCATATGCTATTGCATACTTATTATTGTCATAATCAAGATTAAGATTATCATAGGGGTACACATCAGAATTTAAGTATAGTTTTACGTTTCTTAAGGTACAAGTGTGAAATTTACTCATATCCTTTGTAATATCGTCTTTACCTTCTCTTTATAACCCTAATATAACATAACGTGGCTTTTCAAGTGCTGTAGATGTTTTAATAGACCAAGATTGATTTGTCGTGCGTGGCAACGCTGGATATTCGTACAAGTCCCAACTTCGAAAGCCAATATACAATGATTTATCGAGTTCTATTGTTTGTAATAATTCTAATTTCTTTTTGTCTGATACATTTATATGAGGCATACGCCATTGTATTTTGTCAATGACTACTTTTGGTAATACATCTTTAGCTGCTGCTATCCAAAGTGCGTTATTATCGTTTTTTGATCGAATTAATATTAATTCATGCTTAACTGGTAATATAATTTTTTTAAAGTCTTCACAGAACCCAAATATTGTTTTAAGAGGAATACAAACTTACTTATATCGCGTTTTATAGTTTCATAAATATCTGATGTGATAATTTCATATATTAACGAGTCAGTATCAATATATAATAACTTTAAATTATTATTAAAAAATTCTTTTTGCATATAATTATAATGAAAATCATACATTACTGTTTTAGATAAATCTAATATTGAAAAGCCAACATATATAGGTTTATTAAATGTAATATTAGGTTTTAAAAGTATTATACCAGAGATAGAAATTTAAATATATATATAAAATGAAAGTAACATATATAACTGGCTTAGAAATCAAACCTAAAGGTATCCAAATATAAAATTTCTTTTTCTTCTTCTTCTGGTTATACCAGGATTTTTATTTGAATCAATTTCAACCGAATTTATTTCTATTGTAATAGGTATCAAAATATCACTACTTAGTAACTAGTAACGCCATCTGTAATCTGTTGTGTAAAAACTTTTTCTTATGTCAAATATAGTCTGTTGCGAACTGCTAACGTGTCTTTATAGGTTATGGGCAAATTTACCGGTTTATCAGTTATTTTATAGTATAAAATAGATAAATTGTTACGTTTTTTTTTTTCGCGGAAACATGACTATGAACTATATTGCGAGTGTGCCAAAGCTAAAAGGCAGAGAGAATTACGATGAGTGGTGTTTCGCGGCTGAAAACTTGTTGGTACTAGAAGGGATGGAAAAGTACATCAAACCTAGTGCAGACTTCGAAGTTAAGCCAGTGGACGACTCCAAAACGAAGGCAAAGCTAATTTTGACCATCGATCCAGCATTGTACGTGCATATAAGGAATACCAGGAGCTCGGCAGAATTATGGACAAAATTGAAAGCCATGTTTGATGACTCCGGTTTCTCAAGAAAAATAACCTTACTTCGACATTTGATTTCGATAAGACTTGAAAACTGTGATTCGATGACTACCTATGTCACACAAATGATCGAAACGGCTCAAAAGTTAAATGGCACTGGATTTACAATAACAGATGAATGGGTCGGATCATTATTATTAGCAGGTTTGACTGATCGCTATTCTCCAATGATAATGGCAATAGAACATTCTGGCATTTCGATAAGTGCGGATACTATAAAGTCGAAGTTACTCGATATGGAAGTAACCAGTGATTTTGAAGGTGCAGCTGGCGGTACGGCGGCATTTGCAGCGAGAAATAAATATAATTCTGGCAGCAGCGGTAAACCAAAGAAATATGGCGGCAACCCAATGTCGAACAAAAAGACCGCGGCAGATACAACAGCAAAAACAATCACTTGTTTCAAATGTAAAGAGGATGGACATTATCGAAATCAGTGCCCAATGTTGAAGAAAAACACAAATAAATGCGTGTTTAACGTTGTTTTCCTAAACGGAAAGTATAACAAAAACGAATGGTACGTTGACTCCGGCGCAAGTGCACACATAACAGCAAATAAAGATTGGGTAAAGAACATGAACACAACCCCATGTATACCAGAAATTGTTGTAGCAAATGAATCAAAAGTGCCAGTTGTTTGTTCCGGAGAAGTTGACATTATTTCTGAACTTGGATGCAATATAACAGTGAAAGATGTGTTGTGTGTGCCTAGCCTGACAACCAACCTATTGTCGGTTAGTGAGCTCATTCAGAATGGCAATCATGTGATATTTACAAAGAAAAACTGTTATATTAGAGACAAGAACAATGTTTTGGTGGCGACAGCTGATTTATCTGATGGTATTTATAAGTTGAGATTACAATCACAAAGTTGTATGTTGGCTACTACAGCTAGTGCAAAGTTATGGCACAGAAGACTGGCACATATAAACAGCCAAGACATGCACAGAATGAGAAATGGTATTGTTGATGGTTTGTCTTATGATAACTCACTTGACATAACCAAATCACAATGTACTACTTGTTGTGAGGGAAAACAAATGAGATTACCATTTTCTCATGTGGGTGAGCGGAGTACAGAAACTTTACACAGAATCCACACAGATATTTGCGGCCCAATGGAAACAAGTTCTTTGAGTGGTGCTCGCTATTTCCTGTTATTTGTTGATGATTATAGTCGCATGACTTTTATTTATTTTCTGAAGCAAAAGAATGAAGCTTTGAACAGATTTAAAGAGTTCAAATCATTGGTTGAGAATCAACAGAGTAAGAAAATAAAGGTGATCAGGTCAGACAATGGACTAGAATTTTGTAACAAGGAATTTGAAGGCTATTTGAAGCAAGCTGGAATTATACACCAGAAAACAAATTGTTATACACCTGAGCAAAATGGACTTTGTGAAAGGAGTAATCGTACAGTTGTTGAGAAAGCCAAATGTTTACTATATGATGCAAATTTAGATAAGAAATTTTGGGCGGAAGCAGCCAATACTGCTGTGTACTTGAAAAATAGATCGATTGCATCAGGATTGGATAAAACACCTTATGAGTTATGGTATGGATCAAAACCAGACTTAAGTCACCTACGTTTGTTTGGAAGCAAAATTATGGTGCATGTACCCAAACAGAAACGTTTGAAATGGGACAAGAAAGCTACACAACATATTCTAGTTGGATATGGTGATGGTGTTAAAGGTTATCGTGTGTACAATCCTTCTAAGAACACTGTAATGATCAGTAGAGATATAATAGTGATGGAAGATGTAACACCTATCAAGGAAGTCAGTGAAGAGTCAGCTATTTGGATATCCAATGAAGAAAATCCTACCGACAATTTAGTGGAGGAAAGTAAAGATAAAGTGGGGGAGAGCAGAGATTCAGTGGGGGATCTGTCTAATAATGTTTCAGAAACAGATTTTTTAGATTGCTCTTCAGGTTCCTCATTACATACTGATGACAATGAAACACTGACTGAAATAAACACTGAAGATGTTCCAGAACAAGCAGTATCAATACCTGAGCAAGTGCCAGATGTGCCAAGTAAGCGTCAGAGAAAGAAGCCTGAGCGCTATGGTATTAGCAACATATGTGTTTCCAGTACTGTTCCAGCATCGGAGGAGATTGTATTCTCAGAGGCTCTTGAAGGGCCTGATCGGGAGCAGTGGAAGCAGGCAATGGCTGATGAATTACAGTCATTTGAGGACAGTGATGCGTGGCAGCTTGTGGACCATCCAGGTGATGTGACAATAGTGAAGTGTAGGTGGGTGCTAAATAAAAAGTATGATTTTGAAAACAATGTAAGGTATAGGGCTCGATTAGTGGCAAAAGGTTTCTCGCAGAAACCAGGTGTTGATTATACAGATACTTTTTCACCGGTAGTGCGGCATTCTACTCTAAGATTGTTGTTTGCACTTAGTGTTCAAATGAAAATGAGTATAACACATCTAGATGTAACCACTGCTTTCCTTAATGGTTTTTTGAAAGAAAATATTTATATGTCATTACCTGAAGGTTTTGTAAACAAAAGTGGGGGAAAGGTCTTAAAATTAAATAAAGCCATTTATGGGTTAAAACAGTCTTCCCTGGCATGGTATGAAAGAGTTAAAGAAGTTTTGAGTAGATTAGATTTCAAAAATAGTCAATATGAACCATGTTTGTTTACAAAAATAACTGGTAAAATTAAAGTGATAGTGGCCCTGTATGTGGATGATTTTTTGATTTTTTCAAACAATGATTTTGAAACAAATAAATTAAAAAGTGTATTAGGTTCAGAATTTAAGTTAAAAGACTTGGGACCTGTAAGACAATATTTAGGCATGAGAATAAATTTAGATAAAAATAAAAATGTTATTACTGTAGATCAACAACAATATATTGAACAGTTAGTTTCTAAATTTCAAATGTCTGATTGTAAGACACAAAGTACTCCGATTGAGCCTAAATTGAATTTAGATAAGTCATCTGATAAATGTTTACCTGATGTTCCTTATCAAAAACTTATTGGAAGTCTGATGTATCTGGCAGTATTAACAAGACCAGATATTGCTTACTGTGTTAGCTATCTCAGTCAATTTAATAGTTGTTATAGTCACATACATTGGAATTATTGTAAACGTGTATTAAGATATTTACTGCATACTAAAAGTTATTGTTTAAAATATACCAATAATAACAATAGTAATTTACAAGGTTTTGTAGACAGTGATTGGGCAAGTGATGCTCTAGATAGAAAATCCTATACTGGATTTTGCTTTATGTTGTCAGGGTCTGCCATTTCCTGGCAAAGTAGGAAGCAGAAAACGGTTTCATTATCCAGTACTGAGGCGGAATACACTGCTCTTTCTGAAGCTTCAAGAGAAGCTATTTATCTAAGAAATTTAATGCATGAAATTACTGATGTATTTAATGTAATTGATTTGTATTGTGATAACCAAAGTGCATTGAAGTTAGCCTCGAGTAGTCAGAGTCATAATAGATCCAAGCATATAGATGTGCGTTGTCATTTTATTAGAGATGTTGTAAAGAACAACTTTGTAAAAGTTAAGTACATTCCTACTGAAGAAATGCCTGCAGATATTTTAACAAAAGGTCTTTGTCATCTGAAACATTATAAGTTTATGAATTTACTTGGCATTGTTTCTGTGTAATCATGTGTACTTAGATTATTTTGATAAGTGGGGGTATTGTAATAGGTATCAAAATATCACTACTTAGTAACTAGTAACGCCATCTGTAATCTGTTGTGTAAAAACTTTTTCTTATGTCAAATATAGTCTGTTGCGAACTGCTAACGTGTCTTTATAATTTCATATTTTATACTTTCAAATAGGTATAAAATACCATTTAATATGAAAACAGGTGTAGATTTTGAAGTGTCTTTTGTTTTACCTTCAATGTATAAGTAAGATTCCGAGGGTAATGTATATACATTATGTTGATTTATTGGTATACGAATTTCGTCATTATATTCATAGCTGGTTGTGTTATATGGACTGTATGAATGTATTTCATATTGGCTTAATGATTCGTCAAAGAGAATTTTATCTTCAATATGAGTTTACATTCAAATTACATTCCCATATAATATTTTCATATATAAAGATTAAATATTTAAAACGTATTTTATTACTTTATAACACATGCCTGGTTAAACAATGAAGTTTATAAAGCAAAAAGAAACTCTTTCTGTAAAAAATATTGATAATCAAAGTAATAATTACACTAATAATTCAAAACATGGATCACTATTACCAAATGACATTAGATGCATTATTTGTGGACCTTCAAACTGTGGAAAAACTAATGTTATGTTTAATCTAATTGAACATCCAAATGGGTTGCGATTTAAAAATATATACATTTATTCAAAATCTTTATATCAACCAAAATATAAAATATTACAACAAATTATGAAGAATATTAATGGTATGGGATACTATACATACACTGACAATGAAGAGATTATTAGACCTGAAGATGCTAGCCCAAATTCTATATTCATATTTGATGATGTTGCTTGCGATAAACAAAATAATATTCGAAATTTTTTTAGCATGGGCCGTCATAATTTGATAGACTCTTTCTATTTATGTCAGACTTACAGCAAAATTCCAAAGCAATTAATACGGGATAATACTAATTTTATTATATTATTCAAGCAAGATGACTTAAATTTAAAGCATATATATGATGATCATGTTAACTTTGACTTTCCAAGTTTTCTAGAGTTTAAACAAGTTTGTAATTTATGTTGGGATTCAAATAAATATTCCTTTATTTTAATAGATAAAAATAGTGACTTAAATAACGGGCGATACAGAAAAGGATTTGATATGTTTTTAGATATAACCAAGTAATCTTTACAATAATATTTGTGATATATGGAGATTTTGAAACATTATTAAAACCCATTAGTACTTGTTATCCTGAAACTAATACATCATTTTCAAATAATATTCAAATTCATGAACCATATTCTTTTGCTTATTATATTAAATGTTCCTTTAATGATTCCTTAAGTAAGTTTGTTACGTACAGAGGTATTAATTGCGTTAAAGTATTTATTGAAACAATAACTGAAGACGCTAAACAAATTTATAAAGTCTTAAATAAAGTGAAGCCTTTAAATAAATTATCTGATTGGCAAAAACAGGAATATGATGAAGCTTCTATTTGCCATATTTGTGAAGGTATCCTCAATGGTGATAAAGTGTTAGATCATTGTCACTTAACTGGTAATTACCGAGGAGCTGCTCATAATCATTGCAATTTAAAATTTACAATTCCAAAGTTTATACCTGTCATATTCCATAACTTAAGTAATTACGATAGCCATATAATTGTAACAGAATTAGGTAATGATAGTGAAAAAATTGAAGTTATTCCAGAAAATAAGGAAAAGTATATATCTTTTACGAAACATATTTTGGTGGAATCAAAAGTCGATAAAAATGATAATGTTCATAACTGCTATATTAAACTTAGATTTATTGATTCTTTACGATTTATGCATTCTAGTTTAGAAACACTTGCAAAAAATTTATTATCAGAACAATTTTTCGAATTAAAAAAATTCTATCCGAATGAAAATCATTTTAATTTATTAAAACGTAAAGGTGTATTTCCTTTTGAATATGTAAATAGTAGGGATATGCTTAATGAATCTGACTTGCCATCTCAAAATAATTTTTATAGCTCACTTAATGGCTGTAATATATCTGACGATGATTACAATCATGCCAAAATGGTTTGGTATGCATTTGAAATGAAAACATTGGGGAATATTCAGACTTATATTTAAAGATCGATGTTCTGTTGTTAACAGATATTTTTGAAAATTTTCGAGATGTGTGCTATAAAACATATAATTTAGATCCCTGTCAATATTATACAGCACCAGGACTTTCTTGGGATGCTATGTTAAAGTATACAAGTATTGAATTAGAACTTTTAACAGATATTGATATGTTACATTTTATTAAAAAAGGTATAAGAGGTGGAATATCACAATGCTCTCACAGACATGGAATTGCAAATAATAAATATATGTCCAATTATGATTCAAATAAAGATTCTCAATATTTAATGTATTGGGATGCAAATAACTTATATGGTTGGGCTATGAGTCAATATTTACCACATGAGGGATTTAAATGGTTAGATACATATAAATTACAAACATTTAATGTAGAAGATATTGAAGATAACTCAGATGTTGGTTATATATTAGAAGTCGATTTAAGATATCCTAATTATTTGCACGATGAACACAATGATCTACCTTTCTGTGCTGAAAATATTAAACCACCTTGCATTAAAACAAATGACGTTAAATTAATACCAAATCTAAATAACAAGTATAATTATGTGCTTCACTATAGATCGTTAAAGCAATGTCTTAAAAATAATCTGAAAATAGATAAAATTCATAGAATTTTGGAATTTAAACAGTCTGATTGGTTAAAAAGTTATATTGATCTAAATACATTAAAAAGAAAGAACTCTGCAAATACATTTGAGAAAGACTTTTTTAAATTAATGAATAATTCAGTTTATGGGAAAACAATGGAGAATGTAGATAAACGTGTCGATGTAAAGTTAATAACTCATTGGGATAATATAGGACATAAAATGGGTGCTAATACACTTATAAGTAAACCAAACTATCATAGTTGTTCTATATTTCATGAAACTTAGTTGCTATTCAAATGCAAAAACTTAAAGTTTTTTATAATAAACCATTGTATTTAGGATTAAGTGTACTTGATATATCAAAAACTTTAATATACGATTTTCATTATGATTTCATCAAAAAAGTCTATAAAGGTAATGCTAAATTGTTGTATACAGATACAGATTCATTAATATATCAAATTAAAACATAAGTAAAGTAGGTCTTAGTGGAAATGATAATAAAAGATATGTATTAACTGATGGTGATATTGAGGGTTCATGCACAGCTAAAGCAAAAGGAATTAAGAAAAATATTGTAAACAAATTCGAACGTAACTTGAACATAATGGGAACGTAACTTGAACGTAATGGAAACGTAACTTGAACGTGTTTTTATACATCCATATAAAATAAGATACACATATTTTATTAGTAATGTTTTGTTATATATAATTCTTATATGATTAACACTGGTCATAAGAGCTCTAATATATATGCATAGACATATTAATGTATGAGTATGCGTACATAAACTGGATGACAATTGTATACGTTATATGCGAACGTAACTTGAACGTAATGGGAACGTAATGGGAACGTAACTTGAACGTAATTCAACGTAAATTCAACGTAACTTGAACGTAATGGGAACGTAACTGAACGTTACGTTGAATTACGTGTTTTACGCTATTTTGAACATTCTCCATATAAAATTGACTGAGAATCAGAAAATATTTTTAAAAAAATCGCTGTTACTTGTGAAATCTTATAGCTACAAAAAAAAACAATGTACTAGACATGTGCGAATACCTCCTCCTTACATAGATTTAGGCCTATAGTTCACATTGCTATTGAAGCGTATTCGAGTTATGAGCAAAAATCCAAAAAAAAAAAATTTGATGAAAATCCCATAACTCTTACAGTTTTTATCACAGAAAGTTGAAATAGTGTAATCAATCATTCATTTCATTAAATAAATAATATCAACTTTACATTCTGTTAAGAACACACTTGATTTGTTTTAATAAATATAGTAGTCTAAGAATACTACATTGGTGACCCTGACGTGATCAAGTGTAAACGCAAGTTACAAAGTTTTTAACAAAGTGTTAATCCACGTGCCAAAGTTTTAAACCTCGTGATACAGTGATAAAGTTTTTTAACAAAGTGTTAACTCTCGTGACAAACTTTCTAAAACACGTGACAAACTTTCTAAAACACGTTTTTAAAATTATATAAATTACATTCACCCACGCTACAAAAAAAAAATGCAACACGTGCTAGAATCAAACGTACCCTCTCGACAAGAGCCTCTCGACTGTGACGGTGTTCTCAATAACGCCAACCAGTCGCAGGCATACCTCCTGCAAAACCCTACAAGCGATCCAGCTCATTAGCGATCGCTACAAATGGCTTCAGACTTTGTCCACGCAATTAATCTACAACTGACAACGTTCAACGCTCCGGATCTTTGGTTCTCTATTGTAGAAGCGGATTTTGCTGCAAATCGCATTGCAAACGATGCGCATAAATATTTATGCGCAACTATTGAAAGCACTCCCTTTCAATGTAATCGTTCAACTGCAAGACATCGTGAACGACCCACCATTGAAGGACAAATACGCCACTTTGAAAAACGCAATACTGACGCGTTTCTCGGTATCCAGGAAAAAACAACTGCAAAAGCTACTAAATGAGCGAATATATGGCGACAAAAAACCGTCACAACTCCTTCGAGAAATGCGAGTGTTGGCAAAGAATTCCGTCACTGACGAAGTTCTGCATCAACTATGGATTGAACGACTTCCCCACAAAATCCATCCACTTCTAATAATATCAGAAAGCCTAGGACTGAACGCGCTCGCAGAAATGGCAGATCGCTTCATGGATACATTCGACGTGCTACCTGTCATGGCTATCCACAAATCAGACAACCACAGCGCAGACTACAACCGTTCCAGTAGCCCTGTAGCAACTGCAAAAGGTCAACTACAGTTGAACGTCAACTACAGGAAATGCAGCTGAGTATAAACCGCTGCCAAAGTGCCATAGCACAACTGCAGTCCATTAACCAGCAGTTGATAACGCGACTAAATGAATCGGAACGAGTAAACCTGAAGCAGAACCGATCAAGATCTAGGTCCACACCGAGACAAAATGGTTTTTGTTTTTACCACAACAAATGGGGTAAGGAAGCTAATCGTTGCACGCTCCCATGCAACTTCAACCAAAATGCGAACCAGGGAAACTAACCAAGCTGTCACTAGTTCAGGCAGTTAGTGACAACAATCTGCCCTCCGAACTTCGGCTTCATGTGATCGATAAGGCAACGAACATCAAATTTCTAGTGGATTCAGGCTCCGTAGTATCAATTGTACCTGTCGGCACACTGAGATGCAAACCAGAGACACACAATCTTACTCTCCATGCAGCAAACGGGTCTTGCATCAAAACGTACGGCAACAAGGTGCTAAAGCTGGATTTAAATCTTCGGAGAAGCTTCCAGTGGACCTTCATCGTAGCCGACATACAGACGGCAATACTAGGAACTGACTTCATCATCCACTACAATCTACTGCTAGATTTGAAAAAACAACGTCTTATCGATCCACTAACCAACCTCACCACAAAGGGACAAACTATTGCGACTATAACATTCAACGTCTCCACAGTAAGCAATACCATTCCCTCACCTTACGGGGAAATGCTGAAGAAACACATTGAAATAACAAAACCAACTGATAAACCGAACTTGACTAACTTAGAATATGAGCATCATGTGGAAACAAAAGGCATTCCAACAGCAGCACGCGCTCGTAAACTAGCCGGAGAAAAGGCCACAGCAGCAAAAGCACAAATATCTGACATGCTACAAAAAGGCACTTTGAGACCATCGAAGAGTCCCTATGCCAGCCTCATACATATGGTCAGAAAAAAGAACAACGAATGGAGACTCTGTGGTGATTATCGTCAATTGAATGCGAACACTATCGCAGACAATTACACACTACCGTTGATTCAAGACTGCTTTCTTCGTCTACCTGACACCTGCATATACTCGAAGCTAGATCTAGATAAAGCCTACCACCAAGTGCCAATGCTCCCAGAACATGTACAAAAGACGGCCATCATCACTCCCTGGGGCCTCTACGAATATCTGGTAATGCCATTTGGACTCAAAAACGCAACTCAGACTTTCCAACGCTTCATGGACGCCATCTTCAGAGACCTGGACTTTGTCTTCATCTACATTGATGACATTCTGGTCATGTCGAAGAGTCAACAGGAACACGAAAGACATTTACACATCATTTTCGAACGCCTGAAGTCCCACTCACTGAGTGTAAACATCAGCAAAAGTTCTTTCGGCCAAACTGAGGTGGAATTTCTGGGCTATATGTTAAATTCCCAGGGCTACGTCCCCATGAGCAAACGGGTTGATGCCATTACAAACTACAATAGACCTGAAACTATAGAAGAATTAAGACGTTTTCTCGGCATTGTAAATTACTACAGACGCTGCATCCCACAGGCAGCACACACCCAGACAGCACTCAACAACTATTTGAAACATTCAAAGAAGAAGGACAGAACTAAAATACAATGGACCAAAGAATCTGACCAAGCGTTTATTGACATTAAACAAAAGATATCTGAGGTAACATTACTAGCTTTTCCTTCAGAAACAGCCCCCCTAACTGTAACCACTGACGCTTCATCCACGGCAATAGGTGCCAAACTCGAACAACGCATCGATGAAGTTTGGCAACCCCTTGGATTCTTCTCCAGAAAACTAACCGTCACTGAGCAACGCTACAGTACCTATGATCGTGAATTACTTGCAATTTACTCGTCCATCAAGTTCTTTCAACACCTCCTAGATTGCAGAACTTTCAAAATTAAAACCGATCATAAGCCACTCATTTACGCGTTCAAGCAAAAACTGGAAAAAGCCTCAGAACGACAGCTCAGACACCTGGACTTCATTTCACAATTTTCAACCGATATCTGCTATGTAAAAGGAGAAGACAATATTATCCCTGACGCTTTGTCACGAATTAACGTTATCTCAATGCCAGCTGTGCTAAGTCCAGAAGCAATACAACAAGCTCAACACAACGATGAAGAACTAAGAAACATCGCACAAAACACTTCCTCACTGAAGCTGCACGAACTCGAAGTTGAACCAGGTATTAGAATACACTGTGACATTTCATCTGGTACTATAAAACCTTTCATTTCAGGCAGTCTTCGCAAGGCAGCATTCGACATCGTACACAACACAGCTCATCCCATCGGTCGAACCACCTCTAAACAACTAATAGAAAAATTTATTTGGCCAGGAACCCGAAAAGATGCTAAACAATGGTCCCGAGAATGCCTAGCGTGCCAACAGTCGAAAGTTCATCGCCACACAAGATTACAGCCAAACCATATTGATGTTCCAGACACAAGATTCAATCACATACACCTCGACATCATCTTCCTGCCCAAAGTCCGCGGCCACTCATACTGTCTCACGATCATTGATCGCTTCTCAAGATGGCCAGTAGCAGTTCCAATCCAGGACATGACAGCAGAAACAGTAGCCACAACACTTTTCGATAGCTGGATTTCACATTATGGGTGTCCTATCACATTAACAACAGACCAGGGCACTCAATTTGAGTCCGAATTATTTAAAGCTCTCACTCAACTTGTAGGAACTAAAAAAACGCGTACTTCACCATACCATCCACAATCGAATGGCATAGTCGAACTCTTGCACAGAACACTCAAAACAGCTCTCATGTGTTCACCTAAGCCATGGTTAGACATATTACCAACTGTCTTACTTGGCCTTAGGACCTCTTTCAAGGAAGATCTTCAAGCTACTCCGGCTGAAATGCTATATGGAACACAACTACGCATATCAGGCGAATTTTTTATCTCCGCAGATTTACCATCAGATCCCCAAATATTTTTAGAAAAACATCGTGAATTCATGCGTGGAATTCGCCCTACACCGACGGCTCATCATTCAAAAACCAGGATTTTCATTCTAAAGGATTTAAATACATGCACGCACGTCTGGTTACCCTGTGACCACGTTAAATCGCCGCTAGAACCACCTTATCAAGGCCCATACAAAGTCATCAACCGAATCACAGACAGACTCTACAAAATTTTCATAAATGGAGAAGAAAAAAATGTTTCAATCGAGAGACTCAAACCGTGCTACACAAGCAAAACAGATGCAGATCACCAGGATAACTCGATATCGCAGCCAACGCAGCCACATCAATGGACCTCAAATCTGGACAAACCCGTACGCACGTATAAACGTAAAGTGACTTTCAAAACTCCCCTTGAAAGCCACTTAGGGGGGAGTGGATGTGGCGGCCCAGCGCCATCCGTCACGCCTCTACAGGCGAATAGAGGACATAACTAAGAACTGTATAATCGTTCATTCCTACAGCGACTACCAACCAGCACGGACTCTAGATATTACAACGACACGTTTCGAACTTACAACTATAAGTTTTGTATCGCACTTGTTATAATCATTCATTTCATTAAATAAATAATATAAACTTTACATTCTGTTAAAAATGCACTTGATTTGTTTTAATAAATATAGTAGTGTAAGATAACTACACTCTACACCACATCGATTTTAAGTAATAATTTCAATATTATATGGTACTTTAATGTTCAATGGTTCCTTGTATTCTGTTTTATTATACTGTTATATTATTCGGTTTAATTTTTAATATCTTGATATCTTACCATAATATTGTTTTGCATAACAAAAAGGAGTCTGGTCTCTCGTATGATCGGTAAGGTAGAATCATGGGCTGATCCTTAGTATAAAGTAGTTTGTTTTCTGACTAACGCCAAAATCAGTCGCATTGGCGCCACTGGTATGCTCTGAAACTGCTGAAATATCCGAAATAATAATAAGAAGAGTTTTTGACTGTTTTTCTGTGTGACTGTAATAGTTTATTATTGTTTACAAGTTGTTTACATAGAAAAAGTACATGTACTCTTATATCAGTTTCATAGAAAAGTAAAATCAGTGTATCAATTTTGTTGTTTGTTGTCAGAAAGCATTTTATTTATTATATTATTCTTACAGACTTTTTTCATCATAATAATAATAATTGTTATAATAATAATTGTTATTAATATTATTTAAAATGGTTTTAAAATGCTGTGTACCAAATTGCAAGTCGTCTAATAAAGCATATGCTTCTCACAGATTTACAATTGATAATGATGTAAGCAATTATTAATAATTTTGTCTAATATTGTGCACTACAATTTATTTGATTGTATGTATTTACAGGTATATGAAACATGGTTAAAACGCCTGAACATTCAAAGTCTTTTTGAAATGGATAAAGAAAGGGTTGTATGCATTTAGACGATTATGTACCATTCATTTTAGTGACCATTGCAGATTTCCTCAAAATAATAACAGGACTTCCCTTAAACAAAGAAGCTTGCCAACACTGTTTTTGCCAAGTGAGTAATAATCGCAACGAGACACTTTATTTATAGAACGTGAAAGAGTATTAACAATATGATTATTTTTTACTTCTCGGCCAATTTTAGGAGGCATTAGTAATAATGAAGTTTTAAATGTAAAGATTGAGAAAAAAGAGAATGTGGAAACTGGGATTAAATCAAAAGAAATTATTAATATTGAAAAAATTCAGGTTCAGTTTGAAACAGGTAAATATTAAATTTACAAATAATATATTTAACTATAATTTAAATTATTCTTGATACATTGCTGCTGATAATAGTTATAAAATTTATTTCCAGGTAAAAGTATTAAAGAAAACGTCCTTTACTGAGATCTGCAAATGTGACGAGGTCAGCAGATCTCAATCCAAAAGCAAGGCAC
Organism: Panorpa germanica; assembly: GCA_963678705.1. Classification (NCBI taxonomy): domain Eukaryota; kingdom Metazoa; phylum Arthropoda; class Insecta; order Mecoptera; family Panorpidae; genus Panorpa; species Panorpa germanica. The sequence goes on along the minus strand of OY783205.1, from coordinate 1,684,913 downwards.
TTCTATAGTATTGCAAAAAATTTAAAGAAATACGCAAGGAAGCAGGAAATATTAAAAAATTGTGCGAAACTACGATTAAAAAAGTGTATGAGATATGTTAATACGCATAGTTATTTAAATAAAAATTTGAATAACACCACATACGAATTTTTAATCTCGCAGTTGAAAATACAAAAAAGAAATAATAATGATAGGAGATACACCATGAATGACAAGATATTTGCATTATCTTTGTTAAAACAAGGTCCTAAAGCTTACAGATTTCTGAGGCAGATGTTTGCACTTCCATGTAGAAAAACGTTAACTACTTTATTAAACAAAATTCCATTTGAATGTGGAATTAATACAGTAATAACGGAATCGTTAAAGAAATCTGTGGAGAGAATGCCTGAACTAAACAGATATTGCATATTAATGTTTGATGAAATGTCTCTAGCTGTAATATGATGAATGATGTAGTAACATTTTATAATTTAGATGTCGGAGATTACGAACAGAAAATGTGCAACAAATTGACAGAATCCCATGTTATCAAAGGAAAAATTAAAAAATGAAAGTAAATAGAGCAGCGCAAGTTTTTTCACGAAGTGTATCTGCATGCATGAGAACATTAGTACGCTTAAGTAAGTGTTAAAAAATGCATTAAACCTACAATAACATTTATGGAGGAATAAATTGATTAATAAAATGTTATTTTTCAGATGCAAATAATTGTCCCAAAAGCTTTAATGATACCGCAGATTATTTATTGTTTATAAATAAAGTATTTGATAGCGTGAATGGGGCAGCAATTGAACCTCAGAAGAAAAACATGTTGAGGTGCGCCATTACTGCTAATTTCAAACATTTAGAATTTTGGAACAACGAAGCTCTGCCTGTGTTAAGAACTGTAAAATACCAAGGAAAAAATTATGCTCCACCATCAGTGAAAAATTTTATTACAACAATTAAAGGATTAAGGTGTGCATTAACATTTTTAATGTTATTAAATAAAATTTATTTGTTTCAGATACATCTGGAAACAACTGCAGCCAATTGGTTTTAAGTACCTTATTTTACGGAACTTTAATCAAGATCCCCTGGAAAACTTTTTTGGCTGCATACGTAGCCATGGTGCAAGAAATATCAATCCAAATTGCAGAGCATTTAAGGCATCGTATAAAAGTGTGATAGTAAACAATTTTATATCTCCGCATTCTCCTGGAGCAAATTACGAGAAGGATTCATGTTTTGTCTTAAATAATTTAACAGAATTTATAGAAGATGGTGACAAATTAACCGTGAAGGAGCAAATGGTAGATGACAAATTGGAACTGCATCAAACTATCCTCACATTCGCTCCGCCAAATAAAATTACTGAGTAAATTAATGCTTACATAGCGGGATATTTGGCGAAGATACTATTTAAAAAAAGGAAATGTTGCGAATGTCACGGAAATTTGATATCAACAAACTTATCGCGGCCCATCCTAATTCAGGAAAAAGCGTATGTGCCTAAATGCTTAATTAATCCCAATCCTGTTTTTGTACATATTTTTACAAAATGTTGCCAAGTAGCACATTACTACTTACCATTATTATCAAATAAGGCAAACATATTACAAAAACTATGCGATGAAATGATGAAAGTGCTTGTTAATAATAATGTTTTTACATGCAAGCAACATGATTTACAAGTAGAGTTTGTAAAATTATTTATCAAGCATTATCTACAAACGTGGGTTAAAAATGTAAATAAAGCCCTAAGAGGTGAAAAAAAAAACGCAAAAGATGAAATAAGTAATGCAGCTTATAAATATTATGAAAAATTTAAAAACAAAGCATCTAAAATAAAATGCATGAAACAATAAAAATAAAAGTTTATTGTAAATGTAATAAATATTGTTATGAAATAAATGTGTTGTACTAAAAATTGTGTCATTTATATCTTTATAATATATGTTGTTTTATAATATTGTCCTTATAATAAATTTTAAATTTGATATAATCTAAATTTTTCTGATATTATGAAAAGCAAAATTTATTTTAAAAAAGCGGTTGTAAACCAGGGTAAAATTATAGCGCAGCAGCGGCTCCTTGCGACTGGTTCATCGTTAAAAAAGTTCTTAAAGTATAGCTGAGTTTCCATTCTATATACTTTCTTTTCTATGGGTAGAATTGCTAATATTGGATAAATGTGTATTAGCATTCATAATTTGTCTGAAATATTTTAGTTATATTTTATTGCTTTGTCAATATTTACCGACGCTATCATAGAAATCACTAGACCAAATAAATACAACAGATTATTGTTAGCAAATTTAAAATTCCTATATCTTTCATAAAATATTTTTCAATATAATACTGGCTTTTTTAGAATTAATTATTTCTTTATCAATTTAAAAATAATGTGTTATTTTGTTTTTCTAGATAGAAATTCAAAAATCTATTAGTAAAATTTTACATAATTAAAAGGATTTTCACTAACGTCGAATTCAAAATGTTCTACTGTTGGTATTGTACGTATTTCACGAAAAGCATAATTTGCTACTTGATTATAAAAAATAACAGTCCTGTTTAACAGACAAATATATTTTTGGATTTGGGCACTGTTCAAAGGCATTTAAGTCGGTGTTGTTATTGCGCTTTCATTCCTCTTCTGATGCAGTAAACGGTGAAGCTTGAAGATTGCAACACCAAAATGTAATAATATAAATAATTATATTTGCAATGTCACACGGTGCAAATAAAAATATAACAGTTGAATAAGCATTTAAAGTATTATTTGAAGAATGGCACTAAGATTGATTCACCTTTTTCAAATTGCGCCAAATTTTATAATACAATCAGTTCATTTACATCACATATAACAATGAGTCATAAAGCAAATGAAGAACCAATAATCCTATGTTAACCAACGCTATTTCAAATAGTCATCGAATATCATCCGATTGTAATGATCCTATATCACCTAATATTATTTCACGTTCTCAAGAAGTGTTTTCAAGTGTTTCAGACAACTTCTTCAGATCCATTTCTGTTGAATTTGACAATATTTTTTTTAAAACGAGAAAGTAAATTTTGTATCACTCCTTGAACCGCGGATCCCAATGATTCCTTCAGATTCACCTATACCATTTAAACGCTTACAATTTCCGATCCGTTTGGCATATGCTATGACTATTAATAAGTCACAAGGTCAAACGATGACATTTTGTGGCTTAGATTTAGAAAATCCGTGTTTTTCTCACGGCCAATTGTACGTTGCGTGTTCCAGAGTTGGAAAACCATCGAGTTTGTTTGTTTATACTCCTCATGGACTAACTAAAAATATTGTACATCCAATGGCATTACGCTAAATTAAGTTTTTGTAAATTAAAAATAAATAAATATATATGTTATAAAATGTTTTGAGTGCAAGCTTTTTCACCTTTCATTAAAATGAGTTAAAGTTTTCATTTACGATGCTGTTATTTAGTTAACAAAGTAATAACTTTTCAATAATAATTTTCATCAAAGCGGTCCAGATTGTTTCAGCTCATTAAAAAAAGTATGAAATTAAAGACGTGTGTACAGGACAACGTCTGTCGGGTCCGCTAGTATTTATATAAGTATTTGAATATAATTATGAACCATTATACTCGAATTTAATTATGAAAAGATGTATAATCCGTGGGTCGTCATTACGCGGATTTATTCCAATTACTTGTTTCAATGTGATTCCTAAATTTCATAGTATTAGGTATATTAAAATAAGAGAGCTTCATTATTTAAGGTAACAATCAGACATCCCTAACAACTTGCATAATTAGATTTAGATTTTAACGGGAGTCTAATTTTGTGCATCAACAGAGATACATCAGGTTCCGAATTCCTGACCTCCTAGCTCACCTGTATCGAATCGGATTAATCAAAGTGATATAAAAACCTAACATTACTAAAATTCATAAATATATTCAATCATGTATAAGTAATAAAGTAAGATTATTATGGATAATTATTCGATGCCGCCACGGAAATGGGAGGACGGGGAGGGGGCGCTATACGAGATTTTTTTAGTTGTACCATCTTTGCCCTTCATTCCCTTCTTATGTTGAGTCGCCGAGTAATTTTAGTTCATAAAACTTTATACAGATACTAGATCTATATAACTATATAATACTCGTAGTATGCTTTATGTAAAAACAATTGAACTAATGTATGTCTCTCATATATTGTCAACAATTGTCAATAAATGCAGTCGCTTGATCCTATAAAGAAATATTTAAAAGCCGTTGAATATTGGAAGCAAATAGATGCTATATGTAAAGATAATGGAAATGAACAACCATTAGAATTATTATATGTGCAGACCATGCCATCTAATGCAGATCGTTAAGCACATATTATGAACACTGAAACACTCCAAACATTGGAGTTATTTTTCCAATTTTAATTGATCCCGAAGTGGAAAGAACATTGGAATTGATTTAAGGGTTTGAACTATTAACTTAACTTAGATTAACCTAATTTTACTACTAATGGTAATATATCCAACAACGGGAAGTAAAAATAAAGTTAAAAGAAGTAAAACTACAATTGAACCCCGAGTGAAAGAGTTTATAGAAGAAGTTGACCTATTTAATGAAGCATTTCATTTGTAGATTATGAAAAAAATTATTTATTGTATTATTATTAAAATTATTCACGTACATTATTACATTCCACAGTACATTATTTATATAGTATGTATTATTAATGTAAAATAGTTTTCAATAAATGAAATAAATATGTAATTTTAAAAAAAGGGTATTAAATTTCATACAAAATTAATACACATTTGTATTAAATTTAAAAAATTCGATTATTAAATTTCATACAAAATTTGTTGGAATTACAATACATTCATTCTTAAATTAAATTACTGAAACTGGTTTTGTTTTTGTTTATATAAAACTATTATATTAAATTCAATTGTTTTATGTCTATAAGAAATTTTTACTGATTTCTTTCTGTATAATTTTAGTCTGAGGACTTATTGATTAATAAAATATTTAATATATAACTGTGCATATAATATCTGCTTCAATAGGTTATGGGCCCAGGCAATTAATATGACGACATCAGTGAGTGCTACAAGATTTGAGCTGTTGAGTAAGGACAATTATGAAGCCTGGAAAATTCATGTTGAGGCGCTATTGATCAAAAATGATTTGTGGGAATATGTCAGTGGTGAAAAACCGATTCCTGTTGCTGCGGAAAATAATCAAGAAGAAAGAAATGGATGGATAAAAATTGATCGTAAAGCTAAGTCAGAAGTAATATTAGCAATTAGTTCAACGGAATTGCAGCATGTCCGAGGTTGTAATACTTCTCATGAAGTTTGGCAAAAACTTGCCTCAGTTTATGCTTCCAAAGGACCTGCAAGAAAAGCTTTATTACTTAAGCAACTTATGCTTCACAAGATGTCTGAATGTGGTGATGTCAGGGATCATGTAAACAAGTTTTCGGATATAGTTGATCGACTTGGAGCTATGGATATTGAAGTGAATAAAGATTTATTGTCTGTAATGTTATTATATAGTCTACCAGATAGCTATGAAGGTTTTAAATGTGCTATGGAATCACGTGATGAACTCTTGGAGGTTGAAGCTCTTAAGGTTAAGATACTTGAGAAGAGTGAAATTGGTTCAAATTCAGTTGTTGAGTTAGCTGGAAATGTAAGGGCTGAAAATCAACCGAGTTACAAAAATATTTTTAAAGGATATTGTTTTAAATGTGGAAAACAAGGACATAAGTCTCCTGAATGTCCAACTCAATTGAAACCAAATTTCAGAAGAAATAGACCAGATAGACAGAATAGATACACACAAGAAAACCAATGTTCTCAAGCGGATGATGATACTTTTGCAGTATTTAATGTTGAATTTGCTGGTAGTGTTCCAAGTTGTCGACCTTGGATTCTTGATAGTGGCTGTACAACACATTTATGTGGTGATAAACAATTATTTAAGTCTTTAAATGAAGAAATTAGTGGGAAAATAAATTTGGCTAATCAAGCAAATAGTGAAATCAAAGGAAAAGGTACTGTTAATTTGTCGATTAGTAATGGTAAACAGCTGAGGTCAGTAGATTTTTCAAACACATTATTTGTACCAGATTTAAGGTCAAATCTAGTATCAGTTGCTAAAATTACTAATAAGGATCATGAAATTCTATTTAAAAAGGATTCAGCTGTAATTATGGATATGACTGGAAATGTTAAATTTGTTGCTGAAAGGCGTGGTGATCTCTATTATTTACAAGAAGGTAATGAAGAAGCCTGTATTGGAGAAGATAAAGCTAATTCTGAGTTATTGATGTGGCATTGTCGTATGGGTCATTTAAATGCTAAGGATTTATTTCGGGTGATTAATCAGAATACTACAAGTAAAGTAACCTCTGAACAATTGAAATGTTTGTCAAGATGTGAAGTGTGTCTACGAGGCAAGATGACAGGGTTACCGTTTTCAGGAAGTGAACGACAGAGTGAAGAACTTCTTGAAATAGTTCATACAGATATTGTTGGACCGTTTAGGACACAATCAGTGAATGGAGCAAAATATTTTATTACATTTATTGATGATTATTCTCGATGGTGTGAAGTATACTTTCTTAAACAGAAGAGTGGTGCACTAGAAGCTTTCAAAATGTATCAAAATCAAGCTGAACGTATGACAGGGAAGAAGATTAAGTATCTTCAAAGTGATAATGGTAAAGAGTATTGTAATACTGAGATGGATTCTTTCCTGCGTAATCAAGGTATTCAACGTCGATTAAGTGTTGTAAGAACACCTCAGCAAAATGGTGTTGCTGAACGTTTAAATCGAACATTAGTTGAAATGGGACGATGTTTATTACTTCAATCAAATTTATCGGATATGTTTTGGACTGATGCTGTAGCTACAGCATGTCATTTGAGAAACAGATGTCCTTCAAGAAGTATTAATGGAGATACTCCTTATCAGAGATGGTTCAACAGGGATAAAGTTCATTTAAATTATTTACGAGCATTTGGATCAACTGTATATGTCTTAGATAAAGATCCAACAAAAGGCAAATTATCTGATAGATCAATGAAAGGAATTTTTGTAGGTTATCCACGTGAATCAAAAGGATACAGAATTTGGTTACCAGAAAAGAGAAAATTTATTGTTGCTCGTGATGTGAAATTTATTGAAGATAATGTTACTACAGTTTTAAAGAACCAAGAGATTAAACAGCTGATTATTAATGATTTTGAAAACAAGGATAAACCATGGATTGAATTGATAACAGGATTTAAAAATAGTAATGAGACAGAAACTTTAGATGGAATTCCAGAAGAAAATTTAGAAGATAATGAAGAAAATGAAAATTCATCTGGTATTCAATCATCTATTCAAGAAACTCCTAGAAGAAACTCAAGAGAATATACTAGAGAAGAAAGAAGAGGACCAGGAAGACCAAAATTAATTAAAACAGGTTTGAAAGGACGTCCCAGAAAATTATCTTCAAAAGTTAATAATTGTGAAGTTAAAGAAAGGATTGAATCTGATTCTAATGAAGATGATAATGATAATGATAATATATTTGTTGGAGTAGCTGAAGTTAAATTGGAAGATGCTATTAATTCTCAAGAGTGTGCTGAGTGGAAGAGAGCAATTAAATCAGAAGTCATAAGTTTATTAAAAAATGATACTTGGAATATTGTAAAATTACCTGAAGGTCAAAGTGTTGTGGGAAGTCGAATGATTTTAACAAATAAATTTGGATCAGATGGGCTTATTGAAAAAAGAAAAGCTCGTATTGTTGCAAAAGGTTATAGTCAGAAATATGGTATTGATTATGATCAAACTTTTGCTCCAGTTGCAAGAATGGAATCAATGAGACTCTTAATTGCATTGTCTGTGGAATTAAAACTTGTAATAAGACAATTTGATGCTGTAACTGCCTATTTAAATGGAATATTAGAAGAAAATGTTTATATGGAAATACCGGATATGCTACATGAAATTTTGATGTGGATAATTGATGATAGTCAGGTGTCTGAAGAATTAAAAAATAAAGCTACAAAAATGTTAAAATGTATTGAAGAAGGAGGTGATGTTTGTAAATTAAATAAAGCTCTCTATGGTCTTAAACAAGCTGCTCGACAATGGAATGAAAAATTATCAAATAAGTTGGAAAGTATTGGACTAAAGTCAACAAAAAAGGAGAGTTGTTTGTATTATACAAAACGTGGTAAAGATATTTTATTATTTCTAGTTTATGTTGATGATTTCTTAATTGCATCATCAGATGTTGATTGGATTGATGAAATTAAAATTAAACTACAAGAAGAATTTGAAATTAAGGATCTAGGTCTTGCAAAACAATGTTTGGGAATAGAAATTAATCAATCAGATCAATATATTTTTATTAATCAATCAAGATATATTATCAATTTACTTAAAAAATATGAAATGAATAATTGCAATCCAGTTTTTAAAACGCCAGCAGAATTACAAAAGAAGAAAATATTTTATTCAACTGAAAAAGAAGAAATTAATAGTAAATTTTATAGAGAAGTTATTGGAGCACTAATGTATTTAGTGGTTGGAACTCGACCAGATATTGCAAATACTGTTTCAAGATTAGCTCAATTTGTAAACAAACCAAGTAAACAAGATTGGTTGGGAGTTAAGAGAATATTGAGATATTTAGCTGGTACAATAGAATTAGGAATACTTTATACTAAAGAAACAAAATCTATGATTGGATACTGTGATGCTGATTGGGGAGGTTGTCTTGAAGATCGAAGATCATATTCTGGATATGTATTTATGTTGGCAGGGGGTGCTGTGAGCTGGAAATCTCAAAAACAAAGAACTGTGGCACTTTCATCTACTGAATCAGAATATGTTAGTTTATCAGAAGCTGTAAAAGAAGCAATATATTTAAATGATTTATTGACTGAACTAGAGCAAGAAAAATTTTTGAAAATTAAAATATTAATTGACAATCGTGGAGCTGAACAACTGGCAATGAACTCGATTTATCATGCACGTACAAAACATATAGATATTCGTCATTATTTTGTTCGTGATGTAGTTGATGAAGGAATTATTAAATTACGTCATGTATCAACTAATGAAATGGTTGCGGATATTTTAACAAAAGCACTGCCAAGAGAGTTACATGAAAAATTCACTGAAGGATTGGGACTTCAAATTATTTAAATTGTTGAAATGAATGTCTTGAGGGGGTGTGTTGGAATTACAATACATTCATTCTTAAATTAAATTACTGAAACTGGTTTTGTTTTTGTTTATATAAAACTATTATATTAAATTCAATTGTTTTATGTCTATAAGAAATTTTTACTGATTTCTTTCTGTATAATTTTAGTCTGAGGACTTATTGATTAATAAAATATTTAATATATAACTGTGCATATAATATCTGCTTCAATAAAATTAATACACGTGTCTTAATTTCTAGAAATTCGGTTATTAAATTTCATACAAAATTAATACAAATGTGTCTTAACTTTTAAAAATTCGATTATTAAATTTCATACAAAATTAATACAATTGTGTCTTAATTTCTAAAAATTCGGTTATTAAATTTCATACAAAATTAATACACATTTGTCTTAAATTTTAAAAATTCGGTTATTAAATTTCGTACAAAATTAATACACATGAGTCTTAAATTTAAAAAATATGGTTATTGAATTTCAAACAAAATTAATGCACAAATGTGTCTTAAATGGGTTTAATGCACTGGTATGGTAAAGGAAATTAAGGTACGGTGTATTAATTTTTTTTAATACCTGGGTCTCAAATTTGCTTTAGAACTTTTGTCTTAAAAATGGATCGAAAATTTTTAAGAGTGATGGTAATGAATATTTTTGATTAAAAATTTGTAAAATTTAATTATTTCGAATTATGTATTACAAATGTTTTTTTTTGTCATTCTACAGCTATTGGCATATTTTCTGGTTTGATCGTTGCATATAGTACGAGAAATAAACGATGCATGAGATGTGAAAGAGGACATGATAGAAATGATCATGACTGCCATGAAAATTTTAGTGGGAGTTCGAAGGCCATGGAGCCAGGCATGGCTGTTGAGATGCTTGTACGCAATAGAGACTATACAGCAGAACGTGTAAAAATTGGGGTGTTAATTGGAGATAACATGGGCACCTTAGTATAAAGCAGTTAGTTTTCTGACTAACGCCAAAATCAGTCGCATTGGCGCCACTGGTATGCTATGAAATCTGCTGAAATATCCGAAATAATAATAAGAAGAGTTTTTGACTGTTTTTCTGTGTGACTGTAATAGTTTATTATTGTTTACAAGTTGTTTACATAGAAAAAGTACATGTACTCTTATATCAGTTTCATAGAAAAGAAAAATCAGTGTATCAATTTTGTTGTTTGTTGTCAGCAAGCATTTTATTTAATATATTATTCTTACAGACTTTTTTATCATAATAATAATAATTGTTATAATAATATTTGTTATTAATATTATTAAAAATGGTTTTAAAGTGCTGTGTTCCAAATTGCAAGTAGTCTCTGTGACACAGATTTCCAATATATAATGATGTAAGTAACTTTTATTAATAGTTTTGTCTAATATTGTGCACTACAATTTATTTGATTGTATGTATTTACAGGTATATGAAGCATGGTTAAAATGCCTGAACATTCAAAGTCTTTTTGAAATGGATAAGGAAAGGGTATATGCACTTAGACGATTATGTACCATTCATTTTAGTGACCATTGCAAATTTCCTGAAAATAATAAAAGGACTTCACTTAAACAAAGAACAATATGATTATTTTTTAGATTTTCATGAAGCACCCACCATCGAAAATTCTATTTTGCCTTTTACTTCTCGGCCAATTTTAGGAGGCATTAGGAAGTTTTAAGTGTAAAGATTAAGAAAAAAGAAAGTGTGGAAACTGGGATTATATCAAAAGAAATTATTATTATTGAAAAAACTCAGGTTCAGCTTGAAACAGGTAAATATTAAGTTTACAAATAATATATTTAACTATAATTTAAATTATTCTTGATACATTGCTACTGATAATAGTTATAAAATTTATTTCCAGGTAAAAGTATTAAAGAAAACGTCCTTTACTGAGATCTGCAAATGTGACGAGGTCAGCAGATCTCAATCCAAAAGCAAGGCACTTCTATAGTAATGCAAAAAAGAAATAATAATGGTAGGAGAGACACCATGAATGACAAGATATTTGCATTATCTTTGTTAAAACAAGGTCCTAAAGCTCACAGATTTCTGAGGCAGATGTTTGCACTTCCATCTAGGAAAACATTAACTACTTTATTAAACAAAATTCCATTTTAATGTGGAATTAATACCGTAATAACGGAATCGTTAAAGACATCTGTGAAAGAGAATGCCTGAACTAAACAGATACTGCATATTAATGTTTGATGAAATGTCTCTAGCTGTAATATGATGAATGATGTAGTAACATTTTATAATTTAGATGTCGGAGATTACGAACAGAAAATGTGCAACAAATTGACAGAATCCCATGTTATCAAAGGAAAAATTAAAATAATGAAAGTAAATAGAGCAGTGCAAGTTTTTTCACGAAGTGTATCTGCATGCATGAAACATTAGTACCCTTAAGTAAGTGTTAAAAAATGCATTAAACCTACAATAACATTTATGGAGGAATAAATTGATTAAAATAAAATAAATAAATAAGATAAAATGTTATTTTTCAGATGCAAATAATTATCCCAAAAGCATTAATGATACCGCAGATTATTTATTGTTTATAAATAAATTATTTGATAGCGTGAATGGGGCAACAATTGAACCCCAGAAGAAAAACATGTTGAGGTGCGCCATTACTGCTAATTCCAAATATTTAGAATTTTGGAACAACGAAGCTCTGCCTGTGTTAAGAACTGTAAAATACCAAGGAAAAAATTATGCTCCACCATCAGTAAAAAATGTTATTACAACAATTCAAGGATTAAGGTGTGTATAACAATATTAAATACATGGCTCTTCGCAGCATTAACATTTTGAATGTTATTAAATCTAATTTATTTGTTTCAGATACATCTGGAAACAACTGCAGTCATTTGGTTTTAAGTACCTTATTTTAAGAAACTTTAATCAAGATCCTCTGGAAAACTTTTTTGGCTGCATACGTAGCCATGGTGCAAGAAATATCAATCCAAATTGCAGAGCATTTAAGGCATCGTATAAAAGTTTGATAGTAAACAATTTTATGTCTCCGCATTCTCCTGGAGCAAATTGCGAGAAGGATACATGTTTTGTCTTAAATAATTTAAGAGAATTTATAGAAGATGGTGACAAATTAACCGTGAAGGAACAAATGGTAGATGACAAATTGGAACTGCATCAAACTATCCTCACATTCGCTACGCCAAATAAAATTACTGAGCAAATTAATGCGAATGTCGTGGTAATTTGATATCAACAAACTTATCGCGACCCATCCTAATTCAGGAGAAAGCATATGGGCCTAAATGCTTAATTAATCCCAATCATGTTTTTGTACATATTTTTACAAAGTGTTGCCAAGTAGCACATTACTGCTTGCCATTATTATCAAATAAGGCAAACATATTACAAAAACTATGCGATGAAATGATGAAAGTGCTTGTTAATAATAATGTTTTTACATGCAAGCAACATGATTTACAAGTAGAGTTTGTAAAATTATTTATCAAGCATTACTTACAAACGTGGGTTAAAAATGTAAAAAAAGCCCTAAGAGGTGAAAAAAAAACCGCAAAAGATGAAATAAGTAATGCAGCTTATAAATATTATGAAAAATTTAAAAACAAAGCATCTAAAATAAAATGCATGAAACAATAAAAATAAAAGTTTATTGTAAATGTAATAAATATTGTTATGAAATAAATGTGTTGTACTAAAAATTGTGTCATTTATATCTTTATAATATATGTTGTTTTATAATATTGTCCTTATAATAAATTTTAAATTTGATATAATCTAAATTTTTCTGATATTATGAAAAGCAAAATTTATTTTAAAAAAGCGGTTGTAAACCAGGGTAAAATTATAGCGCAGCAGCGGCTCCTTGCGACTGGTTCATCGTTAAAAAAGTTCTTAAAGTATAGCTGAGTTTCCATTCTATATATTTTCTTTTCTATGGGTCGAATTGCTAATATTGAATAAATGTGCATTAGAATTCATAATTTGTCTGAGGTATTTTAGTTATATTTTATTGCTTTGTCAATATTTACCCTCGCTATCATGGAAATCACTAGACCCAATAAATACAACAGATTATTGTTAGCAAATTTAAAATTCCTATATCTTTCATAAAATATTTTTCAATATAATACTGGCTTTTTTCGAATTAATTATTTCTTTATCAATTTAAAAATAATGTGTTATTTTGTTTTTCTAGATAGAAATTCAAAAGCCTATTAGTAAAATTTTACATAATTAAAAGGATTTTCACTAACGTCGAATTCAAAATGTTCTACTGTTGGTATTGTACGTATTTCACGAAAAGCATAATTTGCTACTTGATTATAAAAAATAACAGTCGTGTTTAACAGACAAAAAATATATTTTTGGATTTGGGCACTGTTCAAAGGCATTTAAGTCGGTGTTGTTATTGCGCTTTCATCTTTGCGCTCTTCTGATGAAGTAAACAGTGACTTGAAGAATGCAACACCAAAATGTAATAATATAAATAATAATATTTTCAATGTCACACGGTGCAAATAAAAATATAACAGTTGAATAAGCATTTAAAGTATCATATGAAGGATGGCACTAAGGTTGATTGTCCTTTTTCAAATTGCGCCAAATTTTATAACACAATCAGTTCATTTACATCACATATAACAATTAGTCATAAAGCAAATGAAGAACCAATCATCCTATGTTAACCAACGCTATTTCAAATAGTCATCGAATATCATCCGACTGTAATGATCCTATATCACCTAATATTATTTCACGTTCTCAAGAAGTGTCTTCAAGTGTTTCAGACAACTTCTTCAGATCCATTTCTGTTGAATTTGACAATATTTTTTTTAAAACGAGAAAGTAAATTTTGTATCACTCCTTGAACGATTCAATTTAGAGCCTCTCAAATGATTAGTATGCATGAGCAAAGTCAGAAAGCTGTAAAAAATAATTTATTATCCTACTTAGAAAATATTGGTACAGCTGTACAAAATGCGAATGATATAGTGAACAAATGCGATATATTTTCAAATATTTAATCTAAATTGGGTACAAAGTCCTTTTTTGAAAATCACATGCCTTATGTAGAACCACGAGAGATATTATTATTAGAAATAACTTAAAAACCAATATACTTCCACTATATTCCTTTAAAGAAAACTTGTTGTCAAATTGTTTTAGTTGCTGATTGCAAAGAAAAATGGAGGAATATACGACCATCTTATATTAGATAGTAGATATTAGATATTAGCTCCTCCTAGTGGATCAAAACCGAAAAAACCATACTGCCTGGCCGAATATAGTGTGTAGTGTACTGTTGTAGTGTTTTTTGATTTGGAAACAACTGGTTTGTCAAAAAATTCCGACATTTTACAAATTGCAGCATAATGCAAGAAGTCGACATTTTCTGTTTAAATTAATCCTATACAAAGAAAATCACCCGAGGCTTCTGAATGTAACGTCCTAACCAATGAAGGAGGTGAATTGTTGCTTAATGGCACTAGAGTACCATCGATCCTACTGAGATTAGCACTGAGATGGATGCGTTTCGTAGCTTTCTTATCAAACTAAAACATTCTGTTGTTTTAGTTGCTCACAACTGTAAATTTGATGCACCAATTCTCATTAAATCTATAAAAAAAATGTCTATGATTGATGATTTTGGGTCCGTTGTTATAGGTTTCGCAAAATACTCTGCCTCTCATCAAATCAGTGATAGGTCGTAGAGGAAATGGCTTGGCTTTATATTTCTGCTGACGGTGCTCATAATGCTGTGTATGATGTTTTAATGTTAGCGAAAATCTGTGAAAATCTTAAAGTAACTACTGATCATATCATTGAACGTAAAAAACGTGAAATGATTACTTGGATTACTTGCAGAAAATGTAGTTATAATTTTAAAAACATTAATTACATTAAATATGTGTATATCAGTTGAAATGAGAAGGAAGTTAGCAGAAGCTGACATAAGTTACAATGATTTAGTGAAAACATTTCGTGAAGATGGAGACGCTGGTATAACAAAATTATTAGAAAAAGTTGAAAACGGAAAAGTTCAAGTGTCTTAGTCAAAAAAAAATTATCACTAGCTTGTTGAATTACTTAAAAATATAAAATCCAAAAATTTATTATATGAATACAATAAACATTATAAATATTGTATGAATTATAATGAAATATATATATATGAAATTTTGTAAATGTTTAAAATATTTATTTACTACTATTTACTATTTGTTTGAATATTGAACATATTTATTGTATACTCGTATGTCTACCAAGTCAAGAGAAATAAATTAAGAGTAGATGCTAGAACAAGAGTTATGCGTTATGAAGAAAATATGGAGCACACCGAAAGTAAAATACTAAAAATAATAGGAGAGGAGTTACAAGGAAAGTAGATTAAGTTATTTTTGAATCATTTACACCATTGTTACGAATTTTTACTTAAAGTGGTTTGGTGAAGGGGAAATGGGCTTGTGTCCTATGTCTTAATTTCTATAAAACTATCTTATATATTGATAAAGTTGGTTACTAGAAGCTCAAATGTCCAATTATTTTTTAATAACTTCTTATATTTCAGGAGATATTAACAATTAAAAAAGTATTTTTTTCTCTTTAATCATTTAATTACATTCCAACTGCATGTGACATCACAGCCGCTAGTTGCTATCTCTTGTATACAAGCGTAAAAGAGATAGCATATTCAAGATAGAACTCTGGCAAGTTTACAGGTTACCAACCTTACAGCTGATAAATCTCTGCTATATTTATTATATATCAAAATATATAATTTACAGCTATTTCAAGGAACAATAAAATTTCAATATTATGTCTGTCGTAACAGGGTTAAATAAAATAAAAACTTATTATTCTTTGACTTGACATGATTATTTCGACTACCAACAGCTACAAAACATTACCACAGCGCTGATCTACTCAACAAATAACTGACGTTAAAATAAACTTCGCGTCATACAAATATGGCTGTCCATTTCTAGCGCTAAAACTACAATTGAAATTTGTAATTGTTATATCTGCGTCAACATTTAGATATTTAATAAATTAGCCATGCCAACATGCATTTATTAACATCAATTTCAGTCAACAATTAAAAAATCGACCACTAAAAAATGAGGACACAAGCCCAATAAATTTTAAAATAAGATTGTAATGCCGATAAGGAATAAAAATTATTTAAGTGTATTAAGGTAGAAAATTGTCTTGGACTGCAGGTTTGAAGCTTGAAAGTACCGTTATGTTAGCTTGTTACACCGCAAGGTTGCTTCTAGAATAATATACAACACGACACTAAACGAATACTAAGTAAGCATTAAAATTATCTATACACTAGCTAATTTTTCTACCGTTTTATGAAATTTGTTATGCTCATTTTGTAAGCGTAACGCATACTGTCTGATAGAGTAAAATACATGCGTTTTCGCATAACAATTTATTTCGGATAGTACCTAGCGCCATTTTGTTTTGCTTATTCCAAATGTCACAGACTATACCAAACGTCAAATAATATGTTTGTTTTTTAAATACGGACTAACTTTTATTTTATAATTATTTATTAGATTTCCTTATTATTTATAATTAGTTATCATTAAGACATAATTATTAAAATCTTTAAAGTGCCTGTGTGTTTATGGTGTTATTTTTAATTTTCAAATAGAGTAAGTATAAATTGCTTTAAAATGTTGGTGAAATAATTTTGAGGTTATAAAACTTATTTAGTATCAGAATAATTAATACATCTGTGTTTTTATTTATACTATAGAATTGAATGCAGAAATAAATCAAATTAACTACAAGGGTAGTACTGATACTCCAAGCAGCAGTAGTGAGGATAATTTTGGCATTCAGAAATAGCAAGTATATTGTAGAATGGGGGATCAGATCTTATTTTTATTATTACAAAACATTTTAATAACCAATATGCTTATTATCTGAAATTAAAATTTTGTATTGCAGAATTCATCATCTATATGTCTCTCCCATGGCAAAACTACGAGACAATATACAATACAGTTTCATATAGAGACAGAAAGATTTAGAACATGGGGAATAGCTATTGGCATAGATACATTAGCAACAAGAGGATCTTTCAAATATGTATGCGGTATAATATTACCAATAATTCAAGCTTCATCACAATCGAATACAATTTGTTGGGGAGCTCTGAAATGCCTTTAATACGAAATACTATCTCCACAGGTTCGTTTTGTTATTTGTTTGTATTTTTAGAAACGTATTTTATGTATTGATTCATGTATACATTTTACACAGAAACAGGTACAACTAGGGCATCTGGAATATCTTCATCATCAGTATTATCGTGAATACGGAATATTAATGCCGCATGTATATTTGTTTGTCTTTGACATGACTAAAGTTATACAACAATTATCTGCATTACTGTAATAATTTCTGGTCAACAACCATCGAGGAATAGTAAACGTTTTCAACTTTATGAATAAATCGCATAAGCGCGATTTGTCACCCGAAAAATTAAAGCTGTATGAAGAATTAATTAGGACGAAGAAAAAGCTAAAAAAAAGTACAGGTTGAAGAGAAACAACCATATTTAAAAAATCTTTAGAACTAATTTAAAATCTAAATGTGTTTAGAACCAGGTATAAATAAACATACCTTTAACTCTATAGCAATTAGAGGTGAAAATTTGGGCCAGTATTATGTTCTAAAGTGTGACGAAATGAGTATACGTTCGAGTCTAACGTATTGCCATCAAACGAAAAAAATTAGGGGCTATGTAAATTATGGAGATAATGCAAAACAGACCGCACTAGCCGATCATGCGTTAGTATTAATGGTCAAAGGTATATTTTATAAATGGAAACAACCAATTTCATATTACTTAACAAAGGGAACAGTTCCTTAGGCTGTATTAAAAAGGATTATTATAAATGTAATAGAAGAATTGCAGAAAACCAAAATAAGTATAGTAGTTTTAGTGTCCGACCAAGGAGGTCACTCTGTCGGAGCTATGAGAGAGCTGTGCGCAGGGAAACAATCTTTTAAAGTAAAAGGAAAAAATGTAATTTATATTGCAGATCCTCCACATTTATTTAAAAATTTAAGGAACAATTTCTTAAATAAAGATATTCAATTCGATCCAGACAATGCGTATAAGAGAGCCCCAAATGGTCTCATTTAGTTAAGGCATTTTAAGACGACCAAATGAGCCGTGTTAAATTGATGTTTAGCCTTAAGGAGGAACATTTTACGAAAATCAGAGAAAACACTAGAATGTAAATGCGAGTTGGTATTGCAGCAAAGCAGCTCAGCAATTCTACAGCTGTCATGATTCAAACCATGGCAATAATAAACAGTCCTGGAACGAACAATATTTCAACGGATTCTATTTATACTTCGGAATTTGTACAGTGGATGGACCAATTATTTGAAAGTGTAAATGGCATTATGTCTACTAGTATAAAACCTCTACGACAAAAAGTAACCAAAGAATCGGAACACTTATGGATTATGATAATTTTGTAGACCGGAAAAATCGAAAGTTCAAATATCTGGAAAGAAAATGAAATGCATAAATGGTTGGCTTAATGCTTTGAAGGGCATCTCTGAATATTTTAACAGTAGAGGATTATAAGAGTTTAAATTAAAATTAATTTGGACAAATTCGTTAAATTGGAGGTCGCTACATTATGCCCATATGCAATCAGTTCATTAGTTCCTTAAAAGTATGTCCAATTCATAAATTAACAACACATACTAAAACGTCAAATTGTTCAGATGATAAAAATGATTTATTAATTAATTTAAAAGAATTCATTCTGGGATATAAAAGTATTAATTATAAGTCTTCGGAAAAAGTGTTACCAGAATTAAATACAACTATGGTGATTTTAAAATTAATGAGGAAGATTTAACTACTCCTTTCGAGAAAATAGGAAATGCCTATGTAGCAGCTTTTATTGCGAAATCTTTGAATCATTAACGTATCCATCTATATATATAATTTAACATTTATTAATTCATTAAAGTACGTTTGTTTTTGCAAAAGTCATTAATCCAAACAGCTAATGTTCTATCAACAATTATATCTTTAACTAATTATGAATGCTTTGAGCAATTCATCCTTAAATCGAACTGCAGGTGATTAAATAAAGGACTATAATCAAATTTATTTGCAGTTTTTTCTAAATATTTTAAAATATGGCCAGCAGCCTTTTCAACAAATTGGATTAACTCTTCAGATGAATACGTTAATGATGAATTAGAAGTATAAACTATAATAAAAATATTAAATGTTGAATTGCATATTTGTATAAAAATGTATTTGTATAGAATTGAAAGAATAATAAATGTTACTCTAAAAAAATCATTTTATTTTTATTTCAACTTTACAATTATTGCATGTATATATGTAAATATGTATTTTTATATATAAACTAGCTGCACCCCCGTCGCAAGCGACGTCTGTCTTTTGTGTGTGGCTTGAATTTCATGTAAAAATTTAAATTCCATTTTTAAATTGAAATATTAAACTCGTTCTATATAAATTTTACATATAGAAACAAATAAATTTTCATATAAACTGACTAAAAAAATATATTTTTTTTAACAAAATAAAAAATATTTTCAATTTATTCGTTATTTAATCAACAGTTTTTCAAAATTCGGGTTTTTTTTTTCGATTTGTAAATTACGTACCAAAGTTAGCCCATATATAAAATTTCAACTTTTTAGCCTAATTTTTACCCTCGGCAAAAACCGCCCCCGAGCCCCCAAATAAAATTTTTGAATTTTTATTTTCTCTTTTTTAATATGATATTTAATTATTACAAAATCCAAAATTTGAGCTTTCTCAAAAGTATCCTATCGGGCCCCATAATTTTACCAGCGCCCCTTTTATAAAATATTGATTTTATAAATTTTGAAATATGTTTATATTCAAGAGCGTAATGCACATGCAAATTTTCACCTTTCTACCTTTTACGAATAAAAAGTTATATAGCAAAAAGTGTCCATTTTTTTCCAGTTTTTCCAATATTACGAATATCCAAAAATCTACGAAATAGGCAATTTTCAAAAACATTGACGGAGCCGTTTTCATTCTACCATACGAATTTCAGCAACAAACAAACATATAAATATACACTTGGAAAATTATAATATAGGATAGAGAAGAGAGATGAGAGAAAGAGAAAGTAAGAGTGAAAGAGAAATAAGATTATTAGGTCAGAACTTAGCAACAGATACAGTAAGGCCGTCTGCACATCGGTCGACTGATTGCAAACGTAAGCCCCGAATCTGCCCGAACCGAAAGAGAATGGAACTGTGTTGTGAGTGAGAGATCGCACACGGCTCGAATGAAACTAAACTGATTTTAAATTGTTTTTAAGCGACTGTGTTTCAAGGTCGCAGGGCAATTACGTTGCATGGTATTGATGGTGAACATCATGAGCAGAGATGTGCACAAATACTTTTCAAAAATATTTAAATACATACATACATACAAATACCTCACAATACGACACAATAAAATCCCCTATTATGCTATTATTATTAATTTTATAGTCACGAAACACGGCTCGACATGGCTCGATTTTCGTTTTCGTTGTGCGAGTAGTTTGCAATCAGTCGATCCGTGTGCAAACGGCCTTACGTTAAATAAAATTTACTCCGAGTTGGCTGTCTGTGGGTAGCACCACAAATGTCAAATACGTCAAATGTTTTTTTAAATTTAATTTAATACGAGTATTAAATTAAATTAATAGAGTTTTAAATAGTGATATTAAACATTTTTTTACAAAGCAAATCTGTAAGTAATTATTTATGAAGAATAGTAATATTTGATGACTTGATATAAATGTAATCCACATGTTTCAGGTTAAAAATATGGCTGAAAGTAATAATATTATGAATTATACATAATATTATATTGTAATATTAGAATTCATAATCCGAGGGAGAATTCATAATCAGGTATACGATGTTTAGACTGTGTCCCTTCATCCTGTATAAAGTATGACGAAATAAATTGTGAGATTTAGAAAAACTAGAATTAAACTAGTAGGAAAACTAGATTGAATATTTTTCTTTAGTAACACTAATATAACAAAAGGTTATAAAACAAAAAAATGGTTGCAAAGCAATTAATAAATCGAATCTCTTAAACGAAATGTGCTTCTTGTATATTTAAATTGCATTTTTATATTCTCTACAAAAATATAAAAGGTTATAGGTGCCAGTTACGTATTTATAATTATAAAAAAGGTAGAGAATAATTATCAAAGTTAGTGATATTAGTGTTTTAAAAGTTTTGATAAACAAACGGAATTTCATCAGTTTCTTTTTGGTTAGAAAAAGTGTTTAAACTTTTGTTTTAAATTGTATTATCAGTTTAAACTACGGCTGAATACAATAGTTAAAACAGAATGGAGTTTTATAAACACATCAAACCTTTGACAGGTGAGTCAGATGGGCCAATTTGGAAACGTAAGATAAGATATCTTTTGGATTATCGTGAAGATGTCATAGATGACAAGTTTGTCAAACCAAAGGAGCTCGAGAAGGAGCTACAGAAAGTGAGATAATAGAGCACAAGTCCAAATATGATTTATTTAGGAAATGACATAGTTACGCTAAATCAATGATTGCGAGTTCTGTTACTGATACAGTGACCAGAAAATTATGGATCAAGAGACAGCGTTGGATGCGTGGAATATGTTGAGACCACAGTCAAAATCAGCATCTTCAAAAGACCGGTTGTTTAAGATTTGTACAGATTTCTTTTCATGTAACTGGATTGATGGTGATGATGTATCAACGCATATAGCTAAGCTCAAATCACTGTGGAATGAGTATTACATAATGGGTTCGAAGCAAAGGAGTAGAGTACTTTACCAGACTTATTACTAGTATGTAAAACGCTGCATATTTCATTCATATTTTGCATAATTCATTCATTAGATTTTAATCAAGTTGTATGTTATTAAAAAATGAGAAGAATATGACTTTTAATGATTTAAAAAATCAGCTTTGATCTTTTGAAAGAAATTTTATGACTACTGCTATACTATACATGTAACTACTGCAAACAGTTTGAACATTGGGTTAAAGATTGTAAAAAATGAATTTCTGATGGAAGACCATAGAAAACCACAACAGGCATCAACAGGTGATGTTACAGGACTTATGTTTGTCGAAGAAGAGGCTATGCCAGCAGACTCGTCCACTCACGTCACGATGGTGGATAGACAATGGAGCAACAAGGCAGGTAACAAATAGTGATTTGTATTAAATTGATTTTAAGAAATTTGAAACTCCATCTGGTATAAAATCTGCAGGAACAGTAACAATAAAAACCTAAAAGCCTTAGATATAATAACAAGACGTTTTAAAAACAAAAGATGATTACAAAACAATTAATAAATCGAATATTGCGCAATATTGAAAATATTGCGAAATAAAACTCAATATTGCTTCTTGTCTACTTAAATTGCACTTTTATATTCTCTACAAAAATATAAAAATAAAAAAATATATATTTTCTCTTTCCCATATAGCCATATGCAAATCTACATAGCATGGTAAAAAATAAGGACCTGCAGATTAATCATGGGAAACGTATAATATCAATATTAAAGACGATACAAGTTATTAGTAAATAATAAAATAAGCTTTCTAAAATATTACTTTTCATATTATAATAATATTCATTGTAGAATAATTTTCATTGTAACGTATCGTTTTGTTTTAGATAACTACAAAGATGCACTAACAAACTTATAAAAACTAAAATTAAAAAGAAATGTTTTCACCACTGATTCAGAAGCTGATAACTCTAAAAATGCAGCAAATTTGGAAAGAGCATTAAAGATGGAAAAATTGAGAAAACTTATGAGTCGAGAACTTGCAATCAAATTTACTCTCTAGATATTAATTTATCGTCAACTTTGACTTGTAAAGGATTTAATATTATAAAATATTAACATTAAAAGAAAAGAATCTGAGTAAGATTGAGTATTGTTTTTAAATAAAATCAACGATTTACTCCACTATTTGTCCATTATTATATCAGATAACATAATTATTTCATTTTCAGAGTGTTTGTCTACTTACTACGAAGTGGGACGAGACTCAAAATGAAGAAAACAAAATTTTATTTGTTGTGTTTTGTTGAAATTGCTTATGTTAAAAAAAAATTTCGAAATAAAATATTTAACTATTTAATTTTATATGTATTATCTTAGTTTAATTTTTGTTTGGTTAAGTTTTTGTATAATTTATATTTATTTATTTTTAAAATACCAAGCCTTGACAAGCGAGCTGCAAACTTCGTTTACTATATTGGAACTACCCTACAAGGTGTATACAGCTTTATGTTCGCTATCTTTCAGGTTACAATTAACTTTGGGCAATTTAATTTTAATTTTATTTTTTCAAGATATATATCAAGTATGGTGTAACTCAAACGTAGAACATTTATTTTCAACGCCTGATCAGTATGTAACTATACACACTCATATAAAAACATATAAGATTGCATATTGATCAGGCGTTGTAACTTATAAACCAAATAATTTATGAAACATATTATTTAACATTATGTTTAAATTATTGCTGAACAATTGCTTTTAGAAAATTAATTAATAATATCTCCCAACAAATTAACAAAGGTTTAATATGATAATTTACTAAGCTGACAAATATTTATTTTTACAAGCATTTAAAAATCTTGATTTGCTTCCCTTTCATAAAACAAAAGTAGTAGTAGTGACTAGTAGTAACAGTTTTATATTATGATTATTGTGAGAAAAATACCCTCGATTAGTCATAACAGAATCGGCTAAACTGAAACTCAAATTTTAATTAGATATATCTTTATCAATTTTTGGTTATTTTAAAAAATAGAAACCCCGCTATACATATATCTACTATATAAAAATAAGTCGGGTTTTCCTTCCTGACGTTATAACTCCAGAACGCACCAACCGATTTCCACGGTTTTGCATTCGTTGGAAAGGTCTCGGGCTCCGTGAGGTTTATAGCAAAGAAAATTCAGGAAAAATTTCAACAGAAAAGCGGGAAAATCTTTTTTCACATACAGCGCCATCTCTGATACATAGCATAGATACAAACCAATATTTGAAGTAGATGGCGCCGGTGCGTGATACATTGAATACCAACACAAGTGCTGCTATATATAATATGAAATTAAAATTAATAATAACTATGTCGCATGTATACATCATCCTAGAAATGATGAATGTTTTTATTTGCGACTGCTGTTGGTAAATGTACGTGGGCCAAAATCATTTGCGCATTTGAAAACTGTGAATGGCCACCAATGCCAAACATATCGAGGAGTAGCTGTCAAACAATGTATCACGCACCGGCGTGTTTATTGCTAACCACTAATATGAGAGTTCAACTTCAAAATGATCAAAGTGCTGCACAATTTTCCAAACAATTGTTAGCTGTTAGAAATGGAAAAGTCCCAGTTGATGCGACATCTGGATTAATTACTCTTACCAACGACTTTTGGCGATTTGTAGACTCTCAATTAGCTCTTATTGAAAATGCTTTCCCAAACATTAGTGAGAATTATCAGAATTATGCTTTGTTAAGTCAACGAGCAATTCTTGCCGCAAAGAATAATGATGACACGCACTGAATTTCACCATTCAATCAAAAATTGCTGGCGATTTGGTGACATACAAATCCGTTGATTCCATAACAAATCCCGATGATGTAGTAAATTATCCAACGGAGTTTTTAAACTCTCTGGAGTTACCAGGATTTCCACCACATACCTTGCAACTCAAAGTTGGTACAGTTATTATGATATTCGACTTTCGATAAAAAGACTTATGCCGAATTTGATTGAGGCAACCATTATTAACGGAAAGTACGCAGGTGAAAATGTATGTATTCCTCGAATACCAATGATTCCGACTGATCTTCCGTTTGACTTCAAACGATTGCAATTTCCAGTTCGCCTTGCGTTCGCAATGACAATTAACAAGTCGCAAGGCCAATCGCTTAGTGTTTGCGGGATAAATTTAGAAAATCATTATTTTTCACATGGGCAGTTATACGTTGCGTGTTTACGAGTTGGGAAACCATCCGCTTTGTTTGTGTTAACGTCAGACCAAAAAACAAAAAATGTGGTTTACCAAAGAGCACTTCAATGAAACGGATAATTTGCGGACACGTATAACGCTTCGATTCAGTATTTACTTTAGATTCACTTTCATTTACTTAGAGAAGTTCAACTAAATAACACTAATCGAAATGAATTCATTACTGTTGTGAAATGAAATAAAATTTTTCCTTTTCAAATATAAAACAAAAAAAAAAAATTTTTTCATCTTTTAATCACCAAACGAAATGTTACATAAAAC
Source organism: Panorpa germanica (assembly GCA_963678705.1). Lineage (NCBI taxonomy): Eukaryota > Metazoa > Arthropoda > Insecta > Mecoptera > Panorpidae > Panorpa > Panorpa germanica. Next base: position 1,659,305 of record OY783205.1, on the reverse strand, counting down.
GAAGCCATCTGATGGCGAAACGGAGTTCGCCGGGTTTGCTAGTTAACCTATAATTTCAATTAAAAACGAAAACCATTCAAGTAGAAGAACGATCACTAAAGAATGAGTTCACAAGTCCCAAAGCATTTAGGCAATGCAAATAAATATACACTGGGATATTTGAATATGTAATTACAATAAGCGTAGTACACTAATATCGGGCGACACATCAATTGATGAAGTTGTTAAAGTCTATTTAGATTCTCCAAGCATACAAACACATATGAGTACAGTTTGTAAATGCATGTAAATCGTCAGATAAGACTATACATAATTAAATAATGGTAGTTTCTTTGTGCTAAGGCAATATAGCAGCTGCCTGATGAAGCTCTGCGTCATTCACTGAAAGTCGGTGCTCGGATTTAAATATTATTGTGCTATTCTTCATTACACTAAGGACGGAATGTCTTCCTCTGCTGCTAGTGCTAGTATACCGAAAAATGAATCTACAAATCAAGCCAGTCGAAATAAATTGGTGGGTACTTCTCATTTTTTTTATAATCATATGAAGTGGATCTACTTCTGATAGTTACTAGCACTAAAAGCAATTTTTATAAACATTTGTAATATATAATTTACATATGTATAAATACGAGTATAAATAAGTATGTGTATTTAAAGTAAATAGATTAAATTAGATTTCTTGATAAAGTCCATCAGGTTTATCAGACTCTTTCTGCTTCTAAGGGGCTTATTCTGTAAAGTATTTCCACCGGTGAAAAAATTTCATCGCTGTAAAATGACGTCACAAAAGCGATGATTTTTTATTTGGTATTCTGTAAGAAATTTCAATCGATTTTATTTTTGTCGCTGGAAAAAAATCGACCAAATTATAAGGTCGCCTTTAGCGGTGACTTTAAAATTTTCCATCGCTATATTTTTTAGAACTGTCAAACAATTCGAATTATAATTTGAATTTCAGTACAAATTTTTTAATACACAGTATTTGTATAGTCATATGAATATACAAATATAAATATATCAGAAAGTGAGGTTATGTTGCTTGTCAATTGACTTGAACAATTGACATCTGTCTTAAAATAGGTCATTATACTTTTTCACCGCTGTATATTATAAGCGCGATGGAAAATTTTGCATACAGAATACAACTTTAGATATTTTAAATACAGCGACTTTATTCGAGCGGTGAGAAAATTAAATATTTCCACCGCTGAAAAAATAAGGTCTATTTTTTGAAAAGTTACAGAATAAGGCCCTAAATATCTGCTTATAGTCATGAAGAACATTGCAAATTTTGTCTTTGTGAGCGTTGAAGATTGATATAATTTACTGTTAGTGCGACTTCTTCTTCATTTTGTTTCTTTATTAATACGCAAACAAAATTATTACCTACAGTAACATGCATAATTCATCGATGCTCAAATTATTTATTTATCGACATACCAAGAGAGCTAAATATTTGAAGCAGAGAATAATTGTTGATTTATAATTAGTTAAAAGTTTTTAATATTATTATTTTTATTCTTTTGAAGTGGAAATGTATCTTTAGTTATGATTCGCAGGTAGTTTTTAAAGGAAATGTGAACCCTAATAAAAAGAGCAAGCATTCTTAGGAATAACTAAGTTAAATTTTATTTGTCCTCTGGACGTGCTTTGTAAGCTACTGAATATTGTGATTTCATTAAACAAACTTTTAATTTAACTTGAATGTCATTTTTTCATTCCGTAGTAACATTGTGCAGTATTGTGGTAGTATATTTCAGTATTCTACATTCGATTTTCAATACTGCAAAGTGCACCTAGTTTAATTTAAGCTATTTTCTATTCTACATTTATGTGCTTAGGTGTTCTTCTTTCTTTTTTTAAATTTATTTTAAAATTTGAGGCAATTTCAACAACAAGGTCATGTTCGCCTGAAGTTATTTTAATTTAGTTAAATTTGATTTATTAAAGCAGTCAAGGAATCTTTCAATCAGTTAGGAATTCGAGCACTTTTTGAATTTCTTCTGGATTGTCTGAAAGCATATCCTTTAGTTTACTGCTTTCAAATATCCAAAAATTTATGGAGATATTATCTAATTAAAATTTGAATCTCTTTTTACAGCTGAATTTTTAGATTTACCTTTAGCTTTTATTCGATTCGAAATTAATGAAAAACCTAAATAATGAGATATTTTCATGAAAAATATCAATCTATCTAATCAGATGACAATAAAAAAACCCAGATCTGAGATAGCGATCCCAGAGTAGGAGCACTGCAACCTATAACGTTCTCTTATAATGGCGTGGTATACAACGATACATAAAATCGATTAGTTATTAGCAAATTTTTGCATATTTTAGAAAAAATACATCCTTATTTCGTTTCTACATATTTTCATTGCATACTTCAATTTTCTTGTTTTATTTTCGGTATTAAAAAGTTGGTTTCAGGGTTTTTAGGGGCTCATTATAGGGTCGGTTGCAATCGGTTGGTTTACGATGTTTCGCCATGGTATTACACAGTTTTTATTTTGCATATTTATCTCGTTTGTTAATATTTTTGTTTTATATTTTAATTTAATTAAAAATTTGGCATTGTCAGAAATCCTGGCAGTAACACAGGAGGTTACACACAAACTAAAAAGTGGCCATGGACCAGTTGGGCCAAAAGTCAAAGCAAAAGTTGGGCACGTGTTCGGAAATGATCCGGGGTTAGAAAATGTACGCTGTATTGATATTTTCGATAAAAAAATTCAGGAAAGAAGATATGGTATGAAGCCCTACTGACAAACTACTGATAAAAAAGCTGCTACGACATCAGTTTACTAGGAAATATCTTTCAGTAGATATAAAAAAATATTGCGAACTGATCGTAATTGATCGTAGGCTGATTTTTTGTTTGAAGTTGTTTAAGTTTAAAATACTAATTTTTAAGAGAAATAAGACTTCTTAAGTTAACTGAATAAGAATAATTAAAACTTTGTAACTCAAAGTTTATTGTGTAATATTTTTTTTAATTTCATATTTCTAAAAAATAAGTGTATATTCTATGCACAAGTTTAGAATTTTTATCGTTGATATTGTGACAATAAAAATATGGCCGACAATTAAGCCGTAAAACAAAATTCAAATTAAATTAACTATATCTGTCAATTTTTGGGTACTTTTTTTATACGAATAATTTATTTATGTTGCACGAAACAAAAAGTAGTAATTTCTTTAATAAGGAACAAAAACAGAGAAAAGCAAACATCTGTTTCTGATAAGATTAAAATTGAGCAAACTAACCACGATATAAATTTGTTTTTTTTTGTTTTATGATACGTTAGCCGTAATCCTTGACCTTCACAATTATATTAATAATAAACAAAGTTTTTTTTATATTGAGGTTATTTTGCTTTATTTATTTCAAAAGCAGATGTTTGGTTGTTGCTCCTAAAAACGTAATAATTATATTATATTTAAATAGATTTTTATTATCGATTTGCAGTAGTGGTTACCCAGTACAGTTTTAGAGAATACTAGCGCTTCGCCTCGTCGCTAGCACGTATCTAGCAGGACACACGAATCAACGTTACGTACGAAGGAACACGCCAGTGTGTTTACACTGGCGTGTTAGGGCTGTCTCAGTATGGGACCGTATTTAAGCGACGGCGTATTCGGACGTAAATCGGCGTGTTGGATGAGCTACAAAGCAAACCGCCTATGTGTGTCACAATACATGTTTATACTAATTTATTTATCTATATTTATAATACAGCATCCTCTTGATGTTTACGTCATAAATCTGATGTGCTTGGATAATAAGATAAGTAATAATAAGATAATAACTGAAATACAAACATAAACTGAAGCATGCTGAACATACTCGTCATACGCGATGTCGCGATAGACCCGAAAAGACCCGTATTGCAGCGAAAGAACAAGCGATGTTAGGTATCCCCTCCAGTCTAGGCGGCTGTTTGCATTTACAAAGGTTCGGATAGGATATCGTTGTAGTAGTGCTAACGCTTGGATAAAATTCGCCTTTATACGGTTCTAATGTGCGAAATAGTGCCGCCCGTATTCGGACGGCTTTGTAGCGTGCAGTCTGAGAGCTCCAGAGAGATCTCATTACATTTACATGGTTCGGATAGGTAAAGCGTAGTAGCCCGTATACGTCCGGCAGAAATTCGCTTAAATACGGTGCCATACTGAGACAGGCCTTAGGGTCCAATTAATCGGATTTTGTAAACGAAATGCATGTGTGGACATAAAGTTCGTACTAATTCGACAAACATTTGAAAGTCATAAACAAAGACGAATATTTTTCGGTTTAGTTTCGGCAAATAGAACAGATCAAAGCGTCAGATATTAAAACATAACCTACAATGTTCAGTATGAGAACGTTTATTACACATAATTCATAATTTTTACCAAGGGCAGTGGTACTTCGAGTTACGAACTTAATTCGTTTTTTTGACTATGTTCGTAGGTCGAACTGGTTACAAACCGATACCATTTATCACATTGAAATTAATGGAAATCCAATTAATCCGGCGTTTTTGACACTAAATCACCGTGCAAGACTTGTAAAGGTTTTTCGCATATTAGGGCCTTGCCAATACTATCTCCAGCAAGCTTATTTCGTTGCTCCAAACTTATAATATATTTTCTACTTCTTCTAATACTTAAGATCTTCTTTCTTTCTTCTTTAACGTAGTAGTAGATTTAGCTATGTCGCACTGACGAACACCATTCTTATGTTTTTATATGTACTATGTATGTATTGTGTCTTATATATGTTATATATAATTACATTATTAAATTTATTAAAATTTGATAAAAACCTAATTAATTTTCAGCAAATATTTCATTCTAACCCAGTAAACAATTTGGTGAAGTGCCCTATTTAGTGACGTTTCTCTCACTATTTCACTTCAATTATAGTTCGCATCAACTTCATCTTCATTTGTATTCCGACAGGTGGAGTAATTTCGCCATCTATAGCCGATAAAGTAGACATTTTATATGAAAAAATGTGAGAAACTGAACTCTTTTATGACAAAAAAATCATGACGCGTCTTCAATATGATGTCAAAGTGACTCCAAAATGTTTACTGGGAATATTTACCTAAATGTGTTATATGATCATTAAAAGACATAAGGATAAATGTTAATGAAGATACGGAGAACAAGATAGAAGTAAAATAAAGATCAGAATTTCAATAATTATAATAAATATTTGAAAAATTAAATTTCAAAATATTAAAAAATTATTTTGCCATTTGTTCTTTTGTTTCTCGGCCATATTGGCATATTGATATTGAAAATAATTTATATATAAATTAAATTTATTTGATTTATAATTGCAACCCCATTGAGGGGTAGCAAAATTACAATAATGAGTCAGGAAAGGAAGGCAATTGAGTTCACTACAAATATCCTTTTGCAAGGCAAGCGCCGCAAATTGATTAACAAATCTAAAACTGAGACTACTACAAAATCCCAGGCAATGACAAATACTAGACCACCATCCCCCACTCTAGGTGAATAAATGAGTGATATTACTGGCATGGACGTAGACAAGGACTGTGACGACATCCCACAGATATATGCACTCCCAAATGATGACAGTTGTGATGAGTTAGCTGTAGCTGGACCGTCAAAACCATCCCAACCTGTGACAATTCCATCAATCCCATCATCTCAAACCACAACACCAATTTCATCAACCAAACAACCGTATACAGGAAAAATCTCGCACATTGAAGTGCCTTTCATACAGGAAATGACATTGATATAACAGTACTAATTATGAAAGTTACTGGTATTAAGAAATTAATTACAAAAAATGACAACTTGAAAAGTGTATTTTGACAATGCTGACCAACACCGTCTAGCAACAACATAGCTTGACACTAACAATGTAAAGTATGCAGCACTAACCACAGATATCGATGAACTTCCTATTAAGCGTGTCATCCGTGGTCTACCATACAACACCAAAATAACTTCCATCGAACAATACCTTACTGCTGTAAATTTGACATTTATAAGCGTACACCAATTAAAGAACCAACGTCCCGGAGATTCAATGCCATTGTATCGAGTCAATAGGTACATAGTCGAGTTAGTTACACTATTTATAACTCAAGAACGGCTGAACCGATTTGGCTGAAAATTGGTGGGGAGGTACCTTAGAACCAGGAGACGGACATAGGATATTTTTCCTGATTATCCGGATGTGAGTTCTACTGATGCCCTTGGTCGTGTGTATACAGTTCATCCAAAGAATGATGAATGATTCTATTTGCGGTTGTTGCTGGTAAATGTGCGTGGGCCAACGTCACTACGGACTGGTAATGGTACAATATTCCCAACATATCGTGCAGCATGTGAAGAACTCAATTTGCTAGAAAACGATAACGCATTGGGATACGACAATCGTTGAAGCAATTATCTCTCTGCATCTCCAAGTCAGATACGCACATTATTTTCTATCATCATTTCGACATGCTTTCCATCGAACCCATCTAACCTGTTGCACAAATAGAAGGATAATATGTCAGAAGATATTTTACATCAAGTTCAAGAAATCCCGATCTTGAGATGAATGAGGAGATTCATAATCGGGCTTTGCTCTTGATCGTAGACATGTGTTACCTCATGTGCGGTAGTTTATTAGTCAGGTTAGGAATGCCTGCGCTAAATCGTGAAATGAATGACGTATTTAATCGAGAATTGGAACGGGAACGTGAATACGATCACGAGGAATTAGAATTAGTAGTTCAAACGAATGTACCCCTGTTGAATCCCCAACAAAAGGAAGTTTATGATACATTAATGAAGGCAATTGATGATGGAACTGGTAAGATATTCCTCATGTCAGTAGTTTTAGTCACTGTTCGTGCGAGATCTAACATTGTGGTTGCAGTTGCTTCTTCTGGAATAGCAGCGACATTATTAGAAGGATGCCGTACGGCTCATTCAGCATTAAAATTGCCGTTAAATCCACAAAGTAAAAAGATAACGACCACCACCATGAGAGCCACAATTTTGTTAAATTCAATCGGAGAATTAAAAGCACGACTGTACTTTGTCAAATATCTCCCTAAAATTGATTTGTACCTTCAGTTGGACATTTAACAAATTAAAAACAAAATCAATTTGTGAATTGCAATACAATCATAAAAATACATTTTGAAGATTACGCCCAAATCGCTACGCTGCGTCATAAATAAATTTAATTAAAGAAAAATGTTTAACGCATAAGCGAGATGTACTTATGTCTGTGTAGCATAAGAGTGAAAGAGATAGCTTTATTAAGCGAGGAACAACATTTTAGTTGAACTTCATTATCTTAATTTATTGAAAACCGATTTTAATTTTGATTGTATTATTGCAGTTGCAATGATTCTAGCTTTGTCTTTTATGTTTATGTGTCTTATTTTCTATAGTTGCCGGCCCGAAAAATCGCGGTGCAAGTTGACTTGCGGAATCTTTCGTACAAATAAGTTATATTTACAAGATTCTTAAGGTGCTAGACCACTCTGAAATTTATTAATTATAATTTTAAGAATACTTTAAAAGTTTACCCATGCCAATATTCCAAAGAGTATTTGAGTTATGGTCTCTATACTTACCCGATTTTATTAAAACATTGCTTAATTATTCTTTGATTAAAAACATATGAGCTTAATTATTTAAAATTGATCACGCCGTTTTTATAAAAAAACGATATAATATGTAGAAGACTTTTGCTTTTGTTTTTAATGAGAAGAAATACCGAGTCCGAATCAAGAACACCTATCAAGAAACTAATACTTTATCAACACATGAAATTTAGATTCTAGTTTGTTTCGAAAATCACTGTAACTCGTAAACTAATGGTAATAATTCCATGAAATTTGGAAGGAATTTTAAAACTTCTATATAAGAGTCATTATGTTTTTCTCTAAAAGAAGTTTCTACAGCAATAAATCAAAAAATGTGTTTACAACATAGAATGCCGGGCCTGCACACAGTCAAAGTTCACCGAGCTCGAACCGCGATAAAATTATTGATTAGAAACATCTTAAAATACTTGTCTTGTCTAACTATGAATCACATACTCGTAATCGTATCACTTCAATGTATTTTAATCATTTTTAAAATTAACTGATTCTGAGTCATGGTGTATTTTCTAATAATAATGTTTATACTATATAGATAGGTTTGAGCATTTGCGGGGTGAAGTGAAGAAACTTATCACGTGACCTGAATTTTACATTTGGCAACACAGCTTTTTTTGGTTAGTCTTTTCCCGGTGACATTTGAATGTTTTGTAAAAATTGATATACCTTAAAAGCGTGACAAGAAAGGATTATTTTGTAAAAAACAAACTCTAGAAATAGATAATAATTTACATAGTAAAATGAAAAAGCAAAGAACTTAGCTAATATGTGTTACGAACTGAATCGATCTTTAATGATTGTGTTTTATTTTATTGATTGTATTTAATATCATCTAATATCTAATATATAAAATTCTCGTGTCGCGGTGTTTGTTCCCAAACTCCTCCGAAACGGCTGAACCGATTTTGATAAAATTTTGTGTGCTTATCGGGTAGGTCTGAGAATCGGCCAACATCTATTTTTCATACCCCTAAATATTAAGGGTGGTCCACCTTAAATTTTTTATTTTATTTTTTGGACAAAATTATTTGTTTTTATTCTTCATGATTCAGCATTGAAAAATACATTTATTTCTAAATTTTTACCCTTATACGATTAACCCCTGATTTTTAATCGCGATTTTTATATTATTCTGTTCCATCCAGAGATCCACAAGATGGCAATTGCATATAATAATTGTAGTATACTATAATTTTCATGTATAGTTATATCAACCACCAGTTATCCGCGCCAGGTGTCTCCTGTTGTCACTTTTTAACCAGCAAACATCATGGAGTAGGGGTGTGAACGAAGCCGGCTTCCTTTCTCTCACCCACTATACAGTTTTCGTCCATTTTTTTTTTTGGATTTATTTGTGTCTCGATCGTAGCAGTGACGGTTATACAATTGAGTTTTTGAATTCATTGGATATGCCCGGCATGTCACCGCACCATTTACAGTTGAAGGTTGGATCTCCGGTTATTTTGCTTCGTAATTTGAACCCACCACGGCTTTGCAATGGCACACGATTAGTCATTAAAAATTAATGAAAAACATTATCGAAGCCACCATTTTGAATGGCAAGTTCCGAGGCGAAAATGTATTACTGCCACGAATCCCTATGATTCCTACAGATGTGCCAATTGAATTCAAACGCATTCAATTTCCAATTAGATTGGCATTCGCAATGACGATCAATAAGTCACAAGGTCAAACGATGTCTCTTTGTGGCTTAGATTTGGGTACACCATGCTTTTCTCACGGACAACTATATGTGGCATGTTCTCGCGTGGGCAAACCATCCAGTTTGTTTGTATTCGCTAAAGACGGACTGACCAAAGATATTGTACACTCCATTGCGTTGAGAGATTAATCTTTGTTTATTTTTTAATTGCAATAATTAGTAGTAGAAGTATGAATTATTTTCGATGTATAGATATCTATCAATAATTGTAATTTAATATATATTTGTTACTTTAATAAAGAATAATTTATTAACTTAAATAAAGTATACTTTAATTGCCTACAACGCTTCATTCCTCTTTGAATTATAATGACATCCCCCCACACTTATAGTGTTAGCTATTTTTAAAAATATTTCTTAAAAAAAAATATTTCCTAAAAAAATATTTCCTAGAAATAACGTATATATGGCAAAACAACGTTTGCCGGGTCAGCTAGTATTTTATATTATTCTTTTTATAACATGTAAATTTTTTACATGTTATTGATTTAGAAACCATTGGTTTTGGAAAGCCTGTGTAATAATTCAGATTGCAGCAAAATACAACGACTCAGAATATAATGTTTACATTTTACCGAAAAGAGGAATACCATCGAGTGCGTCTGATGTTAATGGTCTTACAACAAATGGAGGAAAATTATTTTTACAATCTGCTAAAGTTGACACTGTGTCTATTAAGTTGGCTGCAGAAGGATTTTTATTCTTTATAAAATTAAGAAAACTAAAAGTTATTTTAGTAGCACATAATTGTTCAAAATTTGATGCTCCATTAATTATAAAACAAATGGAACAGGTAAAATTATTAAAGGAGTTTGAGAATTTTGTTTGTGGATTTTGCGATACATTACCATTGTTCAAAAAAAAAAACTGCCCGAACGGAAATCAGCGAAATTACGTTCAAACAATCAGCATTAGCAGAGCAATATTTAGAAGCAGATGATTTGAAAGGCGCACATAACGCAATAAACGATGTATCAGTACTTCAAAAACTTGTAGATCATGCTGAAATTAATTTATCTCAAGTTGAATAGTTTTAATAAAATATATCAAATATCTGCAATTGAAATCAATTGTCATGAGTAATGTATCAGCTGTACTTAGTGTATTATTTGGTATTATTGAAAATAAATGGAAACAAAAATGGAAAAATTAAAAATTCAAATATTAACAAAAGTAATAGTACTTTGTCTGCTAGTATGATTAAACAAATCGCAGAAGACGGAATTAATTTGAAGCAAATTAAAGAAACATATGGTGAAAATTGAGTTAAAATTTTATTTGGACAAGATGTTGGTGGAAAACCACGTATTACAAAATCAAATTTGATTATAAAGTCATTAATTCAGAAATTTGAAAAATTACAAAAAAATATTTTTTTTTATGAAATATGTTATGTTATTAAACTATTAAAGTGTTAATAAATATTTTAATTCTATATATGTGTTATTTTCTTAATTTTTGCTGTTACTATCTTATTACTATTATACTGTATGTTACTATTATACTGTAAGGTGATAGAAAGTGAATTTGAAAAAAAAATGGAAAATAATAGAAAAAATACTTTGAGTGTGGATTTCGTTGAAGGTAACATATAAAATGTCATTTACGGAATTACATATGTTTTTGAAAAATGATTTTAAATTATCGGTCGAGGATGTAATTGCAAATCAGATTAATGGTATTGATTAAATTTATTGATTGATGATATTATTGAGATGAGCAATGGGAGAAACAATTATAAAGGTACGGATGACAATATGTATAATGTATGCATAGAAAGATATTATTACATAGAAAGATAAATTTATCGCAGTCTGAATGCACAACACTGATTATGAAATTCTTGATATAATAATGGGCTTCTGTTGTTCAATTGTTGATTGAAATTGATGTTAATAAATGGGCGCGTTCTGGACACTCAACAGTTGAGTAAACCAGGGACAACTTATCATAAGGCGCTAAGTGCACTAATAATATAGTATGTTTGAGTTTGAAAAATATCGAAACTGTCAAAATAAAATTATTATAATTAATATATATTGTTACGAATTTGCGGGCGTATGAGCATATAAAAATCATAGTTATGAAATATTAACCAGAATTAGCAAAAAAGGTTGCACACCCCTGCATAGACAATATGTATAATGTATGCATAGAAAGATATTATTACATAGAAAGATAAATTTATCGCAGTCTGAATGCACAACACTGAATATGAAATTCTTGATATAATAATGGGCTTTTATGTCCTCATTTTTTAGTGGTCGATTTTTCAATTGTTGATTGAAATTGATGTTAATAAAAGGCTCGTTCTGGATCATGAAGCGCTAAGTGAGCGGTAAACTAAGATCCAGAACGCACTAATAATATAGTATGTTTGAGTTTGAAAAATATCGAAACTATCAAAACAAAATTATTATAATTAATATATATATATATTATCTTCGATTATTATTATCATAATAAAAATGGATACGAATGATATAAATATCGTGTTAAGTGTAGCGTTAGACAGTGGTTTTAATATAAGTGTACTTAGAAGAATAGTAGAAAATACGTGTATGCCTAAATATTTAGGGTAGGTATTGAAGAAAATGCAAAAACGGAAAACTTTTTCGAGAAAACAATACCAAGATTTACAAACGATATGTTTATTGAACATTTTCGAATGTTTCGAGAAAGTTTTGAAGTAAGTATAAAAAAAAAACAAATATATTTCAAGTAAAACACATTTGCTAGTGGTATTATAAACATAACCACTTTTTTTTTTAGATATTAACCAATATAATTGGAAATACAATAAGTGATAACAAACCTTATGAGGAAGTACCTTTGCCCAAGAAGATATTATTTTCAGTATGGGTGCTTGCAAAACAAGAAAGTTTCTTATCTACAGGAGACAAATTTGGATTTTTCAAAAGCACTGGGCATGGGATTTTTGCATATATTATTAAAATACTCTCAAATCTCATGCCACAATTCATTAAATGGCCTGAATATAAAAATTATGAAACCAATTCTAAAGTATGTAAAAAACTGTCATACTTTGTTAGAAACACATAAATATGTTCCTTAACTTATCGTAAAATATTTTAACAGATTTTTCAAACAAAATCTTATGGGTTTTCTGGCGTAGTAAGAGCCATCGATGGGTGCCATGTTCCCTGCAAGCAACCAATTGGTAACCCTACAGATTTTTATAATAGAAAAGGGATTCATTCCATCATCCATCAAGGTAATGATTGCAACTAATTAATTAACACAGTATACAGAGTTATCAGTTTATACTATTTCAAATATTTCTAATACAACACTAAGTTATCAACAGAAACAATTAATTACTCTAATTTACACAGTTAAGACATCAACTAACTCAATCTCTTTTACAATATATGAGAAATAATAACATTAAAATGTTTTCAGGAATATGTGACCATAGAATGAAATTTACTGATGCATTTATTGGTATGCCTGGACGGATGCATGACGCCAGAGTTTTCCGGAAAAGCCCAATATTCAACCACCTTGACATGTTATTGCTACAAAATTATCATATTATAGGTGATTCAGCAAGTTTGAAATTAAACCCCGGGTTTTCAGAAGGTCTACTTACGGATCACTTGCAAGCATTCTAGCGATATTCACCAAGTTTATCTGTATTTTTTTTTTAATTAATATTTTCTTTAATTTAATTTTTGAAATTCTGGGTATTGAATTAGATAGAAGATAAAAAATGTACATATTAGAGATGCACTGGACGATCTAAATATACGCCTTATGAGCTATAAGGTTGGTAACGTGTAAACTTGTCAAGAGTTCTGTCAAGAATATATCTCTTTTACGCTCTATTGTATAAAAGAGATAGCAAATAGCGGTTGTGAGGTCACATGGATTTGGACTTTTTTAATTGTTAATATCTCCTGAAATCGAGTTATTAAAAAATAATTGGACATTTGAGCTTCTAGTAACCAACTTTATCAATATATAGAATATTTTATATAAATTAAGACATAAGACACAAGCCAAAAATGCATTGCAAGCCTATGGTATGGTAATTGACATCAAGAGAGAAACATGGGGTAAGAATATGGCCTTCCTGTACATAATGGAACGAGGTCAATAAAAATGATATTGAAAAAAGAAATACTTTCTTATATTCGAATGATAGGCAGAAAGGATTGGGTTAGTCATGCTAGTCAAAAGAAAATATGTAGACTTAGTGATGGGTATGATCATTTAGGAGAAGTTTTCCCAGCGAAAATGAACATTAGAGTAATAACCTGAATGTTAAACATACAGTCCCACTAAGTGTACTTTAACGTCGCTATCTGATTCTTCCTGTATTAAAATCATTACAGCTATGGTGCAACAACAATAACTTTTACAGTCTGATAGTGAAATATGCAAATATGCAGGAAAAATAAGAGATATGTCAGTGTCATGTATGCCACGAAGATTTATGCAACAAAAATATTAAAAAAAAAAATTATTAAGTGCATAAATATGAATTTCTTTTAGCAAAATAAATAACAAGAAATAACAATAACAAAATAACAAGAAATATTTTGAATAAAAAGAAATAGTGCCGAAGTTAGCATAGTATATTCAGAATATAATTGAAAAAGTTAATTGTATTTTCATTTCCTTACTTCTGTCGCCCTTCATCATAGCACGGACACGACCTAAATGCCTGCACATAAATTGTACGGCCACTTGGAAAAAGTTAAATATAACTTATATACCTGCCCCAATGGAATCCAGTCTCAAGTTAATAATATAAATAATCTAGCTAACTTAAGAAAAAGTGTCACTTCACCAATGATATACAGACAATTGTTTAAGGAAATTAAAAACAACGACAAAAATTATCAAATAATATTTAAATTAATGTTAAGATGGATCAATAACACCAAAACCAAAACAGTTTTAAATTTAAACTCATCAATATTAACAATAATTATACACCTGAACTCTTGGCAATCAGTTTCTCTATAGAGTGTATTATAAATAAAAACTTGAAAATCGTGATAATATGCGGTGACTCACATAGTGCTGTAATAGCTATCACTAATAATAGAAACACAAAAAGCAACCTTATCGTTACAAATATACAATTTAATTTATGCATTTGAAAGGAAAACAATATTAAAGTGATGTGAATACCTGGCCGTTATCTTATATCAGGAACGAGTCGGCAGACAAAACTGCCAAGTTGGCTGCTATAGAAGGAACTACAGTCTCTGATATATTACACTTAGATTTAATAGAATGGTATAAAAAGTGTATGAGGCAAATTCAAAACCAGTGCTGGACGCAAATGAGTAACAACAAATTGATATTGTTTAAGTAAAATATAAAAAAGTGTGAAACTTCTTATCAAAGCCTATTTAACCTATTCAGACTAAGAACAGGACATACGAGCTGGACGCATCAACACTTAATGAGTAAAACAACAGCTCTGCAGTAGAGCAACTGTCAGACACAACAGTCCATCATCTACTAGTAACCTGCCCATAATATCAAACTCAACGAACAAAATATAACATCAGTGGTGAACTAAAGGACATGCTTTTAGACAATCCAGAAGAAATTCAAAAAGTGCTCGAATCCTTACAGATATAAACATAATAATAAACTAAATTAATTTCAGGCGAATATGACCTTGTCGTTGAAATCGCCTCAATTTTTAAAACAAAAATAAATAAATAAAAGAAGTTATATACATTGCGTGTATTCCAGGCGTATCGCGTTTGATAATTTTTTATTTCGGAAGAATTTCGGTTCTACTTTTTATCCATCTTCCAACTTCTCTAATGTTTTCTGTTATTTTACCATTTGATACATTCTGTTGTGTATAACTTACAATTCATTTTTACTTCACAGATAATAATTTTCTATTTTCAAAAACTTCAGGCTTGTGACTATACGATTTTTATGATATATCAAATTTGTATGACGGTTCTGTATTACTTTAGAATTTGAACAAAAAAAAATCGTTTTTATAAAATCAATGTGGTCCAATTTTCAAATAATTAGGTTTCATATAATTTGTATTTAATCAAAGAATAATTAAGGAAAATTTTAATAAAATTCTGCATTAAATGCATGTAACTTAAACACATATTAGAATATTTAAAAAAATGGCTGTATAAAAAGATAAATAATTCGTTGTCCTTGTTATTTTCAGATAAAATCAGTAACAGCAAGATTTCAAAAAAACAAGCTGATCAACAGGAACTATGTGATCCTTAAGAATGCAAAGTTGCTAAATGCATTAAGAAAGGAAAAACCGCTGCATTCAAAATTGGAAAAAGTGAAGAAACACATTGATGAAGGAGCCAATATTAATGCAATCGACATAAATGATGGACGCAACACGGCTTTACATATTGCTGTCAAAAAAGGAGAACTAGAAATTGTCAAATATTTGATTGAAAGAGGAGCTAGGCTGGACATTAGAAATATAAACCAAGATACTCCGCTAAATATCGCGAAAGCAATGAATTTCAAAACAATTATAAATCTATTTTTTGATAAACTCTTGGATTATTCGATAAATCACATTGCGCACAGGACAATCAAATCAGTAAACTTTGCCAATACAGATAAAGCTGATAAACCAGATGTTTGTTCAAGTAAAGCAAAAGTAATAGGCAAAAGCAAAGACAATAAAAGAACGGAGCAAAGAAAGATTGCAGGTGGTAAGAGACGAGGAAAAACCGGGCTTCATGGTGAAATATATCAGCTAAAATTATTAATGCTCTTTCTGAAACGTGGATTAGATCATGGATATAATTTTCGATTAACAACAGAAATGGAGCAAGCGAAAAAGTTTGATGATTTGGTATTTGAAGTTACCAAAGACAATATTACCGAATACCGACTACTGCAAGCTAAACATAAAGCAGATGAGACATTAAAGATTACCCTAAGTACGCTATTGACAGAAAGTGATGGCGACTACAGCCTAGTTAAATATTTTTTCTCTTTTGAAGAGTTAACCAAAGAAAAATTTTTCGAAGGCAGAATTATTCGAGATGTTACTGTTTGCACCAATATTGACTTTGATTTTCAAAGTGAGTATAAAGTAAATGAAAAAGAAACTTTAACGCTCAAAGATGTTTTGATCAAGCTGGAAGACAAGGATGATATTTTAGATATTTATTATACGATACGCGATAAAGTTAGCTGCCGTTATAAATTTAACCGTAGTATCGTCAGTGCCCTGAAGTCAAAATTGCAAAATTATAATTTGACAAAATTATCGAGCAGATTAGTTCAATGTTTACTACAAAATAAAAGCATTAAGCATCACGATTCGAATGATATTTTTCGAGCCTATCATGGGGTGTTAGGAGCCCAGGTTATCGATGTGAAGAACAAGAAATTCTTCGATGGATTTCTAAAAGGTGAATCTTTGGATCCAACAACTTCAAAATTTCGTGAAGCGTTTATAAAGGAAATAAAGAAACAATCAAAAGAGAAACTTTGTATTCAGAACATAAATGAAATAATTAGCAATCGTTCAAACGAGTTAAAACCTTTAAACTTATCCAAAAACTTTGGAAACGATAGCAACAAAGAATGGCCAATTAATTCAATATCAAATAAAGCAATTAATAATTTTTTGGAACATTTGGTGTTTGCAGTCAACCAACCAAATGAAATTGAACTGGGAGATATTATTAAATATGACATTGGTAGAGAGTACGACTTTGCAACTACTGATGCAGTCTACAACAAGGTCTTTATCAAATTATTAGACTTTGTTAAAGACGGCGGTGATACTTTTATTTCAAATGAAAGTGGAAAAGCTTTCTTTGACGTCATTCTCGGAGCGATTTACTTTAATGTTAAGGATCCTATACCTTCATTTACAGGAAGAGATTGGGACCTGCATAAATTGAAAAAACTAGTTGAGGATTGTAAAACATCGCATATTACTTGCGTATCGGGAATGGGTGGCGTTGGTAAAAGTGAGTTGATAAGAAAATATATTCACGATAATAAGGAATATTTCAATGGTAATGTGATATGGATAAATGCAGAAAATTATTCTACATTGGTTGACTCCTTTTACAGATTAGCTCAAGATGTTTTAAGATTATCAGTTAAGAATATTGATGGACTTGACAAAAATATTAAAACTATTGTGCAAGAAGTGTACGAAGTTGTTTCTAAAAGAAAGAAAAGTCTGTTTGTCTTCGATAATGCTGAAAAGTTTAGAAGCCAACAACACCAGGATGAGGGAATCATGAATTTTCTACCACCGTCATCTTCAACTGTTGTTGTACATAAACCATTTGTCATAATAACATCTCGTAATAGAAGATGGGAAAAAAGTATAAAAATGTTAGCACTGAATGTGTATTCTGAAACGGATTCCATAATCTTCATTAAGAAATCGTTAAACATTCTGGATGCTTCACAGGATAACGCGGCTAAGCAGTTGGCACATGATTTACAAAATCTACCTTTAGCGTTGGAACAAGCTGTGGCGTTCATCAAGCAGAAAAAAAATGAATCAAATAACTTTTCCATTAAAGACTATTTAGAAATATTTAATAATGAAAAGGATTCTCTTAACTTTGACCAAAATAACAACAGCAGTTCGTGTACAAGGGCTATATACGTTGTGTGGGATATAACGATGAGTTCCATTAAACGACGCAGAAATGGAGAAAATGCAATAGAAGTATTAAACATAATGTCATATTTATCTCCAAATGAAATACCTGTTGAATTATTCTTCGGCCAGTTTGAGGATGATGAAGTATTGGCGTCAGTTATCGAATTACTTAGACAATTTTCAATGGTGACATCGGAAGAAGAACATACTTTGTTAATTATGCACAGATTGGTACAGCAAGTTACGCGTTTGAAACAAAAGGAGAATGGAAGTGAGAAAAATGTTATAAACCAAGCATTGATGTTATTGAAGACGTACGTCCTTCAAAGTAACTCAATCAACTCTATAGAGTATTTTGTCCTCCACATTGTATCTCTTTGGAATCATGCAAACAGTTACACTGATTTAGTAGCAAGACTAAAAGATTTACCTTGTGAGATTATTGAAATTCTGAATAATGATGGAAGTTACGAAGATGCGCAACTTTTTGGCAAAAAAGTTTTATCCGTTTTAAGCGACAAAATGGGACCGCAGAGTGAGCAGACTTTGCAGTTTCAATATTGCATAGCTCAAGCTTATTATAAAATAGGTGATTTTGGAGAGGCATTTAACAATTACGAAACAGTATACAAAATAAGGAAACTAAAACTCGGAGCAACTCATGTGCAAACCTTACAGGTTCAGCACAATATGGTTTCTGTTCTCGTTGTTCAACACAAGTATCAAAATGCATACACCATTTGTCTGGAGGTATACAATTTGCGTAAGCAACAACTAGGTGCTGATCATCCAGACACAATAGAAAGTCAGCATAACTTAGCTCTAATATTAAACAAGCAGTGTAAATACGAAGACTCAATTCAAATATACGAAGAACTGCTAAGAATGCAACACCATCCATTGGATTCTAATAATCAATCGTTACTTGACACTCAACAAAGACAAGCATCAGTTTACAAAAATCAAGGGAAATATGAAAAAGCGTTAGAAATTTTAGAAGATGTTCTATCTAAACGGAAAACTTTGCTGGGATTTGCTGATGAGAAGACACTAGCGACATTAAATAAAATAGCAAAGATTTACGTTCTACAACAAAAATATTCAGAGGCTCATTTAAAATACAAAGAGTTACACACCGAACGTACGAAGTCGCTTGGAACTTATCATAAAGATACTTTGAAATCATTGCAGAATATCGCTGTAGTTTACCTTGGCGAAGGTCGCTATTCTGAAGCTTTAACAGAATTGAAGAAAGTGTTACAAAAACAAAATAGTTTTTTGGGTCCCAGACATAAAGACACCCTACAAACGCAACAGTATATTGCTGCGGTCTATGTCAATGAGAGCAAATACGAAGAAGGTTTATTGAATTTAAAAGAAGTGTATAAAACACAGGAGCGGTTTTTAGGTTCTGATCATAAATACACGCTACAGACTTTACAAGGCATAGCCATCATTTATCACGAAGAAGGCAAATACGACGAAGCTGTGTCCAAATATAAAACCTTATTAAAAAAACAGGAAAGTTCTTTAGGCATTAACCATAGAGAAACCATGCAGACACAGAGAAAAATTGCTGTATTACATCAGGATCGGGGTAATTATACAGAAGCATTATCTTTGTTAAAGAAATTATTTCAGCAGCAACAACAAGTTCTAGGCAGTTATCACGAAGATACCCTAGAAACTGAGCATGAAATAGGAGCAGTATACCAAAATCAAGGGAAATACACTAAAGCTTTATCAACTTATGAGCGGGTCATCCAGAAGCAGGAGAATACCTTAGGACAGAATCATAAGAACACATTGCAAACCTTGCAGAGAATAGCTGTGCTACACGATAATCAAAAGAACAGTGAAGCAATGTGGTTAAACTACGAGAATCTTTTAAACCGACAAATAGAAACGTTAGGATCTGATAATATCGAAACGTTAAAAACGATGTATAAAGTTGCAACCATTTTCTACGACAAAGGAGATTATACAAGATCTTTAAAAGAATTGAAAGTGGTATATACTAAACTGGAAAAATTGGTGGGTCCTCTCCATAAACTAACTATAGAAAGTCTTCATGGAATCGTTGCTCTATACATTAAGCAAAATAACTACAAAGAAGCGCTCGTCAAGTATGAAGAATTGGCAAACAAACAAGAACTAGAATTTGGTCCTTATCATCAAAATACTTTAGAAACTTGGAAGAATATTGGTGCAATTTATAGTGGCATTGGAAATTATACGGAGAGCTTGCTGAAGTACGAACAAGTACTAAAAGGTCAGCAAAATGGGTTGGGCGTTAACCACAAGGACACCTTCGAAACTATAGCAGTAATAGCTAATTTATACAATAAGCAAGGCAATATTGCAAAGGCGTTATTTACGTATGAAGAACTATTGAGTAAACAAGAATCTGTGGATCGAAACTTAACTACAGACACTCTGAATTGCATAGCTGCAATACATCTAAAGCAAGGTAAGAATAAGGAGGCCATATTAAAATATAGAGATCTATTAGACAAACAAGAAAATATATTTGGACGAAATCATAAGAAGACCTTGAAAACTTTGTTTGGTATTGCAGTAATTTTGCTGGAGGAAAAGAAATATGGCGAAGCTCTATCAACCTACAAAGACTTATTAAAACGACAGGAAAGTACGTTAGGTCTCAATCATGAAGATACCTTTGAAACTGAGTATGGAATAGGACTAACATATCTTCATCAACGCAATTACGAAAAATCTATAAAAAGATTTAAAGATCTTTTAAAGAAACAAGAAAACATGTTAGGTGTTACTCATGAAAAAACATTAAAAACGCTGTGTAAAGTGGCCTCTATTTACGAAGAAATACACAACTTTACAGTGGCGATAAATATATATAAGGAAATTTTAAAGAAGCAAGAAATTCAATTCGGATCTGAACATAAGAGTACCTTAGAAACTACTAACAAAATTGCATCCTTAGACCTAAAGTTAAAGCCAAAAAAAACATTTTTCAAACGATTCTTCAAAAAATAAATTTAAGAAAGTGTAATGTATGATGCTTTAAAACTTAATTAAATGTAAAATGTTAAATTTAAATGTATACATATTTAGTTACTTTCCCCTTCAATATACATCACTCCCCCTCTATCATTACACCACTCTATGCGAATTTTCAATTGCTCAAAACAGTGCTGAATATCTTCTACCGAGAGCTCGATCATGGCGCGTGCCCCTTTTTCTATACAGGTTCAACGATTTTAAATCTTGTTTCCTTAATAAAGATTTAATATTGAGGAACTAGCCTTATGCATTTTTTGTTAATTCATACTGTTTCAGTAACCTCACGAACAGACGAACCCACGGTCCAATCCGGACTATGAAATTCGTGCCGATATTCATAAGAGCAGAATTTACGCTACCAAGCATTACAACGCATACGTAGTTTGTCTGCAATAGCATCAGTCCCGTATAGAAATAGAAATAGAAACATCTCGTAGTCCCGGGTATTTTACAAAACAAGATCTTACTGTTTGATTTTTGACAAAGTTTAATTTTAATTTTACAGTATTCACATCTTTTACGAAAATTAAAATATTGTAAATTGACATTATGCCAAATCGGTAAAGATATGTTCATTTAAATTTTTCTGTAATACTGATTTATTCTTGTATATTATAAGGTTGTTCTTATATGTAAGAGTATTCATTCTGAAATTACATACATTTTGG
The DNA here is from genome assembly GCA_963678705.1 of Panorpa germanica. Classification (NCBI taxonomy): domain Eukaryota; kingdom Metazoa; phylum Arthropoda; class Insecta; order Mecoptera; family Panorpidae; genus Panorpa; species Panorpa germanica. The sequence goes on along the minus strand of OY783205.1, from coordinate 1,637,606 downwards.
TTTAAATTGTATAAACTAGAGACTACCATACGTACGCTACGACGAAACAGATAGGAACCTCGGTAGGGTATCTCTCTCTCTGCATATATCGCTTCCTCTTACACGCGGTCATACACTTCGCGTACTCTAGTCTTATATCTCTATGTGTAGAAACGTTAAGCATTTTAACATATGAATTCAATGATATACTCAAATCAATTTGTATTCGTGAACAGGAAAGGTAAAATAAAATAATTAATATTTTTCAATAAGTAGAAAAATGTATTCAACATATAATGTAATTTAAGTATTGTGGAATATAACAATTTAATATTATAGAATGCTGTTTTTTTTTGTTTATTAATATATTCAAACTTCTTTCAGAATGAATTCGGGGGTCATACCATTAAAATTTTTCTAAACAATTTCTTTTATGATTATCTTTTCTTACTATCACAACTAGTAATCAATTATCCTTTTAATACTCTTATTTATCAATAAAGGTGGTACACCAACTTGTTCAGTTCTGGTCCATTGATTAATTCAATAATATATTCAATAATATTCTATGGTTACAGCATCACATCTTGCGACTTGGTTCTTCTTTAGAGCACGTTCTAATACCAGGGCGCTTTTATAATGCTTTGTTATAGAACGTTTGGATTGTTTTTACATTGGTTTTCTTAGTACAACCCCAAGGTTATATACCACAACTTTAAATGGGTAAACAAAGATAGGAATTTCTTTTACGGCGCCGTCAAAACTTTATACATGGTTATTTCGAAAGAACACATTTTCAATGGAATAAAAAATATGTATAACTTTACGCATAATAAAAAATATCAATAATAAAAATCAACTTCAATTGTAGAGTGCGCCTCTTAATTAAATTTGAAATAGCTACCATATGTAAATATCCCTTAACATTATTCAAAAGACATCTAAAAATTATCATACTAAGTTATTCTCTAAATTATATAAACTAGAGCTAAAAGAACCGTAGTTCATCTGCACTAGTTATCTAGGACATTTTTTATCTTCTGGTATTTCTTCTACACTTTCATTAATTGGTTGTACTGATGTCTCCTCCTCTTCAACTAAAATTGATCTATCACCCAAGGATACGTGAATACATCTGAAAAAATTGAAATACATATAATAAGTCCGCTAAGAAAAGTGGTGTGTATTTACATAAAATATTCAATTTTCGTAAATTTGTTACCAAATACATAAATAACGTGCTGAAACATATTTTATTGGAATTAACAATATTATAAATTACAGCAAAACGGTATTTTAAATAACTCTATAATGCTGGTAGATACTGATAACTAAAGGAATTTTTCATAACGTTCCAAAATAACGTAACAAATATATCCGTATTCTAGTCCTTATTGTACAGTATCTTCGAAAATATACAACCAGGCAAAATTGAAATCTTTTTAGATGTACTGAAATATTTAATTCCTAATGGCTTCTGAACTCAGTAGTCACTTTGAAAACTGGTGTCTCATAAACAAATAACAAACACTAAATCTGAATTATTAAATTCCAATTACAATAAATCTGTAACCACTTTTTCTAATAAATATTTTTAAATTAGCCATAATTTCAGTTACAGTATTGAGTACAAAAATATATCCCAGATACGTTTTCTAAAACGTAAATGCTACATGAATTAATTAATGGTAAAGTTTGATCTTTTTTGTAATCAGATTTGATTTTCCTATTTCATGAGTTATTGCATACTTACAAAATTAAGAGCATAACTGCCAGTTGTGTAGACATTGTCAGCCAGAATATGGCTGCTGGATCTGTTGATATTGTTGCATTGTATACCTGCGTGTACAACACAGCGGAAAATAAAGGAACTGCATTATCACATACGGAGAGCAGCGCAAACACTTTACCTGGAAATATATCAGCGGGTCAGAATTGCTGGAAATTTATGTGACGTAATTTATGGATGACCCACAAGTATTATAGCATTGCACTTGTTGTAGCATAGTAGTGTAAATATAATGATTCAGGTGTAATGTTCCATTTTGTGGAGTATGAACCACAAACCACATATTAAATAGACGATTCACTGTAAACAAATAAATTTTTCCATTTAGAGGGGTATGAATCCATTACCCGGCATAAGGGAATCTATCTCATTCTATTAGTTGTCAAGCATTGCCAATGACCTCTCTTGTTTGAAAACTTGTATTTTTGACAATAGATTTGTTGACATTAACCTAAAAATATTTTTATTTATTTGTTTACTATTTAAAAGTGACATTTGGTATTGTTTGGCATCAATTTATTGTAAAAACACAACATAGTGAGATATTCTTCATTGGTGAGTGTTGTTTTATATTATATCTTTATAATATATTTCATTATTAAAGATTTTTGCTTACAGTTTTTTGTCAGAATTGCAAAATGCCGGCGTTATGTTCTGTTTGTAAATCAGGGAAGGGGGTATCAAAATTTCGCTTGCCTAATCCAACTAAAATGGATAGCCATAACATCTTTGATGCATGGATTAAATTTATCAACAAACCAATATATGCCAACACAAGTAGGGAAGAATTACACCGAAAGCAAACTATAATTTGTCGAATACATTTTCCAGATGAAGACCTAATCTTTGATTTTAATAGAATCTCTCTTTATTTCCGCCAGAAGGTAAGCTGCTGCGATTGAAAATGATTTCTTACTATAAATAGTGGACAACATTTTTAATGAAATAAATATAATTCATAAAGAATCTATCCTTTTTTTAAAACACTAAAAAACATTTTTGACAAAATATTTCTTCAAAATATTTATAGAATAAATCTACATTTAATAGAAAATTATAGAAAAATATTGCTAACCAAGCAGTATTAAAAACCTAATCAAGTATGGCGAAAAATATTGTACTCTAGAAATGCTACTTAGAAACGGATTTCGTTTATTCTGCTTTAAATATTAAAGAGTCTGCCAATGAATTAATTCAAGCATGCAAATATCAAATGCCATATTTTGTGAGCTATGTAAGACGAAAATGTGTTGTTGTTGTTGGGGATAGTTGCCAGTGCCTAAACACACTTAGAGTAAATTAGGCAACCCAGTAAACAATTTGGTGAAGTGTCCTATTTGGTGAAGTTCGAGTCACTCGTACAATTCTATTCTAACGCTTTACAAGTTCTCTACCTGTCACAGATTTTGTGTTAGTTTTTCATAATAATATTCTTTCTTTTTCCAACATCATTCATTAAGTATTTCTGTTTCTTTCCCACATGGGTATATTTTTATTATCCGGTCATAAATCATAAACCTACTCCGCTTTTAATTCAGCAGTGAACCGTCGTTGCAATGTCTGTAGCTCATAAAAAGGACCTTTCCTTTGAACGACTGAATAGAAAACGAACACGTTCCAGACAAAAAATTCATGATATGTAATAAAAATTAAGTAGAATTTACTCCAAAATGTTTACTGGGAATTAAGGTATCAAAACTTGTAATACCCCAGTAGTAGGTTAATTCGAATAATATTTCAATCCCACATAGAAGATACTGTAATTGAAATGTTGCCAAAACGTCTTCATCAGAGGTTGTAGATATTTTTGATAAAGTGCGACAAAATGTTTAGTAATGTATATTGTATATAGTTTATAGAAGGGATTTAAAAGAAAAGTTTATAAATGATGACGTAGATACAAATGAGTGAAGTATTAACTACGTCCTGTCAGAAAGAATTTCATTAACACCATCAGTGCAGGGTTCCGTGAAACTTGCTGTTACACTACGCTAAAACAAAAAAATATATGCAGACATACAAAACTCGTCAATACTCTAATTTAAATAAGATGATTAATCCACGATTAACGTGTATATTTAATTATTCGATAAATAAACATAATTTATAAACCAATTTTATTTTTTTTAATTGAATTTGAATTATTTTTCTTCTTTTTATAATTAAATAGTGCATAGTGTTTTGCATACCTACTAGGTGCAAGTAAAATACTAGTTCACTAGACACATTAAAAAAACACTGTCTCACTCTTATTACTATAATACATATAGGAGTCGGAATAATACGGATAATACGGATATACGTTGTCTGCTATGTTATGTATAATAATGTCTGTGTTTATTTAGTAAACAAATTTAAATTTGTCAAATATATTTAGTATAATAGAACGATCTTTCAAATACATTGTCAAATTTTAGAATATTATAAGCATACAAAGCGTGGAAATTTTCAGACCTTTGAAAAGAAAAGCATTGCGATATTTTGAAAATGAATGTAAACGTGATAGACAAACATTGTCGGTAGCTGTATCAAAGAAGAATTTCAACATTTAATTAGAACATACAATATACATATTTTTAAACCTTGAGTGAGACATGTTTAACAAGCAATGAAATTCCAATTCCATAGCAATGAAACCAAAGGAATGTACTAATTTTATCTGACTCTCTGAGTGCCCTATTGGCCATAGAAACCCTATATACCAACCACCCAATAATTCAAACCATTCACCGTCTCATTCACAACCTCCACATCAAGCAAATAGAAACTCAATTTTTAGGGATTCCTTCTCACACCGGTATCACACGAAATGAACAAGTTGATAATTATGCTAAAGAAGCAATTTATTCAGGACGCATTCCAGAAGAAACAACAATTACATATTCAGATCTAAAGAACAAAATCAAAAACATAATAAATTGTTCATGGCAAAAAGAATGGAGTGAAGAAAGTGATAACAAATTAAGAGAAGTAAAGCCATTAATTTGAAAACAAGAATTACCAGACGGAATAAATAGAAGGCTGGAAGTAGTAATATGTAGAATCATGATAGGCCATACAAATTATACTCATACCTACTTATTTAAAAAAGAACCACAACCAATATTTGAATAATGCAATAACCTACTAACGGTAAAACATATTATTTTCCATTGCTCAAAATACTCGTCGTTCAGACAAGAATATAAATATGCATAAAGAATATAGGCTGATATATAAAAGCAAAGAAAATTTGAAAAACCTTATTGAGTTTATAAACAAAACAAACTTAATTTCTTTATTTTAAATATATTTATAAGTTGTAAATTATGAATTACGAATTATGTATTATAAATATTTGTATATGTTTTTTTAAGTGATAATAACTTTTAAAAGATGATGCACAAATAAAATAAATAAAAAAAAAAAAAAATGGTTATAATCCTTATGGAAGAGTATCAGCAATAATTAATAAATCTATGCAATACAGAAGAATTTAAATAAAAAATCCGTTCCATATATTAGATATTTTAGTAATATATTTTAAATACAAATCAGAAGAACTTTGCATATTAGCTACATATGCCAAACCAAATCACAAACTTAACAATATGAATTGGTCTCTCCCAGTCTATTATCCAAACCAAATCACAACACATATAATCTTTGCTCTCCCATTTACTGTAGGACAAAATTACGAAGGAAGAGAACTGCTTTTATTTATTGAAAACAAAAATTTGGTATTAATAAAAATGATGATCACCAACTAAAGTCATAAAACCCTAAAATAAAAGATAGCATCATAGATTTAACAATATTATCATCTTTCTATATTGAACACCAAATGCACTCTTAGATGGTTTTAACAGCCAATATTGGAAGTGATTACTATTCCATAACATATTGTTTTAGAGATAACAAATATTGTTGATAACACAGAAAAAAGAAGAGCCTTAAAAAAAAGTCGACTAGGGAAAATGAGTGAAGTTATAGCATCAAATAAAATAAACTGTGAATCCAGATATAATAACTTTACCAATAAAATAAATGAAGCTGCAGAGTTAGCGATACCAAATGCTATTACCTATATTTTATCACTGATAAAATTAAACCTTCTTGATATAAGATGCAGAATATAAGAAATTGCATTTTACAATTGAGTTTAACGTTGTCTTTAAGAAGCAACAAGCAGAAACTAAAAGATATTTTAGATATCGGAAAAAATGGAAACTGAAGCATAGAACTATTTGAGAAAATATAAGAAAAATTAACAACAATTATAGTACCAAACAATGCAGTTTAAATAAAAGTTAATTAAACGATTTTATTAAAAAAAAAATCCTCAAGACAATATGAACTATGTTATATATACTACAAACTTCCTAAGTAATAAAATTTTCTTCTTAGACAACGCAAATTGATATATATAAACTTTATTTATTACTCATTAAACTGTAATAAAAATACCAGTATGAAATACGGATATGACAGAATTAGCTACAAAATGCTACAACAAAATTTACCTATTTCGGTTTTTTCATATTTAACACATATTTTTTTAATAATATATTTAATTGAAGATTGGAAAAAACATATTGTAGTTCCAATTATACAAACTAGGCGGAATCTTACCGACCTTATTATCATATACTGCGAAATGGAATTAATTATTAAAAATAGAATAGAACGGCACCTGGAACATCACCAAAAACTACCTGAACTTCTATTTGCTTTCAGGTAAGGAAAAAGTACTCAAAGAGAAAAAGTTTATAGCAAAAATAATTATGGACATGATGATGTCGATCTCAAAATATTACAAAACAAAATGATAAGAAATTGGTTTATCAGGATAGACAAATTTTGTTAGATAACATTGGATAACATAAGAAATTGCTATGACTTTATAAATGTTACATAAAAATTAAAATTTAATATTTTGATTCTAATATTATACATATGACAGTAATATTTTGTTTCTAGGAGTCAAAACCAAAAAATATTCCATTAAATATATCGAAAACAAATAATAAAGTACAATAAATAAAATTTTAAGAGATGTTTTGAAATGAAATTTATCTCTGTTTAGATATATAAAGTTCAGACTTGTTTTAACGAAATGCTTACCTCTTTCTGATATAGGAACAACTTTAGATGTCATAGACCTTAAAACTGGGGCAGTGATGGGCCCCAAAGAAGAAATAGCAGCACCTGTTGATAAAAGCAGATTTTCTCCTTTTACTTGTAATAATATTGTTAGAATTATTGGAGAACTGATCTACTAAGGTATTTCTACGCATTTAGTCAGATCCTTTAGTCAGTTGTGTGTATTTCTTAATAAATTGGTATTATCTTTATTAAATCTTAAGTCTTGATACTATATTAGTGAATTATATTTATTCCTAACAATATTATATAATTTGTTATTCGTCTTAGGCCTGTCTCAGTATGGGACCGTATTTAAGCGACGTAAATCGGCGGATTGGATGAGCCACAAAGCAAACCGCCTATGTGTGTCACAGATGTCTGTAGTCGTGTATTAGGGGGTGTATTGGAGTTCTTTAGCACTTAAATAATTTATCATGAGAGCAAACTTTAACTTTAATTTTTATCGATACACTACTGGTATTAAAGGGACTTTAGCATTTATTATATATCTGAGTTCTGGTTGTCATGAATTTAAATTTAGTTCTATCGTATTGGTATCGGTATCCGTGTCCATGATTCACTGAAATACAAACATAAACTGCATGCAGAACATACTCGTCATAAGCGATGTCGCTGATAGACCTCATTTGAACCGTATTGCAGCGTAACAACAAGCGATCTTAGGTATCCCCTCCAGGGCTGAGGCGGCTGTTTACATTTACAAAGGTTCGGATAGGATATCGTTGTAGTAGTGGTAACGCTTGGATAAAATTCGCCTTTATACGGTTCTAATGTGCGAGGTAGTGCCGCCCGTATTCGGACGGCTTTGTAGCGTGCAGTCTGAGAGCTCCAGAGAGATCTCATTACATTTACATGGTTCGGATAGGTAAAGCGTAGTAGCCCGTATACGTCCGGCAGAAATTCGCTTAAATACGGTGCCATACTGAGACAGGCCTTATTCGTTTGCACTTGTTTATTTGTGGAACAATACTTACTGACATATAGAAGCCAAGGAACTTGAGCTAGCCCGAAGACAACTCTGGAGCAGGCGTAGCACATAGCGCAAAGCATAATAATAACCTAGAAAAAGTTTTATATATATTTTAACATATTTATATATCTTAATATATAAAAGAAAGACGGGTTTGTTGCAACACTTATAACTCGAGATCTGCTGAACCAATATTCATGGTTATTGATTCGTTGGATTTGTCTTCGCCCCGAATAGCATAATACATCTTAAAAACAATGAAAATATATAAAACAAAGACGGGTTTGTTACAACAATGAAAATTCGAAATTTAAAAAACTCGACAATGAAAACTCGATACTTAAACATTTCAATAAATGCTCATTTGTTTATTTCATGTCAAACATTTGTTGCCATGACAACATGTAACAACTATTCATATGTGCGTTCAGAAATTTATTTTTTGTAAAATGTGTCGAAAGTTCAGGTACTGTTATATTTGTTTGTTTTAGACATTAATTTGTGTAAATTATTTATTAATTATTTAATTTTTAATTTCAGAAAATAATACCTAAGATTTATTGTACACGTTAACAAAAGTGTAAATGTCTTTTTATAGGTTATCTATAACTATAATTTTTCTTGATAAGCTATTCATATGTAGTGCTTATATACTCTTTGAGCTATTGTCTATATCTCGAAAGTGGTTTTTTGTGGTTTTATGCGAGTGCACATTCAGTATTTATATTAATAACTATGCCGCGTCCTAGAAGATCTAATCTTTCCCAGCGGAGCCGTAATGCAATTAGGCAACGGAATATCGCGAGTCAATTATCTGATGAAGAACGAGAAATTGCACGAGAAGAGCACCGCGTTAGTATGGAGCAAAGAAGGGCCTTAATTCGTGCTTCTCAAACACAAGAGCAAAGAGAGGTAGCCCGTGAAACGGCTAGGTTAGAAACGAGGAATCGTCGAGCTTATCGTACAGATGAACAGAGGAATAATCTTCGAAGTGCAAGAAGAAATGGTTCAAGTATTGATTTGAATCGAGCAGCGTTTCTATATGATTGCACCATCGACTACAGCTTGCATCGTTTAGTTTGCATTGGTCCAATGGACGTTGTTTGCCAGCATTGTGGAGCATTGAGGTTTGCTGGTGAAACGCCTGGTTTGTGCTGCCTTAGTGGTAAAGTGAAATTGCCATCATTGGTCCCGCCACCAGAGCCATTGTGCTCCCTGCTTTATGGCGAAACACTAGAATCACGACATTTTCTAGCGAACACTCAAAAATACAATGTCTGTTTCCAAATGACTTCATTTGGGGCGGAAATTATCGAAGAACACGGATATAATCCGACATTTAAGGTAATTTACGTTAAAAACTATATTTTCTATGATTGTAAAAAAAATCTGGAATGTAGTTTGTTAGATTTCTGTATTTGTCTCTGAAATAAAAATGGCATGTTATTATTTGAAAAAAAAAGTGTTTGTAAAAAAAGTGTTTGTCAATCTAACTATAACTATGGCTTTGACTTCACAGATTCAAGGCCAGATTTGCCATCGCATTGGATCATTGCAACCTATAGAAGATGCACAGCATAAATTCTTGCAAATATACTTCATGGGCAATATGGAAGAACAACTTGACCGGCGTCAAGGGATCAACACAGCTACGAAAAGAGCAATTCTCCAACATCTGCAGCAAATGCTTCATGAACATCATGCATTGGTCAGGCTGTTCAAGACTGCATTAGAGCGCATGCCAAGTGATGACTATAAAGTTGTGATCAGAGCAGATAAAAGACCAGCTGGAACACATGAACGCACATTTAATGCTCCAACAATCGATGAAGTGGCAATCCTGATTGTTGGTGAAAACTTGGAAACACGTGATATTGTACTTACACGGCGCAATACTGGGCAACTACAAAGAATATATGAAACACACCGTTCATATGACGCGTTACAATACCCGCTGATGTTTTGGCAAGGAGACGATGGATATCACTTTAATATCAAAATGATTAATCCATTGAATGGTAAGATTAATATTGTTGTTTTCATTTAAACTTGATATACATTTTATTCTGTTTGCTTTTAGTACCCAAAAAAAGTTGTAATTTCTAATTTAGTAGAGAGTAGCTGTAAGAGTCGTTAACCTATTAGGGATTCTAAAATACAATTTTTACTGCATTTGTTCCAGGTGAGGAAACTACCAAGAAGGTTAGTTCAATGAATTATTACGCATACCGTTTGATGATTCGTGAAAATTCTGACAATTATTTGTTGCGATTTCGTCGACTGCTTCAACAATATTGCGTTGACATGTACGTTAAAATCGAAACGGAGCGCCTGACTTTCATTCGGTTGAATCAAGTTAAATTGCGTTCAGAAGAGTATATTCATTTACGCGATGCAATTAGCACAGAAGGAGATTCAGAAAATGTTGGTCGATTGACTATTTTACCGGCGACATACACAGGTAGCCCGCGTCATTTGCATGAATATGCGCAAGATGCAATGACATATGTTCGTCATTATGGTCGGCCAGATCTATTCATTACATTTACATGTAATCCGAAATGGATAGAAATTATTCAATTGCTGCTTCCCGGACAAACATCAAGTGATCGACACGACATCACCGCACGTGTTTTCAGGCAAAAAATTCGGTCACTAATGAATTACATTGTTAAGCAACACGTCTTTGGGAATACTCGATGCTGGATGTATTCAATCGAATGGCAAAAACGAGGCCTGCCGCATGCTCACATTCTAATTTGGTTAGTCGAAAGAATTCGGCCAGATCAAATAGATGACATCATATGTGCGGAGATTCCTGCTCCTGAAACCGATCCAGACCTACATGATGTTGTAATCACGAATATGATTCATGGACCGTGTGGCACTATCAACCGCCAATCACCGTGCATGGTCGACGGCAAGTGTTCCAAACGGTATCCACGAAAATTGACGGCAGAGACCATTACAGGCAACGACGGTTATCCATTGTATCGGCGTCGATCGCCCGATGATAATGGTAGAACTATCACAACTAAAGTGAAAGGAAACGATTTCGTAGTTGACAACAGTTGGATTGTTCCATATTCACCACTTCTTTCCAAAACATTCAAGGCACATTGTAATGTTGAGTATTGCAATTCGGTCAAGTCAATTAAATACATTTGCAAATATGTCACGAAAGGGAGCGACATGGCGGTTTTTGGTATCCAAACATCCAATATCAACGATGAAATCACGCGCTATCAAGTCGGTAGATATGTGAACTGCAATGAAGCAATTTGGCGTATATTTTCATTCCCTATTCACGAACGTCATCCCACTGTTGTACATTTGGGGGTGCATCTAGAGAACGGTCAGAGAGTATATTTCACAGCGTCGAATGCTGCTCAACGTGCCGAAACACCTCCAGCGACAACACTAACCAGTTTCTTTGCGATTTGTCAAAGCGATCCGTTCGCACGAACTTTGCTTTACTCAGAAATGCCACGTTATTACACTTGGAACGCTACATCAAAGAAATTTCAACGTCGGAAGCAAGGCGATGCAGTTCCTGGTTATCCAGATATGCATTCTACTGATGCTCTTGGTCGTATTTACACAGTTCATCCGAAGAATGATGAATGTTTCTATTTGCGGTTGTTGCTGGTACATGTTCGAGGGCCAACATCATTTGAATCACTACGAACTGTTAATGGTATAGTGTGCCCCACATTTCGTGCAGCATGTCAAGAGCTGAATTTGCTTGAAAACGATACTCATTGGGACACGACAATCGCTGAAGCAATTATTTCTGCATCTCCAAGTCAGATACGCACATTATTTGCTATCATCATTTCGACATGCTTCCCATCGAACCCACGTGACCTATGGAACAAATACAAAGATAACATGTCTGAAGATATTTTACATCGAATTCGCGTCAGCTCAAGAAATTCCGATCTTGAGGTGAATGAGGAGATGCATAACCAGACTTTGCTCTTGATCGAAGATATGTGTTACCTCATGTGCGGCAGTTTGTTAGTTAGGTTAGGAATGCCAGCGCCAGATCGCGGAATGAATGACGCATTTAATAGAGAATTGGAACGTGAACGTGAATATGATCCACATGAACTAATCCAATCAGTCCAAACGAATGTACCTCTGTTGAATCCTAAGCAGAGGGAAGTCTATGATTTACTGATTAATGCAATTGATGATGGAAATGGCGGCTTATTTTTTTTAGATGCCCCCGGTGGAACTGGGAAGACATTCCTCATGTCATTGATTTTGGCCACTGTACGTGCGAGATCCGAAATTGCGGTAGCAATTGCTTCTTCTGGAATAGCGGCCACATTGTTAGACGGATGCCGTACGGCTCACTCAGCGTTAAAATTGCCATTAAACCTTCAAACTACTGAACAACCGACATGTAACATTTCGAAACACTCCGCAATGGCCAAAGTTTTAGTAGCATCAAAAATCATCATATGGGACGAATGCACAATGGCGCACAAACGCGCATTGGAAGCACTAGACCGAACATTAAAAGATCTGCGCAATGACTCGAGATGTTTTGGTGGTGCAATGATTTTATTATCTGGCGATTTCCGACAAACACTACCAGTCATTCCAAGATCTACTGCTGCCGACGAAATAAACGCTTGCCTCAAAGCATCAAATCTGTGGCGATATGTAAAGAAACTTCAACTGTCTGTAAATATGAGAGTTGCATTGTTGAACGATCTATCTGCTGATGATTTCTCGAAGCAATTGCTGACTATCGGTAATGGCCGTGTTCCTGTTGACAAATCGAGCGGTTTGATTTCATTTCCTCCAAATGTTTGCAATTTTGTATCATCAAAAGACGAGCTTATCAACAAAGTATTCCCGGATATCATTGCTAACCACAAAAATACTATATGGTTAAGTGAGCGAGCAATTTTGGCAGCTAAAAATAAAGATGTAGATGACCTCAATTTTATAATTCAAAATCAAATCGTAGGTACTCTGTATTCATTCAAATCTATCGACTGTGTAACAAACGAAGAAGAAGCCACTAATTATCCAAGTGAATTTTTAAACTCCTTGGATGTGCCTGGTTTACCACCGCACAATTTAAAACTTAAGGTTGGCTCGGTAGTCATCATGCTTAGAAATTTAAACCAACCAAAACTGTGCAATGGAACGCGTTTGGTAATAAAAAAACTGATGAGCAATGTGATTCACGCGTCGATACTTAAAGGAAAATTTAAAGATGAGGAAGTTCTTATTCCAAGAATTCCGATGATCCCAACGGATATGCCATTTGAGTTTAAACGAATTCAATTCCCGATTCGTCTTGCCTTCGCCATAACGATTAACAAATCACAGGGCCAATCCTTGACTATTTGTGGCCTCAATCTAGAAAATGCATGTTTTTCTCATGGTCAATTGTACGTGGCATGCTCACGTGTCGGCAAACCATCCGCTTTATTTGTTCTTGCGCCTGACCAAAAAACAAAGAATGTCGTTTACCACAAGGTGCTTGAATGAAAATCCCATTATTGAATTAATCCGAGTGTATTCCAATCTGCACAACATAGGTTTCACTCATTTTTTTCTGACATGAGTTTGAATTACTTAATTATTATTAATTTTTTAATTTTTATTCTCATTCTGTATGTTTTTATTATTATTCATCATAATAAAATACTTTTCTATCTATATTAATAAATATTATTTTGTATCATTGTATTACGTTCATCAAAGCCTAAATTAGTTCAGCTAAAAGGTAACACGACATTCATTGACTGTTAGGCGGTACGAAGTTCGCCGGGTCAGCTAGTATAAATATATTTTATATTTATCTAAACTCGGCTACGAATCGCTGTGACTCAGTCTGATATGAAATGAATGGGAACGTAAATAAAAGACACACACACAACCACCGACACGACGATCAAGTGGTAAAAAACGAAAGCAATGTATTCGATTTTACAAAATTGATGCACTATTCCTGAATTCAATCCAATCGTAAACTCTTCTTCTTTTCGTAAAAATCACTCGGTTTACTAAATTTTTTTTACTCGATTTTTATTAGTTGTCATTGTTTCACGCCAAAATATTTAGTAAAATTTTTGTTGTTTGTTTTATTTTTTTAGAAATGTTAACTTGAAATTTTTCTATTACTTTTTATTGTGCTTTATATTAATTAAATAAAAATGACTTCTCTAAGAAGTATGGCTTTAAATAATTTAGCTTTGCTTGAAGAAACGGAGTTAAATTATATGGAAATTTAGTTGAAAAAGTACAGCCATTATGAAGATGCTTTTGAAATGATTGATAGGAAATTTATTATCAGGTGGTTTCGTCTTACTAAAGATATAGTAAAGGATTTAAACCAGAAATTGATACCTTCTATGCACCCAAAAGAAGGTCTTTTTCCTTAGATTCGGATATAAAGGTAAAATATATTGTAGTTTAACTGCTAATTATAGTCAAAATTTTCTTTATTGATCATGATTATTCTATTTAAGATACTAGCGGCACTACGCTTCTTTGGTGCTGGAAGCTATCAGTAAGATATGGGTGAGAATAAATATATCTCCATGACCCTCCGTAAGCCTGAGCATTAACGAAATCATAAATGCCGTTCATGATAGTAGAATGCTCCAACAAAATACTAAATTTACGAACACGATAGAAAAATTAAATAAGAACCAATCTGAGCAAGTTATTTTAACTTGTCACTTAGTTTGTTAGTTAACACTTAAATTTGATGATGCCTATGGTTCAAATAGCATTTTATAGATTTTACGACAAGTATGGATTTCCAGGAGTTATAAGACTGTCTCGATTGCACTCATGTGGCCATTTTTCCACCATCTTCGTCGGATCCAGAATGTCCAGAACATTTGTTTGTGAACAGAAAGGAGTACCACTCCATCAATGTGCAATTGGTTTAATTTAATGTCTTACAGTAATGCTATCTTTGAATATTGAACGTATTTACCAATTATAATAAATTTCTAACGAAAATAAAAAAATCATTGGTGATTCTCATATCAGGAATAATTGCAACGAACTGCCTTTAATGAAACAACTGCATCAGCATAAACCCTAAATAATTACTTGTTAATACGTACTATTACAATAATTACTAATAATGAGGAATTAGTGCAATAAATAACTTCATTTATAGGTGATTCTGGATGATGACAACTACATCCATGCATGATGACGCCGCTATCAAATGCAGATGCAAATTCTCCTGAGGGTCGATACAATACAAGGCATAGTTCAACACGTAGCATAATCGAGCAGGTTAACGGCATATTAAAGATGCGCTTTAGATGCTGCTTGAAACACTATTTCTTTATGAACTGTTAACTTACTTAACTTAAGGAGGTATAGGACGTTAACGTAAATGATGAAAAAATTGTGAAATTTATAAAAATACATGCTGTCTCAAAATTTTAGAGATCTAGGGTTCCTAGTTTTCTTTTTATACATGATTAAAAATAGTCATTTTCCATACACATCATAATGTTTAGCTCAATTTCACTACATAATATAACTTTTAACTATAAAAAAATGGTGACACGGCTTTCAAAAACTAGGTGTATATAAAAGAATCTTTTCTGTAACTATTGCAAAAAGAAAATTATCAAAAGGATACCTATATACGAAAATATTTAAATAAAACCAGTAAGAAACAGTAAGTGTAGGTTATAAGCCGGCAACGTTGCAAATCCCAATTTGAGCGGGAAATTCAAAATCGGAATAAATATTTTATAAAATATAACAATTTATTTGTCAAAGAACCAAATCACGCATGCGTCAACACACGTAAATTTACAGCGTTGCCAAATGTATTATTCCTTTTTCAAAATATTTAATTTGAATTTAAATTGAATTAATATAAATTTGATATGAATTATAGGTAGTTTTTAATTTATTAAACTATTATATGCATAAAAAAATCATTTTAACTAGCAAATAGCAGTTTAATAGGGAATTGAAAAAACCATTTTCAAAGATACAGTCCCAATATTTGGTCGTCCCTCGTGTACTTCGTATTTTGCATTGACGGTACGTCCTGTACCTCCTTAATCAAGTAAGTATACACTTACGGTATCCTTCCACTTTAGCAGTCTACTCATTAATGGAATTCCAAATAGCATCACCACAACAAATGCTCCAGACTGGAATGTTTTGTAATCACTGAACTTCACAGTGTCCCAGTGGAAGACCAGCTGGGTGTACAAGAAGGCCATTGGTTTCTCATCTGCAAAATGTTTAATATATAAACTTTACGTAAAATATCTATTTTAATAAATAATAAAAACCATAATAAAACAGCAAACAGAATAATTGTATAGGAGAGGGTGTGTATGAAAGAGCAGAAATCATTTTCTTTTATTTCCAAACAAATTGTCCATCTCTTTTTCCTTCCTTATTTTAAAATTGAGGCGATTTCAACTACAAGGTCATATTCGCCTGAAGTTATTGTATCTTTGTTAAATTTGATTTATTATGTTTGTCAGTTAGGAATTCGAACACTTTTTGAATTTCTTTTGGATTGTCTGAAAGCATGTCCTTTAGTTCTCCACTGATGCTGTGTTTTGTTCGTTGAGTTTCATATTGTGGGCAGGTTACTAGTAGATGATGGACTGTTATTTGCATCTGACAGTTGCAGCACTGCGGAGCTGTTATTTTAATGATTAAGGTGTAACATTACTTCATGCTTATATAGTTAGATATAGATAGCGACAGTGTACTAAAATAACAATCGGTTTCTCTTCTCTTGATCTTTTTTTAGAAGTTACAAATAAATATTGCTCCATATGTGCATGGTTTAATAATTTAGATACCCCAATAAAAGATCATTTTTGTTATATAAACTGGAGCAATTCCTCTACAGCGATGGAATATATATGGATATAATAGTTGAAGGATTTAATAATAATATTGAGACGCATCTAAGCAACTGAAATACACCACTTTTATTGGTGATGGAGACTCTAGTGTATTTTCAAGAATCAAAGAAGAGGTGTCATAAGGCCAAAGTGTTTTAAAATTGGAGTGCGCAAATCACGCAATCAAAAATTATAAATCTCGTCTTCTTAAAGTAAATATTGTACTAAATTATTTTAGTTTACTTGTAATAATAAGAATATTTGTAATTTTTAGATTCATTTAAAAACTAAGCTTCCACTTGCTGGAAGAAAAATATTGGCCAGCAATATAAACCGGCTGATAAAAGCAGCACGATATACCATTATCTGGTGCAATAACAATAACAACTCTATTGATAATTTAAGAGAAGTTTTAGAAATGGACAAACCCTTAGAAATGTTACCAGTCATATAAAAATTGGTATTTAAGTAGAAAATATAGCAATATTCATTTTCAAAACTTATTTTTGCGGTTCCAACTCAATAAAAGTCAGAAGTGAAAAGTCAGTTATGTTATGGAAATTCTAGATTATTGCCAAAAGGTTAGTAATTATCTAAATTTTATGTTACAAGTTAGAGCTTTGACATAAATGAGAATTTATATTATGATATAAATATATGATATGGCTCTTTCATCAACAGATTGTTCTGAAAAAGCAGAATTCTTAATATTTCGAAAAGAAAAAAAGTTGCTTTGGTATTTAATTTTTGAATTTCTTTTCGAGTTTTTGCCTTTTTTAATAAATAAAGAACCACATGGGAGCCTTTTTGTTTATTTGCAATAAAATGCTGGTTTTCAAAAGTGATAGTGACATATGATAGCGAGGGTAAATATTGACAAAGTAATTAAATATAATTAAAACACTTTAGACAGATTATGAGTTAAAATGCACATTTATCCAATATTAGCCATTTAACCTTACTTGATCATAAGAGAGACCAGACTCCTTTTTGTTTTTCCAAATAATATTATGATAAGATATCCTAGATATTAAAAATAAAACCAAACAATATACTAAAAACCATTGAACATTAAAATACCATAAAAAGGGTGTTTTACACGATCCGTTCCGATTCCGATAAATAGTCTGTTCATAAAAAAGTTGATATAACTTGAATCTGTGTTTTACGTATATGAAATGTGTTACATGTGGCCAGTTACACTGTGACATATGATGCCAATGCCGACGGACAGTCCGATTATCGTAAGTGTAAACACTAAAAATTTGACAGTGGAATCGGAAAGGAGGCGGAGCTTGGATCGGATCGAACAGTATGGGAAGACCATACTGTTCGATTCGATATTTTGCGAACTTTTTGAAATTACCGCAATTAAATCAACGACGCTAGTCAGAACTAGGACTGTTGATTCATGGCTTGCATTGCAAAATTTGACCAACGTAGTCAACACGTTTGTTGACGTTTGTCACTGCACGAGCAGAATACACATGACATTGTCTATTATTTTTTATTATAATTTAATATAATTTTATTAATTAATCTATTGTGAAAGTAAGTTGTTTTCTAATCTCTTATTATATAAAACATCATAATTAATAGATGTTTTAAAAAACAAGTTTATATATATTATTTTAACCACACTATTATTATTGATTTTACAATATTTTATAACTTTTACAGCTTTCCAAAATGAATAATAAGGATTTTATTATTGAATTTATAAGGATTCTACATGCTTGAAACAAAATCGATCCTCTATACCACAATAGTAATGTGAGAGAGGCCGCATATAATAGATTATTAGAGAAATTTTAAGAAAATGACGAAAAGGCCACAAAAGTGATGGTAAAATGTAAGATAAACAACCTGCGGACCACTTTCTCAAAGGAATTTAAAAAAGTGAAAGAAGTGGTGCAGGAATTGGCGAAATATATAATTCATTCTGTTGGAACTAAAATAAAAAAAAATCATTATTGATTTATTTTTTATTTCCACACGAAAAGAGAAAAGAAACCGCAACAACATACAAGAAAGTGCTGCAGTTAGTTGCGGCAAGGCTAAAATAAGGCCTAGTATGCATGAAGCGTTTGCGAGGGTGAATTGAATAAAATGCACCTGCAAATGGTACCCCATGTGCAGAAGCAAATTTGGCAATTTTTGAAAGGCATATTGAGAAATCTAAACACTACGTCACAAACTCTAATCTGAGTTTTCTGATAGCTAGACTAATTAATACAAATGTGATACTATTGCGTGATATAAATGTGAGACTTTTAATATAAATGTGATATTTGGTAATATGAAGTAATCTAAATAATATGACAGGCAAAATGTAAGACTGCTAGCTTTAAACGCATAACTTACTTTTATGTAATCTTGGGGTACTACAATAATTGCCCTGCAAGTTTCTGGTGTTATTTTGCAAAGTCTTGGTGCAGATATAACTGTGTGGAATCGAAGATTTTGGTAAGTGCTTCCACTAGCTAAAAATCTGAATCTTTCATGAGGAATAATTACCTCTCTCATGTTAGTGTCCTTTCTTTGTATTAGAGGAGTCACAAGTTTTAATAATTCCAAATACAGCTCCTCATTTATTCTTAAAAAAGTTTTGAGTATAGATCAAACGGCATTAAACATATAAAAAAGCAATAGCAAGCATCTTTATAACTTTCAAGACAAAAAGGTAACCTTAAAAAATTAAGCCAGTCGCATGGCTCTAGTCTAATTTCTTTAATTAAATTGACATGTCATAAATACTCTCTTTTACGATACCATGATTTCATCCATATTCTTCTTTTATTT
This sequence comes from Panorpa germanica, assembly GCA_963678705.1. Classification (NCBI taxonomy): domain Eukaryota; kingdom Metazoa; phylum Arthropoda; class Insecta; order Mecoptera; family Panorpidae; genus Panorpa; species Panorpa germanica. The sequence goes on along the minus strand of OY783205.1, from coordinate 1,618,042 downwards.
GTTGACTTATTTAGCACCAAAGCTAAAGCTAGTGCAATCAGAAAGTCGTCATCCATATTTACGCCGTATACTTAATGTCAAACACCAGTACTCTTTGGCATCGCAACTCGGATCAACTAGACAGACAGGGATATTATGTGTAATGTGAAACATAACACATAATATCCATAACACAAGTAATATTCAACGTTTCTTAAACAGACTATTTATCGGAATCAGAATCGAAACGGATCGTGTAAAAAACCCTCTTAATATTGAAATTATTACTTAAAATGATGTGGTTAACTTAACACGACAGGCCTACCCTTTAAAATCAAATATAGACTACCGAAAGACACAATTCTACATAACATGGCACATGCTACAAAACATAGGCAGAGACACATATAAAATTAGGTAATAGAATAATAAATTCTAAACATTTTGTTATAATTTAAAAATAATATATACTTTTTAAAGTTTTAAAAATTTACTATCCATCCAGTTTTTCTTAACGTGCTGAAAGAAGTTTCACTTCAAAAGCCTTTGTTATAGACACTACCTCTCTTTTTGTTTTGTTATGTTTAGATTGTTTTACACAATTGATTACATACCTCTCTGAAACGTATATAGCGCCATTGCAATCATTAGAATCCATAGATACGTTCTTCTACCTTCAGGACGCTTTTTGATCAGAGCGCGAATGGACTGAATAACATGTTTCCTGTAACGAACACCGTCTGTTAATATTTTGTTAACCATTTGTAAATTCAATAGGACAGACATGTACGATTTCTTTAAATTGTATATTAAAACACGTTCTTACTTGTCAAAGAAGTCTGTGATCACATTTTTCGCTTCACTCAAAGGTCTCTGCGTGGATGTGGTTTGCCATTTTAGATGTAAGAATGTGTAAATGATTGATAGTAGAAGTAGAGATGCATTGATGGAAAACATGATGGCAAAGGAACGGTTTGTAACTTTGCTAAATAGGTATGAACCTGAAACAAACACAGACTCTAAATTAACCTCGGCGCTTTAGGAATCATATTCGAAGTTCGAGCTGTTGTCGGTCTTTGTCGTAAAAAGGGATTTTCCTACCCCCACCACACACTTGATCCACATGTCATGCACTGCTGCACTTGAAGGTTTATTAATTTACTTGGAAAGTTAAGGCAAACATTTGAATCAAAGGTTCACCGCATCGTCTGGAACCGGCTTTACACATGCAAAGGAACTTTTCTCTTATAAATGTTCATCAGCCAGCACAAATCCCCTTATACGAGAGCTAGGAACATACCAGGCAACTGAAGACACATTAATCTGAATGCAGCGTTATATTATAGAACACCCACCTACCCACGCTGACACATCAATAGCCTTACATTATTAAAATAATTATGACGATAAATTTGTAATAATTCGTCTAGACTATTATATGTTGGTTAATTAACTTTTCTTTCGTGTCCAACATATACTGGACTTTAATAGCAAAGCTTCGTTTTATAACTTTTTATAACATTTGTACACATTTTTAAATATTAATACTTTTCTAAATTATATATACACTCTCTACTTTCTAATAAACCTATTATAAAAATGTATACCAGATGCAAACTGATACTAGAATAATATTAACTAATAAACTCGACGTATCTTAAACTCAGTATAAAGTCGTCTTAATTTCTTTATAAACGTTATCACAAGGTTAAACCGCCCGAAACCCTAGATTAGGTCTGATATAACCTACAAAAGTTATTTGTTATTATTTGTTTGTTGACATTGCAATATTTCTTATCTGTTTATATTTGAATTGTTGGTGGATTTTTATTCGTGTGATTGTGATATTTTGTGTGAAAATATTTAAAACAATGTTAATAAGAGCAATAGAAGAGGTAGAGCAATTTCTTCCCATAATAAATCAAACACAAGATGTGAGAAAAGATTTAAAGCAAATCCGTTAGATTTGTATGGTGATATCGAATTTCGGATGAAACATCGTTTTTCTAGACGAACTATTTTGTAGGTCTTTAACTATAGACAAAAGGGGAGGTGGTCTGTCATCCATTCCTCAGATATTGACAGCTTTGAAACACTGGGGTCGTAATTAACCAGCTTGTTTGTATTTTTGTATAAGGCTAATTCTATAGTAACCTTAACTTCACAGCATCTTATGACTGTTTTACACCAAAGACAGTTTTGAAAACAGTTTTGTTTTCAAAAACAAAACAAAAACATGTTTTATTTTAAAACAGATCTGTTTTTCGAAAACAGACAGTTCACATTGAACAGACTGGTTATGTTTCTAGTGTTTTTCTGTGTGTCTCATAAAAATGTCCGACGAAGATGATTTTATAATTAAATGAGTTTTTTTTTTAATAAATGTAACCAATTTGAAAAAAAAAACGGTATATTGAATCAGTTCTCTATTGAAAGGAGAGTTCATTATGACACAGAAGAATTATTGCATGATTTAAGTACTGACGACATTGGGTTAAATGGAGAATTGAGATCCTACTCTTTCACAACTTTACAAGAATGTTAAATACTAATTTTAAACTGTTAATTTGGTAGGATCTAAAATTGCCAAGAGATCTGTATTCTGCACTCATTGCTCTTGGAAATTCATTGAAATATAACTATCAATAACTGACAAGCGCAAATGTTCACAAAAAACAAAACTATATGTTCAAACCAAGCAGATTAAAAATCAATAACAATCGTGTGATCCGATGTGTTTAATTCACTAAAACAGTTCTTAAAGACAAACATGTTTTAAGAACTGTTCAGATTTTACAAAACATTGGTGTTTTTGTTCGTATTTTGTTGTTTTGTCTCTCTGGTAAAAAACCGGTATTACATTTTAAATACAAGTTGACGTTGTAGATATTATTCATGGTATAACTCAGAAGTCTGCTACTACCATATGCCGACGAGTAGCTAGGAAGGTGCAATAGATTGCACTCAGTGGAAGTAAGTGGAAGGTGCAATAGATTGCACTCATATAAAATAATCTAAACCAAATTCACAGTTTTATATAAATCGGAAGGGTTTTACGACTAATATTTTTGATATACATCTTTGAAAACGCCTCTGCGCCAAAATTTCGGCTACCAGGTATGTTAAAGTTTTTCTAATTCCTTATCATGTTATATACTCATACGTTTAGACAACTGCTAATTCCCGGTGGTGGTTGTGTTCCTGATAGTTTCTCTGCCAGAATAATGCATAACCACGAACAACATGGAAGGAAGACGAATTAATTAATTACCGATATAAAATTAATATTTCAACCACACCACAAATGCTAATATCTGAATCTGCTGTTTCTTGCTAAAGTAAACCGTTCTTCAAAAATATATGAAATGGACCGTATCGCTGAGGAACTTATCACTAGTAGTATTATCACTTTATCACTTCGATTTCTATGTTAATTTAATAACAAAACATTGACAGAGATGGACTGAAAAATGAAAATGTTTAACCATGTGGCAAGTATCATTAAATCGAATGCGGCATGTTAAAAAAATTGTCGAAATTGAAATTGACGAAAATTTCTCAGTAGGTAAGAACGATTGGCTTCTATAAACTCTGAGCCGCGCTGGATTTGCCAGGTAACAGGTAGCAAAGGAGTAAAAATTGGTTCAAAAATACGTCACAGTATAAAGGCGAATTGTTTTAATATTGTCTACTTGGGAGTACACTTGGGTTGTAGAAAACCCCTCCTCAGACCCCTTTAAAGATTTATAAAATGTGTTATAATTACGTTATAGTACAAAATGTATAGTTCAAAACTGCTCAGCTCAGGCGTAGCTCTGATGGTAGAGCCCGCTTCAAATGTAGGATATAAGTATTGTCTAAAAATGATAAACGATTTTGATGTAATTTCGCGAGTGAAAGTTGCAAAAGTGATAGGTGTTTGTGCGTGAGTGACAACAGCAGCCCGCAGATATTCCACAGAAGAAGATATAGCGAATTTAACAACTATAATTTTTAATTTGAATTACGACACATTGATGACATTATTTCATTTACTTTTGTGATTATATGTATGTCAAAGGATATCGACACTTTAGAAAGTTGCGTATATTGCATATAATAGGAGAAAATAGTAATATTATTGATTTAAGATAATAAAGAGGAACAATTGCTACCCTTTTGTAGTGTGATACCTTTACTTATTGATAAAATTTTTACATATTAAGCAATAATATTCAGAAGTTTTTCCCAATAATCTGGATTTATACTAAATTTTTTTGTGACAGACACAATAAGTTTTGGATATGAGTCTGAATAGAATAGTTACATATCTAAAAGAATTAACAAATTACCTCCTTTTGTAATAGAAACGCCGTAAAGTGTAAAAGGCTGTCTGCCACACAAATCCACAAAATTGGCAGTAAAATTGACACCCAAGTCCACCATCCGAGTGCCCTTGACGACTTATCCATACGACTTATTATAAGAACCATATCAATTGAACAATCTTTAACCAGTTAAAAATCCAAAGAAATGGAGAATTCATGCCGCTGTATCCTTATTCTAATGTCAAATAATAGTAACAAAAGAATTGATTCTCAAAATGAAATTTTTCTTAATATATTTATATAAAAAAGAAAGTCCCACAGGTGGTAATGATTCGGGCACAATAGTGTTGCCTGCCGAAATTACTTTTTCTGCTGTTAAATATAATGCGGACAAATTTCCATGTGGCAAGAATCATTAAATCATGTGGATGCGGAATGTTGAAATAGCATAAAATCAGTGGAAAACAAAATGTTGCAATGGCGGATGAATATTATAAAAAAAACATGACCAAATCGAAGAACTTGTTGTTATTCAGATACGAGATTCAAACAATGATAATGATAGTGATTATAGAGGTTTTATTATTAATTGTTATTTAACATCGTCGACCTAAATATACTTTTTTAAATTATTTCACAATAGCGCTTACAGATGACACTACTACAAAATGTATTTGAATTCAAAGAAGTGTACAATATTTCTCAATAAAGTCAAATCAAAAAACATTCATATGCATAAAAACACACACTCATTTCATTGAGAGGACTCTTTTATTACACATTACCTAAATGTAGACAAGTGAGTTTTTCGTGAAATAATAAAAAACATAACTTAGTTATAATTATATTTTACTTGCATTTTTAATCAAAAATAATATTAATTAAATATTAAAATTCTAGATTAAAATTCATACTTCTTAGGAATTAATTTTACCAGTTTCAAACATTTTTTTTTAAATTGTTACAAAATAAATACGTTATTAAATTAAATTTACGTTAAAAATTTTATAATTTTGATATATGCAATAATAGAATTACGTTTTGTACCATCATATTTACGATAAATAACATGAACCGAGAAGAAGAAAGGAAAGAAAGGTTCAATATTTTAGTCTAGTTTTACTATAAGCAAAAAGAAATTTTCTTTTATTATTCATTTTACTTCTTCCTGCTCCTCCTAACCTCTTATAACTCTTGTACTTACATACTAAATTACAATTACAACGTTTTAGCATTAGCAACATATCTCACGCCCCCAGATAAAAAAAAATAATTGTATAAACATTTTTTAAATTTACATTTTTTATAATTTTTATAAAAAAATTTATTGAAATATTTTTTGTTAATATGTTTTGGTAGTAGTTGTTAAAAAAGTTTAGAGCTACTGCTGATTTTATAAAATGTTATAATCTAATTTAAAATAAAGCTCAAACATTTCTTCAACGGTTTGCGCATTAGTTCTTTAGGTAGCTAAGTTATGTGCAATGCTATTAAGGATTTTGTGTAAGAAAACACGGTACGATTTTGTAAATTCATTTGAAATTTAAAACAAAGCAGTCACCTATATTCAACTTTAATACCAGGAAGTACTGTTACCCCTTAAGTTAAGATCGGTGCAAACAGATGGGATCTAGTTCTAATAAGGTCAGAGGTGCCGATAGTTTGAATTCAGATCGAAGTGTCCGAAGAAGAAGTTCGTGAAGTAGTGAGAAACGATGGGAAAATTGTGAAATACTGTTTGGTTATTAACGACAATTCCATAGGAGTGATTGCGATGGTAATAGTTTTTATCAATAAAAAATAGACGACGTGGTTTAAAAAGAATCAGCCAAAAGTGGTAGCGGTGAGGAAACCAGGAAGATTAATGGAAATTTCAAAATGGAAAGAGCAGCCAGAGTTTAATGGGAAGCAAAAATATTATGAACTATTTTTAAATATGTATATATGGATCAGTCAGTTCATTAAGGAGTCAAGCCCGAATTTTGAGTTTTGAGATATTCAGGAATTATGGATTTGTTATAAAATTTTAAATGTTTTGCTTTGTTGCAGGTACAAGACCAGCTTGAAATTTCTAATAGAGATATTCGTTATTTTATTGTTTACTCTGGTGAATGTAATGACTTATTTGTCGAAATAATTAAAAGATTGAGAATTCTGGATAAACCAAAAGATAATAAAACTGAAGATTTTTTTAAAAAATTGCCTGTTAGTAGAAATCATTCTACAAAGAGGCAAAAATAAAAATAGAAAATGTAGAGACCCTCAATATATTATAGAGGCTCAAAATAAAAAAAATAAATCGAATAATTAAAGTTTCTTGTGTTTTTTAATTATGTACTGACTAAAAAAAAATATTTTAATAACAAAATATAAGATATTGTTACGGATTGACGGGATCATCACGATATAGAAATCACGGGCTAAATAAACAAAAGCTAGAGAATGTCAATTGTTTTTGAAATAGTTAGGATTGTAATGGTTTTGAGTAGTAAAATGGAATTGTAATTGTTTTGAGTTGTGCATATTGTAATTTTGAGGGATAAAAATAAGCGGTTTTAATAAAAGTAAGAATCATTTAGACTTTTATAGATGTGGCTATTTTTAATTAGTTACACAACGCGACTTATGTTATAAAAATATAATTTGAATTTGAAACATTCAATAAGTAAAAAGAAAACACGCCGTCGCCTGATAAAAAGTGTAACAATATTTTTAATTTATTCGTTACTTGACCAACTTTTTGACCACAATTTTTACTCTCAGCAAAAACCTTATTTTGCAATCCAAAATATGAACTTTCTCTTAAGTTCCATAAGCCCTCTTTTTCTTATTTCTAATTTTTAAAAAATGTCAATTTGCTTACTACCGCTAAGATCTGTACGAATTCATAGTTTACTAGTAATATTGAAAATATTGGTCAACAAAACATTCTATATTTCTATTAGTAGAATCCTATATTATGTACAATCAGGTACAAAATAATTGAGGGATATTATCGAATAATGCGTAAGTTTGAGAACCATAATAAAGGTTATAAAATTTGTCACATTCGACGCATGCGCATACAGAACAAATAGGACACACTTTCACGTCCAGCATTCTCTCTCTCTTTCTCTCTCTCTCTCTCTCTATATATATATATATATATATGCTGGTGCTCAATATAATATTTCAATGTAAATTCATTTCTTGGAGCACGATCTCTTTTTAACTCGAGTGTCCCCCCTCCCTCTCAATCTACCATTTGCAATGTTGAGAAATCGTGAAAGTGGTAGAGAAGGAGATTAGCGGAAAGAAATAGTTACTGAAATCATAGCAAGGTCGCTAAAAGTATCCGAAATTCTTCTTTAGAGAATTATTTATTAAATATAGGTTTTTGTATTTTTCTTAAAAACAAAAAAAAAACAAATTGCATCACACACCTTTTATAAAATTGAAGAGTCTAGTTGTTTTTATAATAATCAACGAGTCAAACAGCTACTAGAAAAATGTTATTCAATTTCTTTCAACAATTAATTTGTTAAAGTCATAATGTGAAAATGTTATATGTTCGAAATTATAATTATATATAGTACTTGAGTCGCGCGAGAGGAGTTAAGAGGTTCCTTCATCATTAATACATTTATTACGAGCTACGAATAATATGAGGACAATTTAGAGAAATGAAACATGGTGATATCTGAGCATCTATAATAATAAAGAAATGTCTCCTATTATTGTCTTACCTAAGGCAATACCAGCAGGCATTGTACTTAAATAGCAAACATCTAAGATGGCGACTCTCAATGTCCTGTCAGCAGCAGTAGTGACGTCAGATATGTAGCTGAACGCAGCAGCAAAAATAGCAACATCTGCGCCAGTTAAAGCACTGGGAATTGTCGCAGTGTAGATAACGTACTCCAAAGGCCATGACGCTAAAAGTAATATAAACAAATTTACACATATTACGAATTCATTGAAATATTTGTTTGCTAATAATGTTAAAGATATATTCAATGCTTTTCTGAAAAAATGACAATACTTGTGAAATAATCGAGTTGTGAATCATAACTGAATTTATATAAAAATTGCATATTGATAAAGTTGCCTATGAAAAAACCAAATATCCAATTATTTTTTATTCAATTCGCAATATAATAGCTTTTATTTATTAATTATATTAACTTATTACTCGTATATAAGGTTTTATATAATAATGTTGCAGGTATCTTACTTGTTTCCTACTTTTTCTAAATTTTTAATTTCTAAATTTTGAAACATGGTCGCATTAAATAGCGTAATATAAATGTAAAATTTCCTCTTTATATCTTTTACAAATAAAAAGTTATACAGCAAAAAAAAATCTTTTTTTTTTCAGTTTTTCCAAAATTACGGGTTTCCAGGAATTTCAGGGGAAAATCCGGGGACACCAAAAGTCTTAGAATTTCTCTACGAAATAGGCAAAACAATTCAAAACATTTCAAAAACCGTTTGCCGTTGCCATTGAGCAGTTTTCGAGCTGCCATACAAATTCTATAATCTTTCTTATATTATTATAATACTTATAATATAATTCTATAATAGTCTTCTTTATAATTTAATTATGATTTTAGTGAATTGTGAGTGCTAATAAACAAAATGCCATTCACATGCTGTCTTTCATTATGCGAAGAAAATTTCCAATAGTACAACATCTCAACTTCTAGATGTCCTAAGAACACAGCAATGCAGAAGATGTGGTTAATTGCTATACAGTGGAAATATTTTATTCCCAAAGAATCTTTAAGAGTAAATTTCGATTTAAATTAATAATAATGTCTAAAAACATACTTTTAAAATCTCTAATAATGATAAATAATAAATAAAATGATGATAGAAAAAAAAAGTATTTTTAATTTAAGTATAACTATTATTTCAGGTATGTGAGCAGCATTTCAAAACTACAGACTTCGAGACGGATGCATCGGCATATGATGATAAAACAGGTTTGTTATAACAGCACCAATTAAAGTACGAAGGCTAAAGAAAGATGTGATACCTTATATCCTTAAAGCAGCATTTCAACTACACTACCTCCAGCAATTAGGTTATCTCCAAACACAAGAAGTGAAACAACAGAGAATAGAAACTTTAATGCAGTTACAATACAAAGTGCTAATATTTGTAAATGAACAATCTAGAAGATATTTTAAACTGCATAAAACATAACAGAATATCTGATGATATCAGCAATGAATATTCCTATGATTTGCAAGTGGTGGAATATAACGAATGTGAAAACACCTAATAAAGGCCAACATCAAAGAAACGAATGAATGAAATCTTTATATATCAATTAATTGGACGATAAGTATATACGTATATCTGACTTCATTCATGGAAGAAAAGGAATAATGCTACAGATACATTTACTTCACAAATACTTGAAGCATTGAGCCACACCACACACGGCATGTTAGAAATATACCGGTACTGTGTCAATGAATTAAAAATTAGGTATATATTGCCAGAAAAGTTTCAAACAGATAACCTTGACAACAGATTTTAAAAATTGAGAAAACTTCCAGGTGGTCAGTATAATATTTCAATGTAAACTCATTTCTTTGAGTATTATCTCCTTTTAACTCGAATGTCACTCTCAATTTACCATTTGCAACGTTGTCGGTACATAACCCACATTTACTAATTTCATTATTTTATAAATAGGTATGTATACTCGTACTTGTGATAATTTTTGTGGATGTGGTTTTTGAAATCCGTGTTACAATTTTTTCATAGGTAAAAGTTATGAGATATAGCCAAATTGAGCTAAAAGTTATGATTTATATGGAAATTGATTATTTTGAATATTTTAAACTAAACCCAACCATAGGTTACTAAAATTTTAGACAGCATGTATTTAAAATATTTTTAACCTCTAAATTTCACAACCCAGTAAACATTTTGGAGTCACTTTGACATCATATTGAAGATGCGTCATGATTTATTTGTCATAAAAGAGTTCATTTATAGTTCAGTTTCTCACATTTTTTCATATAAAATGTCTATTTTATCGGCTACAAATGGCGGAATTACTCCACCTGTCCGAATACAAATGAAGATAAGGTTGATGCGAACTATAATTGAAGTGAAATAGTGATAGAAACGTCACTAAATAGGACACTTCACCAAATTGTTTACTGGGAATATTTTCATTATTTACGTAAAGGTTATGTACCTCCTCAAATGAGGTATATTTTAATATTTATACATCACGAATAGAAGAATATATATCGGGGATGGTAGCGGCACAGTGCCATAACAACATTGCACGTGTCGTATCTCATATGTGCGTGTTAGCGATGAAAGGAATTTGGCCATATCCCCCCCGATCATAAAATACGTAAATGGTCCACCCGAAGGAACTCGAGGACTACCTAACGATGGTTTCTTAAACACGAAATCACTTCATCAAGTGCAGAATCGCTTTTGTGATCACAGCAACCACTTCGCTTTTAAATAATATTTTTAATATCTTTGTTCTAATACTTTGATCTTTTTTTTTAATATTTAATAATTGTTCTGTAATACGTTTTGTGTTTTGTACTAGATTTCTTTTAATAATATTATTTGCTTAAAGTCATGCCGTTCGTATGGTATGATCGAGTATTGTAGAATGGCGAATATCAAATAAAAGTACATTGGCATTCATAGTTTATTTTTATGTATATTATTTTATATTTCATTACTTTGTGAATATTTATATTGACCGCGCTATCACGTGTCAATGAGCAAGTTGGTATAATGTAGACAAGTGCCCTCCTCTGCAAGGACGAGCTGCCGCCAGCAATGACTGCTAGCAAGTGTGCATCTTGCGTATAATAATATAAATAGTAATCAGATCTAATAAATCAATCCAACACAAGAAACAAAAATATTGTTAGTCTCTGCTCAATTTAATAGTAACAACATTAATGGAGCCCACAAACCACCACGGATCTAAGCATTTGGAACGCAAGGGACGGGTCGTCCAGGCGAACGCGTCTCCGGTTCGTTGAAATATTTGTCAGTTATAATATACTTAAAATTATATAATAAAAAATCTTCTTTATTATATAAAAGGAATGGTTTTCCAGAAAACATAAAAAAGTGCACAAATATCGTTTTGATAGACGTAAAGTCAAGTTGCATGAGATTACTGACATCTTAAAGATATCAGAACGAAGTTTTGAATAAACATTTTATCCGTGAGAAAACCTTGTTCGAAGCGGGTACTGCATTTGCACCACACACCGTACATATTACCGTAGTAGAGATATGACACTGAAGCGTATTTTGAAGGGTTGGACAAATCGTTCTATAAGGAAAGGCATTCTTAAAGGAGACTAACAGTTGTTGTCTTCTTAATCATCCCACGATTCAGGAAATTACTTTATATGGAATTCCAAAATGAACATAAATCAGCTACAGAGAATAACATATTAAATAAGCAGCTTTAACAAAAAATGCGAAAGCATTACCGATTAAAACGGTTTCCGCTCTTTGAATCTAAGACTCTCTTCACTATTGAGCTTAAGAAGGCTACCTTCACATTGCTAAGATTCAGTCAAATTAAAGAACCGAAGGGAATGGGCAACTTATGTCATTATACTTAGTTGAGTTAGCAAACACGGCAAATAAAACACGAATCGACATGCTAAATAAGATATTTTTGAATATTTATACTTCAAGAATAGTGGAATAAATAAGAGAGATGGTGCCAGCGCAGTGTCATAAATTTAATTCAAATATTAAACAATCATTTAGAATTTTACAATGTTAAAAAATTTTATTACTTTAATTTTTATAATCCCGGTTATGTTTTTAAAAAAATAGTTTTTGAATGGTTCAAAATATATTATTTATTACTACTTTTATTTTTATAGAATTTGTGATATATCTATAAGTTAACAAATATTTTTTTAATCGTGTTTTAATTGTGAATTAATTCAATGTAATTAATATGTATTTTCTTATTAGAATCAATAAAGATGTAGATTTATATGAAAGTATAAAGATTTATGAAAATATCAATAAATGGTGGAATGGAAATGACAAACTGTCTATCTAACTATATCTATATAAAAATAACAAATAACTATGTTTAACAACAATATATCTACATTAACCTGTACCCCAAAAATTGTTGAAGAAAGTAAAAATAAAAGTATATATACAAATTCAAATAACAATACCAACGAAGTTTAAAACCAATCATTAAGACACTTCCAATCCGAAAACGTCAAAAAGTATATTGAATATGGACAAGACAAATATAGTGATTTTCAACAAAAACTTTGTTTTCTAAAACAAAATAAAACAAGGAATTTAGATGAAAAATGATTCAAATTTTTATTGTATTAGAAAGAGTAAGGTTTGGCAATTAGGAATAAAAGATGGTATCGGAAAAATATCCACCACGACTACGCTGACAGATGCGATTCTTTTATCAAAATGTTCAATTACTTAAAGCATTACCAGCACCATCTAGGAAATTACGCCCCAATCACGCCTCCAGACCACATGACGCACCATACAGTGACACGTTCAGCATGCAAAGGCTTCTCCACAATCTCTCTTGAACTTTTAGAAGCCCAAATGCGGCAGTTTTGCTTGTTGGCGTAACCAAACAAATGAAAATGATTTTTACAGAAAAATGTAACTTTTACAAGTCCACCGAGCGAAATTCAATTCATTGTAACAATTGCCAAAGCATATAATACTGATATGTTAAAAAACTAAATGTCAAAACTGTCATGATGTTCGCGTTGCTCTTATTGAAAAAACAAAGTTCTTGTTGATAAACCCTATATGATCCATAATGTATCAAAACAAGAACCTAAGCAATACCAAAACATCTATGGAATACTAATATTTAATAACTAAACCAAATATATAAATAACGCAATCTTAAGTGTTCATTAACTATATTTATAGTATTAGTCCGCTGCTGATGTAAAATACCATAACAGTTGTTACAAATCTTTCTTAAAACCTAATACTGGTGGTAAAATTGGCCGTCCACAAGATGAAACTGTAATGATGTAAATATATAAATGATGATGTAATAATGTAAAGATGAAACATGTATAATGTGACTCTTAGAATCGCGATATCTCAGGAATGGTAACTCTTATAGGAAAAACATAAGGACCATTTTTGTAGAGAATTTTAAGATCTACAACTTTGGTTTGAGGTTTTTTTTTTGATAAAGTTTACCGTTTTTGAGAAAAATTCAAAAAACCTCAAATTTTGACCTTTGACCCCGAATAACTTTTGAAGCACACATAGAATCGATGGGGATTTTTAAAACTTTATTTGTAATGGTAAACCCCAGCTCTTTATCAATATTTGGCTCTCCGAGAATTTTTGTTATTTTTATGTTTAAATTGACCGGATTATATGCCATAATGTAACATTTATATTTTTGATTTTTGGCAAGCCACAGTCTAGATAAATAAAATAAAAGGAAATGATAACTAGGTAAATTAAATCTGTAGGAAATAGTTAAAAAGTAATTGTGTATATAATTGCACAAAAACCCGAAATCTTCAAGGAAATCTTCAAATCGGATTCAGAAATCTGCTCCATCAAGAAAAATATAGAAAAACTTTCAAGTTACGAAATTGAAACTTCATTTAATTAAATAATATTACGAAAACGTGAATCGTATCATAGACGTTTTGCTGCTAAAAGTAAAAATGTTGGCACTCTCAGATAAACTGAAGAATCAAAAGGTATACGTTATACAATTGAGGAGAGAATACATTGATACATGAAGGCATACATTAAATATATAGTGCATGTATTTCAGCTTCCATCTCCTCGAACTTTGAGATGTTACTTTGCCAAAATTTCTCTTGGACTGGGTACTGGGTAAATTAAATGGAGTAAATATATTTATTTTAACGAGTATCATAATGTAGCAATAAACGACGCTGTATAAATGCAACGAGATAAAATATTTAGATGTAAAAAATGACATGGACGGTTATGAAGCCGAATTGAGAATAATTATCAGGATGCAAAGACTGCGAAATATTTGTTATATTCTATGTTGCAAAACCTGCGGAATAATTGAAAACAATCTATTACAATTCTGAATATCTAACTGCGTCTCTACTTAAATCTAGCAATAAAGAAGTAAATCCCGAACAATCACGGAAACTTTTTTTTTTAATTTAATGTATTTAAAGGTTGGTCTATTTCCAATACTGAGTTCTATCAACGACAATCTTAAATGTTGGCAGTATTTGTGGAGTCGTGGTCTCATATGTAAACTGCACCGCTGCCTAATAAGTGTACGTTTATGTATTTACGTAATTCATTTAATTATATAACAACCAAATCCAGAAAATATATATCTGTTTAGTGTCAGTGTCAAGCACTGTGTCATCTTATTTCATTTTATATTTCCATATCTTGAACAAATAACAAATATATCACTATGTTTCTATTTTTTTTTTAAGAATTTATTTTCGTTGTAGCAGTATGTGACCATCCACATGAACATCAAAGCTATATTATATGTACACGAATCAATAAAAGAAAGCGCTCGAAACAATTCAAAATTTCAATTTAGTAATTTCTGCACTTAAATATATTAATAAAAACATGTTTTATTTAGTGTTTACAATAATCCAATTGTTCTTCTTTATGACGTGCCTTCTTTATATAGATACCAACCGCGAGATGCAATTTCCGCTCGAATACTTTGCAAATAAAAATGAAATAAGTACGATTCTGCATTTCTAGATGAAACATGGAAATTTGGTGGACCACCCAAAAGAAGCTGGCTCGATTATAATGCTTGTAGCGTGTAAAGAGAAAGCCAGAGAGAGAAGGAAAACTGTTAGTAATATTTTTCAAAAATAACATTTAAAGAAAATCGGAACTAAAGAAGTACATTTTCAGATTCATCATTCATTCAGATTCAGTTCTGAGTGATAGAAAGAAAAATAATTTTATAGAAAACGCGTCATCTTTTGAACAAAGTGTCAGACGTTGGATTGGATTAGATGCCATGCTTAGTAATACAAGATCAATAATAATGCCCCACATTAATAACAATATGGAAGAAAAACGATTTGATTTAATTAACTACCTACGTTAAAAATTGACTTTTGGGTAAGAGGTTTCTAAACGACTCGTTACATGGAAATCTACTACTAGACATGGAAGTCTAAAAGTGGAACACTTAGGAGAATATTCCCGGGACACTTCATTAAACGGAACAGATCTGAAAACTCGTAATTCCAAGAATATAAGAAAAAAATACAGTGCAAATTTTCAACTCCATGTTGTATTATTTTAATTAAAAAATAACGCAAACGATAATGCTTTATCAGCTTTAAAATATAATTGACATGTTGTATTAGGAGGCGACCTCTATATTGCCCTTCAAACGAAATTATTTACACTTTATTAAATGCCACCGCCATCTGTAGATGTTACAGTTTAAAGGTTACAAAAAAAAAATCTTTTCAGAAGTTGCTCAACAACTACAACGGTAAAAACATATCTTTTTATGGGTTATTTATGTACATGGAGTTACTTTACATTTATGTAATATTTCACTTAAGCAAAACATGTTAATATTTAATCTAAAAAGGTCTTCTTTTATGACTTTCAAATATTTTAAATATTAAACACCTGCGCAATATTATATTAGAGTTAAATATTTCAATTTAAAAACGGATTAAAATTTTGAATGAAATTATAAAAATTTATTTTATTGGATTTAAATCATACACTTTAAACAGACGTCGCTTTGCGACGGGGTAGACGCTATAGTATATAATAATGTAAACTTAAGTATTTATTTAATAACTATTTTTATGTTATAAATTGTTATTTTCTATTGTAATATGGTATAACATTTATATTTTTAATTTTTAGCAAGGTGGTCAATAAGCTAAAGTCTAAATAAATAATAAAACCTTGAAAGTACTTTAAATAGAATTATTCTTTGTTGTTTCATCACTTTGTAAATTAATTGTGATTTACTCGCCAGGAGTTTATATTATCATTTTCAAACTGTCAATTCTACAAAATGATATGTTTTTCGCTAAATTACGTTTTTTTAAATAGCTAAGAATTATCTTTCGATGCTTTTAAGATAAAATACAAAAGACAAAAATGACTGGTGTTTTTCCGACCAGCTTTCATTGAAAAGGAACGCTAGGTCCCCAAACAAATATAATGAAGAAGATACGGAAGAGTTTCACAAAGCATACTATATAAAATATGATTAAAATTACGTTGTTAATTATAGCATGGAGATTTCTCTATTTATGCAACCTTTATTTAGGTTTCAGCACTTCCGTTATCAATTAATTCTTACTATACCAAACAACCAGTATATGTTAATAAACGAGTTGACTGATCTTGTTTATATATTAAGTACAGTGTTACAACTTACGAGAAAAAAATTATAAAATAATTACCCCTACAAAATTCGTTACTTTTTGAGCACAGTTTTTTCGTAATATTGTAAAAAATCCAAAAAAGCATAAATAACTTATTTTACGAGATATTGAAGCGAGCCACTGAAATTTTCATAATATAATAAACTATAATAAATATCATTAGGTTGTTGATAGTGCGTAAATAAAAAACAATGACAAATAAAAAACTATGACAAATAATAATATAATATCTTAAAAAATTTTATTATGTAAAATTTTACTTCCATTTTTAAAAGAAAATATTTAACTCGTTCTATATTAAAATTAAGAATTACAACTTATTACATTTTACGGATTATTTATACAGCAAAAAGTGCCCATCATTTTTTTTCGCAGTTTTTCCAAAATTACGGGTTTCCAGGAAATTCAGGAAAAATCAGGAGATGCTGGCTTTAGTCAAGTCTTAACTCTAAAAAAAAGTGTTAGAATTTTTTTGCGGAGCAAAAGAAGGAAATTGAGCTATTTTCGAGCCACCATACAAAAATCAGTACCAAACGTATGAGAAAATAAACATACACTTGGAACATTATAATATAGGAGGATTATAAAGTGAATTAATATAAATATAAAAATAAAAATAAATAAAAATAAAGTAAATTCATTAATATAATCAGCCACAACACAAACTTTTCATTTATTAAACTATTATATGCATAAAAAAGGTACAGTCCCAATATTTGCTCGTCCCTCACATACTCCGAAATTCGTATTTCATATTACCGAGAGATAAACTTTTTATATGGACGGTACCTCCTGTACCTCCTTAATATTTTATATGTATTATTAAAACTTAATAAAAATATGTATAGGATATTCGAGATCATAATAGATAACTTTATCAATATATAGAAGATTTTTATAAATTAAAGCCATTTTGATATTTTGTATTTATGGGTTGGCTTCAATTCACTTTCAATTCGATTTTAATTTCACAACTTAAACTTAATTCCACTAAATAAATAATACTTTACTTTGAAGAGAGTTGACAATGATCATGATGGAATAGTACAGCTTTCCAGTGAGTCCCATCAACATCGGTAATTTTCTTCCTCGCCGATCGCTCCAGGAACCAAGAAACAAAGCCAGAATAATGGGGACAACATGCCCAGCAACATTGTTCCACTGATGGAAGGTAGATACCGTTGTCTATTTGTCAACACAGAAGAAACATAGATTAGGTTATCCTTTGCTTTTATTGTAATGTAGAACTTTGTTAATAACAAGACCATGATTTAAATTTGAATATATACATAAAAACATACTTATAACATATTGAAAATAAAAAACGACGAATACCCGACTTGATATGATTTTCTTTGTCACAGTTTTATTTGGGAACGTGCTTAATTAGATAACGAATAAAGTGAAATGGTTTAGTTAATTATATAACAAGTTATAATCCCTATGTTGGATCAAGTAGGAGTAGCGTTCCTACACCTTAAATTTTCGATCCTTCTAGCTCCGATGTTGAAGTGTGATTGATTTGAAAATTAGTGCGCTCTTTAAGAAGAACAACTATTACGTGATAGTTTGTAAAATAAGTACTGTGTCTTATCCTACATTTCACAGTACAGCAACATTGATCGATTGTTAAGAAAAATCACAAATCCCATCTAAGAGCCTCATTTTGTAACTTTTACTCCTGACTTAATGTGTGTCATGCATTAGAACTAGTGCCATATATTCATTTGTTTGTTAATATTGGCAAATAAAATTATAGTGCAAATGCAACTAGAAGCTGAATTTAAATTAAAAAGTTTGCAAGCCGGAAAACCCTTAACACCTGCATTAATTCTATTATTTGAATTGAATGTTTAAGAAGACATGCTGCTTCCTTTCTCTTACACAAGTCAGTGGCGATCATAATTACCTGTACTTCCATTTTAATCTCTGTGTGGTTGTTCAAATTTTCACATATTTCGGCAGAGTAATTGTGGTTGACACGACACGCTCTGTCTACGAAGTAGGCCTGTTCCACGACCGACGTGGTCATGAACGCCATCATGTACAGGAACATAGTCGGTTCCACTGTGACCAGCGCCCACCACCGCCGAATTCGACTATTTCGGTCATTTTGCTCCTGCAATGTAGACAACATGCATGTATTTATTATTTTCGGACCTTTGGCATTGTTTCTAATACAACATTTTAAACCATGTAATATTATTTTAAACGAAGTGAAGGAGAAGAGGCAGGATATAAGGGACAATTCGGAGAAAGGATGAAAAATTTTCAATTTACAGTTTTTAGTGTGTGGACGTCGTTGATGGTGCAAAACCTAAGGTCTGAGGGTGGACCATAACGGGGCATTGGCGTATCTTGGAAGAAACCATTTACTGCAGGAAGATACGTGTAATTGAGTTAAGAGGGGGAGTGGGAGGGGAGGGGGGTAGTGGTTTGCCCATCCAGAACATTTAATCCAATGCAGAGCAACAGAAGCATGCAGAAATACTTGATATAGTCAAAATCACGATAGTTCGGCGACGACTTATACTTAAAAGAGGTTATAAGAGCGGTATAAATCTATAATACGATAATGAATTTTATCTTATTCGTTTCTATATACATTATAGAAAAATAAGTGAGTCAGTGCTTTTGAGTTGTATCGGCAGTTTATACCCCACAACTTGTTTTATTGTTTTTACTCACAGGTTATTGTAGATAACGAATTGACGTTGTCAACGAATATGCTAACTTTACTCAGAAATCCGATGTGGCCAGTGTGTTTGGTGATAGACAAGATGTGGAGTATGGGACTGCAAGTGTAGGACTATAAAAATGCAATATAAAGGCGAAAAAAGGACCGCGGTCCTAAGAAGCATGGTAAATTACGAATAAAAAAACAATTAAAATAACATTAATCATTTAATTTATCTTTTCTAGTGTCCTATTTTTTAATTTATGTAGTATAATGATAGCAATTAGTCTCAAATACAACAACTAACTATCTTAATCATTTACGCGCCTTTATTTTCCATCTTTATAATATACAGTTAGACCCGAAGAACTTAAAATGAACCTATTTCTGACAGAATATAAATAATGATTCCATTTTAAACCATAAATTTTAAGTATTTATTTTTTATAATAAGTTTAGGTTTTATACACTAACTTTTTCGTTGACACCGGTCATCAATAATTAAATCCAATATACTCTTAAAAAGCAAAAACCGATATTCTCCTAAACGCGTAAACTATGCAATTCACCCTGTTCAATTCATGCATGAAATTTGGAACGTTCGTTACTTATACCATTTTCGAGATATCAACTTATTGTTATTTAAATGTTAATATCAGTTTGCGATTTTGATGTACTATACTTCAAGTATATTCTTTACACTATTATGACGTCTAAGATACTTATTCTTCTTTAATTGTGTGAGAAAGACTACTAGACTTGGCCAAAACTTACTGCACTTCAGTTTCGTCAACGGTGCCGGTTATAGAATTATTCAAATTACGATTTTCTAACTGTTGTCGTTAAAAATTTAGAAAGTGTTGGACGCTAATTTAGACTTTGTTAAGAGCTTAACAATAAGCAACATTTGAAGTTGGATTAGCTAGTTAAGATTTGCTACAAATTGATTATATGAATATATTTGGATATCACATACACTCAAATAGAAAGTGTAACGCAATGTAACACTTTAATTAGCTCGCAGTAATCAAATGTGAAACTAACTGTCCTAATTGAATTTTCTACCAGAGTAGTTCTTAATTAATTAATAAATAAATATAGCCATAGCAGAAACCAACGCACGTAAATTATAATTTTATATAATATACAATTGTATTTCAATGTGTTATTTCAGTGGACTATAATGTTAAAAAAGATATCAAGTACCTAGCGCTGTATTTTGAACAAGATGTAATATGGAGGTAAATGTTATTTCCGCCTCAATTATGTGCAGCACTTATAAACTAAAGTAAGCGTAGTACAACAAAGAAAGACTAAGAAGAACATCATAACAATTAGAAGTAGGGATATAGTTTTGACGTATTTTAAATTATATTTGCAGGTCAGATAGTTAAATAATAATTATTACTTCCCAATAACATATATGACTATAATATTATGTAGATAAATGAAAGTAATTATATCTAAATATATAATACTTAAGTGTTGACAAATATTGAATAGGTAAATTACATTAACAAATAATGGTATAAGTTTAAGAATAAAATAACATCTTTAATAACTGAAGCATCTTAAGTATATACGTCCGTACGGAAATATAGACACATTACTTTCATAGTTACATTATATATATTTTAAAAAAATGTACTAATAACAATTGATCCCCGGTGTGTTTGGTGGGGTTAAAAGTGTAGGGATGTGATCGCAAGTGCTTGATATAAAATTAATTCTGAATTGTTGCCTGAAGTGTAAGAAAATACCTTCGCCCTGGAAAATATCTAAAACAATTTTAATACACAAATCAAGACTGAATGGCTAACTACCAATAATGATCTCAGTCATTGCCAGAAAATCTTTCTTCTCTATGATGGTGTCTTTGGAAACAACTACATTATTCAAAGTATTATCAATAAGTCTAATAAAACATGTCGCTATATTCCACTTGAAGCCTTATTAAAAAGCATCAACACCTGCAGAAGAGCAGGTGATACTTTGGGTAGAAATCATTAAAGACATTTGCACGGAAACTAGAACTAAAGTGTTGACTGCAAATGGTTGTGCGGATTCAATTAAAGTCGAAGGGAATGAAACAAGGCTGCCCGTTGAGCGGTCTTCTATTCAATATTGCGATTGACCCAATTATTAGAAAAATCCAAGAAAACAACTTGGAATATAAGTTATTGCCTATGTTGATATTATATTAATTGACAATAACAAAAATAATTTGCAAGAAATGATGGATGAAACTTACTAATTGGCAAATAGAATCGGCATACTAATCAATCCTAACAAGTGTTTTGCAATGCAATTTAACAATAAGAGTAATCCATTAACATTCCGGATTAACAATTATATTACTAGAAGTACATCCATGCAAAATCTCAACCTTAGTTTTGATATAAAATCTAAATGAAACGCACACTTTTACACCAAATATAAAAATATATTTATTTAATTAGAAAACATAAAATAACTATTACAGATACTATGTTATTGAATACATTACTACAGTCTACTGTTAGCAAACTTTTAACATCGAATATTTGAATGAATTTATAATATCTATTTATATAGGTTATGTTAAATATTCTGAACTATGGCATTAGACCTCACACATTTAATTTTTTTCAAAACCTTAACAACGGCTAGCTTATGTAAAACACACTGTATGCTATTTCCAAAACTTTTATTTGAACTTGATTGTTCTCACGAGAACGTTATAGACGTCACCAATTGTCAGAGACGTACTAGGATGTTGATGTTCATTTTTGAATCCCACATACATATGTATATCTAAGAATATAAAACCTGGATTGTATTCTCCATATTCCTGCCTATACAAGTACACAAGACAAAACATTGCACACTATATCGACTAACCAAAACACCGATACACAAAAATGAAATAAACAGAAATAAAATTGTAATCTAATTTATGAATCGGAATAGCCATATATTACACACACATAAAATACGATCCTTTTAAACTAACATTAAATAATAAATATGGAATATATGTAATACATACGTGAGCATCACGATCATACGCGAAAACAAATTTCTGCTCTTTCATTGCAACTGAATAAATGTAAACAACACCGGTCGGATATGCCTGCTTTTTGTGAACCACTTGCGATTTGTAAATAACTGATAACGCGTGTAATTTGCTATCGCCCGGCAAGCAACTCGAAACCGTTGAACAACGTACCACAAACCAGGTCTACTACCTTAAAGGTCCCTTACACAATTCAATATGTTTCAACAGTGGCACCAACATCAGTTAACAAGCAAATGTCACGAGCTTTAACTCTTCGTTAAAATAATAATTTGCGTGAATAATAAATAATATAACATTAGCAAAGAAGTTCAAAACCAAAATAAACATAAAGGATAATAAAAATAATAATAACACAAAAGATCCACCACTATACGTAACAGAACAAGAAGCCAAAGAAATACAAAAACATCTATGGAATACTAATATTTAATAACTAAATAAACATTTAAAATATAAAGCAATCCTAAGTATTTATTAACTGTTTTTATATTATGACATAATACAAAATTTATAACTTTAATTTTTAGCAAGATTGCTGAATAAACCAAAGCCTAAATAAATAAATAAAAATAAAAGAAAAAAAATAGCATTGTATTTAATATATACTGTTTTTTTCATCAGTGGGAGAATCAATCCTTATTTCACAAGTACCTTGTAACTATCTTTTTTAATATGTTTTTACGTCACAAAATACAGACTCCTACATAAACTTCCCAGATAACTGCTACAGGAGAATATAACCCTGGCATATGTTGCCAGTCACGTTTGGAGCAGAACTAAACTATCAATAACCAACATGTTACTGTGTTGTCATACACAGAACGCATGACATACGCATGAAGACATGTGAAGAGATACGTCTCTTCGACACAAAGGACAATCTAAAGATTTTTACAGAAATCACTGCAGTACAAAGAGGTTTGTTTATTCATTATCTTTTTTTTTGTAGAACATACAGTTGAATGTGGACACACGCACCACAAAATTAATTCTGCAAATGCCATACGTTATTGTCGGCGTATTTCTTTGAAAGCAGTATGCAACTCCCGTTGTATCTCTTTGAATAAACATTAACATAGTTATGTAAATACAACAGTATAAAATAAGCTCTTAGTAGAGTCAATTACCGCATATAAACTATGATACCGACACGGGGCATGAAACATGGGATATGTTTGAACATCGAATTAGAATTGATTATTAATGTAATTATTGACTTTAAATTGAGAGAATTCTGACATGTACTTATACGCTAACGCTCGCCTCGTGTTGGCACATCTACTATATCAGTCAGTTGTCACCCAATATAGTCCAGTGTGTATTGGGCCTTTGACTAATCGCTGAAACAGCAATGACTGTCCCTGCAGCATATTTATGCTAAGAATGTGCAAACAAAAAGATATACAAACTCGTATGTACGAGTATAACACACAATACGTAATGATTCTATAGAAAATAACATATGTATACCGAATCCATTAATATAATCAAACTGTTTATGTTCGTTCGTTAAAGATAATTCAATTTGCACTGACGACATATACATATGTAATATTTAGAATTGAAAGCGCACAAACATTTATTTTTGTTTTGTTGGTGATCAAGGTCGAACTCGTTTGAATCCACGGCATTTATTCGGGATCCGGTTTTTTTGGTTTTATTGCTTTTTGTCTGTTATTTTCATTGTCCCAAATACGTTCCCTTCCCTGCATAATTCTTACCCACGGTCCAGATATGTGTGCTAATTATTAGGGCTTTATTCTTTAATTTTTCAAAAAGTCGACCGTATTTTTTCAGCGGTGGAAATATTTAATTTTTTCACCACTCGAATAAGGTCGTTGTATTTAAAATATATAAAGTGGTATTCTGTATGCAAAATGTTCCATCGCCCTTATAATATACAGCGGTGAAAAAGTATAAGCTGGTATTTATGACGCGACATTAACTTTAAAATATTTGACCAATCACGGCATTTAAAATATTCAAATATTTAAAAAGTCAAATCACTAAACAAGTACGAATACATATCAGTTGTTCAAGTTGTCAAAGATTTTTCAATAAATATAGAGTTCAGAAGAAAATTAAAGACTTCAAATGTACAGACAGTATGTGTAATAACAAATGAAATGTAAATATGTAAAATGTTAATAAAATGAATTAAGAAGGGCGAAAAAAGGACCGTGGTTCTAAGAAGCCCAGGAATTATTAATAAAAAAAAAGTGCAGTATAGTTTATATGTCGATTTTTTAGCTGAACATCCAGAGTTCAGACAAAACAAAGTAATTCCATCTAATCACAATCATATTTAAAGGATATGAAACAACATAACCTCACTTTCTGATATATTTATATTTGTATATTATATATATTATATACTAACTTTTTTTCTACTTTTTCGCAGAATCCTCCAACTACTACAAATGTGAAATCATTTAAAAACATGTTATTATATAAGCATATAAGTAATAAATAAAATACACTTTCACTTGAATACTGTGTATTAAATGTTTTTAACTGGAATTGAAATTATAGTTCAAATTGTTTGACAGTTCTCAAAAATACAGCGATGAAAAATTTTAAAGTCACCGCTGAATGCGACCTTATAATTTGGTTTACTTTTTCCAACGACAAAAATTAAATCAATGGAAATTTCTTATAGAATACCAAATAAAAAATCATCGCTTTTGTGACGTCATTTTACAGCGATAAAATTTTTTCACCGGTGGAAATACTTTACAGACTTAGACCCTTAGATGGCATAAAGCGGGGTTAAAAGTTTAGGTAGTAATAATAATAATGAAATGTAAATAGATAAAATGTAAATAAAATAAAGTAAGAAGGGCGAAAAAAGGACCGTGGTCCTAAGAAGCCCGTGAAGTGTTAATGAAAAAAAATAACGCCCTTAGTAAGATCACACACAGTTCGTGTTAACAGAAGAAAGATTCATATACCCGTACACGAACCTAGCAATCGGCAAATAGCACAAATAGACGAACACGTTTGTGTGTGGGTAAGGTCAAGTTGCAGAACCAAAAGATGGTTACACCGCTACTTAAATAAGTTTACGATTATATACATACAAAATTAATTTAATTTTATAATAACCAAATCCAGAAAATACAACTCTGGTACGCGATTGAACCCCGAAGACACAGCAGTCTCGCGTAAAGCATCTATGCTCTCGCCCATTGTGTCGTCAATAAAATATTTTCAATTCTATTGCATTCGCGGTAACAAGAATTCATATTTTTTTAATTTATATAAAGGACCATATCTTTTATCCTGTATTCATAATCGTTCATTTAATTAATTTTTATAATTGATGTTCTGTATTGGCGTATCAGTAAATGTTTATGAGTAATGTATAAGAGTGTATAAGAGTATTGACAAGAAAAATCATTTTTTGTGTAAATTATATTTTATTTATTCAACGTAATCATCTTTTAGTTAGATACCCCTAGTTCTAAAAATACGGATGCTATAAGCATTCATTTTGGAAAAACGTCCCGGAGAACCTACAGCTTGGACTGTTTTTTGGTTTCTGGTATTCAGTGCTGAATCCATGTTTCGTTCACAGTTAGGAACCGATGCCGAAAATCACGATGCTAAGTCTAAAGTCTCAGTAATCTCACAAACTTCACATCCCGATCATTGTTGAAGTGGTGGTAACCTCATTTGAACGACCTGGACGATGTTTATACGGTTATGTTTCGGTTGCGTCAGCTGTCCAATATTTTAAGGTTGATAATGACAGAGCTAGCCATACTCAATGACCCATTAAGGATCGCAGAAAAGCTGTCAGTTTTATAAAAAAAAAATTGCGACAACTTATTTCCATATCCAAATAAATTTTGGAAAAAAAAAACCTCAACTGGTTTTTATTAGTTAAAAAATATGATTCAATAAAGAAAATATTACCTTAATCTTAAGTTTAAATGCTTTTAATAAGTACCCGTCTAAAGGAAGATATACGTCTTCCCTAATTCGGAATCAGAAACTACTACTACACAAGATATAGATACTGCAAATCCGGATATTCATCAATTGATAATTCAGTCAAACATTTTGGTTTTGTAAATCCGAAATTACAACAATCTAATATTTTATCAAACAACAAAATAAATTATATTTTCTTGTTCAGAAATAATTATTTTATCATCACTGCTCGATATAGGTACAATTTTTTACATTGTTTTAAAATCAAAAAAGTTGTATTTTTATTTAAATGACCAAGTACAAACTAAACCACGCAGTGACTTGACAGTTTTACAGTATTATTGTTTACGTAATTTACGAAAAAATTAACATTTAATAATTGGCACCATTTTTCTCGTCAATGCCAGGTTTATAAGAACCCTCACACAGCCCTCCTAGTAGACACAACAGCAATTTTTTTACTAAAGTAAAACTACTTCGATATTTTAAATTTATTATTAAGGTAGTTCCAGCGTGTTATATCATAGTTAGAACATTTGCTATGTTAAAATGAATGGGCATTTTTTAATGGTCGATTTTTCAATTGTTGATTGAAATTGATGTTAATAAATGTGTATTGGCATTTTTATTTTATTAAATATCTAAATATTGACGGAGAAATAGCAATTAAAAATTTGAATTATAGTTTTACCGCTACAGATGTCGGCCATATTTATGACGTAACATGTAGTCGAATAAGTTAGTTATTCGTTGATTAGGTCAGAGCTGTGGTAATGTTTTGTAGCTGTTGGTGGTCCTGTGTATCTAGTACGTTTGCGTTAGTTAGCAAACAATAAAAACTTTCATTTCATTTAACCCTGTTACGGCAGACATAATATTGAATATAACATAACAGTTGATTCAAAATCTGTTAAAATAATTTTGTTTATGAGCAGAGAGATTGATAACCTGAAAGTTGTCAGAGTTCTGTTTTATATATGCTATCTCTTTTACGCTCTGATGTATAAAAGAGATAGCAACTTAGCGGTTGTGAGGTTTCATGTCTTGGAATGTTCTACAACGTTTAATCTCTTTAATAATTAAAGAGACAAAATGACTTTTTTAATTGTTAATATCTCCTAACATATAACGAGTTATTAAAAAATAATTGAACATTTGAGGTTCTAGTAACCCACTTTATCAATCTATAGTACAACTGTATAGAAATTAAGATATAGGACATAAGCCAATTACTATCAAATATTTTCGTTTATAGTGATCTGCCAACGTTGTAAAATGCATTTAATGTTAAAAATTCATAAGTACCATCAACTGCATGAGATATTGCGCGCAGCGTTGCCGAGATCTTCATTCACCATCCTGACAATCTGTTGGAATTAGAAAAAGGGTTTTCCAGTTATTATTCTCGAATACAAAATGGTGAAGTCGTATTTCTTTTTAAATTTATTTAAAATTATATCGAGAGATATTTTTGTATTATAATAGAAAATAGTTGGACGGACAGAAAGTTTTACATGCTTCAAAGTGGGAGGTGAGCCTGAATGTTGCTAACTTTGTTATTAATTATCTCGGATTTCAAAAGTTTTTAAATGCGGTTAAAAAAACCAATATTTTTTATTTAAGTTACTTTTGTATTGCACACTGTTTTCAGTCAATACTGCTCTTTTCTTTTCGTTATGTTACCATGTTTTTTGTGCCTAAAAAATAGTATTATTTTATATATTTTCTGGTTTTATTAAATATTCTAATAAACTGTTTTCATAATTTTATCAAACTCAAATATTTTCTATACTTAATACATCTCACGTACAATATTAATGTGATCCTACAATGACATCTTCTTCATTTCTAGTCTATCTAAACGTAATTTACACTACTTATATCATAATGGTGTAGCTACCATCGTTGAAACAAATCCATTAATAACTCAAAGAAAAGGGCACTACATATACAAATATATATATATATTTATTTTTAACGCTAGTCAGCGAATTTCTAATGGTTTCTTCATATTAAATCTTGTAGTTAATGTTTGGTGGTCTATCATTTGAAAAATGTTGTCATTACTACTACTACAACGCGGTGTAACTCAAATATGTTTAAACAAAGAAATTTCTGTTACACTGCTACACGGTATAGTTAAAGGTTTTAAACATTTTTGTACCAAACTAGTATTCTTTGGTTTTTTGCAAAAATGACACTACCAAATGTGTTACCACTCTATTATTTGATGAGTACTATAATTATTCATTTTTAAAACACACATCCATTTGGCTTTAGTGCCCTACATTGGAAAAATATCATATGTTGAAATTAGTAACAGCCAAGACCTAGAGTTCTATGATAAAAAAAGTATATAAATCATTTGACGAAAAGTTACGGACAAATTGGCGCGGTTAGTTACACAACTATATTTTTGAACTACTATTTAAAGAAGGTTTATAATAAAAAAAGATAACTTCAGATAGACTTGAACGGCTCACTGTTTTTAACATTTTGGTTTATTTATAAAAAAGGAAACAATGGATTGATTATAACGAAATATCTATAGCAGCAACAATGATGATTACTGCAACGGTGAATTGTTCATATCTTTGATATAAACCGGCGGCAAAAAATAGCGCAGAACCTATTCGATGCAGGACCAAGCAAGCCTGGCTGTCATTTCTGCTAATTTGATTTAAAACACCGGTGTGCAAAACTGTAAATATAAATACAGTATTACATTATTAATTACGAGAAAAAAATTAATTTTTTTCAACAAAATAAAAAATATTTTCAATTTATTCGTCAATTGACCAACTTTTTTTTTCAAAATTTAGGATTTCTTTTTTCGATTCGAAAATTAGATACCAAAGTTAGTCTATATAAAAAATTTCAACTTTCTAGCACAATTTTTACTCTCGGCAAATACTGCCCCCGTGCCCCCAAGTAAAATTTTGAAATTTTGAATTTTTAAATTTTAAAATATTATATTCAAATATTACACAATTCAAAATTTGGACTTTCTCCAAAGTTTCCTAACGGGCCCCGTTTATTAAATTTTTATTTCGATGTTTTGAAATATGTTCGTATTCAATAGCATCCTTTATAATTATAAATTATAAAGGATGTATTTAAAAAATTTTGTTGGTGGCTATGACGAAAGAAAGTCAAGGCAAATAAGTGAATAAATAAAAAAAAAAATAAGATTATAATCTTACATCTGGGACATTATAATATAGGATGGAAGCCACTGTCACTAAGAAGCTTATCATCAAAAATGATAAAGCAAAATCAATAGGTAAAATATACTTTGACACAGCCGATCAATACCGTGCAACACTATTATGTTTTGGGTAAACATAATATTAAATACGCGGCACTAACAACCAGATGTCAGCAGGCTTAATGCACGGAACTGCCCATCAAAGAGCAGGCCGTATGATTCCCAATGTTTAGTAGGTCGCCAAAAAATCGAAATTTGAGTTAAGTATGTAGTTATATGTCAAATTGTATCCTCTTTTAATGTTGATAATTTATAACAGAACCTTTAAAATATATATAACTTGGTAAAATGCCTACGAAGAGACATACAAAACTGTCTTCACCAATATGAGGAAAAAGGCCAACCCTAAATCTGATGCGGCAACCTCAAATTTGAAATCCTAATTGCTAAAACATTCAAAAAAATCAGCAAAATCACTGACTTCAAAATAGATTTTAAAGTAGCTACTCCCAATCATAAACATGATAACCCATTACAAGATAAATTTCAACGAAGCAAGAAAACGAAAAAAGAAGACCAAATGGAAGAATGGCAAAGAATAAGCGCTTCATACTTGCGAACTATCATCGTTGCACCTACCTTTTCTGAGGGGAGAAACGATGGCACTAGAAAGGACAAGTGGTCTCCTAACATGCATGGGACCTAAACGACAAGAAAATGCCTGACAAAACAAAAACTGCTTTCAAACAAAACATCAGCAATTTACCAATGGCTTGAAATGGTATTCGGACAAGTATTGCGTGCACTAGCGAACCTTTTACTTTTTACTACTAGTCGATCAAGAAACAAAAGAGTCTTATTTTATTGGCGATCTTTAGATTATGGAGTCAGAAAAGATCAGCATTACTATCTACCAGCTCATTCCGCAAATACAATTACAGCACAGATAGACCATATTTCATGGAAAGTTTGGAACCAACATTTGTAGTAACAAAATGGATGACTGGTGAATCAACATGGCATAAGAGGTCAGAGGTAAACCCAGAATATAAGAAGAAAGATGCTCTTGAAATGATCATGAAAAGACTCATTCCGATCATCTACGGTTCCAAATTAGTCCATTACTGCTTCATCAAATATGGTTCGTCCCAATACCAGCAAACCATGCTTGTCTTCAACGAGAAAATTAGGAAATTTGCCTGCATCAGAAATTAAATAATGGTATGTAGCAGTAACATGATAAGGATAAAATTATTAGAATTTATAATGGCACTGACTTTAAGCAAAAATTATTTCTAAATTAAGTGGAAATTGCAAATCCTACAGTTGATGAACGTAATACTTCACGGCAGAAATTATTCCACAAGGTTAGATTACGATATATTTACATTGTACAAAAATATCATGGACTCCAAAAACAGCAAACTTATTAGTAACTTCGTAACAATGAAACAGCGTTTCGAGACCCAAAATTGAAACAAAAGATTTTTGTGCTCCAAAATCTACTAAATTCTTTTAATAGATGGACATAAAAATATTAGTTATGATATATATATATATATTAAAATTTAAATAGTTATAGATATACTTGATAGAAAATTTAAAAATATGAGGAAAACCATTAAAAACAATAACAAAAAAAATTCGACAGGCATTACTTCGAAGACACTTTTTCGTACCAAACTATAACATTCTTTTGTTTTTGCTAAAATTAAAAATTGTTTCAAAAATCACCTATCTGACAGTCTAACGTCTTGTAAAAACACATTCATTATTTGGGCTTAGTGCTCTACGTCGGAAAAATATTATTACCATTAAAGACAACAACAAAAAATCTTCGATAAGAACAGGGCGAATTAATTGGTAAGACTTCGACATTTTTAAGAATTTTTTTTAAATATTCAGCCTACCATATCAACTTTAAATTAACTCTTGTAACTCCAAACTAATCTCCATTTGCCACACATTAATTACAATTTATGAAGTCCATCCATCTACTAGCACATGTTTAAATTTTTCTTCTTCTTCGCTGATGATTCTGCGACATAAAAACCAAACTTCCACAAAACTGTTTAGAAAAATTTAGTACAGAACAATTAGAACTGGAAAAAACGAGTCAAACTTCGCGAAGAATGTGGCAAATGTGGAAAAATAAATGAGAAAATACTATTTTGATGTGAATCGAAATTTTAAGAGATTTTAAAGTTTATTTTATATAAAGAAGTGCTCCATCAAAAGACAGGCCCGGATGATTCCCAATAGTACAAGTCCTCAACGTGCCATGGCTGGAAAATAGATTGCAATAAACTTTTTAACAACCAAACAAAGAATCCAATTTACTATGGGTGATTACGGAAGGGGTAGAGAGGCATTAAAATGATGGCCATTGGCTATTATCAACGTAATATATCTGCTGACACCCAAAGTGGTTGGTTCTTAAATGGTTCGTCCTCTGTTTACGCAACCCAATATTATTATAAGTATATAAGTCTATTCTTCCAGGTTCCATCCCGACCAGGATGATGATGAAATTGACCATCTAGAAATGTAAACCAATTCCATGGAAATCCTTGAGATTATTTCATTTTCAAAAACAGGAAATAAAAATGGAGAAAAAGTAGAAGAAGCAAAAGAAGATGTAGGTGAAGGATATTTCTTTTGTAATAAGACACACGTGTGTGTGTTTAGGACGCTACAACTGTAACGCATACTTTATAAAATCAGAGGTTTAGAAAGAGAAAACAATAAAATTAAGTTACTTAGTTAAATTCTGTAAGGGCAAACAATAAATCTGAAGAGGACTTTACCAATAAATTAGCCTTTGTACAGATTTCATTACTTATTATCTTCGTGGATAGAATAAAAGCAAATGTGCGAAGACTAGAACATTAATTATTAACTGCTCATCATCCGGAATCAAAGGAATATTTCCAACAATATACTTTTTGTAACATAACAATATGATACTTGCATTGTACTTATTTAAAATATTTAACTTTTTCTGATATAATTTTTATTGAAGACGTATAAATATTTCACTCAATAAATTCGTAGGATGACATATAGATGGTACCACTATTGACTTTAAGATAGTACCAGCATTCAAACTACATATGTCAAAATTTCAAGATTATCTGACTATTAGTTTACGAGTTACCGTGTTTTGAGAAAACATTGCGTTTAATGAAATAAATACCGTCTAAGCACAGCAATATGACTTGACAAGTGTTATTCGGACTATAGTATTTTTTCTTATTAATAGTAAAATGTATGTATAAGGGGTATGTGTAATATATACGCTGTCTGTTCAAAAAATAAGGTGAATTTTAATTTTTCTCAAAAAATATTTATTTATTCATCAATTTTTATTTTGTCCCCTTCAAAGTAGTCCCCCTCAGATATAATACACTTGTGCAAGGGGTTTTTCCAATCCTCGAAGCAGTTCTGATGTGCACTTTTTGGTATGCTCTTGAGCTCTCTCAGAGATTCGTTCCATGTTTTTCGACAGCAGAAAATCGCCGAACACGCAAAACACTTCTAACTTTTATGCCTCTCCCAAACAAACTAAATGTGCTATATAGCTAAAACTGTGAACATATGTTCGAGACGAGTGCACCAACATAACAAAATAAAAAAATCGATAATCGAATGTACGTAGCCCGCGAAATTTTTGCCTCACCTTATTTTTTGAACAGGTATATGTGTTTTATTTTGAATTATGAAAATAAATATCATTTATCCTTATATTTATATTATTGATTAAGTTGGTTTCACCTAATGAATTAACATTTATTATTTTGCATAGAAAAATTTCATCAACACAACTTGACCAGCGTTGAGTCACCGTTAAGACCAGGAATCGAACCCGCAAACACATAGCAGCATGGCGTCAATGCCTTAACGCTGTCAGTTACAGTATCATCCGTTTATATCTATCTTGTTGTTATGGAAACAATCGCTTGTTCTATAGTATACCATATACTTGCACTTTGTGTGCACGGGTTTACTGTTATTAATCTAAGTTACTATCCGGTTTTCTTGGCACTTGCGTATATTTAACCTCCATTTGGCGATGTGCCCGACTACACCACCCTGGATCGACAGCGCTGAGCCAATGGCACTTGTACGAGTGTATTAGGATCAAATACACTAAATGCTTGAAATTGCAATGATTATTTTTGTAGTAATTTTCTTTAATCTTTCTCGTGCTTTACAACAAGAATATATCAGAAAAATGGAAACCTGCGCACATTTAGCTTTTTAAAACTTAAGGTAACAAAATAAACCTTAAGCTTTTGGAATTTAATTATACAATTGATTTCATTTCTCGGAATTAACAAAAATATTTATCCCTCGTCTTCTCCTCTAGGCGTCTAGTTTCTCTAACTGCAGTGAACTTAAAAGTTTGTGGCCTTTTTTAATATTTGATTGAAATATAGGTTAATATTGACGGTTTTCGGTTTTTTATTTATCCAAAAGTCGACAGAAATGTAGCTGTTTAATTTCAGTTTTAACGGTAGTAAGTTCTGCGAATGACGTCACAGATAAAACACCCAATCAATATTCTTTTTCCTTTTTCACTATAATAATAATATAAAAAACTTGATGGAATGCATAACTCCGTTTTTAAGTGGCATAAAAGAGATGGCAGATAATCAATCATCGGATGTGACCTTACTTGCAATATCTTTTTATAACCTTGGATCACTTAAATAAATGAGGTGGTCACAAATATATATTGTAGATGTTAATATTTTGTATAATATTGCGTTTTATAACAAATAATGTAATTTGTAATTTATTACATTGTAAGTAATTTAGGGTTCTATGCAGACTGCGAAGAATTCTCTGACGAAGAAGACATAACGTCAGACTAACTAAGATTTAAAAAAGCGTAACAAGATTTTGTTTAAAACAACTGTTTTCCAAGAGTAATAAAAATTAAAACTATTTTTTACATATGCTTTGTCATATTCGCACTAATAATTTCTTTTTAGATCAAATATTACTAAGGGCCATTTACCAGATAGAGACCAGGCGTCAACGACATTTTTGTATTAAACCCGGCTGTTTCATAACCGTCTGATGTCTTGAGATTGATATAGGTATTTTGTAAGTAACTATACAAGTCAGATTGAAATGGTTGTAAACTTAGCTATAGCTACCAACAAAAATTTAAAATAATTCATAAAAAAAGTTGCTTTTAAATTCAAAATTTTATGATCAAAAATTAAATACATTTGTATAAAACAGATATAAAAGGAATGACCAAATATAAGACTCAATATAAAATATTAAATTATTTGCATTATATATATATATATATATACCAGCGTTTTCCAGCATCGCAAGCGAAGGTCTCTGTCTTTTGTGTGTGGAATTGAATTTCATTTCAAATTTTACAAATAACAAATAATTTTTCATATAAACTGACTAAAAATTTATTTTTTTTCAACAAAATATAAGTATTTTAAATTTATTCGTTTGACCAACTCTTTTTGAAAATTTGGGATTTTTTTTTCGATTTGTAAATGAGGTACCAAAGTTAGCCCATATATATAAAATTTCAACTTTCTAGCATAATATTTACTCTCGGCAAAAACCGTCGGTTACGCTTGACTATTATCCAAGCAGTTGGATCAGGGCTGACCGCATTACAAGTGACGGATAAAGCTCTGAAGGTCTATTCTAGATTCTAGATAAAGTACACCGTATTTAGACAACAGATGTTACAAATGTAACTGGAATTACTGAATTAGAACATACATTTTACATTAAATTATAAGGCACTCAACAACCAAACTTACAAGATTATAAAGAGATAAAATATCCGATTTGGCAGATTTAAAAAGTATTTTAAATAGCTAATAAGGTTTATGAAGACAATTTACCTAAATTTTAATTTAGACTAATATAAAAGAAGAAATCACTAGATTTATGCTAAGATTGAGAAGTCCAATAATTAATTCAATATTTTTAATGTAATGAATTATTAATAATAAGATAATTGTGTAAATATATAAAAAGAAATCAAATCTTAATCTTTTCCATACTTAAAGATACTCCTCGTAATTAACTATACTTTTATAGCTTTTAAAAAGGATTTAGTCTGTTCATTAAAATAAGCGCTCTTCTAGAGTGCATCTAATAGCAAATTAATAGAATATTGCACATATCATAAATTCGATTAAAAAATAAGTGAATATCTGTTTTGTAGATTTACATTATATGTAATATTGAATATTAAAAATGAATGATTAATTATATTATTGAATTAAAACATGATATATAAAAAGAATGTAATTTAATTGAAACATAAATAGATATGTATTTCTTTCTAAAGCACTAATCAATTAAGGTTGATCATTAAATATGGCATTTACCTACAAAAAGCAAGTTCGTTAGTAGATCTTAGTGAAAAAATAATAACCTACACAAACACAACAAAGTACATTAACTATCATGACATTAGATGTAAAATTGCGATGTAAAAAAACATACATTAACGAAAAAAGAGCAGAGCTCACGAAAATTTCAATTGGCCATACATAATAAATTGCAAATACTCAAACCAACAAAAACAACAAACATAGAAGTTATACAACGTTTTTAAAATAAAGTACTAAGAGTTATAGAAAACGCTACTTTTGGCAGAATCACAATAAGGATAAAAATAGAGAACATCGCTCAGAAAATGAAAATTTATGCTTCTAAGCATCATGCTAGGCTACACTGTCATCCGACCGTTGAATAACAGTGGTCTTTTAAGTGGAGCTACATGAAAAAGGTTTCCAAAAAGAACAATAAAATTCGTTTATGTTAATATACGAGCGACCTTCTGTGAAAAGCTCTTACCACTTGTAAAAATTTTTTGGCTTAAAGTGTTTTGGATCACTTGATTCCATTTTTCACACAAAATTTAATGCAAACTCTTTGATCCATGTTTTTCGACAGGAGAAAATCGCCGAACACGCAAAACACTTCTAACTTTTATGCCTCTCACAAACAAACTAAATGTGCTATATAGCTAAAACTGTGAACATATGTTCGAGACGAGTGTACCAACATTATAAAATAAAAAAATCGATAATCGAATGTACGTAGCCCACGAAATTTGAAAATTCGCCTTATTTTTTGAACAGACCTCGTACTTCTACATACGAGAAAGGTGAAACGAATAGCATGTGATATATACATAAAATTATAATGTGTAATATAATAGTGGATTTAATATTAAAAACAAAGGGTTGGTTAACAAACAATTAGTTAGTTGGAATATAATTGGTGATGTAGCATACGTAGTAGCCGCCTTTGCGTCATGTTTTAACCAATACAGTAATACAATCCCACCGAAAATAACCTTCTCCATTTTTACGTTACTACAAAGATATATAATGTAAAGGGTATCCCAAAATTTGAACTTTGTGCCATTTATGCGGAAAAGTGTTGTCAATAAAAAAAACATACACTGTGACAGAGCTGACAATTCAGGGTTATTAAAAAAGAAACGCTATAGGAAAAACGTGTGTTTTTATTGTTAACCAATATATTACCAAAATAATGAATGTTTGGCACCTACAGTTCGCAATTTTTGGTGCTAAATAAGGTCAGAAGAAATAGTGATATTCATCAAATTTGAATTTTACTCATAGCATTAATTTTACGAATTAATATAAAAATAAAACTTACTATTTAGATATTTGGTGTAAGGTTTATTCCGTTTAAAGAGATACAACTATTATTTAAGCTTTCTAGCTTTCTTTTTAATTAACAAAACTGGAATTCAACGTAGAAGAGATATAAGTGAGCGCCATTAAATCAGCGATAGCCCCCTACTAACAAAAAAGAGTTATAGGAATTTTACATAAACACTGCATAACTGTATACTAAAGTTTGCCATATAAAGTCACCTCTGTCACAACTATTGCATAGGCCTCTCGACAAGAAAACCGAGTGGACCGAGGCTCAATAAGTCCAAAGGACCAATCATTATTACATGCGTTTCCAACCATATGGCTTGATGTGCTTGGACATGAACACAAAAGTGAAGAATTTAATGATCTTAATGCATGGTTTTATTGACGAACACCAGCGGAAGTTGAATGTAACTATGCTCTCATACTGATGGCAAAGTACGATCCATCGTTGGAGCCGTAAATAAATTTCTCATCTTCACCTAATCTTTTCAATTTATAGGACATAAAAAAAGCAAACCCCTTACCGGATTTACTGGCAAGGTTATACCGCAACACACCACACAGATCACACCACGTATGCTGTTACGATGAACCAAATATATATGGTAACACCTGGTAAATCTATTTTAAATGCCAATTGGTCTTAGAATTAGTGGTGCTGAATAGCTTTAACATTGTATCATTAGCTTGTTGTATTGTATTTGGAACCACCGACTGGATGAATATAAAAAATTAAGATAGCTTTTCTTACTATATTGAAATGTTTTTATTGCTTGTCGGTAAATGCGTAATCTTTAATAACCCTAACGAGAACTCGCCTCCAGCAAACATTTGTTTTGAATCATCGCACACACACATACTATATGAAAACTAATATGAAGATTAAAATTCAAACTTTTAAAAAAAATTAAATAAATAAAATTTATTCTTGTTTTATAGACCAGATCCAAAATGTTCAAGAATTGATGTTAGTATTATTTGAGTCGTCCAGAATCAAAGTTGGGCAGTTTGACTAGGTAGTGTTATTAAAACATTACGTCGCAATAAATCTTGAAACTTTTATGTAATTCTATTAAATAACATCACAAAATGACTGTGTGTACAAGCTGTTTAACAAATTATTTACTTCAAATAGTAAATATTATTATTTTATACATGTACATTATGTAATGGGCTTCTGTCCTATGTCTTAATTTCCACAAAAGTGTATTATATATTGATAAAGTGGGTTTACTAGAACCTCAAATGTTCTAATAACTCCTTCTATGCTAAGAGATATTAACAATTAAAAAATAGTCATTTTGTCTCTTTAA
Source organism: Panorpa germanica (assembly GCA_963678705.1). Taxonomy (NCBI): domain Eukaryota; kingdom Metazoa; phylum Arthropoda; class Insecta; order Mecoptera; family Panorpidae; genus Panorpa; species Panorpa germanica. The sequence goes on along the minus strand of OY783205.1, from coordinate 1,579,442 downwards.
TTATTAAAGGGATTCAACACATTCAAAGTGCATGTGACAACACAATCCTTGTGTAAAGTTACCAACCTTACAGCTCATAAATCTCTGCTATATGAATATATACATATCAAAATATCAAATATTATTTACAGCTATTTCAAGGAACACTCAAATTCCAATATTATGTCTGCCTTAGCAGAGTTAAATAAAATAAAAACTTATTATTCTTTGATTTGACTTGATTATTCGACTACCAACAGCTACAGAAGATTACCACAGCACTCACCTACTCAACAAAACTGACGTTAAAATGCATTTCACGTCATACAAATATGGCCGACCATTTTTAGCGATGAAACTACAATTCAAACTTTTAATTGCTTTAAAGTCTCGCCGCAGCTACTAACCAATTATTTGTCGATGATATTTTATCAGGAGGTGAGTCAGACAAAGGACACCTAGATATTTTTAACGCAATTGTCACTGGTGAAACGTTTTCACCAGGATTAGGAACGCCTACTGCATGGAACTCAGTTTTTGGCTGGATCCTAATGGGACCCGTCACTACAACATCTACTCAATTGACATCAAACCCATCTAAATTCGATACAAATGCACTAACTTGTATCACTTCATTAGTATGTAAAAATTGTTACATTGATGATGCTCTCAAACGGTTTTGGAAAACTGAAGAAATAGAAAATAGTCCTGTCTCAAACCCAGACGATGACATTGCTGAACTTTTGTATCAAAATTGTCATACACGAGACCCATCAGGACGATATGTCGTCCCTCTGTTGACAAAACCAGATATAAATAGTTTATGCTATTCGAGAAGTTTAGCTACATTCAAATTAATGTCCGTCCAGCGTCGTCTATCCAGATCTTCGTCTCTTTCCGATGGGTACAAGGAATTTATGGCAGTATATGAATCTATGGGCCATATGCGAGAAGTAGAAATAAATACCGGGAAATATTATATTCCTCATCATGCTGTTGTAAAGGACTCTTGGCGTAGCATGAAACTTCGAGTAGTATTCAATGGAAGTGCTAACACCAGTACAGGAAATACATTGAACCAATATTTGTATGCAGGACCAAAACTACAAAAAGACATCTCTGACGTGATCTCTAAATTCCGTCTTAGCCGCATCCCTATTGTATGCGACATATCACATTGTTACCGTATGATAAACATTCGTCCAGAGGATAGACAATACCAGCATATTCTTTGGTGTCCAGATAATGCACAATCAGTTAAAGAATATCAATTGTCTACAGTTACGTATGGATTAACATCCAGTCCCTTTTTAGCACTCCGCACTATTCATCAACTAATTCTTGATGAGGGAACTCACTACCCGCTCGCTGCCGCCACAGCTACCAACCAATTATTTGTCGATGATATTTTATCAGGAGGTGAGTCAGTGCAAGAGGCACAAAACTTGGTAAAACAATTGGTTGACTTTATGGCTGTAGGTGGTTTTACACTTCACAAATGGGCCACAACTCATCCAGAAGTTTTTAAAACCATTTGCCCTAAACTGATTACTAAAAATGAAGTTGATGTCACAACACCTGATGTCAACGCAATTAAAATTCTGGGTATCCATTGATGTCCTTTGTCTGACGAATTCACTTATAAGGTTAATGTTCCTGCTGAGTCTCTAACAAAACGGCAAGTTTTGAGGACAGTCGCACGTTTATTTGATCCACTCGGGTGGATAGCGCCCATTATTCTATGGGCTAAGGCATTTATACAAAGTTTATGGAAAGAAAATTTGGCTTGGGATGATATTTTATCTCTAACACATGTTAATTTGTGGAAACGATTTGTTGCTGATCTTAAAAACATTACTCAAATTAAAATTCCCAGATATATGCTAGGATCGTCATATATCTCTGACCATTATCTCGTAGGTTTCTGTGATGCTTCAACTACAGGGTATGCTGCAGTGGTTTATTTACGTGTTGGATGTATCACAAACATTGCAGTCCCAACGTTGATAATGGCTAAATCACGTGTGGCACCGGTTAAATCCATTACTATTCCGCGGTTAGAACTTCTTGGCGCAGTTCTTTTGACAAAACTGCTGATTCATGTACATAACATTCTAATGCCAAACTTGAATAACATTCAAGTATACGCCTTTACGGATTCTTCTGTTGTGTTGTCATGGCTGAAGGTCCCACCACATAAGTTAAAAATATCTAGGCCTAATAAGATATCTATGTGTTTAGGGCAATCAAAAGTAGAATCAGCAAGGTTCAAATGTAGATAATTCAGACGAGTTGACTTGGGCAACTGGACGGCAGGTTGTGGTCCAGTTATTTTAGGTAACACAATGGCTGATGTTTGTAGCATGTTACCGTTGGATGCAAGTATATTTAATTGCGTGTAGCCAGAACTGGAATTTATGTGTACTGACCCAAGCCCTTCGCAATGAATTTTGTGAGATTTAATTTTTAATCCCAATCGTCTAACGCAAGCTGAAGTGATAAATGACGATTGTGAGTCACAATCTAGCATAGCATATACTGTGTGAAATGACTCACCGTCTCCCTTTAAACTAATTATGGCAGTACCTAAAATTGTGTGAACGATTTCCACTGACGACGCAGTGCAAGCTGACAGATGTGTGGTCGGTGTGGAAGGTTCTAAATCGTCTATACTGGTGACATTTAAGTTTGTGTTTGTGGTTACCGAGTCGGAATAACACAGCAAACTGTTATGCCGTTTATAACAAATTTTGCACGAGTATTTTGACTGACAATCGCGAACTGGATGTTTAGGTGACAAACAGTTAAGACATAGTTGTCGTGATTTTACAAAGTCAAATCTTGAATCTCGTGTCATGTCTTTAAATTTGTCACAGTAAAATAATGGATGTAAAGGAAGTGCGTTACAGCATATGCAATATCTCCGTCAACATTTAGATATTTAATAAAATAAACATGCCAATACACATTAACATAAACAGTAACATCAACTTCAATCAAAAATTGAAAAATCGACCACTAAAAAATGAGGACACAAGCCCATTAATATATATTAATAGTAATTGGACGAAAATCAATAATTTTTGTATTTCCTATTTAGAAATTATAGAAGTACGTGTTAGTTATATCCTTTCTGTTGCCCCAACCTTAAGACACACTCTGTTCTCTTTTTTTACCTAAACGTTTTTGACAGCATAATCTCGATCATTCTTCCCTGCCTGCGGAGACATCGCACCAAAAACCAATTCAATCCGAATCAAATATTTATTCACAAATCATTTCCTTACCTATCTTACTGCCTTCAAACATTTCACATTCCTTTCATTCTTTTGCAAACCAGTTTCTTTTCTGATATACAACCAAATTTCAAAATTCACTTACAAAATAAAAACGTGCAGCCTTGAAGTCAACAACAAGTCAAGGAAACAATATTCCATGCGATGTTCGGAACAAACATAGAGAATTTCGGAGTGCTCAAATATATGACGAAGACTTGGCAAGAACGGTCTGACCTAAACCAAGAGTACAAGAAGGAAGGAGGCAATACGCTAGAGGTAAAAGAATTGATTCATATTCATTTTGGCTCCAAATTAGTTTAACCAAGTATATCTCTTTCACAGCTTACAATGGTAATTGGGAAACCAGTATTTTCTGGCACGAGGAGCGAAAGTTTGGTGAAGCTGCGAAGAAGTTCTTTGATTCAGGAGCACTGCACTCAGCATTCAGCTCAGAACCCAGTTCATTTGCATACTTTTTTAAGACATATTTTGAGATACTGCGAAAAAACAATCCTGAAGCAGGAACAATAGGGACAGTTGAATGGTTTAAAACTTCAAGTATTAAAGTGAAACTAGTTGAAAAGTTCATTAAAATTAAGATTGTATTATATTAACTTGTAAATTAAAGATATTAATTTATAGTCAGTGTTTGTTTTTGGTTCAAACTGATTTACAACCAGTTAAGTTACGTCAAAAGCAAGAACCACCAACGTGTGGCTCCTCTTGACTTTGTTCCAGTAATATTTTTGACAGATATGTCAAAGTAACTAGACAACTCTGATTCTTCATAGCATTTTTGAAAACGATTTACGATAATTTATAATTTTTATCAAAAAACCTTATTATTTACCATCATGTAGAGCTCAGCCAGCTTAACAAAATGGTATATTATCTAACTAATTTTTTAATTTTTCCATCAACTTTGATTTTGGATGACTCATCTTAATGAGGTGAGGTGTTGTACAACCTCTTCAAACAATGAACAAATGTTGCGATGTCGCATGTTGGTGTCGCACTTATGTGGACAACGCATATTTCTCAAACTTAATGTCTGTATATCTTTTAGAGTCTTAGAAACCACCGCCCTAAAATTTAGTTCTTAAACCAAGCGCGTGAGTGAGGATCTATTTTTTCGTGAAGTGAATTGCTTTCCACTGTGTACCAAAAAATTATTTTATTATATGTATATCAACAAATGTATATTTACAGTTACTTTTAAATACTTAAACAAAATATAAATGTCCTTTTTTTTGGAAGAGAATAACTTGTAAGTGAATAAGACTCCAAGAAGACTTGCAACCCTGTGTTGAACTTGTTGGACGCGAAATATCAACACCATAACAGATAAAATTAATTACTTGAGTTAATTTCATTTCATTTTTGTAGAAGATTTATTAATACAGAGGCACACTTGTTCGGTACGAGCAGGATACCAAAAAATCATCAAGAAACTTTGCACTGCAACATATTTTAAATTAAAACATAATATCTATACTGGGGACAACATTCACAACCTCTTCAAACTGAACACAGAGACAAACAATGGTTGTTTTCGAACGTACGCGTCTTGAGAAAACTGTTTAAGAAAGTTACCACCTGAAGACCTTTAAAGGAGTTAACTTTACATACACATCATTCAAAAGTCACAAAAAAACGATTTATAAAAAATGAGCTGATAACAAATATAGTACACATTGTTTAATTTAATAAATACCAAGCAGTAATTTTTAATATTAATTAGTTCAAATTTATATAACAAATATTAAAATTTTCATTTGCGAGAGTTTATGAGAGCGAAATTTAAGATTTAAAAATTCATAATTTGTAGAGAAAGACCTCAATAAGGATCAAAAATGTAGGTCAAGTCTTGAACAGAAACATGTTTAAGATGTAAGAAACTAACTCCAGTAGCGAGGGTGGAAGGGAAGTAGAATAAATAGCAGAGTTCAGAATGGTATGAGGATAAATAAATATAATATAACATATCTTTATTTTAGTGGTAGGTAATTACTCAAAAATAAAATTAAACTGTAAAATTTAAGTTAGATAAACGACATTGGACTAAAGGCGATTAATGAGATGTCGATGAATCTGCCGCCTTCTTCATTAGAGTAAATGGTTTGCACTACAAACAATGATATTCGATTTCTTTTAGACAGAATTGATGGAAATTGGTTTGGACGGAAATGAAAACAACAACTGCTTCGAGAAAAATTAATAAACCGTCATACTTTACTCTTTTTTTGCATTTTGCTTTGATTAATAAAATAACATAATCTAACCTAAACCGCCATTGACATGTTTTGTTTTTATTATTCACATTATTTTTTTCTTTATAGCGTTTTCTATTCTAAAAGAATGTTTTCCTCGAAAATGATATTGAAAATTTTAATTTACATGTTTTAAGTTAAGGTTAAATAATTAAACATATTGTTACGAATTTACGGGATCGTCGCATGATATAGAGAGATCACGGCGAAATAAACAAAAGCTAGATTATTTCAATTGTTTATATAGTTAGTATTGTAATTGTTTCAGTAGTGAGAATTGAATTAGAATTGGAGAATTGTAATTGTTTTTGGTGGATAAAATAAGCGGTCTAATTAAAAGTGAAAATCATTCGAATATTTATAATTGTGGCTATTATTATTTAGTTAAAAGTTACAACGCGACTTATTTGATAAAATATAATTACTCCGCTCGGTAATTAAAAAGGAAACACGCCGTCGCCTAGTAAAAGTGTAACAATATCTTTTAAAAGAAAGTTGTTCATTGATTTAAAATACAGATACAAAATAAAATTAATTGTAATAAAGATTACTATAGGTGAAAACGATAGATCTTTAGAAAGAATATAAGATTTCAACAGGTCTAGAAATAAGTGTGTAATAAATATTGAATAATCTTTTAATAGACCTTTACCAGATATCACTGTATGCGAAAACCACTCGCATAATAGAGAAAACTCGTAACAATATTTAGAGTATTCTTTTAAAAAGTTATAAATTTTTTATATACATACGTTTTAAATTTATATTATTTTTTCATTTCCTTTTTTATAAAAAGGAGAAAGGAATCTTTATGGGCCTTATTTTCTAACTTTTCTTACGACCACGTGTCGTCGTGAAATAGTCTAATTCAAAACGACACTGCGTCGTATTTTGAACGACATCTCACGGCCGTAGTGCACGGTAACATCAATCCGACGCCGGACTTCACAGAAATCTATGCTATTCTGTACAGAAATCTAATCTTTTTTCATTAGGTGCATGATATTGAACATAATACATACCAAAATGCAGTAGTTTTGGAACAAGTTTAAAAAAAAGGTAGGTATATTTGCAAGTACAAAGTATATTTTAACATTTTTTATTTAGTATATTTAATACTTTCTTTAACTTAAAAATTATAGGTTAGGATTATTTGACAAGAGCAACAAACTATTATAATAATGGAGTTATTCGATGATGTGCTTCTTTAGGTAATTGCTGCTCACCTTGAGGAACAAAAATTAAAGTAAGTACTAATTGTTAAAACAAATTCTATTGTAGTTAATACCACAAAATGTTGTTATTAATCTATTGAAACGGCATATGCGAAATTTAGAGCAGAATTTAGATTTTCTAAGAAAATAGTGAAACCGCTATAACATAATAGTAGAACAACACTGAAACCGCACACGCCTGAACACATTAGATGAACTGCTGTATCTTTTGATAGCAAGACTAGAAGATATATTGATAGAAGATATGTTTTTATAATAGAATTAAATGATTGTATCAGGTTTACTGTCTATGTTTTAATCTTCGCATGTGGTTCGTATTAACGAGTTGTAGGAGTAAAATACAATGTATTACTTTCAAAGACGATTGTTAGTAAAATATATATAATGGGCTTGTGTCCTCATTTTTTAGTGGTCGATATTTCAATTGTTGATTGAACTTGATGTTAATAAATGTGTATTGGCGTGTCTATTTTATTAAATATCTAAATATTGACGGAGATATAGTAATTAAAAGTTTGAATTGTAGTTTTAGCGCTAAAAATGGTCGGCCATATTTGTATGACGTGAAATGCATTTTAACGTCAGTTATTTGTTGAGTAGGTCAGTGTTGTGGTAATGTTCTGTAGCTGTTGGTAGTCAAATAATCAAGTCAAATCAAAGAATAAAAAGTTCTTATTTTATTTAATCCTGCTAAGGCAGACGTAATATTGAAATTTTATTGTTCTTTGAGATAGCTGTAAATAATATTTGATATATAAATACATATAGCAGAGATTTATGAGCTGTAAGGTTGATAACCATACACTAGGACTGTGATGTAAAATACACTTGGAATGTGTACAACGTTGAATCCCTTTAATAATTAAAGAGACAAAATGACATTTTTAATTGTTAATATTTCTTAACAAATAAGGAGTTATTAAAGAATAATTGAATATTTGAGGTTCTAGTAACCCACTTTATCAATATATAGTACACTTTTATAGAAATTAAGACATAGGAACAAGCCCATTCCCACAAACTGTAGATGAAAAGAATATACTTAAAGCGGGATTATTCTTATATAGTTTTATTTATAAAGCAGCTATTGCAGATTTTACAATAAATACATCATACGAGGAGTTATATATATCATAGATTGAACACATATAAGAATTGTGAAACCAAAAATATATGATCCAGTTTACCCAGCGCGCATGCATATGGACAGATGCAGGCATTATAGTTTAAATGTTGAAGTGGTAAATGAAACAAAATGTACTTGCATTACTCTAATGAGTCTCGTTGGATTATGTTATATTGTTAACATTATAGTTAGTATCATATATCATCCCCAATTTTATTATAGATTGCATGAAGATAATTATTATAGCATAATTAGTTGAAATACATGCTGCATTTAGTTTTCTGTAACTCTAGGTGTTGGATTGTAAAAACCGTATTTTATAATTAAATGCTGAAAATCTATTCTCTGTTCATGAATGCACAATCTTGGCAGTTATCGAATGTCTGTAAACATATATGTCTGGAGATAATTCTACCTTTTTAATAGGTTTGTATATTATATTGTTAATTGGTTGTGAACTTAGCTATAGCTAACAACAAAAATTAAAGAAGATAAGAAGACTAATTTTGCAAACTAACGAAGCGTAAGTAAAATACATTAATGAAAGTAGAGTAGCTAAATAAGCACATTACAAAAAAAAAATGGTACTCTTTTTTAAATTTATATTGTATTATATTTCGTTTTATTAATTCAATACTATTTAACTTAATACTTAATTTTTATTCTGTTATGAAATTAAAAAAATAATTTTTATTGCCTTATAGATTGCACTTGTTATAGAGGACACTCTGTAAAAACACTATATTTTGTGAAATATTATAATTAAAGTCAAACCAATAATTTTAATTTAAAAATGAAATTATGAATTCAAATGTGACACACAAAACAGACGTCGCTTTGTGACGGGTTAAACGTCAGTTATATTCTAACAGTAAAGTTTTCCAAAGATTCAGACCAATTTTAAAAGCAAACCATTTGATTTTTAAAAAATTTAAGGATTGTTATGGTATTATACTTAAATATACATAATGTAAAATTTTATAACACTATTTATAAATATATTATTTTGCTATTACACAATTTTCTATTTATGTATAATAATATTGTATCTGACATGATAAGAGGAGATTGTTACATCAGAGGTTTGGACCTACGATCAACATACATAACAATTTGACATAACATTCCCTTCACAACAATAATTTAACAGGTTTCAGTTCATTTGTAATTTGCAATTAGTAACATACAGTAATAATGAATGTAATTACTTTTACATAATTATATAATTTTTTTATGTTTTCATTTAATAAATACAAATAATATACTTGCAAACATAACCTCAAAAACAAACATGTGTTTTAACTTACCATTACATTCCCATGGTGATTATCCATATTATTAACTAAATTATGTCACTGTATGGTTATAATATAAAAACAATTGTTTAAAACAAAGTCACAGTATCACAATATCACATTATTATTTATTTTTAATATAACATATTCCAAAACATCTATAATATAGTCCGTCATTTTACTTGACTGCTTTTCAGTGTGTGTTCTTTGTCAAAGAATCTTTGATAAACATAATGTAGTCCGTGTATTTAACTTGATATACTTTATATCATATTTTTATTATCTTGAATATTTTCAATTTAGAATATATTTAATAAATGTAAGGAAAGTTATTTAATATATTACAATAACAGTTGCTGTTTTGTTGATGGCAATGTAGTGGTGTTTCAGCTGTGAAACCAATAATTGTAAATAATTAAAGTGGAGCAACTACAATCAACTGACTGTACTTTACGTAATGTGATGAGCAAGATAATTCAATATTCTCTTCGGAATTGACGTTAGTATAGTAACTTATAAATTATAGCTCCATTCACACGCGAAAATTAGTCTGCCGTGGTGTAGATATATGGATAAGAACATATTCATTGATTCAATACTCAGACACCTCATAAATGCAATTAAATAAAGTTGTAATGCAGATAAACTTGTCGAATATTGCTGAAATGCATACCGTTCGAATATTGTTTTCGTCATTATCTCAAAACTCAAACGAGTTGTCCGAATATACATTATTGCCCGAAACATTGGAGATTTACTTAACATGAGAGCTCGCAGTTCTGTTTTCTTTATATGTTAAAATTACTTCATCAAAATCGGGCGAAGTCCGTTCTCGACGCCATCTTGGAAAAATGAAAAAACATTTTGTTTATTGACAATATCTCCTTACGTTACAGTTGAGAGAGAATGTTGCACCTAAAAGTGTGTCCAAAATATGTGCGAGAGAGAAAGTTATATAGTTTTTAATCGTATTTGTTCTCTATAAACATGCGTCATACCCACAATACCCGAATAAAGTTTTGAATTTTAGAATTTTTTTTTAATATTATATTCAATTATTACACAATAAAATTTTGAGCTTTCTACAAAGTTCCCTACCGAGCCCTCTAATTTTCTCAGAGCCCCTTTTACAAAATTTTTAATTTTTAAATTTTAAAACATGGTCACATTTAATAGCGTAATACACATGCAAAATTTCCTCTTTTTATCTTTTACAAATAAAAAGTTATACAGGCAAAAATAGCACACTTTTTTTCAGTTTTTCCAAAATTACGGATTTCCAGGAATTTCAGGGGAAAATCCGGGGACGCTAAAAGTCTTAGAATTTTTTCTCTACGAAATAGGCAATTTTCAAAAACATTGACGAAGCCGTTTTCGAGCTGCCATATAAAATTCAATACCAAATATATAAACAAGTCTTTAACAACAAGTAGTCAACAAGTATTTAACTAAATATTTTAATTATTAAGTTGTCATTTAATTTTTAATAGCTTGTATCAAAAGAAATATAACTCTCTTCTATTAGGGAAACAAGACATACGACAAAACAAAATATTTTATATATATAAAAAAATTATTAGAATTGATAGAACTTTGATAAATTCTTGTTTAAAAATCTTAAAGCCTTGTGATATGCTTCTCATAATTTCTACTGCATAAAAACATGAAGGTGAGACAATTTCGAGCCATGAAACAACAATCGAAACCTCATAAACAAACTCATTAATTCGTAATATTGATGTTAGATGGCAATCAAAGGAACCACGATAATTGTATCTTGAAATTGATTTTTAATTTGAAAATATTTTTACGGGGCCAAACGTTGTCTGGCATCATCTTATTATTAAATATTATAATTTTGAATAATTTTACTTAACATCAACAATAAATTTTGTTGTTGACATAGCCTGCCTGGCAGACAAAGTGGTAAGCATTAGCAGCCACTTAATTTCTTTAAGTTTTCAGCTTGTAGCTCGTCAGAACCCTAACTTTAACATTGCTTATCTACCATCATTTTATTTAATCAGTAATCTCTAACCTTGTTTTGTTATTTATGACAAACAATTTATTAGTTCGGTTTTGTTATTAGTTAATATTACTTGGTGACCCCAGGGTCATTATCATTATCTTTTAGATTTGATGTTTCTTATATAAGAGACAGTCGTAAAATGCATATTAATACGAATATACTGATATTTACAAATGTTTTATTCATTTCTTTATCACTGACGCGATAAAAGATTTAATGTAACTTTAAAATATTACATGCAGTGTTATTCTTCAATAAATTCCAATCGATTGACTATTACAACAATCAATTGTTTTCTTATTAAAAATTAGTGGGGCCTTCTTAATTCCACGGCGCTTACTGTTTAATAATACGCTAAGGCCTGTCTCAGTATAGCACCGTATTCAACGAATTTTGACCAGACCAGAACCCTGTAAATGTAATGAGATCTCACACACTCCAAGCGGCAATGCCGCCCGAATACGGCCGGTACCTTCCTCTCACATTATAACCGAATAACAGCAAATTTTAACCAAGCGTTACCACCACCACAATGCTAACCTATCCGAACCTTTGTAAATGCAAACAGCCGCCTCAGACTGGAGGGGATACCTAAGAACGCTTGTTATTTCGCTACAATCCGCTTCGTTTCGGATCTATCGGCGACATCGCTTTGTGAACGAGTATGTTCAACATGCTTCAGTTTATACAAACCACCAAACAAATACGATAGAACTAAATTAAACTTCCAGAACCAAACCAGAACTCAGATATATAATAAATACTAAAGTCGCTTTAATACCAGTGGTGTATCGATAAAAATTAAAGTAAAAGTTTGCTCTCATGATAAATTATGTTAGTGCAAAACAACGCCAATACACCCTACATACAGTACACAAGTTGCTTGGAATACTGTCGTATCAGTACGGTGTATGTATATCACATACACAGTCGGTTTGCTTTGAGAATAGAAGCCGCTCGTTCAACCCACCGATTTACGTCCGAATTCGCCGTCGCTTAAATACGATGCCATACTGCGACAGGCCTTACACTTATCAGAAGTCTCTACCGTGGGTTGCTTGTTAGTTGACTTCCTGTTAAAAACCACTTCAAGACAAGCTCAAGGAATGTTCTTTCCTATGACCGCCATGTCAAACATGTGAAAGAAAAATTAGAAAATCATCAAAGATGAAATTGATGTAGAAGACAATATGAAAATGGTTTCTGAAAAGCGATGGCTCCAAAAGTTTTATAATATAAGATAATGGCTAAGAATTGGATACTGGAGAGAAAATTCAAATTCAAGTTCAAATTCAATTCAACACAAGAGTATACCACACAAGTAGTGTACCATTCGATCTTTGGGACGTTAAAACTACGCCACTTGGGGGTAAGGAGGGAGACATTGGATAATAAGTTCCAGGGAATGAAGACATACAAAAGAACAGTAGAATTAATACTCGAAAACTGCCCAAGCAAACCACACTGGCCTGTTAGCAACTTCATATAATCAAACAGCTGTGGTACAAGTCTTCAGCGGTAGGGGGTCTAGTTTATTTCAAACGACTTTTATAAAAAGTAGGGAAGAGTAGTGGAAAGAGGGAAAATTATCATAACCTATGAAGACCTCATTAAACGGTTTTAAGCGATCTAAAGAAATATCTCATGGACAAAAACAAACAACTAGAGATGGCGATTACCCTCTATGATGTGGAAACTCCCAAATAAGACACTCCTCGCAAAGAACTATCTGAATTCGTCCAAAGGAGATTGTGTCATGTTCTTAAGACAATAACCCAAAAAAACCTGTACATTCATTTGCTGCATGATCATGATATATTTATGATAATTCTTGTAACCCAATAATTGGCTGGAAATTAGTTGGAATTTCATACAACTGAACAAATAATGTTGTAATTTTTAAATGTTATTACTAATTGAATCTGGTTTTAAATTTGATGAAATCTAGAAGAATCTGGGCGAATGTAAGTTATATTTAATTTAAATTTTCTCGAATACTAGGTGAGGATTTCTATAACGTCGTATATTAAGTTAGTTACTCATCATGCTTAGAAAAATGTACCCGCGCATAAATCTAAACGATGTAAAGGCACTCACTCTGTTACTTATATTACTATAATATATATAGGAGCGAAAAAGATATAAAATTCGCTATTTGTCTGCTATGTTAAGTATAAACATATATCTCTTTATTTTGTAAGCAAATTTAAATTTGTCAAATATATCTTATTGTAATAGATGTGTCATATATATTGAGCAATATTATAGTGTAATAAACATGTAAAGTGTGAAAATGTGTGAAGATCATTTTAAAGGAAATGCGTTGAATAGTCAACCACACATAATTATAATGTTTTGAAAACATTGCCGTCAGCATCTACATAGCACAAGGGCTGAAAAGTCCCGGGCCTAACACATAGATGGCGCTAGTTTTATTGCAGTCACCTTTTTTTCAGTTAATAACCTTCAAAAGACAGCTGTTAAAATTTCATGATATTCTATTCAGTAGTTTGTGAGTTATTGTGCTAAGAGTGACGCTACTTTTATAATTTTCAAAACAATGGGAAAATCTGAATTTCGTGTGTTGATAAAGCATTGGTTTTTAATGGAATAAAATACCGTTCAAGCGAAGCAATGGCTTGAAAAGTGTTATGGGGACTCCGCTCCATCAGAAACAACAATAAAACGTTGTTTGCTGACTTCAAACGTCGTCGTAGAGACACCGATGATGCAGAACGCAGTGGACGTCCAAATGAGGCGGTAACACCAGAAAACATTAAAAAAATCCACAAAATCGTTTTGAATGATCGAAAAGTGAAGTTGCGTGAGTTAGCTGACATCGTAAAGATATCAAAAGGACGTGTTGGCTTTATATTGCATGAGCATTTGACTATGAGAAAGCTCTGTTCAAAGTGGGTGCCGCGTTTGCTTACTGTTGACCAAAAGCGACAACGTGTTGATGATTCTGAGCAGTGTTTGGCCATGTTTAAACGTAACAAACCGGAATTTTTGCGTCGATATGTGACAATGGATGAAACATTGATCCATCACTTCACTCCGGAATCAAAACGATCGTCATCTGAGTGGACAGCAACTGGTGAACCTCGTCCAAAGCGCCCGAAAGCACAACAATCGGCTGGAAAGGTTATGGCCTCGGTATTTTGGGATGTGCGTGGTGTAATATTCATCGACTATCTTGAGAAAGGAAATACCATTAACAGTGAATATTATATAGCGTTATTGGAGCGTTTAAAGGCCGAAATTGCAAAGAAACGACCGCATATGGCAAAGAAAAAAATTTTGTTTCATCAAGACAACGCACCGTGTCACAAGTCAATCAAAACAATGGCAAAATGGAGATTACGTTGATGAATAAAGCTAATTTTGAACCAAAAAAACTGTGTTTTCTTTGTTAGGCCTGGGACTTTTCAGCCCATGTGTTACTAGTGTAATGCTGGTAAACTTTATCATACATATTCTGTTATATACAGTAGAACTAAGGATGCGGAAACACGATTAATTATTGAGATGCAATTTTAATGTAAGATCATAATACGTTTCTTGCATCTCACTTTACTTTACTTTAAAATATTAATTATTTACAACCTATAACCTTCCTATTTCAGTGAAACGTATTACTGTTTCATCGACAAGGAAAGTAACCTTTGAAAATTAATAAAATCTATGATTTGTGTATAAAAGAGAAAACCTAAGAAGAGCAATGATAGAAGTGACATATAGGTGTTACGATATTGGATGACCATGTTAACGCATCATATCATTTGACATTATTTTGACGAGAACTTAGTACAACATGGAAGAAAGAAGATTTAATTAATTATCCTCAAAGAAGAAATATCTCTACCACACCACAAATGCTAAAAATTAATTAAAAGTGCTCTTCAAAAGTGCACCAAATTGACTGCTTGCTGAGTAATATGGACAATGTATTGCATCCTCCATAAGTATAATTACTCTAAACCATTGTGCCATTATTAATAATTGTATAATTACGTTATGAATAATTAAATAAACTCGCATAGAGAAACATAAATAAAGAATTAAATTTTAACTCAATTATTTTTTATAATAATATTTTTATTTATTGTATTATATTATTTAAGTTTCTAGAAAGAAAATTTCGAATTTAGGGAAAATAAACAACTTCCAAAAAGAGATGTCAAGAAACGCACAAGGGTTAGAATCTAAATAATTTTCTTAATACCAAAATCATTCACAACAGAATATTGTTATATTTTAACAAAGTACTTATTGAGGAACTGGTAGTTAGAAGTAATATAGAAGCCTCGCAAAATACACCTGCATATTACAGGTACCATCTCAATTAAAATTACCAGCTATTGACAAAATTCATTGATGCTGCTGCACAATATGTGTAATGCGTCGTACAGACATCCAACATTTATATATTTTCATTCATAAGTTGATATTATTTAGACATGAGTGCGACATGCGACACTGATGAGTTTTTTTTATTAAACAAAAGTGTTTCAGTCCTTCGGCGGTACTTCTCAAAGTATTGTGATTTTGAATGTGATTTCGACAAATGGGTCGAATACCTACTCAGTCTCTAGGTATAATTACATAAACATGACGGTTGAAGCAACATTTGTAAAGCAATAAGGTGTGAAAATAAAGAGTAAGTACTTAAAAAAATAGCGAAAAAGCTTTTTAGAGAGCATAAAAAATATAAGGATATGAAAAAGTCTGGAGCTAGTACCAGCTTCATTTCCAAATGGTTAGTTTACACTTCGATGTCTGAACTGTACATTCACATACATTTCTTAAGAGAGCCATCAATCAGTCCGTAGTTCTCCATCGAGAAGATCGTCCTTTATTAAATCAGTTAATAAATTATTTCTACCATAATTGCTTCTCTTTTGTAGACTACGATGGACCCACTATTTACGTTTCCGTTAGCGCGATAATCTTGCAGTTGTACCTATTATCAGATAAACAACCGCTGCAAACGGAACATCTTCATTATCGCAAGTGGTATGTGCAACTGAGCCCCAGCTGACATGAGAAGATTCCATATTCAATATCAAAATCAATAACATAAATAAAATATTAACGCCAACGCATTGAATTTAATAAAAGAACATACCGCTTACATTGAATTATCTGCTTAGACGTGCTGAACAATAGACCCTCGTAGAACAGACCCTATTCTTAGAGAACATGTTACATGTCACACCAGTGTGGACGTGTTTTACACCGTCTTCCAACAAATGTTGGATATCGCAAGTTTAAATCACACCAATGTGTACGACGCATAAGATTTTAATAACGGTAGAGCCCGCTCTTCCGTTTACTGCAGTGTTTGTTGTTTCTATAATTTGTTATATTACCTATTTAAATACAATGGTTTATAATAATAATTCAATTAAATAAAGATAGAAACAGACAACCCTCTGATTATGCAGGTACAACAGACAACAGATTCACATATCTGGAATAATTGTAGAGTGAACAGATCGTAATGATACAGCTATATCATTGTAAACATAACAGTTACTATTTACTAGTAACTGTGGTACAAATACTAAATTATAAATTAAGAGCCTTAATTTAGTAAAAAATAATTAATTGCAATGCAAATAACAGATGAAACTGTAACAATATATATTCTGCAATATGATAAGGGACAGACGTTAATCAATTTATGATAGAGGAATTCCATATTCCGTAACAATCATAATTTGAACTTAACTTTACAGAATATGTGCATAATTTAATTAAGTAATCTTTATTTCAGGGATGTTTGCAGGTAAGATAAAAGAAATTTAAGAGACATGACTGCGATAATGATTTGTTTAATGATATGCAATTGTTGCAATTTATAATTAATCAAAGATCAAATTTTGGATTATAAGAAATCGAATAAATCTAAGCAAGTACTCAAGTTCTTCTGTTAAACTTCGATGACGTCACTTGACATTTACATGAGCCTTTTCTCAGTGCCACTAGAATGATGTGACACTCCAAACAATTTGAAAATAATGAATACAATGTATTTGAAATATAGAAATGTGTTATATGTATATCAAAATTATTAATAACGATAATAAGAATAAGAACATTGATGATTTACACTGACTTCTGTGTCTTCAAGTATGATCCCGGACATGAGTTATATTTTCAGTTAAAGTGGTTATATACGAGGTCTGTTCAAAAAATAAGGTGAATTTTCAAATTTTGCGGGCTACGTACATTCGATTATCGATTTTGTGTCTCGCACATATGTTCACAGTTTTAGCTATATAGCACATTTAGTTTGTTTGTGAGAGGCATAAAAGTTAGAAGTGTTTTGCGTGTTGGCGATTTTCTGCTGTCGAAAAACATGGATCAAAGAGTTTGCATTAAATTACATTAACTTACTCATACATACAAAATAAAGTCATCATATATGAAGCCAACACAACACAAAAATTGCCAACATAGCAGTAGATTGTCGATGATAAGATTCAGCAAAGAAAAAAATGAATCTAAAAGTAACAGTATAAATACTACAATAAGACGGAACGCTTTCTTAAACCCGAACGAAAATGGAAACACTGAAAACACACAATTATGAAACGCACAATAATTTTACCCATTTCAGATACCAGAAGATTTGAGTTTTATTGATTTATCTTATAATAAATATTGATACATTCCCATAGAAGCAAAGACCAAAATATTGACGATGCCGAATTTTTACATTCAGAGGTCCTAACAAAAAGCAGTCGATCAAGACATTTACATTTCTGTATCAGATCCCTAACATTTCCATTCAAAAACCCGTCGGAAAATATTATCTATCAATTGTATCCAATTTATTGTAAAATACATTTCTATCTGCAGACTTTGAAAGTAAGTACTTGAAAATTTATATTTTGAAACAAAAATGTTAATATTTTACGGTTTTCTGCGATACCGACATCACTGAAAAGACATTAAAACGCCTGATTAACTTAGGTTTAGAACACATATAAGATGTAGGACGTATAGAACATATAAGGACAAAATAAGAAAATCTTCTATATACACATGTTACACAAAGCACAATACCAAAGCACCATAGTGAATGGTACATTAAGGCCCGGTTGCGGTTTTCATAGTTATCTGGCCGATGATTTACAATAACTAACATATATAGATACTGCTATATATAGATTTATATATTTTTAAAATTTTATTACTACGATTTCAACAGCTAGGTCATATCTCGCATTAATTGTAATATAATAATTGTGTTTTTCTAGATTTGTTTATTTATATGGTTGGTATATTTTTTTATTTTTGATTTGTTTATCATTTGGCGAGTTAATTCTTTGCCAGTCATGAAATACATTTATTTCATCTCCGGGAATCGAACCCGGACCTATGCATAGCTGAGTGTTCCGGAGTACGAGTTATACAGAACATCCCAAACTAATATTGATCATTGAAAGGTGTTTGTTCGGAAGGAGAAGGAAGTATGATGTTGAACTGTTCATCGTTGGAACGAGGGGTGCAATGTCTACGAATATACCCTCATTCGCATAGCACCACAGCCACAATCTGAACGGGTGAAGTGTTCGTTAGCTAAGTGTTAGAACTATGATCCAACTACCTCGGCCACCCAGAGGACGGTAACTATATGATAACTATATAATAATTTTGCCTGATAACTAATATATCGTATAGGTAACTCAGTCTATTTTTAATATTAAAAATTCCATTTTTGATGTACTCTGAAAATATTAACAAAAGTTTAAAAAAATATTTTTTGAGTTTTTGAAAAAATCCAATTATTACAAAACATGTGATCGTGAACAGAAATAATTCAATGGAAAAATATAATGACATTCAATTTTTTAACCGACATCAACTCAAAAAGCTACATTAATTGCCATCTTTAAAATCAGTAGCTATGGACAGAGAATTATGCAATAGAAGAGAAATTTCTATATCAACAAAAAATAAACTTTTAACAACGTATTAATAATATTTGCCGTATAAAATAAATTAATTGCAAAATTAGCTGGGAAATATGTATACATGATGAGAAATATACAAGAAATTCAAAAGGCAATCAACGATTACTGCGCATTATTCGAGAAAAATCATGAATTCAGGGAAACAAAACCAAACTTTCTAGTATTGAAGTGGCATGAGCTAAATACCTGCGGTTCGGGAGGGACAAGTGGTAGTTTGCAGGAATAAAAAAAGGTTGGAATTCAATGTATTTTCTTAACAACCAAATTATTCGGAACAGAATATTGTTGTATTTTAATAAATACTTCTCTGCAGGTATTAAGAAAGTGGAAGATTGAGATAAGGAAGAAGACTCGCAAAATACGCTCGCATATTACAAAAAGAGGAGGTCCTAATTGAGGTTAACAAATATTAAGACAAGGAGACTGCACTTTACTTGCAAGACAGTAATAACGACCTATCCTGACCGTTTAACTGTAGGCTTTAATGTTAGTAAAAAATTTAATATACTCTTATATTGAAAATTATTTTGAGTGAATGAAACGTTTAAAAAAATAAGAATTTCTTTGATTTAAAGGAATGCCCTGATGAAATATTATTTGACACACTTGTTGAAATTAGAAATACAACTAGAAGACAACCAGAGTACTACTACTGCTTAAAATTTAGTTGTTCAATACTACTGATGCTGTGTTTTGTACGTGGCGTTTGGTATTGTGGGCAGGTTACTAGTAGATGACAGACTGTTATTTGCGTCGGCTCTATAAATATAAAAAAGTAATAAAAGAAGAATTAATAACCTTAAATAAAGTGATAACTGGATTAATAAAAGAAGAAACAAAACGCAATGACTTCGAATATGTAAGTGAAACTTGCGCTATGAAATATTTCTACCTTAAGATAATTAAAATATCAATAGAATTTCAGAAATTCTTAATGCAACTGTATCTAGATATCTTAACACAAAAATAAATTTCAGAAAATATTTTCATCTTAAATTAAATTTTTTAACTTTTGAAAATAGACATTAACAATGAAAAACTAAAAAAGTAAAATGATAATTATTAAAAGTATTAAAGTATTAAAAAGTATTAAAGTATACATATCAAATAATAAATTTATTGTTTTATGAAGAAATTTAAGACTCAAATAATAATTTAATTACACATGAATACATCCTCAAAAGACAAAGATAACCTATTTGCGACACATGTAAAAAAGAATTAACAGATGAACATCTTCTACTACTTCTTCTCTAAATTTACAACTAGACGACAACATTACTGATATACTTTTTGACAATGACATTAATATTAACAACCTCTACAAATATTTTGAGACACAAAATTAATTAATGCAATTAAAATATCCTTAAACAAAATTTAAAAAATAAAATAATAATAATTTAATTTTAAACTTTATTAAAGCCCTCTATCATCTTTGTTAAAGTAGCACTAATAAACAAGTCTGGTCACAATCAAATCTGGAATCAAATATCGATGATACCTAATAACTTTATTATTTATTACAGTTTAATGTATTCGATAACTTTGTTTTATATTTAATTTACTTTCTACCCATACTATACTATATTACGAGTATATTTAAATTGAAATACACCAAATGTCTGTATGTTAGATAATGCAAAATTCAAGAAACGATCATCTAGAAAATTTTAATTTATATGTATATTTATTAAGCATGTATGAGCGAGAGCATGGTGTAATAGTGAATTTTGATGGCTCGTCAAATTTTGAGCTCTTAAATTAAAAATTATTTTTTCAAGCACAACTCTAACTAACGAGAGAAATATTCTGATATAAGTAATACTGATAATAGACCGAACGACGGGTTTGTGGAACATTTTTAGATCATCTACTTATCGTAATTCATGAGATGATTTAAAAAATATATTTTTAAGCGTTATTAATATATATTGTTACGAATTTGTGGGCGTATAAGCATATAAAAATCATAGTTATGAAATATTAACAAAAATTAGCAAAAAAGGTTGCACACCCCTGTATAGAAATCACGGCGATATAAACAAAAGCATGTTTACTTCGATGATTTTGTTGTAATTGCTTTTTTTGGGAATAAAAGAAGTCTGTAAAAGTGTTAATCCTTTTGATTATTTTAATTGTGGCTATTCATTAATTTATAGGTTACAACGCGACTAAATAGTAAAAAATAATTACTCCGCTCGGTGATTAGAAAGAAGTGATTAGAAGAGTCGCAGGCGTATTACGGCACATACATAGAAGTCTAGCTGCTACGCACACATCGCCTAGTAAAATTGTAATAATATATTGACATTTTTATTTTTTTAAATATCAAAAAGTTCACGTAGTTATATCTATAACAAATTTAAATTTCAGTTTAACTCTGCATAAGATAAATGTTAACTTCATGTGACTACCCAACTGTTAGTAATAAAAGCGTATCACACACAGATACACATGCGCCTCTGTTGCATAAAAGAGATGGCAAATCTTCGAATGACACGTACCATGCATGGGGATTTTCTATAACATCGAATCCCTTTAATAATTAAAGAGACAAAATGCTTTTTTAATTGTTAATATCTTCTAATATATAGGAAGTTATTAAAAAATAATTGAACTTTTGACGTTCTGGTAGTCCAGTTTTATAGACGTAAAGACATGGTTCACAACCGTACCACAATAAGCTGTGAGTGAAATTCTTTACTAATTAAGATATTGAAAACAATTTTTAACAGTGCAACCACCCCAACTAAAGATAAAACTACGAAGGCAATATCATAAATTATTTTTGGTTACTAGTAACATACGTTTGTCACAACACGTTAGCGAACCCACTGGGGTGGTTTTTCGTCTTTAACACATAACACTTTACCACATTTATCTATTACTTTTTTATAAAGGTTTACATTTGAACCATTAAAAACGTATACAATGTGCAAATATGCATGTGACGTCACTCCGTTTTACTAGACTGCAATAAAATGGTTAATTACTTCGTTAGGAGAGGTATTTATTGAAGATATTGTTTTTTTATATTATGTATAAATATAGTATGTTTTTTATCGTGCTATAATTTGTAACTCAATAATAGTAGTCTTATTAGAACAGTTGACTAGCGTAGTCAAATGGCAGTCTAATTAAATTATTCCACTAAATAATAAATAGAATTATTATTTAAATACAAGGTTCTACAACAGGTTATGGGCCGAGACATTAAAAAAAAAGAATTCAAAGATAAATAAGACGAATTCTATGATAATTTGACACCAAGAAATTAAGAAGAATTCAAAGATAAGTTTGAGGATTTCTAAGCTAATTTGACGCCAAGAAAGTAAGAAGAATTCAAAGATAAATAAGAGAAATTCTAAGCTAATTAGACGGCCAGAAAATAAAAAGAATTCATAGCTAATAAAGAAGAATTCAAAGATAGTCAAAGAATGCAATAATTACATTAGACTATTAAATAGGTCTTATGGAGTTTTTATTTTAATAGCTATGAAATATTTGCTTACGATTCATTAAGCCTGAAGAAGCTGGCTGATTTCGATGGTTTTCAATCTGATTCTTGTTGGTTTCAATTCGAGATTTCATCTCTTCCTTAATGGTTGAAATTACCAAATGAAGATGGAGACGGTCATTGGTGATATACCCAGATGGCAATCTGTCCCATAATAGAACTTCAAAAGACCAGATCGGTTTCAGGATGCATTTTTAGAAAGATTAGAATAATTTAGAGGTTGATTAGTTATATGACCATCATCAAAATCAATTTAAAGAAAATTACCAATTAAATTGCGAACAGGGTATAGTGATTGTGATGTATAATCAATATTTGATTGCTTTAAAATAGAAATATAAAATCCTTCAAACTCAGAATAAATAGCATTACAAGTATAAAAAATATGTCATAAAATATGTAATATCAACGACTCCTTCTTAAATCATATTTTTTCAAACATTATATTTAATTTATTTATAAATGAAGTACACAATATAAAAAACAAACTGTTACTATATAAGAAACAATGGAAATAAAGATGACCAAAGCAAAGTGGTTCAATAAATCAAACGGATTCTTATTAAAAGCGAACGGACAATCAAAAATTTTTTAGATTACGTGATTACATTTAAAATATTTAGTATTTTTTAAATTAAATTTTTAGGATATTCTAATTACCGCATAAGCAACAAAAGTATTGGTAGGCTTATACAACAACATACTAATGATCCAAAAGAATTTGATAAGATGTTAAAAGCCTACTATATAACTATGTAGAACCATAGCAACAGCCCCTTCAATGACACAATTCACCAGACTGATTGAAGCAATAAAAGACTAAGAAGAATAAATAAGAGGATACATTTTTATTTATTGATTATTAAAAAAACAGTAACTATTTTAATTAAAAAACTTTATATGAAATTATCTTCCAATTTTTAGGTCTCAGTAAGACTATCACAAACTTTTTTTTTATTTTAAACTTATACGTGGTTTTCTTTATTATTCTTCATAACTTAAATCACATCTCTATTTACTATCTATGACTGGCCAAGTATAATACAGGCGAGAAAATTAGAAAAAAGATGAGTATGACTCATGACTCATGACTCATGACTCATGAGGCAAACTAGAGCTCTAGCATTGGTGAAGGAGCAGATAGTAAGGGCAAAAAATCTGAGATAAGAGGCCATGGGTTTTTGTGTCCTCATTTTTTAGTGGTCGATTTTTCAATTGTTGATTGAAATTGATGTTAAAAAATGTGTATTGGGGTATCTATTTCTATGACGTGAAATGCATTTTAACGTCAATTATTTGTTGAATAGGTCAGTGCTGTAGCAATGTTTTGTAGCTGTTGGTAGTCGAAATAATCAAGTCAAGTCAAAGAATAATAAGATTTAATTTATTTAACCCTGCTACGGCAGACATAATATTGGAATTTGACTACTAATTCCATTTCAGTTTGATAATGCCGATTTCACACCAGAATAAAATGTTCAATATAACACGAACAAAAACTTGTTTTTCTGAATTTTTTTTTTCTGGAGTTTTTCTTAATGTTTACACCAAAGATATAGTTCTTAAAACATTTTTGACTTTTGTTGCTGTTTTAGTAAACAAAACACATTCCAATCTGGAGTCGGTAAGATCAAAGGAAAACACGTTTGTTGTTTTTTAGTCTGCTTGGTTTGAAAACGCAGTTTTGTTTTTTATGAACATTTACGCTTGTCAGTTGTTGTTTATCATGTTTATTATTTTTATGGGACACACTGAAAAACACTAGAAACAAAACCAGTCTCTTTAGTGTGAACAGTCTGTTTTCGAAAAACAGAACTGTTATAAAATAAAACAAAACATAATTTTGTTTTGTTTTTTGACAACAAAACTGTTTTCAAAGTTTTGAATTTGTATATATTTCATTTATTTCGGGTCTATGTATTTGTTACATTTTTAGTATGTACATAGATATTGTATTAAAATTGTCCAGTTAATACAGTCAACTTTACATATTATCATGCATAAGTTATTAGTGTTGCATAAGTGTTTAGGCGTCATTGTACTAAATCTGTTGAACTTTTATGGTCTAAACCAATGCAGCATTCATATAGATGTCTTATGTTTAGACCGACATACGTCGACCTCACCAGCAGCATCAGCTGTATACGTAAACTATATTGTACTAGATGGTACTAGATATGTGTCAATTCATACACTCATAAATACACTAGACACTGATCTCTGAGACAAAATATATTCCTATCCTTTTCTAATCATGATTTGTTTAGCAAAATAACCTATTTCATTGTGCTATCTTTTTTAAACCTCGAACTGTCATACATCTCAGCGTTCGTCGCATTTTATAGCCGCAGTTTTATAAATAAATTTATGATATTTTAATATATAATAACAAAAGTTTGATAAAAAGTATAGATATTATAAGGCCTGCACAAGGTGCAAAATTTGGATTTAAGTGTGTCAAAGATGCCCCATTTTACAATTTGAACTCCTCAGACGAAAATAAAATTAAAAAGATTTACCTAAAGAAACTTGAGACTTAAGGTATGAAAACATTCCAAACCAACTTAAAACATTAAATAAATGAGGCTTGTGTCCTATGTCTTAATTTCCTATAAAAGTGTATATTGATAAAGTGGGTTACTAGAACCTCAAATGTTCAATTATTTTTATTTTTATATTTTTGTATGTTGGGAGATATTAACAATTAAAAAACTCATTTTGTCTCTTTAATTATTAAAGGGATTCAACGTTGTACACATTCCAAGTGCATGTGACATCACAATCCTTGTGTAAGGTTAACAACCTTACAGCTCATAAATCTCTGCTATATGTATTTAAATATCAAAATATCAAATAATATTTACAGCTATTTCAAGGAACAATCAAATTTCAATATTATGTCTGTCTCTTAGCAGGGTTAAATAAAATAAAAACTTATTATTCTTTGACTTGACTTGATTATTTCGACTACCAACAGCTACAAAACATTACCACAGCACTGACCAACAAATAACTGACGTTAAAATGCATTTAGCGCTAAAACTACAATTCAAACTTTTAATTGGCATATCTCCGTCAATATTTAGATATTTAATAAAATAGACAAGCTAATACACATTTATTAACATCAATTTTAATCAACAATTGAATAATCGACTACTAAAAAATGAGGACACAGGCACATTGTCTGCGTTTTAGTACTTAAAGTTTTTTTTTAAATTCCTGATTGAAATATAGATGAACGTATATCAGCTTTTTCCAATATTCAAAAGTTAACGGAAATATAGCTATTTAAAATTTGAATTTCAGTTTTACCGCTTCCGTTAACTCTACGTATGATGTCAGAAGAAATAAGTATTTAAGATTAATTTTACTTTTTCATTACCAATATAATATAAAACAAACTCATTACGAGATATTTTCATTTTTGTTAAGAGCTATATATCACCTACATGTTGCTTAGATTTGGTCTTATTTTACAATCACTTTTAATAAATAGATCGCAAATTTTAGATATCGTATGTTGTGCAATACACGCTATCCTGTGTAAATTTGTAACTGACTTCATTCTATGCCATGTACATTTTATACAAACTGCAACAATAATATTTAATGTATACTGAACCTAACATATATTTATTCCATCTTTTATATGTTCTTTTAATTTTTTAGAAACTAGATCTTGCATAACAGTTGTCAAGATAACACGAATTATAATAAAATATAGTGTAATTAATAAATAATACAGCTGTCTAAAATTAATAGTTATGATCATTTGATGAGGCTAAGATATTAAATTCGAGTAAAGAACATTATTTACCTAAATTAACTTCAACAACAATTCGGTAATACGCCGAACAACAATAATTCAAGTGAGAAACATTTCTAACCTCAAAAAATCAAACAGAAGTGAAGTTGGAACCATTTAGTATTGTGCGAATGACATTACACTAGAACTATATTTATTTTAATTTTTCATATAACAACTACCGTTTAAACTTGTGTAAAATAAAATGGACATACTTGCATGCTCCTGAACTATGATTGTTATCTGTAGATTTGTTATCACATTCCAATGAATGGTTTGGGTATTTATATACACGTATAATGAACAATAGCAACAATATAACTGATAAGAGTTATTAATTTGTAAATCATTGTCTAATTAATTAAGTAATTAGATATTACTTGCGATAAACGCATGACAACAGTGTTCGAGTATGTTAGAAATGAGATTGCATATAAAACATATGCTGTATGCGAAATTAGGAGCAATGAGGTGGGAAGAAAAACTAGAAAAGACATGAAAGGGGAAACAAGAGGTGGGAGAAGAGAAATAGAGGATACTGTATGAAGGGATATAAAAGTACAATAGCAGAAAAACATACAGAATTCAAGTTACTATGAAATTATTGAACCAGCGCCGTCCATCGCGGGTGCACTTTGGGATAGCGCCAAATCGATGTTAAACATACGTAGAAGTCTTAGAAAACCGGATAATAACTTAGAATTAATACACCTCGTAAGACTGTACACGAGTGTTTGTACAATTCCCTTCAGGCAACACAAATAATTGTCCCGCGCGCACAAAATGCAAAGTGCATATACACCACCAGTATGCAAAATACAGAGTGAGCAAGAAACCAAGAAAACAGGATTATCGCAAGGTTCAAGTTAGGGAATGAAGAGAGGGGAAAATAGTATTGGAGAAAGAAGGTAAGCTAGAACAAATGGGCTTGTGTCCTATGTCTTAATTTCTATAAAAGTGTACTATATATTGATAAAGTGGGTTACTAGAACCTCAACTGTTCAATTATTTTTTAATAACTCCTTATATGTTAAGAGATATTTACAATTAAAAAAGTCATTTTGTCTCTTTAATTATTAAAGGGATTTAACGTTGTACACATTCCAAGTGCATATGACATCACAATCCTTGTGTAAGGTTACCAACCTTACAGCTCATAAATCTCTGCTATATGTATTTATATACCAAAATATCAATTATTTACAGTTATTTCAAGGAACAATCAAATTTCAATATTATGTCTGCCTTAGCAGGGTTAAATAAAACAAAAACTTATTATTCTTTGATTTGACTTGATTATTTTATTACCAACAGCTACAAAACATTACCACAGCACTGACCCACTCAACAAATAACTGATGTTAAAATGCATTTCACGTCATACAAATATGGCCGACCATTTCTAGCGCTAAAACTACAATTCAAACTTTTAATTGCTATATCTCCGTCAATATTTAGATATTTAATAAAATAGACACGCCAATACACATTTATTAACATCAATTTTCATCAACAATTGAAAAATCGACCACTAAAAAATAAGGACACAAGCCCATTATGAGTGTAAGGAAAGACTGAATGTGGAAGGAGTGCGGAGAAACTGCTGAAGGAGTAGGAAGAAAGAAGAGTGATGGCAGTAATAAGGAAAAGGCGCAGAACATAGCAAGACGTTTTATCCATATGAAAATGTGTACCACTCACTTTATAACTCGCAACTTAATTATCACATAATAACATGCACTTAATGCATATACTGTAATATATACATATACTAATGCTATATAGCAATCAGCTTTTCTAATTGAAACCTGTTCTTAAATGATTTCGCTTTTGTTACAGTCAGGAGGATTCTACAACAAATAGAAAAATGTTATTGTAATAATGTCCCAAGTGAATGTTTATTTTCTTATATTCTTATATATTCGATTCGTGGCTCGAAAACGGCTCCGTCAATGTTTCTGAAAAATTCCTATTTCGTAGAGATTTATTTATTTTTAATTTGTTATTGTAATAACTTTTCATTTTTGTCCAATTTATTATTTTATTTTTTTCTCCATCAATATTAATAATTAAATTTAATATAAAAAATATAATAAACTGTTTTATTTATGAATAATTTAATATAATAATTGAAGTGTGATTTGCGGGTTGCATGCTATATGCTATAGGCGCATCTTGTAATAAAGTGCAAAAGAAACTAAACAAAACCATATTAACATAATATTGTAATAATTAAAAATAATAATAAATAGTATTAGTGTATTAAGTGAAACATCAAATATATGAATTTAATAAAATACATTTTATTAAATAAATGTTTTATTTCCAAAGCCACGACATATAAAATAATAGCAAATTAAACTCGCAAATATAAATTTGTTAATTACTTTCGGCCCCCAGAAACTACACATTAATTCGCAAATGTATACACAAAATAATATTGCATGTTCAAACCAAGAAGGCCTAAAACACAACAACTGTGTTTCCTTTGATCTTTACCGGCTCAAGATGGGACTGTATTATGTTGCAAACAACTGCAACACATGACAAAAAAGTTGTAAAAACTGTCTAGTTGGTGTAAACATTGATACAACTTTTTGTAGCAGTTTTATGCAACTGTCTATCTGGTGTGAAACCGGTATTATGGGTCTGTTCAATGCGGATAGTCAGTTGCCGAAAAACAGAATTGTTGCAAATAAAAGTGCAACACGTTGCAACGTTGCGTAAAACTGCAACTGTCTATTTGGTGTGAAACCGGCATTATACTAGCGCGTCCAAATAGTTTGAATGCTATAATGTTATATTCGAAATACATACGTAGAATATTCATAAAACTTCGCGAGAGCCTGAAATTCTAAGGCCTGTCGCACACGCAAGCGTATTTGAGCGAAAGTAAATTCGGACGTAAATCGGCGGCTTGGTTGAGCGGCTAGAACTCTCAAAGCAAGCTGACTTCTGTGTTCTTGCATGTGTTGTGTTGTCACAATACATACATACCACGTACTGATATGACAGTACGCCAAGTCAAATTTGTGTACTGTACAAGGTATAATGTTTAGGTATAATTTATCATGAGCGCAAACTTTTACTTTAAATTTTATCGATACATCACTGTTTTGAAAGAGACTATTGCATTGCAGTCTCCTTCCAGTGTATTCGTTTGGTCGCTTCCATGTATACGCTTGGTTAAAATCGCTGATATACGGTTCCTGTATGAGAGCTACGTAACGCCCGTATTCGGACGGCTTTGCCGCTTGCAGTGCGCGAGGTTCATTACATTTACAGGGTTCGGATAGGTAAAGCGTAGTAAGTGCGTATACATCCGACCAAAATTCGCTTAAATACGCATGCAGTGTGCGACAGGCCAAATACGCCATGAATACAAGAATTTTAAGAAAGTTTCAAAATTATATATTAGTACGTTTACATTTATATTAACTAAAGCTCGGACTTCTAAACACACACAAAACTCAAAACATAAATATTACATAAGAACTTTAACGTAATCATTGAATAAATATTTGACATGTTATTTTTGTAAAATTAAAAGGCTGATAAAAATATAAATTTTATAATTAATTTAAACCCTCAATTTTGGAACTTTATTGAACAGGAAACAATATATCCATATTTGTTTACTTAAATCCGTAAAACAGACGTTTCGTCGAAAAAAAAGCTCACTAAGTTCCATTCGTTAACGAGGTAATTAAGTTTTTAATAAATTGTATTTGATTTTAACTAATTACTACATTCTTTGTTGAAATAATTTTATTTGTTGGCAATAAATTTTTGGAAGACTTGACGGAAAAAAACATTGTTAGGTATACGAGTAATGCATTAAAACTTTTGAAATAACATTTTCTTTGATTATGGTTGTTGTAACAACAGATATGGAAATGTACGATATAATTATTGAGAAAAATCATCTATAAATAGTAATAATCCTGCTTAAAATTCAGATGTCCAATAAAAGGAAATTTTAATACAAACCATATTAATAATAATAATAATAAAAATAATATTATTTTTGTTTTACTTTTAGCGCGTAAGGAAAAAAAATATAGTTCAAATTACGAGAGTTCGACAATGAATGCGTACACCTTCCCCCCCCCCCCCCCCCCATTCATTTGAGTTAATATTACGTAGTAATTTGTACATGTTTTATTATAAAGAAGAAGCGCCAAAAAAACTCGCAAATGGAGTAGTTCTTTTATAAGATTCAAAACAAAAAGCGTTAAAGGAAATAATTACCCAAAGTACTGGTTTTAAAAGCAGAACACTTCACGAACGGCATAGATTTTTCTTTTCCAACTACGTCAATAAATATAAACACTTAATTTTAATTCATCTATTTTGTGAAACAAGAGGTTAAAAATGACATATCGTTTGTCTCTATAATTTTTATGTCACTTTAAACTGCTAATAGCGGTAATTTATTCCATATTGGTTTTATTGGTCAACTTTAAGCATAAATACTGTCTATTTTTTAATAAAAAATGGTATAATGTATATTACGCAGGATTTGTATATGTTTTTACTATATTAAAAGCGGCAGAAAATATACATCAAAATAAAATGAGGAGCTAAATTTCATTTATGTTCTTTAGTACTGGCTTTTGTTCTTTAATTATGTAAAACCAACATTTCCTTTATCAACAGATTGCCAATCTTTTAAATATCTTGAGGATTAAGTTTAACCTATAAAATTTATATACCACCAATGTGCTCTATGGATTTTAAACACAGATTGAACAATATAACTTTGTTCAATGGCAAATATACCGAAAATAAATATTGTATAAGTAATTTGGAACGTCATTTTATATGTGTATACTATATTTATTCTATATCTATTTTAAAAGTTTTTTATCGTGTAATAAATATTAAAAAGTATTACATTCCTATATAAATTTAGTAAGCGACGCATATAAAGCAAATAACTATAAACCTAGACATAAATTAAATTAAAGTTTAACATTAGCAAGAAGTGTTAATTTAGTAAAATTAAGTCATAACAC
Organism: Panorpa germanica; assembly: GCA_963678705.1. Taxonomy (NCBI): domain Eukaryota; kingdom Metazoa; phylum Arthropoda; class Insecta; order Mecoptera; family Panorpidae; genus Panorpa; species Panorpa germanica. Next base: position 1,547,899 of record OY783205.1, on the reverse strand, counting down.
AAAGACTGACTGCCAAATTTTAAAATCATCAAATAGTTATGTTAAATATTACACTAAAGAATAATATAGGTCTAAAAAATGAATTAACATTAACGTAATATGTAACTTTATGGAAGAACACCTTAACAAATAATAATTCTATCTTATTATATTTGAACATAAAAATTAATTAAAGATATTATTAACCGATAGAAAAATTAAATTTACTTGCCGTTTCCCAAAAATTAATCAATATGTATTAGAAACATGTGCAATATATTTGAATTATGCGATTATTTGGGGTTATGTAAATATTAATTTCATTTATATATTTTTAAACTGTATATGCACATTATTAACACGTCTTAAATGATAACTAAACACATAATATTTATTACAACTACACGAATACACAAACTAACCATTATATTATTAACTGTTAATAACAAACAAGCAAACTGCCGTTTACAACGCGACTGTAGACCGGCGTGTACTAGCTGATTAAAAACAACTGACATATTTCAATGAGTGCAAAAAGTAATGACATTGTACGAACGTTTTTTGACAGTAGATTGTGCGTCAGAATTCAAGGCTCGTACATTAATGGAACCAAGTTACAACACATATCAAATCATAATAAAGCAATATTCATGTATACATTATTAATAAACAACAACGAAAAGTGCAATATCCTCCTATACTCATGACTGAAAACAAAGATCTAAGACAAAACCAACAATAATTATTTTAAGAAAAGAAAAACGTCGAAAACTAGCTGCGAACGCAACAACTCATGCATGCATTATTTGAAATGTTTGAAATGTTATCACTAAACAAAGCAACTCAGGAATTATTTTTGTTTACTAATAACACTAATAATATAATTAACTACAGCAAGCTATGATTATGTGTGGCTATATTAACTAACTTCACTGATAACTAGAATATATTAATTTTAAATTAAGATTCACTCTATTTAGTCACAATTTCTATAGTATTTAATTAATTTATATGGATCCAGTAGTAATTTCTTCTTTCATGTGTATCTGTTACTTCTTATTTAAGATATTCCAAAATTTTTAAACGACAGAAGATAATAATTCACCTTAACCCCCATTTACATTAGCAACTTTGCACGTCCTAAAACTAGTGTTGGTGCGCATGCGCATTATCGAATTTGAAATGATAGTCAGACTTGCTTGTTTCTGCGCTATTTCTTGACTATTACCCATACACCTTTTTATAAATAAAATAATTTTTACCTAACCTAAAAATTTAAATAATAGTGACAGTTGATGTGACAGATTCAAATTTATCTAGTTATATTTTCTTAAAAATTATAAATAATTCATAATAATAGTAATAATAATAATAATAATATTGTCGGCAGTCCGTACAACACACAAGAATCTAGCTTTATTCCTAACAGCGGAAATAATGATAATTTTAAATAAGACTGTATGGGAAGCATTGTTATGCATTACTCATTAATTATAATTGAAAAATGTCAATAAATATCTCGAAAAATTATACCATCTCAAAACAGAAATAAATAACTTACATAAAATATACTTACATCAGTATTTGCTCTCAAAAATTTAAAATAAATGGAACATATTTAAAAAATAAAATGAAAGATTCGGCAGAGTTGTGCGTTGTTATGAGTCAGTTCCAAAACACACGGATGCTGTTCGTTCAAGTACATGTGCGTTGGTTCTCGAGTTTAGGATAATGACCGCACGTGCCGTTCCGTTACATTTTCTACCAGGGTAATTTCTTTACTTTTTGATTTTTGTTATTTATTAAGTAAATAATATATAATAAAAAAATAATGCCAATGCTACGGAAGGAGCAAGAAAACGTCCAAAAATATATGTAACAAATTAATCGAATTTTAGGTTAAAATTCATATAAAATTTATTTTTAATATAACATTCCATTTTATCCAGTGTCAAGTTGTTACAGATTTATAAATTGTATTTATTCTATCAGTGTAAGGCCGTCCCCGCACGGGTCGACTGATTGCAAACCTTAGCCTTGAATCTGCCCGAACCGAATGAGAATGCAACTGTGTTGTTAGTGAGAGAACGCACTTATATAGGAGTGAGAGAAAACACACAGCACGAACGAAACTTAACTGGTTTTGAGCACGTTTTGAGCGACTCTGTTTCTCGGTCGCAGGGCACGCTTAAATGCATGCTTTTGATGGTGACACGAGGAGCAGAGATGAGCAGAAATACTATTCAAAAGTATTTAAATACATACATACATACAAATACGACACAATAAAATCCCCTATTATGCTATTAATAAAAATTCTATAGTCACGAAACATGGCTCTACTAGTTTGCAATCAGTCGACAAATAAATAACAATAAATGAAAATTAGATAAAGAAAGTACAGAAAAATTAAGAACTTATGATCAAAGCAACAGATAATTTGACATACGAAGTTAACGCATCAACATTTAATGAATAAAACTACAGCTTTACAGTGCAATAACTGTCAGAAATAATTGACAATCCTAGTATCCATGTCCATATCAAGCTTAACGAGCCAAACATCGCGACATCGTTGAACTAGAGGACATACTTGTAAAAAATCAAGAAAAAATTCAAACATTGATACACTTCCAGCCTAGAATATACTTATTGATGATGCAAACCAAATAAATAACTTCGAGCGAACTCTAAACTCTAACTCTACTCTAAATAAAACTGTAATCAAGCAGTTACTTTATGAACATGATATTTCAAAAAATTTGTTTTTTAGCATAAATTGTGCTTTGCCATTCAAAAAAATCACTTACAATAATTTTTTCTTAAGTGATTTTTCCGTTTTTCTTTTCATATATGCCATACTGACTGTATTTTAACAGATTTTGACATGTACAAATTATATATAAATAACTGTCATTTAAATTAATTTAAATTTTTGCTATTTAATACTAGTCGTGATGGTCAAATTTTTAAAATTTGCTGACGTCGAAGAATACATCATCAATACTAGTTTACACCTACAACACATGTTGATTACATGTCAGTTGTTAAGTTGGCTATGTGCACTTGTCATAATGTGTTACAATTAATATGGAACTAAGCAGAAAAATAAAGACATCAAACAAACTATATGCTATTTATGTTGATTTCTTATCAGAACATTTTGAGTTCGGACATTATAAGGTAATTGTATCCAATTCGTCATCATACTTGAAAGATATGTGGATCTGATGTCATACGAGAAGTCCCGGAATGGGAGCAAGTATGTTGATTTATTGAATATCATTAAACATTTTGTTATTTAATTATTAACTTATTAACAGTTATTCAATGTGTAATATAAATGACTCGCCGTATATATACATAATTTTAATACGTAAAGGTATTTCACGGCTGGAAAACAGAAACAAGAAAAAAGTTTAGAAAAATACAAGCAGCTAAAGGTGGTGAGCGCAAACGTCTCTGTGACATTGAACAGAGATTCATGGACCTTGTACCAACATCAGTGAAGGATGGTGCACCAGGTCTAAAAGTTATTGCCGGATTTGATGTAAGATTTATAATTTTAATTGAATAAGAATTTTATGTATTAATTCATTATTAATTTCTAGGAATCTGCACTTAACGATATGGAGGATCTATTGACACCTGACAATATTTGTGGAACTGTAACTATAGTTTCATCATTCGGTAATGATGCTATTTGCGAAAACGACTCTCATCAGTTGCCTAGAGAAAAGTAATAGAACCAAAATCAAAAAGAAAAAGATGTAACACAGGTTAGTTAAAGTATAAAGCTTAGTACATTTAAAAATATTTTTGTTTTATTAATATATTTTTCTTAAATCGAGGAAAGTCCTTTGTACCAGAGGCTGCTAGAGCCTTTTCAAAACATTCTGATGTTTCGTTGGAGTCATCAACAAAATTGACAGAGGTTGTGATTAACCTGACGAAATCACTCCAAGAGACAAATAAAAATATAGACAATTTGAAGAGGGAGATAAGGAAACTAGTAGTTAATACCCAATGCCAACTCGTCACAACGCTCAATTGGAACTTACAAAATTACAACTGCTTGAGTACAAAAATTAACCGCTTATATTCAACATTCCAATAAATTATGTAAGTTATAATTTGTATTATTTTATTTTCGAAATAAAATAAGTGTGAGAATATTAGTTTAGTGTTAAGAAAAACCATAGTTGTTTATTTATATTTTTAGTTTAAGTATAATATATTATAAATATTTTTCTATCTAGAATATGAATTCATATTATTTAAAATATATATATATATATATATATATATATATATATGTACGAGTATATTATACTCCAAGTTAGATATCAAATGATTATCTAACATAATAAATTTACTCATTACAATTAAATATTAGTAGACTTTGCTAATGAACGGTACCATTATCCATGTGTATTGCTTTCTCTGATCGTAGCATATTTAAATATTTATTAAGAAAATAAATGATATGCTATTAATACATAATATAATTTTTACAATTGTTTCCCAACAATTCTGCTTACATATTTTAATTCACGTAAATAATCAGCATATAACTATTTAAAATTACGGTTTATAAAGTTTTATCTTGTCTGCTGGCTAGAAACTGACCAATCAAATCAAATTAATATTACAAATAAAATTAAGAAATATTGTACTGTTAATAGTAAATAATTCTATAGCAAACTTTCAATAAAAATAGAAATCATAAAGTTTTTTGTTAATCATATTTACTTTCAGAGTCACTGTCATCATCTAGTTCAACGGTTCCCAGTATTGCAATATTGTGCAGGACTGCTATGGAGTATATAATTTTCCTGATATGGCTGGATGGTAATGAAGAACTTTGTCCTTCAGACAACAACGAAATCCCTGTTTCTTAATGCCTAATTCTTTCGATAGTATTTTTAGCTGAATTATGTTATATAATGTACTATATAATTTAAAGTTTTATATAATGTTTCAGGTGTAACTTTATATGTTTATATTCTTATATGTTGGTACTGAATTTTGTATGGCGGAGCGTTGTGCTAGAAAGTTGAAATTTTGTATATGGGCTAACTCGGGTACCTAATTTATGAATCGAAAAAAAATTACCAAATTTTGAAAAAAAAATTTTTTAGTTAGTTTACATGAAAAATTATTTTAATATTGCAAGAGTTAAATATTTTAATTTGAAAATGTAATTAAAATTTTAAATAAAATTTCGAATTATTTTATTGAATTCAGATAATACACATAAAAATACGTTAAAGTTTTATTAATATTTCACTATTATTCGACTAAAATTGTTTCTCTAAACAAGTATTGTTTTTTTAAATATTGTTTGAGTGGCGGCAGATACGCTCCAAATCCCAGAATCATTCTTAGTTCCCGAGTATCTGGCATTTGCTGCCACGAATATCAGATTTGAATATCACTTATCAATAATAATAGTGCGCTTTACTCATACTGGTAACATGAAGCAACCACTTCAATCAATAACTATTCCGAGCAAATAAGAGTATTCTAATCTATGAGCCCAAGTATTCCAGGAAATCCAAATTTAAATTAAATTCTAGATGAAGGAAAGTGCTGAGGATGGAAACGAATATTCCCATATGCTTATAAAATTTCAATTAAATGTAAAAGTAAAACATTGAGTGGAAATGATACTTAATTTCTTCATTTTAGAAGAATTTTGAAAGAATGACAGAACAGAAAAGTTGCCTGTTTTAAACTATGAAATGGAATGAAGTGAAGAATACAAGGTAGGAAGATAAGGAATTGAAGGAATCCACAAAAAGATGCACTAATTGTACTTAACGTTTCTTTGATTTGAAACTTATTGTATCTTCAACAGCAAAATATATTCAAAGAAATGGATTTGGATCGTCAGCTCAAAACTATTTTAAAATTTCCAGTTTGATTATTTATCCTATATTATAATGTTCCAGGTGTATATTTACATTCTTATATGTGGCTGAAATTCCTATGGTAAAACGAAAACGGCGCCGGCTATGTTTTTAAAAATTTCCTATTTCGTAGAGAAAAAATTCTAAGACTTTTGGCGTCCTCGGATTTTTCCTTGAATTTCCTAGAAACCCGTAATTTTGGAAAAACTGGAAAAAAATAATTACTTGTTTCTGTATAATTTTTAATTCGTAAAAGATAGAAAGTTGAAATTTTGCATATGTTTATGTTATTTAATGCAAACATATTTCAAAATTTAGAAATTCAAAAATGTATAAAAGGAGCTCTAGGAAATTTAGGGGGCCAGGTAGGAAACTTTGTAGAAAACTAAAATTTTGGATTGTGTAATTGAATATCGTATTAAAAAAGAAAAATTTAAAATTCAAAAAATTTATTTGGGGGGCGCGGGGCGGTTTTTGCAGAGTGTAAAAATTATGCTAGAAAGTTGAAATTTTTTGTATATGGGCTAACTTTGATATCTCATTTACAAATCGAAAAAACAATTACCAAATTTTGAAAAAAAATTGGTGCAATGACGAATAAATTAAAAATATTTTATATTTTGAGGAAAAAATATATTTTTTTAGTTAGTTTATATGATAAATTATTTGTTGTTATATGTAAAATTAATATGGAACGAGTTAAATATTTTAATTTAAAAATGGAATTAAAATTTGAAATTAAATTCAATTCACACACAAAAGACAGTCGTCGCTTGCGACGGGGGTACACTCTAGTTGTGTTATAATTAAGTATGACGGTTATTTAATAATTGGTGACTTGAATATCATTTAAAATTATAAATTCAACTTACTTGTTGACAAGTTTTCTTTCTTATTCTATAGGTGATATAACTATTTATTTTTGCTATTGACAGAGCTGTCAGAGTTGTGTGAAATATAGGCTAAAGTCAAACCTGAACCGTTTTTAGTTCCCGGCTAGGCTTTTACGTCTTTTATACATAGTTACATAAACTGCAGTACCATAAATATGTTAGATGTAAAACTGCACCAGAAATCAGTTAATTTTACATTATAAAGTCTACACTATTATTCAATCATTAAAATCATAAACCGATACCTGTTTTTAAGCTAGATTTTTTTTAAATTAATTACTTTCGATACTGATCAATATCACAGAAAACCTTCTACCAATGATGGCAGTTTTTATGGTGTCGTGGCTTCCTATATGTGAACAACACCACTGCCTAATAAGTTTATAACATTTGTGAGCTCTCACATCATCAATTAAACTTTGACAATAACCAAACTATGAAAATATTGCTCTGATTCGGGGATCGAATCCGATCTCTCGGTCACTGTGCCGTCTAAGCTAGTTTATATACTTTAATACTATTTTATCTGGTGCTGTAGTCGGATAAATAAAATTTCTGTTCAAAATGTAATAAATTACGTCTTGCCATCGATAGGATCTGACATGCTACAGTGGCAGGCAGGCTACAAAGTCTTAAAGGTTTTGGTTTGAGGGGCGAAAAAAGGTCTGAGGTCCTGGGAAGCCATCCAAAATATATATATTTTTTTATTTACCTATTATCACGTGATTGACGTGTTTTTGTCTGTTTGCTTAAAATAACTATTTATGATATTTTATATAATATTTAATTGGTTATGTAAAATAAATCAAGACAAGAAACGGTGCAAGGAAATATAGATAAGCAGTGTAAGTGTATGTTTACACTATAAACGGAGGCATTGCCTTAATCGCGTAAGTGATATGAAGCAGGAAGATACAATAATTTATTAACTTTTTAATCAAATACGAGTATGTGTAGATTAGTTTTACCTTATAGATATCAACCGATATTTAATAATAATTAAGTGTATTTTTCATATGAAATAAAATATTGCTCGTATATCGTTTTGTATAACTTAATATACCTATGATAAGTTAGGATTTGTTCTATATAAAATAATAAATTAATTTTTTATTAAGAAATGGATTTTTCATTTGGATATTTAATAATTAATTATTCAAACTTATCAAAATAAAAAGCACAGTGAAAACTAGTAAAAAAACCTTCGTGCGATTGCATTTATGTAGTTTAAGGCCGTCCGCACATGGGTCAACCGATTGTAAACACGAGCCTCGAATCTGCCCGAATCGAATAAGAATGCACCTATGTCGTTAGCGAGAGAATGCACGTGTATACGAATGAGAGGACACACACGGCACGAACGAACTGATTTCAAAATGGTTCTGAGCGACTGTGTTCTCGGTCGCAGGGCAATTACGTTGCATGCTTTTGATGGTGACATCATGAACAAAAGTATTTAAATACATACATAAATACAAATACCTCAGAATACGACACAGTAAAATCCCCTATTATGCTATTGTTAAAATTTCTAGTCACGAAACACGCTTCGACATGGCTCGTTTTTCGTTTTCGTTGAAAACTTTGTTGCGCGACTAGTTTGCTATCAGTCGACCCGTAAGCAGAGGGCCTAAACATTAGCTAAAGCAATCGTGGTTTAAGAATAACCAAGTGTAATACTGTTATATAGTTATTGCCCTACAAACAATTTGTCGTATCTTAGCAATCTTGTATCAGAGAGCGGTTAGACAGTAGTCAGACAGTGTTCGGTAGAACATATGTGGTAGAACTGGGTAGTACCACGACTTGCACCTGGGCAAACTTCGTTTGGAAAGTATTAGGAAGGCAATCAGAGGGGGTACGGAGCGTTCCGGCCGGTACAGACCTGCTGTCCAAACCTTAATGTAATTTTTCACTAATATCTAATAGGATTCCAATCACCATTCAGAATGATACGATTCACATCTAAGTGGATTCCGATCAAAATTGTTTGTAGGGTGTGGCACAACTGCAACTATTGGAATTATTTGAAGAGTGTAAATAACGCGTCCGGCAAGTGGTGGGCTCCTAATGACAAATTGGAAGTAACAAATTTTGCTAAATACGGGTACCACAATATTTCCCACGAACACTTAATAATATAATAATCGGCAACTATCGTGAACAAGTGGCAAAATTAAAAAACGCACATAGTTGCGCATGTCAAAATTCGGCAAAAACAAATATATTATAAGTTCCTTATTATCTTTTGTAATTTATAGTTTGTTTATTATATTACAACTTTTATTGAATTGAATCGCTGGTAAAATTATTGTATGTTTTAAGAAACCTCTGAAATTGCAAGATACACATTTCCTAGAGACCACAAAAGAACTCTAGAATAATTAGAGGTGATAACCAGAACGGATTTGGCCTCATTGTTGCAGTCGAAATGCAGACCCTAATGATTTGCTCTGAGCACTTCGATAAAAACCAGCAATATTAAAACCCAAATGACAAAAGACTCTCAAAGCTTTCACAGTGGCATGTTTCATCATGAAAACGGCAGAAGAGCGTTGCAGTATCAAAACTCCCGTTTCATGTAAATTGAAAATTACGCCATATTCGAAAATCTGTGTGTGCTACCACAAACGTATTGACGTTAAAAAGAAGAAGTTTTCCGAGTCCCATTATGAAAACACATAGAGGATCTAACCAATTTTCGGAGGAACAGAAAATGTTCATAAAATGCCAAATAACGGCAGGCTAGGATCCAAGAAGAGCGCTATACAACTGACGATAAAATTTTCGCACGTAATTAATATGTTTTAATATTATTATTTTACAATACATTGTTAGTTTAAAGATGTATTATAATTCAGTAGGTAGGATTTAACCAAAATCAAACCATAGGCAAAAATAATAAGGTTTAATGTGGGTCAAACTAATGTCTAGATATTACTATTGGATTTATTTGGGTAATGATAATTGTTTAGGATAATAGTTAATTTAAGTGGAAAATTTTTAATGTGAAATAAATATGTAGCGATGCATCGTTATCTTTTGTAGCTACTGAATAATAATATAATTTTAATTAATTAAACTTTTAATTGATAGAATATAGTTTCTTAAATTCTACATAAATTTATGTTATGTAATACATACTGACGACACAGTTGGCGAGAGCATTGATGTTTTAGGCTGACTACTGTGTCTTCGGGTTCGATCCCCATACCAAACAGAGTTATATTTTCTGGGTTTGGTTGTTATCAAGTTAAATTGATTATGCATCTACGCCGTAACACTGAATATGCAACATCAAAAAACTGCCAAAGGAATAGTAGGTTTTGGTGGATTTTATTTGTTTATTTATTTTTTAAATTAATTTCTGAACTTAATAGTGTTTTATAAAGTTATTTAAATACATTTATATTATAATAAACAATTATAACCCTATTATTAATATAGTAATAAGTTAGAAAAAGTCTTAAATAATAATTTTTTTAGTTTCCAAATTTAAAATGATTTAATTTTGAATATAGCGGTATTTTTCCGCTATTGTTTATATTTAGGCTCCTTCCTCCTATTGACATTGTTCCAATTTGTTTTTAAAAGTCGCCCCTTGCCAAAAAGACTTAAATTTGTACGAAACACTTATCGGAGTGGGTTCACACTTGCGTTTTCGATTATTTGTCCTGTTTGCCAATTATTTGATATCAAGTTGATGTTATCAAGTGCATGATATTTTAAAATATTTACATTTTCAAACATCGTCCGAAAGCATTACGTGTATGTTCATTGTTCATATTTCAATTCCTTTCCTCATGAGCTTTTGAAACGCGATTTTGCCAAAATTACTCTTGACCGAGGTAAAATAATATAATATAAAATTAAAGTAAATATATAGACAGATAAGGTCCTTTAATGAAGGAATGTAATGCCAATTAGTTATCAGTTTTGTTTATCAGTGAACCTTAGGCATTCGGTACTAACTGTAAATATGATTAAGCCAAATGTTTTGATTATTTAAACTTATTACTCACACAATGGACTTGTGTCCTAATTTTTTAGTGGTCCTAATTTTATTAATGATCTAAATATTGACGGAAATATAACAATTAAAAATTCGAATTGTAGTTTTAGCGCTAGAAATGGTCGGCCATATTTGTATGACGTGAAATGCACGTTAAAGTCAGTTATTTGTTGAGTAGGTCAGTGCTGTGGTAATGTTTTGTAGCTGTTGGTAGTCATAATAATCAAGTCAAGTCAAAGAATAACAAGTTTTTATTTTATTTAACCCTGCTAAGTCAGACATAATATTGAAATTTGATTGTTCCTTGAAATAGCTGTAAATAATATTTGATATATAAATACATATAGTAGAGATTTATATGATGTCACAAGAATTTGGAATGTGTACAACGTTGAATCCCTTTAATAATTAAAGAGACAAATTGACTTTTTTAATTGTTAATATCTCTTAACATATAAGGAGTTATTAAAAAATAATTGAACATTTGAGGTTCTAGCAACCCACTTTTTATCAATATATAGTACACTTTTATAGAAATTAAGACATAGGACACAAGCCCATTAAATTCATTACCATCGAGCACTTAGTATTCGACTACTATTTCTTACTACGAAAATTAGGAAAGAACTGAAGCAATCATGTGACAATATATCGAAGACTTAAACCTGGTAAGGATTTAATTGATACAATTCAGTAAAAGTATTGATTTTAAAACATGTTTCACGTTATAACATTTTTTTACACAAATATTTGAGGATAGCTCTTAAAAAGGAAATAAGTAAATAATTGGACGCTGAAACCTTATAAGGAACCTGAAACCGGATGTTTGCTATCACCAGTGTCTAGGCAAAAACAATGCTACACTAGTTGGAGAACAAAGCGTACTGTGAAAGTACGACAATGGCAGCAATACATTGTTCAAAAATATTGTATTTAAAAAGGTTATTTGAACTACGCCACAAATGAATGAAACAACTTATGAAAAGGAAATGATGTACACTTTGATCTAGACAAAGTACAAATTGTGGCTAGAGATTTTCATAAAGAGGTACGTTATTATCTTCCGTTTAGTATTTTTTTTCTTTTGCTTTTTAATCAATTTAATTTTTTCCTTTTTTTTCTAAATTAATATCTGAGACGTTACTTTTTATTAATAACTGAAATCTAATATAATTCTGTTACAAAATCATTAAAAAAATGCAAAATACTTTAATCTTTTACTAGTAGCCCGGTCAATATAGACATTTAAAATAACAAAAATCGCCAAATATTGGTGGAGAGCTGGGGTTTACCATAACAAATAAAGTTTTAAGAATCCCCGTCGATTCTATGTGTGCTTCAAAAGTTATTCGGGGTCAAAGGTCAAAATTTGAGGTTTTTTGGATTTTTCTCGAAAACGGTAAGTTTTATCAAAAAAAAACCTCAAACCAAAGTTGTAGATCTTAAAATTCTCTACAAAAATAGTACTTATAATTTTTTTCCTAAGAGTTACCACCATTCCTGAGATATCGCGATTCTAAGAGTCACATTATACATGATATGCATACATTTCCACGCCATCTATGAGGTAGTGTACTAAAAAAAAATTACTTGCATTGATAAATACCGATACTTAACTTTTGTAAAAAAATACGCGAAACAAGACACAAGTACAACTATCATGTCTTCCTCCAACATCGGCTTCTGCTATTCAACACTTGTATCGAGTATACTATCAAGTTCAAACATGGCTAGGCAATCAACTGAACCCAGACGACTGGGGTTGGAAATTGATAGATAATACTCTGGAACCGATTCAAACTTTACTCCCACCTGCTCCAGAAAAACTCCTCAACACTATTTTTTGCAATTGCAAAAAAGGTTGTAGTGCCAAATGTGGCTGTAAAAAAGTCGGGTTGCTGTGGTCTATATGTGTTATAACTTTTGAAGCACACATGGAATATATGGGATTTTTAAAACTTTATTTGTAATGGTAACCCTCAGCTCTCCACCAATATTTGGTTCTCCGGGAATTTTTGTTATTTGACCACTATTTTTATGTTTAAATTGACCGGATTATAATTAATAATATTCGTAATTATCAGGAAAAAAATTTGTTTATGAAATTTATTATTATTTTACAATACATTGTTAGTTTAAGGATGTATTATAATTTAGTAGGTAGAATTTAAACAAAATTAAACCATAGGTAAAAATAATAAGGTTTAATGTGGGTCAAACTAATGTCTAGATATTACTATTGGATTTATTTGGGTAATGATAATTGTTTAGGATAATATTTAATTTAAGTGGAAAAAATTTTAATGTGAAATAAATACGTAGCGATGCATCGTTATCTTTTGTAGCTACTGAATAATAATATAATTTGAATTAATTAAACTTTTAATTGATAGAATATAGTTTCTTAAATTCTACATGTTTATGTTATGTAATACATACTGACGACACAGTTGGCGAGAGCATTGGTGCTTGAGGCTGACTACTGTGTCTTCGGATTCGATCCCCATACCATCAGAGTTGAATACAGATATTTTCTGGGTTTGGTTGTTATCAAGATAAATTGATTATGCATCTACGCCGTAACACCGAATATGCAACATCAAAAAACTGCCAACGGAATAGTAGGTTTTGGTGGATTTTTTTTGTTTATTTATTTTTTAAATGAATTTCTTAACTTAATAGTGTTTTATGAAGTTGTTTGTATACATTTATATTATAATAAACAATTATAACCCTATTATTAATATAGTAATAAGTTAGAAAAAGTTTTAAATATTCATTTTTTTAGTTTCAAAATTTAAAATTATTAAATTTTAGAATATAGCGGTATTTTTCCGCTATTGTTTATATTTAGGCTCCTTCCTCCTATAAACATCTGTTCCTATTTGTTTTAAAAAGTCGCCCCTTGCCAAAAAGACTTAAATTTGTACGAAACACTTATCGGAGTGTTTGCAAGTTATTTGATCTCAAGTTGATGTGCATGACATTTTAAAATATGACAAATTATTCAAATCCCCAAACATTCATCTAAACTTTCGTTTGTATAAATTCTTAATTATAGATAACTAAAGACATTTACAGATTGCTATGATCTCACAGCTTATTTTATTATTAAATAATAATGTAACAATATGTAGAAATGAAAAAAGTAGAAGTCACAAAAAAGGGGGTGGTGGGGTGGATGGTCTCTTAGCATCATAAGAGAACCGACACGTCATAGAAGCAGCAACGCTGTAAGACATAAGTATAGACATAATTGTAATTGCTAATTATACAGTTATATAATAATAAATAATAGTATTTACTTTATATAAAACTTAGCGCTTATGTGCTCTAGTGTGTAGTGTGTAGTACTAAATTAATAGAGTTAGGAATGCTACAGATAACTCTTCTTTATTCAAACGACCTAGACAACGATAATTTATCGATCAGAAGTAGTTTACTTGAAAAATGTTCTCCTAAACAGACCTGGGATCGAATCCAGTTTTTGAACCATCTTTTTATACTCATGAAATTGATAATATGACTCTTTAACGATAATAGGGACTTGTCCGTAAAACACTAGTTGCTAGTTGACTTAGTGACCATCTGACCAATTTGATAACTTCTGCAGTATATATTCCTCGAATTTGGAATATTTGCTTGGTCAAATAGAGTCAAGTATATCAAAAAGGGACACGAGATTCAGAAATGCCTGATTGTCTCGCCAGCTAATATGCAAATTCGTGTGTGAAGTGTCAGGTTTGTATTTTGAATAGTTATAAAAATTGATACATTATTTTACATTGTAATCTAGGTTATCTAGCTACCTGTCATTTCTCTTTATAATAAAATAATTAATATTTTCTAACAACTGCAACAATTATCTTAACAATGTAGTTCTAGTACTAAGTTTGAAAAATATCATAAGAAGTTAAATACGAAAAATTTGATAATTTTTTTAACCATCTTAAAACTGAAAAATAATAAAGTTTAATGTGGGTCAGACTAATGTCTAGATATTACTATTGGATTTATTTGGTTAATGATAATTGTTTAGAATAATAGTTAATTTAAGTGGAAAATTTTTTAATGTGAAATAAATACGTAGCGATGTATCGTTATATTTTACATCTAAGTTTATCTGCATAGACGCAAAGGATGTTTTTTTGTAGCTACTGAATAATATAATTTGAAATAATTAAACTATTAATTGATAGAATATAGTTTCTTAAATTCTACATAAATTTATGTTAGTAATACATACTGACGACACAGTGGGCGAGAGCATTGATGCTTGAGGCTGACTACTGTGTCTTCGGGTTCGATCCCCATACCAACAGAGTTATACTAGTTCTAGTACTAAGTTTGAAAAATATCATAAGAAGTTAAATACGAACAAAAATTTGATAATTTTTTTTAACCATCTTAAAACTGTATTTAATATTGAAAATGTTGTGATTTTTAGGTTCTCAATTTTTGAATTATTTAACAACTGGTATATTGCGTTAAAAATATTTGACTTTGTAGTAGATGTTAATATAATAATTAACAAATATATTGTTAACTTAGACGCATTAAGTTTTTGAAAAATATTTGGAACGTTAAACAACATAATTTTAACAAAATAATTAACACATTTCTAATGCATGCGTCTATGTGCTGCTTGAACTAGTACAATGTAAAGTTAAGCTTTATTTTTCATTACCAAAAAAAAAATAAAAACATCAATTTCAAATCAAGAGTAGAGACATGATAGTAAAAAAGAATAAAAAATAAAAAAGAAATCGAACACCAATCTACCAAGAGAGTTTTAAATAAAGTTGGTATTGTGTGAGTATATAAAGGTATGAAATAATCATGTTCATTAAATTTTTTGAGACTTCAAATACTGTCATTAATGGATCATTCAAAATTAGCTCACGAATTGAAATAGTACAAAAGAGTATTGAACATTTATGAAGTGAAAAAACGTATTTGCAATCTTTCCTTGTTTTTATAGCGGTTTTAAATGCGACGTCTTGTAAGGGAGAGGGAGAAAATAAATACACAACAACACGAAAAGATTGAGAAGACGGTACAATCAAGAATCAAAGTACAATCAATACAAGATGCAGATGGTTGTGGACGAGGATGATTTCGGGAGTAAATTCTTCGTCTACAGTTTAAGAATAATATTTAATATCATCTCCATATTTAATCAATTTCTTACATATTTTGATTTTAAAGTTATAATTCATTAATTCTTACTTCACTTTTATTAACTCCTTTGATGAGCTTGTGAGTAATAAATAAAACAAAATTTAAGAACATTTCTCTGCAGAAGATCTTATTTTTAGATTGAAAGAAGAGCACCTCTATCGCTGTTGTTTTACAAATGTTTGGTTATCAATTTTTATATAACAACAGTATCATAAATATGTTAGATGTAAACCTACATCAGATTAATTCTTTCTTTTTTCTTTGACTCACGAGTATGCAATCTAGAACATGTAACATGGCTAGAAACGCAGCACATCATATAGCTGTGTTAATTAAGTATCTCTCTTAAAATTTATTCATTAAATAGGGACCATAATGACTGTTCCTTAACATTTTATACTAGATGCAAATATGACGTTCAAATTTCCATTTTCTCCATCAATAACATTCGTGTCTATCTTTAAGCTAAACTGCATGCTAAACTACCTTAAGCTAAAAACCATGACGGTTCTTTTTTGATATACTTAACATTAAAATAGAAACTTCCCCTCATGATAAAGTATGCTAATGCGATTACACTCTACTAAATGTTAGATGAGCGGTCGCCATTTTTTCCATCAAAAATATCGTCGTTATTTTCCATCACTTTCTGATTCAATAAGCACAGAAGCAAGCCTTCGGTCTCTTTAAACAAAAACAATGATTCAGAAAATATATAAACAACGGCAGTATATATATATATATATATATATATATATATATATATATATATATGTGAAACGAAAAAATATATCGAGCATACAAAATAGGCGTAACTATAATACCCGGTCTAAGAAAGTCATAAAGAATGTGATTAATGACGGTATGTTTTAAATAGAAACCAAGTGACAGGTTAAAAGCAATTATAATGTGTGGAACTTTAAACCACTGAGTGAATACATGAGGGGATGTGTTTATTGAAACAAACCAGGCTTATTCTGGGAAGTAATAAAAACAAACCTTTTTAAGTCAAGCTGAAAACTAATGTATAGGACTGAGTATATATTAACTAGAACTTAAGGTTGTTTGTGCATTCATTGTTCTGTATTTGTAAAGTAAACATCAACGTTTATATTGTAACCTTATTGTATTAGCATTATTATTATCATCGTTATTATTTTATTCAATAAATGTATTAAACCAATTATGTGATTCTTTATCATCCTGACAAACTAACTAAGATATTACATAGTTGAATATTAATTGAATTGACATTTGCCCTAAATTAAATAAGAGTACCTTGATTCCACATCAGATTAGCGGATTGGTTATTGTTTTCCACATAAGAAGTTGGATAGTTCTCGTTGTCCACATCAGAAGTGGGATTGAGCTCTCGTTTCCACATCAGAAGTGCGGATTAGTAGCTCATAGCGAATTGAACTAAGTGCGCGAAGTGAATAATACAAAGAAGTGCGGATTAGTAACTCATAGTGAATTGAACTAAGTGCGGATTAGTTATCTACGAGTTATCCACAAGTGAATAATACAGAGAAGAATAATACAAAATAGTTTTCTACAAACAGTGCTTTCAAGTGATAGTTCATTAGCGGAATAGTCGAGAATTTATAAGACGGACTTTATAATAGGACTAGCAAGTGAATTGTATTAGAAAAGTGTGTAAACTGTTTTACGAGGAGAAAATTGAAAATGGCATATAACGTTAACATGAACGATACTACTGTTGATGATAGTTTGTTAGCTGGACGCTCAGGAAACTCAACATCTAGTGAAGATAGTTGGTTGGGAGTGCAAGCAGAGCTGACGAGGCTTAGAACAGAACTATTGCAGTTGAGTATCAGGAATAGTACAATACAGGAACAGAGAATGAATCATCATGGGTTTATGCCGACACAGAACCTGGAATGTATACCTGTGTTTAACCCAGCAAGCACGGTATTGACGGCTACAGCTTGGGTGCGAAAATTGGATGAAATAGCGGACATTTATGGATGGAGTGATAAAGTGAAGCTTCATCAAGGTGTCAACAAGTTGCAGTGTGCCGCGAGAAACTGGTTTGATGCTAGTTTGAACGTAGTAAAGGATTGGACGACGTTCAAATACGAATTAATCAGGAATTTTCCAGTGGAGTACGATGAATCTGACGTACACATGGAACTAATGAAGAGACGACGAGAAAAAAACGAAGCAATAGAAGATTATGTATACTCGGTGAAAGCGATCGCCAGTAAAAGTGATAATATCAGTGAAAAGGCCGTGATAAAATACATAATAGCCGGACTAAACAACAAAGACTTGATAAGTGTGTTATCAATGTGCGACTTTAAAACAGTGCCCGATTTGTTGTTAAAAGTAAAACGGTATGATTCGACACTATTACAAGTGCAAGAAAGGAATCATTTTAGTGTACGTAAAGACAGACCAAAAGACACAAACGCGATAAAATGTTTTAATTGTAATGAACTCGGACATAAAGCAAACGTGTGCCGAAAAAGTAACCAAGACAGTGAGACTAAAAGATTCGAACCAAGTGAGAAAAACATTAAAAGTGAAAGTAAAATAAAGTGTTTTAAATGTCAAAAAGAGGGACATATTTCGAGAAATTGTACCGCGAATAAAACGAGTGATGCTTTGTTAGTGGACACAAATAAAACATGTGATATGACAAAAGACATGAGCATAGACAGTAACAGTTTTAAATGTCTGATTGATACCGGAAGTGATCAGAATTTGATTAGAGCTGACGACTATATTAAATTAAGTAATAATGCGGTTGTGCGTGAAAACAAAATTGTATTGACTGGAATCGGAGGATTTCAAATCAAAGTTTTAGGTGAATTTAGTGCTCAAGTGAAAGTAGACAATGAACAGTACTGTACTAACTTTTTAATAGTTCCATCAAGTACAACTAGGCATAGTGTTGTAATTGGTAAACCTCTGCTAGACCAAGTAGAAACCACAATAAGTGTAGACGGTATTACCATGCGAAAAAGGTACGAGAAAAGTGAGCAGAATAAAATATTAGGTGTAGCCGACGACGAAATCGTCATGGGTAATAACAATAGTCCAGGTGCCAGGGCTAAAGTTGAGGAACTACTTAAAACTTATGAACCAAAAGTAACAAGGGTTACTGAAGCAGCAGAAATATACATGACCGATGAGGTTCCTGTTTTTCAAAATTCGCGACGTATGGCTTACTGCGAACAAGAAGAAGTTGAGAAACATGTAGAAACCTGGTTGAACGACGGCAAGGTCGAAGAGCAAGCATTAAACAAAACTTATCAGCGTAGCATAAATACTACACCGTTCAAGTTGTTAACAGGTGTGACAATGAAAACAGAAGATGAGACGCATATCTCTCAGCTGTTAGAAGAAGGTAATCGAGAAATGCGTAAGGACGATTTCCACGAGTTACGGGTTAACGCCCAGAAACAAATATTGAAAACACAGGAAGAGAATCCCAGGAATTTCAATAGAAATAGGAAACCAGCTAGGACATACAAAGTCGGAGACATTGTTGCCGTAAAAAGAACCCAGTTTGGTACTGGATTTAAATTATATAACAAATATTTAGGACCGTATCAGGTTACAGGAGTTGACCGAAATGAGCGGTATAGGGTAAGACGTATCGGTGCAGGGGAAGGTACTTCTAATACACATTCAAATGCCGATCATGTGAAGCTATGGGGCGTGTTCTCAGACGACAGCGATTCTGAAACTGTTGTGTCAGGTGCCGAACAGCAAACAGATGACCGCAGTGACGTATCGTCTTTGGAGGCCAAAGAGGAGTCATATGGCCGTGTGAAACGAAAAAATATATCGAGCATACAAAATAGGCGTAACTATAATACCCGGTCTAAGAAAGTCATAAAGAATGTGATTAATGACGGTATGTTTTAAATAGAAACCAAGTGACAGGTTAAAAGCAATTATAATGTGTGGAACTTTAAACCACTGAGTGAATACATGAGGGGATGTGTTTATTGAAACAAACCAGGCTTATTCTGGGAAGTAATAAAAACAAACCTTTTTAAGTCAAGCTGAAAACTAATGTATAGGACTGAGTATATATTAACTAGAACTTAAGGTTGTTTGTGCATTCATTGTTCTGTATTTGTAAAGTAAACATCAACGTTTATATTGTAACCTTATTGTATTAGCATTATTATTATCATCGTTATTATTTTATTCAATAAATGTATTAAACCAATTATGTGATTCTTTATCATCCTGACAAACTAACTAAGATATTACATAGTTGAATATTAATTGAATTGACATTTGCCCTAAATTAAATAAGAGTACCTTGATTCCACATCAGATTAGCGGATTGGTTATTGTTTTCCACATAAGAAGTTGGATAGTTCTCGTTGTCCACATCAGAGGTGGCATTGTACTCTCGTTTCCACATATATATATATATATATATATATATGGTACTCCATTTTAATACCATAAATAAAATATTTAGATTAATAATAGCACCTGTTTACACAGATCCAAAATATTTGAAGAATATTTCAATCCGATGAAATTTCTAATCCTACAGTTGATAATCCAACACTTGCTAACACTTTACATCTGGAAATAATATCACAAAGTTAAATAATTACTGTATATTTTAAAGCAAATATAGTGCTAGTGCAAGTGCTATATTTCTATTAGATAAACCAGTAAAATTAAGTCACTAAAAACTATAAAATTGCTAGTAATATCATATCTAAGAAGAAAGGCAGCTTCACAAGACCTGAAACTGAAGAGAAATATTTTTAAAGAAGAGATAAAATAAAATTAGCGAACGCTTCTTTGACAGAAAATTCCGAAACATAAAGAAAACGTATAAGAATTTCTGAAGAAATATTCGGAAATAATCAAACATACAATATTGTGTCTATCTTATTATTTATCTCTATAAAGTCCAGTAGCAGATTGCAGTTGAATTATTTGCAATCGTTAAAGCTGGTTAAGACAATAAATAAAAAATAGATAGAGATTTGCAATTTCTAAATTCAAAAGACACCCTAATTGAATCACTTGAAGGAGAACAATTAAAAACGATTTTGGGTTACAAAGATGTTCTTGAAATTATGGAGGGAACAAACTTAGTTTTCAAAGCGTGCTATATTAATCCAGTGTCGTAGATGTAACGCCATAAACGATATTCGAGAAAGAACAAAAACAAGTCATATGACAGCTAGAAGAATTATGAAATACTTTTTTACTTCAACACTTACTTCTTTATAATGTAAGTGTTAAAAGAGTCTATGTGTGTAATTAATTGTGTTTTATAATAAAACAAATCAGATACATATGGAACATTATATAATAAAATGATTTGCAGTGGTATCACATTCCGTAATTGAAAAACTTTGTGGTAAAAATAACCTTAAAAAATTAAAAAATAGAATTGAACAATAGAAATATATTGAAAAATAGAAACATCAATGGCCAACAAGCTGACATATAAGCAATGGTATATTATAGTAATGAAATACAACGCATGAAGATGATGGTATAAGTAACATGTTTCTATATTTTATTGTACATTATATAACTTACTAAGTAACTATAATTTTCGGAATATATTAAATGTCTAATATTAATTTTAAGCATGAATTTTACATGACTGTAGGCGGTACATTTGATTGTAAGTGCAGGGAGAAAGATATGAGAATTATAAACATTTTGCCATATACTATGTTGACACAATCTGTCCATTCAGATCTATGATTATGATCATTTTATGTATTGGGTCTCTAAACAAAAACATTAAAATATGCAAATTATGAATTACGAATGACGTATTGTAAATGTTTGTAAATGTATATATGCTTTTTAAGTGTTAATAACTTTAAAAGTTGATGCTCAAAAAAATGAATATTAAAAAAAAAAAGAAAAAAATATGCAAAATGGAGAATTTATACTGTCATCTAAAAAATACACTCAGAACACTCGGGAATAACCGAAAGGGAATATGGCAGATAAATTAGCAAAGGAAGCATATGATGTATTGATGATGACCTTATTGACTTGAAAATTAACATGAATGATATGAAAATTATTATCATGGAACTGGCAGGAAAGTTATATGGAAGCCTGCCAACCCAGTAAAACATTTAGGAGTCACTTTGCCATTATATATTGACTATGCGTATGATTTTTTTGTCATAAAAGAGTTCATTTATAATTCAGTTTCTCACAATCGTTCATATGAAATGTCTATATTATCGGCTGCAAATGACAAAACCTTTCCACCTGTCGGAATACAAGTGAAGAAAAAGTTGATGCGAACTATAATTGAAGTGTAATAGTGATAGAACTACTAGATAGACTTCACTAAATTGTTTACTGGGGAAAACTATTGGAAAATTATTTTATCTATACAATCAATTTATTACAAACTCTACATGGTTTAAAATAGATATAACCAGAAGATCCTTCACATTTATATAAAATCAAAATTTTGCTGTCAGAAGGAGGTTTTTTGGTCATATTATCCTAGGATGTAAAAATAGAAAGTCAGATAGATGCATTACTCAGTATTGTAAGTAAATAAACCAATCTACCTGTTTACACTTAATAGAAATATTAAGCATCTTGCCGCCGTACAAGTAACTATTGTACAATCAACGTGCAAGAGGGGCCCGAAGTTCCATAAGAAGACGTGCAACGCTTGAGACACTGAGATTCTCATGATACGATTGAAGAAGAATGTTTTATTTTTAATTTCAGATGTGAGAAGTGAATTTACTAAATGTACTGTGCCATTCATGATGGACCAACAAATAAGTTAAACATAGTTAAAAATGTAGAAAAGTGTAAAAATGTCATTTATGTGTAATGTAATGTAAAAATTTAAAATGTGTTAAGTCTGATATCCGATGTAAATAGTGCCTCTGCAAAATGTGTGATTGAGTTTATGTTTGACAATAAAAATGACATATAACATGTATAGAGAATCTTCAAAGAACTTTAACTTAGATGTAACAAATGGTGATGTAAATATAATAGTTTATATATAGTAGTAAATATAGCAGTTATATATGTATAGTTAAGTAATTTTTATATATTATAGAATGTAATATTTATTTGTATTTTAGAATGGCAAGAAGGCTGAATAAGCGAAAGCCCAATAAATGTATGTGTAATATTTTGTAATTGAAATAGAAATATTTAGGAAATATATAGGCTGAAAAAGCTAAGCCCAAAATAAATATAAAAAGAGATTGAGACTGTAAAAGTCTTTCATAGTTGTATAAGATTAACATATTGGTATTGGTGTATTACAGAAAAAATGAACGAGCTGTGCAAAATTACAGTACTACCCGTAAATGTCATGAGTTTGATTATGAACATACCAGCGATGTGGTACAACCCGTAGTGAAATTTATCAACAACAATAATAGTATATAGTTATTATATTTATGATACATTCAATGTTTAATAGTAAAGTAAAGATATAACAATGTAACCTAAGTATTTATTAATTAGTTTTAAATGACAATGTAACATTTATATTTTTCATTTTTGGCAAGATGAAAAGAAATACTTATGGAAAGTGGAAACTTACTTATTTTAAAAAATCATAAAACATAAAGTATTGGAGGATATTATTTTTATTTTATTACCTAATATAAAGGTACATTTAAAGTATTTTTTTAATTACTTCTTGAAAATGAGATCTTGAAGGTGGCCTTCGTTTTAGTCAATACATTTGGAGAGTCGAAATCGGAATTTTCAGTACACTTTGTCCAGTTGAGTTGCAATGATTCATATCTCGTCCACTGCATGGTCGTTAGTAAACTAAGGCTCTCCGCACATGAGGCGGAATTTATACTCAACATCGCACAGACAAAACTGTAACATGCCTGGAGACTATAAGCAGATATTTGAAAACAAAATAAATTGTAAAAAACCTTCTCGACTTGACAATGAATCTAACTATATCTGGTATTTATAAACTATAAATGTAGTATTACATATAATAAATATTTGTTCATAACTATCGAAAGTTGATGCACTCAAATAAATATTTAAAAAAAATTATACTGAAGTAGAGCTGATTTACTCTGTATTGAATTGAGTCTAAGATAAATTTGATTGAATAGAAAAGGAAAAAACAATAATGGATTTATATGGAACAATAATTGAAAGTTAGGCCCTCTGCACACGAGTCGACTGATGGCAAACTAGTCGAGCCGTGTTTCGTGACTCTATAACATTTTTAACAATAGCATAATAAGGGATTTTATTGTGTCGTATTTGTATGTATGTGTGTATCTAAATAGTTTTGAATAGTGTTTGTGCACATCTCTGTTCATGATGTCACCATCAAAAGCATGCAACCACACGCAACAACCAAGCATTCCCTGCGACCGAGAAACATAATCCCTCAAAACGTGCTCAAAACCAGTTTAGTTTCGTTCGAGCTGTGTGGTTTCTCTCACTCATATAGACGTTTGTTCTATCACTAACAACACAGTTCCATTCTCATTCGGTTCGGGCAGATTCGGAGCTAAGGTGTGCAATCAGTCGCCTCAGGTGCGAACGCCCTTACAGTAGAAAAAACGTACGGTTACACGCTGAGGCGCCTTTCAAATAAGGAAGTTCACGCCCATCGAATTCACTAATATCTTTGCATGTCACTAAATATATTGGTAAACAAATTGTAAAATTGTAACATTTGGTGTCAGAAGTGGGATAGCTAAAGTTGGGACCGCTGCAGAGAGAATTCCAAGAATAAAAGCGCTCTGTAAAATAAAATCCTTCGGATTATTATAATTGTGGCTAGTAAAAAATAATTACTCCGCTCGGTAATTAGAAAGAACCTTTAGTCGCAGTCGTTTTACGGCACATAAATAGAAGGCTAGCTGCTACGCACACACGCAGACGCATAGTAAAATTGTAACAATAATTTTGTGTATTATTATCATTTATATTTACGAAAATAATTTAAAACCGTAAGACAATTTGTTAGAAGTTGCAGCAACTTACATCGACGTTGAGCACTTAATAGATACAACTGAAATTCTCAATTTCTAATTTTGAATACCCCGCAGTGTCCATGTCCTTTTTACCCCATACCCAAACCGTCTGACCTACACCAGCTTCAACGAACAGCAATTTCAATATCTTCTCGCATACACAATACACCAAAAACTAGCTGCAACCGCATTGCACAAATATGAGCCCTTAAAGCAAGGAAAAGAAGTATCCACATGAAATAATTGTTGCATCTTATTAATCTATTTTACTACATGAATAAAAACATGAATAAATATTTAAATATTAAAACAAATGGTTTTATTTTAAACTGATGTTCGATATTGAAATATTTTCATATAGCTTGGCTATATTTTAATTTCTTTTTAGAGATAAATTGTACAGAGCAAAAAGTCGATGTTCTATTAAAGAAAATAGGTTCGAAGAAAGTTCCCAAGAAGAAAAAAAGTTTCGAAGAAAAAATTCCCAATAACTATGAGAACAGCAACGAATTAAGCAAAAGAATTAAGAATGCTTTAGTACACTTTTAGGAAGGAAGGGCCGTTGAGGTTTTGATATTGGTATCAATTGTTTTATTAATAATTTAATCATTAGTTGCACCATGAAACAGAAGACGAAAAAATGACAGAAGCCAGAAATGCAGAAATGGTTTTAGGCAACTCCTTACTTATCTAGTTATTGACACATACCTATAGAAATGGGGAATATAATGTTAAGCATACTAAAAACACATTAACAAGAGTAATAATCGTGCATAAATTAGTTGTTCGATGTCAAGGGTTAAATTGTTTTATAAAAAATATATTTTGTTTTTTAAGAATTATTTTATT
This sequence comes from Panorpa germanica, assembly GCA_963678705.1. Taxonomy (NCBI): domain Eukaryota; kingdom Metazoa; phylum Arthropoda; class Insecta; order Mecoptera; family Panorpidae; genus Panorpa; species Panorpa germanica. Next base: position 1,522,092 of record OY783205.1, on the reverse strand, counting down.
TTTAAGCTCGCTATGAAAAGACTGTTTAAATTGTGTTAGATAGTTGATAGCGTATGCATTAGAAACATCTAACATGAAAGTGATGCAAGCTATTTGCAGAGAATGTTAAACTTAACATACGTGTCACTCTATTGTATATGACATAGTTATAACTTTGAGAAACTATCGTGAGCAACCGACAAAATTTCATATCAAAATTCGGCGAGTGCGTGAACAAATACATTTAGCTCTTTATAACATTTATTTTGTTTTAATAATCCATAGTGCGTTTATCTATATTATATCTTTAATTGAATCGAATTGTTGGGAGTACTATTATTGTATGTTTTAGGATGAAGTTTAAATGCCGAATAACATGTAGCATGGAACCTCTGAATCCAATACACAAATGTTCTAGATACCGTAAAAGAGCTCTGGAATAGTTAAAGGTGATAAGCAGAATTGAGCCATCATTGTTGCCCTCGAAACTATGCACCTTGATAATAATCCGGTTTCTCCTTCTATCAGAGTTGTGAGAAGACTCAACACCGAGGCATTGAGTACTAGTAAGAACAAGAATTCTATACTACTGCTATTTATAATCAAATTACCAAAATACAATCTCCCTTGTATGATTCATTACAGTGAAGTTTGACCATTCTTACCGCACACATGCATTGATCATGAATTATTTCTTGAAAGATTCTCTCTTTTATTTACTTTTACTTTTTTTTTTTACTTTTATTTACAGAATACTTGATATAAATGAAACTACGATGCTTTATAAACATCCATCATCCGGATATGTAACGGCAATTAGCGGAAATGAATCCGCCGGAAATGCCGGAATGTATTGACCATCGATAATGTCAAAGTTCTTTGGAATAGGCTATACTAAGAACATTTGGTTTTGAGAAACATGTAAATCCAGACACAGTTGAAATTTTCTTTGGAAAGGTTATATAGTAGTTATCAGAACATTCAACAAAACACTTTTAATGACAAATTGAAGTTGACCTAAGACATTTGGTACTAATTAAACTTACGACTTTTCTTATACAATTAATTTTATTTTGAACCATCGTATTACCATCGAAAATACAAATTAATAACAATAAATAACAATTTTTTAAATATTCTTCATGTAATAATTTTTTAAGGCGAATGTTTGTGAATTGCCCTTGAAAGATAAATTAATAAAAAATATAACGTTGGGATGTTTGCTAATGCAAGTGTTCCAAACTATTGTGTTGACAAACAATTTATCGTATCTTAGAAATCTCGTACCAGATGGCGGTTAGACAGTGTTCGGGAGCGCATATTATCTTCTACCACTACATAGACCATGTATATGTATTATAATTCACACAAACAAATAATAAAAATTGTGTGATTTATTTATACGATTTCAAGAATATAAGTTTCGTGTTAGCCGAACATTTACGAAGATTCAGTATATTTAAGATAACTGCAACTAATTTTTGATGTGAAGATCTCTGTCCGCATGTAAAGGCATATGCATATAAGTCGTTATTGCTCGTTTTCTACTCATGTACGTCGTTTGTTAGTGTGGTTATGTTGAAATCTGAGTAGAAGTGGTAGTCCACGGGCTGCACCTCGGCGAACCTCGTTTGGAAAGTATTAGGAAGGGCATAAGAAGGGGTACGGAGCATTCCGGCCGGTTCAGACATGCTGTCCAAAGCTTCATGTAATGCTACACTAATGTCTAATAGGATTCCAATCACTATTCAGAGTGATACGATTCGCATTTTGGATACCGATCAAAATTGTTTGTAGGGACAATGCTACACTATTTGGAGAACTAAGCAAGTTACGAAATGACAGGCTGGTGTGTGCGATATTCATAGCTATACAATGTTCAAAAATATTGTTTTTAAAATAGTTATGAAATATGAAATTAATGCGGTGGCAGAACGAACAACTTGTTGAAAGGAAATGACGTACGCTTTGAGTGACTAGAGACTTTTATAAAGACAGTATTAAAAGGTGCATTATTATTTTCTTTTTATTTATTCTTTCTTACTCCAATTTTATCTATTGTACATAGTTTCACAGTAAGCACAAAATGTAAACTCATATCTTTTGTGAAACTTTATATTTATATAAAATTGAATCATTAAAAAGTGTAGAATACTCTAATAATCGTTTACTAGTGTATGTATTTTATAAACCAGGACGCCAAAATTGTGTAGTCTAGCAAGAAAAGTATTCTTTGGGGAGAATTATAGCAAAAAAAACAGAGATAAGGAGAACGCAAAAAGAGATTCTTCATGTAAAATAGCAATAATATTAAAATATTTCTAATTATCAATAATTATTTGCAATTAACTAAAACCAAAAAGAATTAAATTGATGAGTAGCAGAGATGTAATGCAATTGTTTAGGAGGTGCAGCCAACTTTCCCAAAATTGTTAGGGCCCTCTATGAATCTCGACACAAAAATAAATTCACAATGCTACTAGAACCACAAAGGTATAACATAAGGGCAAGAAAAATATGGTAATAATATTTAAATATTAATTTCCAAATAATAATTCTGTGATATTTCAGGCATGTTACTATCGGTTCAAACTTTGGATATATTTTTTGACATTTTTTTAAAGCTGTATTCCTCAAGAGTATTAGTGATTACTAAATGGAAAATTTCGATAAATATAGAAGGCTGCAAAGCGTATTTATTACATGACTTTCAATCTTTCACGGTATTAGATTATATATTTAAATGTATTTGCTTCTTTTCAATTTCAGCCTGCGCATGCGCATGTAGAACTTCTTTAAACTGCATTTATAAACTACAAGCTGCAGGATTAATATTAACATTATTTTCTTTGTCTTATTAATATATTATCTTATTATTATCCTAATAATATTATTATCTTGTATTTATTTGATTATTATTTCTATCTTATATAGCTGCTATTAATATTATTATGATGATAAGGTGTTGAGCAAATATTATATTATATTATATATATACCCCGATTATTTTTTTTACATAAATGAAAATGTTATATGTTAAAAGTCGCCTCATAGCCCGGTCAATATAAACATTTAAAATAACAAAAATTGCCGGAGAGCCAAATATTGGTGGAGAGCTAGGGTTTACCATAACAAATAAAGTTTTAAAAATCCCTATCGATTCTATGTGTGCTTCAAAAGTTATTCGAGGTCAAAGGACAAAATTTGACGTTTTTTGGATTTTTCTCGAAAACGGTAAGCTTTATCAAAAACAAACCTCAAACCAAAGATGTAGATCTTTAAATTCTCTACAAAAATTGTCCTAATGATTTTTTCCTAAGAGTTACCATTCCTGAGATATCGCGATTCTAAGAGTCACATTATACATGATATGCATACATTTCCACGCCACCTGTGAGGTAGTGTACTAAAAAAAAATACTTGCATTGATAAATACCGATACTTAACTTTTGTAAAAAATACGCGAAACAAGAAACAAGTACAACTATCATGTCTTCCTCCAACATCGGCATCTGCTATTCAACACTTGTATACTATCAAGTTCAAACATGGCTAGGCAATCAACTGAACCCAGAAGACTGGGGTTGGAAATTGATAGATAATCAATAAATAATAATTTTAAAGTGACCTTAACCAAGGGAATACGATTAACACGTGTTAATCCACGTTACTGTGAAATTATTAGGTCAGCGCCGTCCATCGCGGGTGGTGCACATCGCCACGTCGAAAGTTCTAAAAAATCAGGTAAATTGAAATAATTTAAAACTAATATCTGACTATCCCTGACTAGGTATGTCAATGCTGACGTATTAGTTTTAAAGTCAACGTAATTGAGAAATTCAAAATTTTATAAAAGGAGCGCCGAGAAATTTAGGGCGGGGGCGCGGTATGAAACTTTGGAGAAAGCTCAAATTTTGGATTTTGTATTAATTGTATATTATATTAAAAAAAAAAATTCAAAATTTTATTTGGGGGTATCGGGGCAGTTTTTTTTGAGGGTAAAAAATGTACTAGAAACTTGAAATTTTGTATTTAGGCTAACTTTGGTACCCAATTTACAAATCGAAAAAAAAAAATAACAAATTTTGAAAAAAAGTTGGTCAAATAATGAATAAATTGAAAATATTTTATATTTTATTGACAGAAATGTATTTTTTAGTCAGTTTATATGAAAAATTATTTGTTCTTATATGTAAAATTAATATAGAATGAGTTAAATATTTTAATTAATAAATGGAATTAAAATTTGAAAATCTAGTAATTTTATAAAATGTGATGAATAAATATTAAAAATTATTTTGCTTAAATTAAAAGCTTAATTTAGTGTAATTTCTATACATTTTTATGCTTTAAAATATATTTCGTACCTTGCCTATATTCGTACCTTGTGATACAGTGGGCAAGGAAATCTGCATGTAGCCTAATTCAAGTTAGGCAAAAAATTTCATGTTTTTAGAAATTTCATTCTCCACTCACATTTTTAATATTATATTTACGTTTTAATTTAATAATTAAGGTTTTCACAATGTATATTCCTTGTCACATGTTAGTCATAATTTAGTTGGTGCGTTAGTAATATTATTTGGGACAGGTCCACAGTTAGAAAAAATGAACATAGAATCATTCATGAGTGCTGTCTTTGATAATATTCTGTGGAATAAGAAAATTGAAAACTACAAAAAGAAACTATATAACGAGAAATTGGCAGGATATTGGAAACTGTTCAGATTTTACAAAATTATCATATCACTGTGTTTTTTTATTCTGTTCAGGTAAAGAAGAAGATTCTTCAGTAGATTGCGTGCAAAGAGTGCGGTAAGTGTTCTGAAAATAGAACTCTATCTACTAACAACAAGACGTGAATCAGGTACTGCAATAATAAAGCCATGGGGGCGGGGCATTGTTTTTCTTTTATATTTATTTGAGTGCACCAACTTTCGAAAGTTATTAGCATTTGAAACAATATATACACATTTATAAACACTTTAAATACATAATTTATAATGAAAAGTGAAACTGTTCATATTTTACAAAATTATCATATTTCTATTCAGAACTATTTCAAATACAGGGAAGTTAGATTCAATGATAAAGGAAAGTTAATAGTTGCTTGATAAAATAAATAGGTAATTGTCGAACTAATAATTATAACCGCTCGATCCTACAAAGCCAAGAGGCAAAATTCGCTAAAATATGTACTCGCGCAATATTAATAAGTTTATCAAGTTAAGGATATATATGTCACTGACCTCTGCGTTTACGGGTTCGATCCACAAACCAGAGTTATATTTTCTGAGTTCGGTTAGTGTATTATATACATACATAATTATAAACTTATCAGGTAGCGTTGTTGACTACATATACATGAGGCCACAGCACTAAAAAGGTCGTCGGTGAAGGGAAATAAGCAGACATTAAATAAATATAAAAAAATAAGAATGCATAATCACTCTAGCATATGAATTAAGAGTGATATGATAAAACTTAAATTAAATTTTAAATAAAAACAAAATTAAAACAGTGAGTGGGAATGATACTTCAGGGTATGGAGGCTGTTTTAAACGAGTACGAGTTATATATACTACACTATATGCAGTAATCAAAGTTGACTTTCGTCTACTCCTAGAGCCCTTACGATGCCAGCCTATATTATTGGCCATAACTCGCGGAATATTGCACAGAAATTACATCTGCAAGTGTACAAGGAAGATGGAACTTAGGTATGTAGCAAGGGGAGATACATCCCAAACTAATATGGATATCACTGAAGTGTGCTCGTCCAGAGGCTATTTAGAAATAAAAGATAAAGTGAATGTAATACAATTCTAACAGTTAACTTTGAATACCCCTATATTGAGTGATGTATAATTCGACTGAACGAGGGTCAATGGTAACAAGTTTAAACACATCTGCTAGCATCGATCCTATATTATAATGTTCCAACTGTATGTTTATTTGTTTATATGTTTACCCGATTCGTATGGTAGCTCGAAAACGGCTCCAGGGATTTTTTTCAAATTTCCTATTTCGTAGAGAAAAAAATTCTAATACTTTTTGCGTCCTCGGATTTTGCCCAAACTTTCCTGGAAACCCGTATTTTTGGAAAAACTAAAATATTTTTTTTTCCGTTTGCTCTATAACTTTTAATTCGTAAAAGATATAAAGTTGAAATTTGGCGTGTATTACGATATTCAATGCTAACAGTTTTTAAACATTGAAAATTAAAAAATTGGAAAAGGGGGCGTTGAGAAAATTAGAAGGCCCGGTATGAAACTTTGTAGAAAACTCAAATTTTGGATTGTATAGTAATGAAATATGTTATTAAAAAAAATTGTTAGGGGTTAGACCCTGGTGCCCTGACCCATTTGTGGCAAGAATTCGTAACGTCAAGAACTTGTTGTTGCTTAAGAAATACTTTTAAGAAAATCTAGGAATATTAAATTACAGTTACAATTAATTACAAGTCCATATATTATCTAATTAAAATCAAAAATATTATGTAAAATCAAAAGTACTATGTTAAAATCAAAAACATTTTTGTTTATGTTTATATTTGTTAATATCAAACAAAATTATTATTAAATAAACGTAGCTACACAATTTTGACATAACTTTGAAAAATAAATAAGAATATGTTAAACATCATCCAAGCCATCTTTGTACAAACAACAAAACGCAGATATAGTATCAGGGAGGCAGATTTAGTTCCAAATATAAATATAATTTACGATAACGCACGATAACGAAAAGACATTAAATGTAATACCCACACAAAAATTGAAATAGAAGTACGGGAAGAAATGCGGAAAGAGATGAAATAGCGGAAATTCAGCGGAATATGTTCAGTGAAAGCCAGATATGAAATATTACTTTATCTTAGCGTACCAGCAGTGAGGTTTCCAGCTTCAAATTATAAAACCTACTGTATAAGATTTGCAAGATATTTTTATAAAATACATAAATCAGCTTGACTGCTGTAAAATTTAATAAAACTTTGAAAACAACGATTTTTTTACTATATATTTAATTGAGTGCACCAATGGGTTTGGTGTTTTTAAAATGCTGTTTATATTTTTACTATTGTTAGATTGTATTAGTTTATTGGATGTTGCTTTCTGAAAGAGCAGAAAGAACTCACCGCCAAGTATTATGTTGCTGAGAAACTAAGATGGCTAAAGACAAGTACGAACCTCTTATTAATAAAACAGTAATAGTTGGGAGACAGAGGGGAATGAGGAAGATAGTAGCCCACATAACGTTTAAAGGACTGTACACAAAAACCAACCAATTACAGAAAATCAACGAAGGAGAAACGACAACTTTTACGTCTTGCAAATTATGATTTAAGTCTCAAAAACACTAAAATATTGTTATGATATTAACTGTCATCGTGTAGGGAACAAAGTAGGCAATATCGTACTATCCAAACTTCGCTGTCACACATCTAGATTGACTAGATAGTGTTCTCGCGGCAAATACTCAGAACTACTGTCTCGAGAAAATAGAAATCGTACAGTTTGATATTGGCAACTCGCTGTATTGTTTTTGAAGTCATTCTTTTATATTCGTTATTTACCCGTTATAAGATTTTTGTAATAACGAGAATTTTTAGAATAAACTTACCCACCACATACAATATCAAAATAATACAGGCTTACTTCAAACACAGAACGTTCAAAGTTGCGCTAAATTACGACACATTACAATGAAAGAAATACCAGCAAGAGTCCACTTCTCCAAAGTTTCTTTACTCAGGTCGTCATTATACAATTATTACATCAACGATATTCAAATGACTCTTACAAACTGACATACTATTATTTCAAATGGCAACTAAAAACCAACACAGTAGCCATCATATTCTTCACACCAGCAAAAACTGAATGGTCAAATTCAGTAAAATAAGTTGGAATTACATCAAGCACGAAACTTATGTACTCACCACTATATCAAACACAACTGCTGAAACAAATTAAACCTTTGAAGCACACTATATTCACTCTAAAGACAACGGAAACAACCGACATTACCGTATCTGAAAAAATCTGGGAAAACACAACTACCACCAAACAAGAAGAAACTACAGATCATACAGAACAAATGTTTAAAATGATCAAATGACTTTCCATATGACTACAGTTCAATAAGACTATTTAACTAATTATAACCAACATAAAACTACAAACAAACAAAATTTACCGGACTATAAAAACATGTTAACGAAGAAGAGAATTCGGGAATTTATTACTTAACGAAACTGGTTTAGAAATCATCACCGACAAGATCGTAAAACCCAGCCCAGTTTTAGATGTTTTAGTTTTAGAAGTCTCCCTCAAAAACTTTCCTACTACCTCCATACGAGGAAACTCGAGAACTATCGAACGATGATTTGTTTAGCACCAAATTGGGAAAGCAACAGGGGAAACAATGTTGTAATCGCAGCAATTACATCGATTTTAAGTAATAATTTCAATATGCGATGATATTTTAATTTACTTTGTAAGTATGCGCAATGAGAACAAATAGAAACATATACCTTTCTCTCTCGTACGCAACTTAGACATACTTTCAGGTCAACATTCTCTATCCTATTAAAAATTGGGACGGTTCACTTTGAACAGACAATGACTTTATAATAAAATGCGATTTTTTTAATAAATAGCATACCAATTAGAAAAGAAACGGAGATATTGGGAGTCAGTTCTCTATTGAAAAGGAGAGTTCATTAAGGCACAGCAGAATTGGGTTAAATGATGAATTAAGATCCTACTTTCACAACTTTACAAGGATGTCAAGTACTGATTTTGAACTATTAATTAAATTGGTAGAATCTAACATTGCCAAGAAAAAAACAAATTACAGAGATGCAATTTCCAAAGCCAATATAACCACCAAATAAGCCAAATGATAAACACAAACTGACAAGTGCAAATGTTCACAAAGAACAAAAGTCCGTGTTCAAACCAAGCAGACTAAAAGTCAACAACAAACGTGTTTTCCTTTGATCTTACTGACTCTAGATGGGAATGTGTTTTGTTTACTAAAACAGTTTTTAAAGACAAAAATGTTTTAAGAACTGTTTAGTTTTTACATAACATTGGTGTTTTTTGTTCAGAAAAACAGTTTTTGTTAGTGTTTTGTTGTTCTGTCTCTCTGATGTAAAACCGGAATTTTTTTGATTGAACAAAAAAGGAGTCAGCTCTCGTATGATCGAGCAAGGTCGAAATTCTAATATTGGATAAACGTGCATTGGAAGTCATAGTTTGTCTAAGGTGTTTTTATTATATTTTATTACTTTGTCAATATTTACTCTCGCTATCAAACACATGACAATACACACACTACAGCCTACCATTCAAAATTAATTACAGAACTTTGTTTTTTTTTAATATAAAATCAACGACTATATAATTTATTGACAGCTTGATTAATATAAATAACTGGCGATAAGAATGTAGACATAATTAAAATAATCAGTTTAAGCAAAAGTAAAAAATAAAAAAAGTTCCTTAATAACGACAAAATCTGAGTGAAATTGTAAAATACAGCACAGCTTCGGCTCGCAGTAGAAATGACAGAGCGAAAAAGCAGTGTGGGAAAAATTATGAAAAAAAAACGCCATAATTTAAATTTTTATAATTTCTCTAATTACGGCAGCTACCTCAGTATCTACTCAAGTCACACGTCAAGATGGTTGCTTTCAATACAATAATATAATTGCCATGTTCAGTTAATAATGTTGCTCAGCATTGAGTAGCCGTAGAAAAAGTTAGAAAAAAATCCTTTGTTTGGACACAACCTTCAAGTATATTTTTTTATAGTAATTTCCTCTTACTATCATTAAATACATTTTAATACATATTTGTGATTATATTCACATAAAAAATTATTAAAAAATGTGAAAATTGGCGGAGATATAAGGTGTTTCTTGGAACACGTTTGCCGGGAGGCTCGTAGATAGTCACCAACGTCAGAAATAAAACAATAAAACAAATATAATTGCTATCAAGTTGCATATGAAAAAAATTTCTTTGTGCAAATGTTTAGAAAGAAATGTCGATATTTTTAGCTACACAATAGATCATTTTATAATGAGGTGTAATTTTTATAATATTGATGACCAATTAAAACAAGTAGTTTCGAGATAAACGCAAAAGAAAAGGAAGAATTGTATACGTATACGAGTATATTATTTATTTATTTAATATTTACCTTTCGGCATTACATCACAATACTTAAATACGAGTATATATCTATTTCGTCCTACCAAAACCAAAAACAAAAACATAAATTCTCCTAATATCTGAAAGAAAATTCATGGTTTTGCACATTTTAAAAAGATTTAAATAGCTTCAGCCTTCCTTCTTTTAGTTATTTATGCCATCCATCTGTTCCCTTCCTTGCTCCCTTTTAAGAGCTGCCCAATATTCATCTCGCTATCTACTTTTTCCTTACAATCAAACTTAATGTGTTCCAGTGTTTCGTCCTCAGCTCCTCTTCCACACTTGCGCCTTCCCCCCATTTCTTTATTTCCTTCCTTATTTTCCTTAAAATTTTGCTTCCAGCACTGCTCATTTTCTCCTCATACTTTATTGCTCTTCCATCTGCTTTAATTCTTATCTTGTCCCTTTTTAGTTCCTCCATTATCATGCATCCTATTATACGTATGTATACTTCCGCAAAGGAAGCACCTTAAATTGTCAATTGTTATGTCAATATTACTCTTAAATATAATAGTCAATATAAATATAAATATAATATTACTCTACCAAATAGTCAACTATTAAAATATTTTTAAAAGTGTAATTATTAAATCTAAACAAATCTCGGGGTGCTTTAATCCCTTTAAGTGTTTAAGTTGAAGCAGTTTAATTACAACTTAATTGAGTAAAAACACTATTAGACAATTTACTATAATATCTATATACACAACACGTATTTATAATTTCTTGTATTCCAGGGTGTTTTATTTTCTTTGTTGAAATACACAATTCCTTATGCGACTTAAGACTGCGGACTATAAGGTCCTCCGCACACGAGTCGATTGATTATAAACCAGCCCAGCAAAGAAATTTCTAAAGAAAATGAAAAACAAGCCATGTCGAGTTGTGTTTCGGGACTCTATAGCATAATAGGGGATTTTATTGTGTCGTATTTGTATGTATGTATGTACTTAAATACTTTTGAATAGTATTTGAGCACATCTCTGCTCATGATGTCCCCATAAAAAACATGCAAACCAAGCCATGACCTGCGACATAGAAACACACTCGCCCAAAACGTGCTCAAAACTAGTTTGAAGACAGTTTTCTTTCGTTAGTGCAGTGTGTTTTCTCTCACTAACAGCACAATTGCATTCTCATTCGGTTCGGGCATATTCGGGGCTCGCGTTTGCAATCAGTCGACTCGTGTGCGGAGGGCCTAAGGGTCTACTCATCCTTAATCCTCTTTTCCACAGTCAAGGTGGGTTTTTCTCGATTTGAGATGAATGATCTCTTTACAAAGTCTGTAATGGCTTGGTACGGACGCGGTTTTCGCATTTATCATTATGAAATCGCTAAATGATCAGAAAATAATTTGAAAATTTGTAACATATTTCACATATTATTTTAAATTTCAGTAAACATATTTTAACTGCAATATGTTTAGTAATAATAAAAAATATATTTGGGTAAAAATTGATAATTTTATTGGAATTCATTCGCTTTAATGGTTTCTTCTGTAGTAATTACGAAATGTGTTTATTTTATCTTTGACAGCGATAAGAAAATATAGTCTTGTTTATTTTAAAAACAATTTTAACTTGTAATATTGTATTTTTTGTTTAATTATCTTCTATTTTTATTTTATATATTTTTTATTTATAATAAGAATCATTCAGTAAATTTTTTATTAATTATTAAATAAATTAAAATAATATTACAGCTGAAGTAAAAATTTGCTTTATGTAACTATTTATATAAATTATTTATTTTTTAAATTACTTTTAATTTTTTCTAATTTTACTATATTTTTATCCCACTCTCAGGTAAAAGGGAATAGAATACAAATGGAAACTCTTCAAAAATTTAATTCTGAGTACTGTATTGACTGACTTATAAGCATAGCGCATCCCGCCTAACCAAGTGACAAACCAAAGAAATAATATTAACAACTATTTGTAAAATAGAGCCACAATCAATCGACAAAGTTCCTCAAAAATAGAATAATTTATTTAAAGCCGGCCTATTTCCGATACTGAGTTCTATCACCTACGTCCTCCTATTATATTCGTCGCTTTTATAGTGTCGTAGTCTCATATAGAAGTGAAATACGTAACTAATTTTACTGCATAGCAAAAAAATATATATATGTAACTCTGATACGGGGATCTAATCCGAAGATAACATAACAAATTCTCTGGCTATTTTTATTCATTAGTCGAGTCAGGGTCAGGTGATTGTTTTTTATGCATAGGGTTGACTGAGGAAGAAACAAATATTATATTTTATATTTGAACAATTAACTTGGATTTATTTATATCTTAATATACATAACAAGCAAGCAGTATTGGTATTCCTTACAATATTCAACCATTCTGAAATATCATTTTTTTGATTTTAGAATAAATGACATTTTTAACTCTCATGGAAATTTATACCTTTTTTTACAATTTTTTTTAAACTTATACTATTTATTTTTAATGGCTTTTATATTTTATATTGAACAACGCGTCTGACCTCTGACTTAGGTGGCCTTATTGTCAATTTGTGAACCCCTTTCATCTCTACTTTGCGTGTGATGTAATTAATGGAAAGCTCTTCGTTTCAGGTAATATATATAACACTCACAGCTATATTTATGTAATTATATTGTGAAATCACTTATGCATAAATCTTAAAATAATGCGCTCCTAAGTTAGTTAATTATGTATGTGTTTCAGAAAAGATAATACGTCTTTATTTACAATGAATCAGTTGCTATTGACTCTCAGATATTATGCAACAGGGAGTTAATAGTGGTTGGAGATTTTTCTGGAGTGCGTAAGTTAACGGCATCTAGAACAGTTCTCCGTGTCACCACTGCAATAGCAGGAATTATGACCAACAATGCCAACAACTGTTTCAGAAATATAAGCAGTAAATATGGGCTTTTACAACATAGCAGCCAGCTCTTACAAAGGTAATAAAATTTAGAAAAAAAGTAATTAGGATAGAGATTAGGAGGATAGAACTTACTAAGGTAAATGTAGACATTGGCGAGCAATCAAATTCAAGCAATTTCTTCAAAATACTATGTAAAATTATTAATAAATCTAAATATAGCAAACCGCACGTCTTATAACTTAATTAAGCTAATTATAAATTATGAAATATTTCTTAAATTAATAAAAATAAAATTATATTATTAATATTTATTAATAAACCACCTATATAATAACTTGGACATTTTTGTTCTATGAGAGTTTAATTAATTAGAAGAAATGCAAATACAAATAATATCAACAGTGAAAAGGATTTTATCTGGTGATTCCAAAGCAACCACGAAAAATAAGTGAAGTACACAATTAAATAGCTGGAACCATCAGATTTAGAAAAAGTACAAGAACCACAAGTACATAAGAATACAGAACAAATAAAGTAAATCTTAAAACAATAATAATAACGAGCATGGGGAAAAAGAATATTAGTAATCTTGTGAAAAATTATTCCAATGATTGAAAAGAATTTAGGAAAATGCTATCCTCATTACATAAGTCGTCCATATCATAAAAGAAAAGGATAGTACACACACGAGGGCCTACCATTCACATGCTTCACAAGATAGACTAATACACACTTCTTTTTTATAAGATTAATCACTGCAGTGGAACGAGCACAATAACTTCAGTAAATATTTTTGTCAAAAATATGATGAGCTTGTGAACTAATTCTTTATTGGTCGTTTAATTGTTTCTTTTTTAAATATAAGATAATATGCGTATATTGGCGTTTCTATTTATTTCAATATCCAAAAGTTGACGTAAATACAGCTATTTCAAATTTGAAATTCTGTTTTGTTGCTTGTGGCAGCTCTGCATATGACGTCACAAAAGAAATAAGTAATCGAGATTATTTTATAGAGATAGAAAAAGCAGATTTATATTTTTATGACATAGGATTCCTTTTTTTTATTTTTGTTAATATCTCCTATAATATTGCGACTTATTAACAAATAATTGTTCATTTGAGGTTCTGTGAGCTAACTGTATTATATTATAATGTTCCAGGTGTATCTGACTTGTTTATATGTTTGGTACTGAATTTTGTTGTATGGTAGCTCGAAAACGGCTCTTACAATGTTTACAAAAATTTTCTATTTCGTACAGAGAAAAATTCAGACTTTTGGCGTACTCGGATTTTCACATGAATTTCATGGAAACCCGTAACTTTGGAAAAACTGGAAATAAGTAGGCTCTTTTTTTACTGTATATATTCATTCGTAAAAGATGGAAATGTGAAATTTTGCATGTGCATTTCGCTATTAAACGCGAACATTTTTCAAAATTTAGAAATTTAAAATTTTATAAAAGGGGCCCGGTAGAAAACTTTAGAGAAAGCATAAATTTTAGATTGTGTATATAATATTAAAAAAAAAAAAATTCAAAACTCAAATATTTTAAAAATTGTGCTAGAAAGTTGAAATTTTTTATATGGGTTCACTTTGGCACCTAATTTGCAAATCAATTTTGCAAATTATTGTTGTTATATGTAAAATTAATATAGAACGAGTTATATATTACAATTTAAAAATGTAATTAAAATTTAAATGAAATTCAATTCACGCATAAAAGACAGTCGTCGCTTGCGACTGGGGTAAACTCTAGTATCTGTATATAGCATCATTTTAAGAGATGCTTTACAAGCGTTGTTAAAGAAATAACTAAAATATTTCAGTATTGGTGCTAAATATTTATCACTTCTATTACTATAAATATTAAATTATATTGTATTCACTTGCTACCAGTTTGCTGAAATCTAAAAAATGTACCAGACTCAAGAGAGACTTATTATTCCTAAAGCAAATACCGACAAAATACAACTTAAAGTAGAAGGACGTAAGTCACTAGATCCACTACTCAAAAGCCAGTAGTTCAGTGACACAATATTTATATACTTTCAATTGGTGGTTAATAAAAAACAATTATATTGTGTAAATCACTATATTTGTTACCACAGCAACCACAGCGCAATAAACTTACAACATCTCCTTATAAGCTCTGTCTCTCATTGTCAAATTAATTTCTTGAAGTGTGAATAAATAATTTAATGCTATTTATAAACTTTATGTTCATTCTTCACATCTGTTGCAGAAACCTATGGAAACCACAACCACGCTTTGGCTTAACATCTTGAAAAGGGTTGAAAGAACCCTTTTCCTACATCAAATCTTCCATAATTTGATCTACTAAACGAATTTGCAATTAGAGAACAGAAAGCAAAAACCAAACAAGCCTATTCTACTAGGTAGTGAGAGAAAGTTAACAAATAATTTTGAGTCAAACATGTTATACATACAGATATCCTTCTACGATGGGGAGAAGTCAATTTTAAAAATTAGTTAATTAAATTTTATATTTCTTTAATATAGAACATTGTTGACTTAAGATTACTACTGTTGGAAAATATGGTTTTTATAGAATCTTTCTCTTTCGATAACAAATAACGTTAACATAAGGCCAATAAAGTAACATTGCACTAAATAATTAAAACAGTTATATAAAGGAACCAGGATTAATCTAATCCAACAAGGTTACAACAGGTTATGGGCACAGATAATTTAAGAGGAATTCCAGAGAAATAAAGAAAAAGTCTAAGAAAATATTGACACGTAAGTTATCCGTAAAGAAAATGATAATATGGAAACCATACAGAAAATAGAGTTTTTACAAGGTAAGGTACGTACAAGAAAAAGTAATAGTTGATAATATATGCATTTTTAATAGATCTACAACTTTTGTACAATAGTTTTCCATTTTGTAAAATAAATAAATAAAATGTAGTTTCTTTTCGTGATTTTTCGTTTCGCGTGGATTTGTAATAATGATACTCTATATCTTTGATAATACATGTATTTTGAATCATTCATACGCGCATTTCCTGAAAAATTGTCTGTTTCGTGGAGAATTTTTTTTTAAGACTTTTGGCGTCCTCGAATTTTTCCCTGAATTTCCTGGAAATCCGTAATTTTGGGAAAACTAAAAAAATAATTTTTCTTTTTGGTCTATAACTTTTAATTCGTAAAGGATAGATTTTACATATGTATTACGGTGTTTAATGCTAACATTTTATGAAAATTAGAATTTGAAAAATTAAAAAACGGGAGTCGTTGAACAACTTAGGGAGCCCAGTACAAAACTTTGGAGAAAACTCAAATTTTGAATTGTGTAATAATTGAATATATTACAAAAAAAAAAATTTAATTCAAAAATTTTATTTAGGGGCACAGGGGCGGTTTTAGTCGAGAGTAAAAATTGAACTAGAAAGTTGAAATTTTATATATTTAGGTAACTTTGGTACCTAATTTAAAAATAAAAAAAAAACTTTAAATTTTGAAAAAAGTAATATTAATAAAATATATTTTTTTAGTCAGTTCATATGAAAAATTATTTGCTGTTATATGTAAAATAAATATACAGAACGAGTTAAATATTTCAATTTAAAAATGGAATTAAAATTTGAAATAATATTCAATTCACACACAAAAGACAGAGAAAGTCGTACTTGCGACGGGGGTATACTCTAGTAGATAACTTTTGTATAATACTTTTTGTATAAAATTAATATTTCGTAGGATAAATAAATAAAAATAAGTATATTTCTGAGAATTTTAGACGTTCTTGGCTCTGAAATTTTATGCAGGTTATTTTTCATGCAATGGAACCAAGTGGGAGAGTAGTGCAATAATAAATCGCAAAAGGTATTTTAATAAGAGAAAATAAGAGCTACTTTAGTGTACATAATTAATTTAAACTTAATAACAAGCAAATCCAAACCTAACTAAATGCAAGAGACAGCAGTCAATTATC
Source organism: Panorpa germanica (assembly GCA_963678705.1). Classification (NCBI taxonomy): domain Eukaryota; kingdom Metazoa; phylum Arthropoda; class Insecta; order Mecoptera; family Panorpidae; genus Panorpa; species Panorpa germanica. The sequence continues at coordinate 1,505,066 of OY783205.1, read as the reverse complement.
GATATTCATTTTTTGATTACAAAAAGTTAAAATCATTCATAATTAGCTACGAAAGGAAAAGAATCGTTGAGAAGTTTAGTGGTAGCAAAGTAATACATATGTATGTTTATTTATGGATGGTGCTTATTCTTAGACTTTTTTTGTTCCAGGGAACGGGAAATTTAAAATCAATGTCTTTTCCAAGACAGGTCTACTCAGCGTCCTATATTTGTGTATTATATTACGTTATATGTGGAACCAGAATTAAATAAAACTACTATTAGAGGAAAGATTTTCCAGATCAAAAAAGGGAGAAGAAACAAAACAATAATCTTGAACATCATTGCTGCAGCGTTGAACAGGAGGTGAAATTTGGAAAAAAAAATGTAAAAATTTAAAAATAACTTACTTATTAAATAAAGAAACGTATTATAAAGCTGGAGTGCGATAAAGTGATAGCGAATTACTTTCAAGTGAAAAAAGAATTAAATACCGAGAATAGTTGAATTGTTGTTTTGACGCTTTGAATACTTGCGTTTTTATATATTTGAGGGCAAAGGTCACAAAAAATTCCTTTTTTTGGAAATATCTCGTGTCTTATGACATTACAGGTAATTATAAAAGTTGTAGATCATAACATTCTCTACGAATATGATCTTAAGCCTTTTCCGCATAAATAACGACGATGATAAATGATTGTATGTCAGTAGTTCGTTTCAATATTATCATATGAGTAATTTAAAGTGATTTTTCCCTTTTTTGCACATAGAAAATAAATTATCCAACTCCGTTCTATAAATAGAAACTTTAAAATTAAAATAATTATAGCTCCAGCTAGGTTTATTTAAAACAACCGAAATATTAAGAACTAAAACAAAATTCAAACCTTAAATAGATACATATATTCTTTTAATTTTCTAATATTTAATAAAATAAAACCAATATTTCAATAAAGAATTAAAAAATCGACACATAAATCAGTTTCTAACCTATTTGGCATTTTATCAAATAATTTTCTTAGGTTAGGTATTTAAGACTTAACAAACTGTTTATCGCAGTGACATCACTAACTAAGTGTACAATAACCGGGCGCTAACCCGGGAACTGAAACTATCTAATAAGTGTTTTGTAGAAATTTAAGTCGTTTAAGCAAATGGCGTAACCATTACGCCACCCAATAACTTTTTATTAAACTACTTTTGAAAGTATTATTTAATGTTTAAGTATGAACTTTAAATGCTAGGTAACGTGGTGCTTCTAAAACCATGTCACTAATTTCATATAAACCACAAGAAAGGTCTAGAACAGTTAAAGGTGATAACCAGAACGGATTAATGATTTGCTCTGATTACTTCAATAAAAGCTAGCATTATTACCACCCAAATATAAGCGAGATAAAGCTTCTGAATAATATCGTTCCTTTACCAGAGTTATGTGAGGACCCAGACAAAAGAAATACTAGTAAGAACAAGAAACTAAATTACATTTTTCTATAATCAAATCAACCTTCTAACAATAGAACTACAAAAGACAAATATAATCAAGAAACCCTTTAAAATATTAACACAGAAACAATAGCCTTTAATTATAGCACCACTTCATCGAAAAAGAGGAGTTCTTGTTGCAGTATCAGAATTGCTGCTTAATGTAAATCATTTTGTTTTTCGTGGAATAAACTTCCTTTTCACGCATAAAAAATTAAATATATTTAAAAAATATTTAATTAGTTTATATTATTTTAATAAACTATTATAGATTATTAAGAAGAAGTTAGAAATTGATTTGAATAAGAAAATGGAAAATAATAACAGGAAAAATACTTTAAGTGTAGACTTCGTCGAAGTGACTTATAAAATGACATTTACAGAATTACATTTATTTTTGAAAATGAATTAAAATTATCAGTGGAAGATGTTATGGCTATTCAAGTTAATGGAAACAAGATGATAGTAAAGATTGGAGAACATTTATTAATTGAATGTAAATCGACAATTGAAAATCGCAATGCTCGTAAATGTTGCTAGTTACGTTCTGTTGTTAAAAGCAAAAAAATTGCCGAGTTGTTTTATGAAGCATTATCTTTTAACGTTCCAGTAAACATTTTGGAGTCACTTTGACATCATATTGAAGATGCGTCATGATTTTTTTGTCATAAAAGAGTTAATTTATAGTTCAGTTTCTCACATTTTTTCATATAAAATCATACATATAGGCTGGAAATGGCGAAATTAGTCCACCTGTCGGAATACAAATGAAGATAAAGTTGATGCGAACTATAATTGAAGTGAAATAGTGATAGAAACGTAACTACCCAGTAAACATTTGGAGTCATTTTGACATCATATTGAAGATGCGTCATGATTTTTTTGTTATGAAAGAGTTCATTTATAGTTCAGTTTCTCACATTTTTTCATATAAAATGTCTACTTTATCCACTACAAATAGCGAAATTACTCCACCTGTCGGAATACAAATGAAGATAAAGTTGATGCGAACTATAATTGAAGTGAAATAGTGATAGAAACGTCACTAAATAGGGCACTTCACCCAATTGTTTACTGGGTAAATTGGACACTTCACAAAATTGTTTACTGGGGTACATTGGGAGGAACAGAAGACTTTCATCAAGTGTCAAATAACACCGGTAGACTAGAATAAGAAAGAAGACGAAAGAATATTCGAATTTTCCATTTTTAAATGCAGCCCGGAAAGCGTATTTTCACTAAGCGTTCACAACGTCCAAAATATTCGAAAACGTCACTAATGACGTCATTAATTTCGCTCACACCAAGCTCACTACGACTCATCTGAAGAGTTGGGTCGTAGTGGTTTAAACATAACGCAAAACTTAAAGATGACGATGACAGAAAAAATTTCTTTGTATGATTCGGAAAGAGATATTTTATTGGATTTTATCTATCTATCTATCTATATATATAAAAATCAATTGCTGTTCGTTAGTCTCGCTAAAACTCGAGAACGGCTAAACGGATTTATCTTATCTTGGTCTTGAATTATTCGTGGAGGTCTAGGGAAGGTTTAAAAGGTGAGAAAAATTCGAATAATTGCCGGGAAAATCCTCAAAACAGCATTTTTCTATTTCCCATACAAACGTTTTCTAAATAAAATGGAGAGTCAATTTGTAATTTATTACCGCTGCATAAAGTTCAAATTCGCGTGCGCGTTGGAGGACCTAATATCGCGTTCTGAAACTCAACAAAAGTGAAAGTGAATCGCGAACGCGACAAAATTGCATAATCTCAAAATACATAGTACATAAATAAACACAATTTTAGCTAACTTCAGTTGTTACTCTGTCCGATTATTTTTTTATTTTAGCTAACTTAAGTTGTTACTCTGTCCGATTATTTTTTTATTTTAGCTAACTTAAGTTGTTACTCTGTCCGATTATTTTTTTAATAAGACTATATAGAAATCGAAAGATAAATCAATAATAATAAAGACAAATTAAATTATAAATCTTAAGTTAAATTCTGAACGCAATCTCAATATGTATTTGACATTAGATTTGACAACCAACTGATATGTCATTCCATCCTGTCGCATTTCAGAGCACGGAAAAAATTATATTATCGTTATATCTATCTTTGTGGCTACGTGCGCGAGAACTTTCTTTACTTTGGTGATCCTTTGTGATAGTGACATTCCAAGTAATGTGTTCTTTTTTGTGATAGTGACACTTTACTGCTAAATGAGCGGGAAATTTTCTCACTTTGATTAATTACAATTTACGATGCCGAGGAGAAGACGACCTAACTTAGGTCGTCGTAGTCAATCAAATGTGCGAAGAGCTACCTCACGTGCTAACCGCACTGATGACCAGAGACAGACAGATCAAGAAAATAGTCGTATTGCTATGTCAGAATTGCGTTCTTTGGTGAGTGACAATGTAGGAGATAGGCTTAGAATGCAACGAGTTCGTGCACATCAAACACAACAACAGCAAGCTAGACATAATGAAATTGAGCGAATCCGCAGACGCAGTGCTCCTGTGATTCTTGAACGAGCTGCATTCCACTATGATCCGGCAATTGATTATTGTGCCGACAAATCGGTAACAATTGGGGAAATGAAAACAATTTGTAAATATTGTAAGGCGTTAAAATACACTGGTGAATCTACTGGATTATGTTGTGCTGAAGGCAAAGTAAAATTGCCACAATTGGTCCCACCACCAGATCCTTTACGCTCTTTGGTTTCTGGGATTGGAAATGATTCTAAGCACTTCTTGACCAACATTCAGAAATATAACAACTGTTTCCAGATGACATCATTCGGTGCTACACATATTATACAAGACAATTTCATGCCCACTTTCAAGGTAATATATAAGAATATTTTTTTATATTATTCAAGTTTGTACTAAAATATATATATCGGAAATTATTAATGGACAAATTTTAAAAAATTACAGATTCAAGGACAAATTTATCACTTACTGGGAACTCTGTTACCACTAACTGATGCAGATCATCAATTTTTACAAATTTATTTTATGGGCAATTCAGATGCGGAAATTAATAATCGTTGTGCTCACAATCCAACAGTGAAGAGAACCATTGTCCAACAATTACAAATATTTCTTCATCAGAATAACAATTTAGTAAACATGTTCAAAATAGCATTGGATCGGATGCCATCTGATAGCCATAATATTATTATTCGAGCTGACAAAACACCTGCCGGTGAACACACAAGGAGGTTCAATTCACCTACCATTGATGAAGTGGCTGTTGTCATTGTGGGCGAAAATTTACAATCTAGAGATATTGTGCTTCATCGTCGGAATAGTGAGTTAAAACGTGTATCTGAAACACACAGGAGTTATGATGCACTACAATATCCTTTGATCTTCTGGCAAGGGGAAGATGGATACCATTTTAATATCAAAATGGTAAATCAAGTAACAGGTAAATGAATTGAACAAGATTAAATAATATTTTTAAATTCAATACATCTAAGTAACAATTTAAACATTTATCATTTTTGATCGCAGGTGCTGAAACCAACAAAAAAGTTAGTGCTATGAATTTCTATTCATACAGACTCATGATCCGTCAAGGTGAAGTAAATCATATTTTGATGTGTCAACGACTTTTTCATCAGTTTGCAGTTGACATGTATGTCAAAATTGAGACTGAACGATTGACATACATCCGTTTGAACCAACGACGGCTACGGTCAGAGGAATACATCCATCTCCGCGATGCTATAAATGCTGATGGCAATGTGAATAATGTAGGAAGAATGACAATTTTGCCAGCTACTTATATAGGAAGCCCACGTCACATGCATGAATATGCTCAGGATGCTATGTCATATGTTAGGCATTATGGCCGCCCAGATTTATTTGTTACATTCACATGTAACCCAAAATGGTCCGAAATCGAGAAGGAATTACTACATAGCCAAACACCAGTTGATAGACATGACATAACTGCCAGAGTTTTTAAACAAAAATTAAAATCTCTCATGAATTTTTTAATAAAGCATTGTGTGTATGGCCGAGTCCGTTGTTGGATGTACTCTGTAGAATGGCAAAAGCGTGGATTGCCACATGCGCACATTTTAGTCTGGTTAGTGGACAAAATAAGGCCAGATGAGATTGATTCTATAATTTCAGCTGAAATTCCAGATGAAATAGTTGACCCAAAATTGCATGCAGTAGTAACCAAACACATGATACATGGACCTTGCGGACATTTCAACTACAATTCACCCTGTATGGTCGACGGTAGGTGTTCCAAACGATACCCAAGAGACCTGCTTGCTGAAACCATAACGGGAAATGATGGATACCCATTGTATCGTCGGCGATCAGTTGCGGACAGTGGGCGATCGGTAGTTGTGAAGGTAAGAGGACAAAATGTTGATGTAGACAATCGTTGGATTGTGCCATACTCGCCAATATTGTCCAAAGCTTTTGAGACTCACATCAATGTGGAATATTGTAATTCTGTGAAGTCGATAAAGTACATATGTAAATATGTTAATAAAGGTAGTGATATGGCTGTCTTCGGTGTAACCAATGCAAATGATGAAATATCACAGTACCAGATGGGTCGCTATGTAAGTAGCAACGAAGCTATTTGGCGTATCTTTTCATTTGCGATCCATGAAAGACACCCTACAGTAGTCCATTTGGCAGTCCATTTAGAAAATGGTCAACGAGTTTATTTTAATGAATCTAACGCGGCAGACAGGGCGGCACATCCACCGTCGACAACATTAACAAGTTTCTTCACAGTTTGTCAAACTGATGATTTTGCTCGCACTTTGCTGTATGCTGACATGCCACGCTATTACACATGGAACGCATCATCGAAATCGTTTCAGCGTCGAAAACAAGGAACACCAGTTGAAGGACATCCAAATGTATTTGCTTCAGATGCTCTGGGTCGCATCTACACAGTACATCCAAATAACGATGAATGTTATTATTTGCGGTTGTTGTTGGTGAATGTTCGTGGTCCGACATCGTTTAAACAACTGAGAACAGTTAATGGACAGCTGTGTGCGACTTACCGTGAGGCATGTCAACTATTACATTTACTTGAGAACGATCGCACTGGGATGATACGCTCAAGGATTCCGTAATATCTTCGTCGCCGCATCAAATTCGTACATTGTTTGCGATTATCATATCGACATGTTTCCCCTCGAATCCAAAAGATTTGTGGGTTAAGTATAGAGATGACATGTCTGAGGATGTTTTGTATCGTGTGCGCCGTCAAACTTTGAATCCTACACTACAAATGACTGAAGAAATTTACAATGACACATTGATCATGATAGAAGATATGTGTTTATTTATGGCAAATAAAGTATTGTCGTGTTTGGGAATGACAGCACCCAATCGTCATATGCACGATGCATTAAACCACGAGTTGCAAAGAGAACATCAGTACGACATTGAAGCATTGGCCGAAACAGTTCGTACAAATGTTCCACAATTAAATCAACAACAAAGAATTGCGTACGACACTTTGATAGAAGCTGTGAACAGTGGATCTGGTGGAATTTATTTCCTTGATGCTCCCGGAGGAACCGGAAAAACGTTTTTAATTTCATTGCTTTTGGCGAGGATCAGATCGCGAAATGATGTTGCTCTAGCGTTGGCTTCATCTGGAATAGCTGCAACTCTGCTCGAAGGCGGGCGAACTGCACATTCTGCCTTGAAATTACCACTAAACATGCAAATCACCGAAACACCAATTTGCAACATCGCCAAAAATAGCGCAATGGCCAAGATCCTACAGGTATGCAAATTAATTGTTTGGGATGAATGCACAATGGCCCATAAGAGGTCACTGGAGGCACTGGACAGAACGTTGAAAGATCTTCGTGACAACCAAAATATTTTCGGTGGGGCCATGATTCTGTTGTCAGGTGATTTTCGTCAGACTCTTCCAGTTATTCCCCGATCAACTGTTGCTGATGAACTAAATGCATGCCTAAAATCATCAAATTTGTGGCAGTACGTAAAGACACTCCACTTAACAACTAACATGCGAGTATTTTTGCAACAAGATGAAACTGCTAATGTGTTTGCGAAGCAGTTGTTAGACATTGGAAATAATAAAGTTGCAGTGGACACCTCGACCGGATTCATCACATTACCTACAGATTTCTGTCACATCACAGACTCAAAAGTGGAGCTTATTCAGCGAGTTTTCCCAGATATAGCGCAAAAGTTCAATAACCATAATTGGCTGGGTGAACGAGCAATATTAGCAGCGAAAAATAATGATGTAGAGGATCTTAATGCGACCATTCAGAATTTTCTTCCAGGAGAGTTGGTTTCCTTCAAATCAGTCGACACCGTAATGAACCAGGATGACGTAATCAACTATCCCACTGAGTTTTTAAATTCACTGGAATTGCCTGGATTACCACCTCACAATTTGCAGTTAAAAGTAGGATCAGTTGTCATCATGCTGCGTAACATTAATCAACCTCGACTATGCAATGGAACAAGACTGGCTGTGAAAAGACTGATGAATAACGTCATTGAGGCGACAATCATAAAAGGAAAATACAAAGGAGAGGATGTCTTGATCCCGCGGATACCGATGATTCCAACGGACTTACCATTCGATTTTAAACGCTTACAATTTCCAGTACGTCTGGCCTTTGCGATGACCATAAATAAATCGCAAGGACAGTCTTTAGAAGTTTGTGGAATCAACTTGGAGTTTCCCTGTTTCGCGCATGGACAATTATACGTCGCGTGTTCGCGCGTCGGAAAACCGTCTTCTTTGTTTATTTACGCACCACAAAACAAAACAAAAAATATAGTTTATGAGAAAGCTTTAAATTAATTAACAGACTGTATTTTCACAGTGTGTGTCTGTGAATATCAAATTTAAACCTTATAAATAGCCAGTATTTCAGGAAAACTCTGATTTCTAAGTAAGCAACATGATGTATCGAAAATAATAATAAAACTTCATGCTTTATTCAATAAATGCTTTTTCATTAATAATTATTTTGTTTGTTTTAAAATCATTTTATACAAAAGATTAGGTCTTTTATTTATCGATGAGGCAGTACGAAGTCTGCCGGGTCAGCTAGTTTTATTATATAATTAAGCTTGATAAAATTAATTTTAATTCATATTTGAGTGCCATTCATAAATAAACAATGTTCAATATTATTTAGAGTATATTTCTTTTATAAAAAATGTATTTTGTTTGTAGATATAACTTTTGCTACAGAGCTATTTAATCAACTATCGCAATCCTTATTTTTCAACCCTCCGCAAGCAAGTAGAAGCATGATCCAAGGTGCACGTATTTCAAATTTCCTTCTTCTTGAACTTTGACGTGATCTTGCCAGAATTCCTCTTGGCACTGATAATATTTCATAAAACCTATGATAAATCTAAATTAGAGTAAATATATTTGAAGCAAGGAATATCAAAAATAAGAAATTAACTATGCTGTAGTGCAACACCTGAATAGCGAAGTAAGACACATTGATATTAACGATTGTCTTTGCATATAAATGTAGGACTAGACTGCAATACAATCACACGTCGACTGGAAGAAACCAATGGATGTTTTACAGAATTTGAAGTGATGGAGAATACACATCAAAGGGCAAAGATCGTAAAACATGTGCTATGTTTCATGTTGCGAAACCTGGAGAATAACTGAAAACAGCATATGCTGTCTTGATTAAATAATACATAACCAATTGTTCATTACTATTTTTGAAAGGATTTATCGTTGTTGCAACAGTATGTGACCAACTCAAAGCCAACATCAAATCTATTTAATAGAAGAAAGCGCTAGAAACAATTCAAATCTTTGAGGTGTAATAGTTTCTGCACTTAGTATTAAAATTAAATGTATTAGTAATAAGATTTTCGATCATTTTTATCAGGTGGAATAATATTCAGTGTAAAACACATGCAATTGTTCCTTTTTACGATGTTCCTCATGAAGCAAAGTGCAACAGAAATGGACTTTTGGATACCAGTTATACGTATGTTTCATCTGGTGAGGTTTTTAAACGACTTAGCACATGGAAACCTAATTGTGCAGCAAACGAAAAACACTTAAAAGAGGTTCCAACACGGAGGACACAGGATTATCGGCACACATCAAATACGTCAAAAGACTTCAATTAATTCCGAGAATGAAAGTTAAACATGCTGTACAAATATTAAGTCAACGAGTAGGAATGCATTTACTTCAAATGTCTTCTGGTAGATGTAATTTATTGTAATTATATTGTATATATTATTATAATTCCGTACTATGAATTCTACAGTGTCGAGGTGAAACTAATTTTAAATAAGGTTAAACGAAGTATTGCTGTAGTTACTCAGTGACATACAGAGACTAATTGCTTTCCATCCTATCTGAAATTACCATTTTTTAGGTAATTTCGACCGCTCACTAAACATGTTGAGTGAGCGGTCGCCATTTTTTCCATCAAAAATATTTTTCGTATGCGCGCGTATATTTGAATTGACCAGTTCATCTCCAATATGTACATTTTTTATCTTCTATTTAATTCAATACCCAGAATTTCAAAAATTAAATTAAAGAAAATAATAATTAAAAAAAAAATACAGATAAACTTGGTGAATATCGCTAGAGTGTTTGAAAGCTGACTCTGCTTTCTAAACATTTTATGTGAGCGGTCGCCATTTTTCCATCAAAACAAATTGTCGCTACTGTTCTGATCAGTAAGTAGAGCTTCTGAAAACCCGGGGTTTCATTTCAAACTTATCTGTTTAAAAATGAGTGACATATTTTCTGCGAATTATATAAAGGATGGTGTGGAATATATTATTGCAGATACTTACGATGTGCATGTAAAATTACATAATGGTAAGTAGCAATAATATGATATGAATACATTTTTTAAATTACTAATGGCACTGCTTCAAATAGATCCAGAATATTTCAAAGGGTATTTCGAAGTAAATTTAAATTCCCTGGAAATATCCAATCCCGATGTTGAGGATGAACGAAGTACTCCACAGGCTACTTCAGAGGCGGAAATCATTCCACAAGGTTAGATTGCGATATATTTCAAAGCGAATATTAGTTTTAATACTTTGCGACTGAGAGTTATTTTTATTTGCAGAAACAGAAAGTTTTACGTGGAATTTAAAAAAAACAAAATTATTAGTCAGTTCTTATATGGGGATGAAGGAAAACTTCAGAGACCCTAAACTAAAAAAGAAAAATCTGTGGGCAGTAATCGGCAAAATTTTTGAAAAAGAAGGATATAACAACATCACTTGTGATAATTCTCGACCGAAAATTTCGAAATTTAAAAAAAACGTACACCACTATAAAAGATAATAAATCCACCACAGGTAAAGGAAGCGTAAAATGGGAACATTTTGACATGTTCGAAAATATATTTGAAAGTGATTGTACGGTGAACATTGGACGTACAATATCGTCATTTAAATTACCAATTACCCAAGCTACTTTCGATATAATGGGGCCATCGACGAGTACATCCACAAACCATTTGTTTTCCAATTCCCCAACACCAGAACCAATTCCCACTTTACCATGTACATCAGGATCATCGGGAATAAAACAAAAAGGTGGTAAAAAAATTATAGAAGAACAAATAGAACTTCAAAAAAAAAAAACACATAAAATTTTTGGAAGTAATTTCGGAAGATATAAAAGTATCTAACCAAATTCAGCAGGAAAGAAATGAGTTATTAAAAGAATTAATCAGACAAAGGAATAATCCTGGAATCTAAAATATGTGAATCTAAATTTTATGTATTATATAAAATAAAAATAATTTTTCCTTCCAAATATCATCTTATTTACTGTCTAACGCTACACTTAACACGATATCCATATCATTCGTATCCATTTTTATTATGATAATAATAATATATTAATATTAATATAATAAGATAATATTAATTATGATAATTTCGCTTTGACAGTTTTGATATTTTTCAAACTCAAACATGCTATATTAGTGCGTTCTGGATCTGAATTTACCGCTCACTTAGCGCTTTGTGATAAGTTGTCCCTAGTTTACTCAACTGTTGAGTGTCCAGAACGCGCCCAATGTTAAATAAATTTATAAATTAAAATTTACAAAAAAATTGTATACAAATACAATCGATTTCAATTTCAGTTATTTGTTTTTCTACAAACATATTCTAAATCGTAATCCATTTCCTATTTTTATATATTGCAGTAATATATTTTTATTATCATTTTAGCTGCCATACACTGTCTCGGAAGCGGACAAACACGCGCTTAGGCGGTCTTCTGGTACATGTAATTTCATTATAAACTAATTTATTTCCTTGACTCTTTTAAATTAAGACAACTTTTTAACTTAAGTTTTATATATTTTTGTAATTTAATAAATACTGCAAATGAATTTAAATTGTTATTCGAAGATGTGGTAATATTGTTTTTTCACTGTTTGTATAAATATATCTTAGACAAAGTATTCGCGCATTGTATCGTTAAAGACATTTCTATTTTATTTGAAGCAAAAAAATGTTTTGTATGTAATTGATTGTGTTTTATGATCCTATATTATATTGTTCCAACTGTATGTTTATTTATTCTTATGTGTTTACGGCTCCATCAATGTTTCTGAAAACATCCTATTTCGTAGAGGAATAAATTCAAAGACTTCTGGAGTCCTCGAATTTCCTGGAAACCCGTAATTTTGAAAAAAACAGGAAAAAAAATAATCACTTTTTCCTGTATAACTTTTGTAAAAGATAGAAAGTTGAAATTTTGCATATATATTACGATGGTCACTGCTGACATTTTTCAAAAATTAGAAATTCAAAAATAGAAAAACGGGGCGTTGAAAAAATTTGGAAGCCCGGTATGGAACTTTGAAGCAAGTTGTAGAATAATTAAGTATATTATTAATAAAAATAATTCGAATTTTCAAAATTTTTCAGTTTTTGCCGAGAGTAAAAATTGGTAACTTATTTACGAATCGAAAAAAAAATCCCAAATTTAAAAAAAAGTTGATCAAATAACGCATAAATTGAAAATATCTTATATTTTGTTGAAAGAGATATATTTTTGAGTCAGTTTGTATGAAAAATTATTTGTTTTTATATGTAAAATTAATATAGAACGAGTTAAATATTTCAATTGAAAAATGGAATTAAAATTTGAAATAAAAGTACGAATTATTTTATTGAATTCAAATTATACACTCTAAAAAAACGTCGTTTGCGACAGTATTATTACTATTATACTCTTACTTTTTTCATATTTTTGGTAGCATAACCTTAGAAAATGGAAAAGCGGCAACTAAACTGCAGGAATTATGACAGAAAAGCACTATTATTATTGCATATTTAAATTTATTAGAAAATAAAAACAAAAATATAATGACTAGCAAACTAAAAGATAAGTGTTCTATAGGTGGATTATAACACCGCAGCAGTTTCTGGTAGACCTTAAAACTTATAAGCATAAGACCTATTAAAGAGATGAGCAAAAAAGAAATTTAAACGCAAAAAGTAAATTACTTATACGTAATTATAGTCATATGTAAAACTATCACATACTGTTATATAAAATATAAATAAAATAATTCAATAATTAAATAAGTAAATGAAATATAAAATATTAAAACAAATAGTATTGTTGTGTTCCGGAAGTACCATATCTAATGATACTTTTACATAATAAATATAAATATAAATATAATAATACTTTAACATAAAGTTCGTCCTCAGAATATTACTTCAGGCTATTACACCATTTGTAGCTTGCAGAATGTCGACGGAAGACCAATGAACTTGACTTAACAGGCCAAGCAAAAAACTGGTTTGAAGCTGCAACTGTATAACGAACATCCTTAAGTCCAGGATCCGCAGAATATGCGAATAATTCTCAAACAGCATGTCTAGACATAACCAAAGTTTAAAAATAGGACTCTGAGGAGATCGGTATTGAAGATAATAAAACGATAATATTGTACCTCATTATAGATAATGGTAGTATATAGTAGATAGTAATTAGATATAAACAAGATATATTATAGATAATAATTAACTGCCCTATTCGCTTCTTAGGAAGCAGATAAAATTGACTTCTCGTAGGTAAGCGGGCAATTATAAAACAGTTAAATTTTAGGCATAATACCCCCGAATATTTCCAGGCTGTCCTAATGCAGCTTGCACTGACCCAAGTGTAAAGGTGCACATGATAAATGCCCTATACAACAAAACGCATTCCAATACAAACGATTTGGATCTGAAGCGTATCAAATTCGAATACGATATTCTAGAACTCGTCCTAGTATAGGAATCGACATTTGGGCAATATAGGGTGACTTATGAACAACAAAAATAAAAGAGAATTCGTTTCAAAGGCATTTTGGATCAAAAAGGAAGGCGAAAATTTCAGAAGGAAAATGTATTACCCCACCCCCATAAACTTTACGAAATTTAATTTCCTGAACGTCTACATATATTCTTTACCTCCCAGTAAACAATTTGGTGAAGTGTCCAATTTAGTGACGTTTCTATCACTATTTCACTTCAATTATAGTTCGCATCAACTTTATCTTCATTTGTATTCCGACAGGTGAAGTAATTTCGCCATTTGTAGCCGATAAAGTAGACATTTTATATGAAAGACTGTGAGAAACTGAACTATAAATGAACTCTTTCATGACAAAAAATCATGACGCATCTTCAATATGATGTCAAAGTGACTCCAAAATGTTTACTGGGGTATGGCTTTGGCTTAGAACGTGTTTCGAAATACGAAAAAATATTTGTAGGGTTTGTAGGTAGTGATTGCAATGAATTATCTGCAACAAAGACATACATGAAAGATATTGGCATCCTCAAATATGGAATGAAAGGAGAAGGAAACAGGCAGAGGTAGCGTTACCAAATTCATACCCTGGACCAATCGGTATTTGGCTGTAGATACTTATCCAAAAATTGATACGACTCGAAGAGGAGTATCATGGGGGGAAGTTGCTAACCAGAAGTTAAGACAGGTTTTTTGCTAGTCTACTCCCTTATACACAAAGTGTGATTAGAGAAAAATGAACAGAATTCTTTGATAATCCGCCCACTATGACAATTATATTCCCGATAATGATGAATATGCAATCGAGATAAAACAGTTGCAATAATCAATTCCTTGGAATCTAACAACTGTAGTACAATCCATTTCTATAGTTATAATGTCCAATGTGTTTTTGTAATCTGTATTAAATAACAAATTAATTTGTAGTACCATGCATGCTTACTGCACATATGTTTCTATAATTATAACATTTATTTACAGTGAAATTGCATTATGGTTATTTACCAGAACAGAATAATTGATATGTTTTACCCTGTAGCTTTGGTAGCTCAAAAATGGTATAGAATTAAATAAGACGAGAAATTAGCTGAGATTAATCAACCGGAAATGGTTGAAGAAGTCGTTGTGGATTCGACTAAGGAAAACATTCAAAATAATAACACAGAAACGGCAAAAGCTTGACTTTTACATTTCTGACTTGGCAGTGAAAGAACTGAACGAAACTTACATCAGTAGACTCCGCGCCCCTCCTTCAAATGAAGATAAAGGAAATTATCTTTCTGGTGAAATAGAAGGCATATTTACGGCACCTGCAACATCTACAGCAAATACTTGGACAAGAGCTAGAATGGCTTCTAGGCGCATAACAGTAGGATGGAGTTTAAAACGGAGGGGATTTCTTTGAACCACAATGACACTTATATCAGAGAACCTCAACGCTGTAATACTATGCAAATACTTAGAACCATGGACAGAAAACATCATACAAAAACTTTACATGAGTTGAAAAGCCAGGGCAAGACAATGGAATGTGTATCGAAACATCATGCCAGTTTCCATTTTATTAATGACGCCCAATATACAAGATTTGTAGAATGGCAATTCATACATAAAGCTCGATTGAACTTAGTAAAACTCTATGGAGCAATGCCATGGCTCCCTGACAACGAGCAACTATGTAGAGTGTGTAAAAAGTCCAAAGAAACCTTAGGACATGTCTTAAACAGTTGTTTGCAGAAATATGGATCATCTTATACAGATCGACACAATGCGTTCCTAAAACGAATTAAAAACGCTGCGATTGGTCGCAATTTTTCCATCATGTCGGAAAATCAAGGACTCGGTAGAGACAACTTAAGACCTGACCTTGTTCTTTTTAAAGGTGAGACTTGCTTTATAATTGACGTTACAATACCGTTTGAGAACCGCTTTGAAGCAATGGAAAAAGCTCGTAGAAATAAATTAGAAAAATATGAGAATATTAGACAAGAACTCTCAGAATGATTTCAAAGCGTTCAGATTATACCATTACTAATAGGATCGCTTGGTTCATGGGACCCATTTAATGATAACTTCCTCAAAACCCTATGCACCAAGTCTTACGCTAAAACTCTACGAAAACTGGTGTCAGAAACCATACTTCACTCAAGAGCTATTTACATCTGGCACATTACAGGTAATAGACAATCTATTCCTGTATTCGGTAGTAATGTGCAACAAAACATGTCCTAAAATAATTTCTACGGCAATACTTCAATACCTTTATATCAACAGACATAAATTATTTGGCAATAACTCACGTCAATCCAAATAAATACCTTGTATCATCTTTACAATGTACGAAGCCATCTTTACCATCCTTGATGACAACACGCAACCTTGGTGACAACACGCAACAAATATATATGAAAAAACTTAAAAATTTATATAATGTACTCCAATATATTAAGCAAATTTCTAAATGAGATACAAAATATTTTTAAGTTTAACAATTTCTTGAGACTTGTATTTAGTAAATCCAGAGAATACAATATTTTATTATATATCTGTTGACATCCAGGCTTACTGATTGGATAGTAAATAAAAATGTTTTAAGCTATTGCCAGAAAGGGTTCTTGCCATTTGACGGTGTGTTTGAAAATAATTACATACTTCAAACTATTATCAGAAAAGCAAAATCATTAAAAGTAAATAAAACATGTATTGGTTGGATTGATTTTGCAAACGCATTTGGCTCAATCCCACATAAACCTCTTTTAAATGCACTGACTACTGCAGGTGCAGGTAACACCTTTGTAAATATTATTGAAGACATTTATACCAATAATACAACGAGAGTTCTCACAGCCAATGGTTATACAGAACCAATCAATCTTAATAGCGGAATAAAGCAGGGCTGCCCACTTAGTGGATTATTGTTTAATATAGCAATCGACCCCATAATACGCCAATTACAAGGCTCAAATCTTGAGCACAGAGTAATAGCATACGCGGACGACATCATCCTCATAGGAAATAATAACACCCATTTGCAAGAACTTATTGATTTAACAAGCTCGCTAGCAAAACGTGTGGGGCTCCTAATTAACCCCAAGAAATGTTTTGCAATGCAATTCAATGCATCAAACAACCCACCTTGTTTCAACATCAACAATGTTAATATCCGCAACTTAAAAGAAGATGACACAGAGCGATCACTAGGCGCCCCTGTAGGCTTTAATATTATTCCGCGTAATGCTGATATTGTGGCCATTGCCACAATCGGACAAAATATAATGTCGTGCAAACTTACACCATGGCAACGCATTAATGCACTCAAAACGTTCATGTACCCAGCATGCAACTTTTTAATGCGAGTTGGTTCTTCCACCAAGACCATGTGGGAGAGCAACTAGACAATAAAATGAGGCCTCTTATCAAAAAATCACTTTATATTCCACAGGAAGCATCATCCAATTATCTATATGGCTTCTCAAGACAGGGATGTATTGGAATACCAAACACAACAATGGACAGTGATATATCACTTATTGATAATGCCTATAAGTTACTAACATCCAAAGACCTCATCATATCCGATTTAGCAATGAAAGAACTCAACGACACATATATCAGCAGACTTCGCACTCCACCTTCGAATGAAGATAAAGGTAGTTATCTCTCAGGTGAGATTGAAGGAATATTTAGAGTACCTGCAACATCAACATCAAACACCTGGACAAGAGCAAGAATGGTATCAAGACGTACCACAGTGAGATGGAACTTTACAACGGAGGGTGTTTCTCTAAATCATGATGACACTTACATTAGAGAACCCCAACGTTGTAGTACAATGCAAATCCTCAGAACCATTGATAGGAAGAAGAACACAAAAGCACTCCACGAATTGAAAAGCCAGGGAAAAGTGATGCAATGTGTGTCTAAACATCAAGCTAGTTTCCACTTCATAAACGATGACCAATACACCCGGTTCGTAGAGTGGCAATTCATTCACAAGGCACGCTTAAATCTCGTAAAACAGCAAGCAATGGAAAAAGCGCGCCTTAACAAACTGGAGAAATACAAAGCCATACGCATGGAATTATCCGACCGTTTCCAAAGTGTACAAATAATACCACTACTAATTGGCTCTTTGGGTTCGTGGGATCCCAGCAATGAAAACTTCCTTAAGGCTCTCTGTACTAAATCTTATGCAAAGACCTTGAAAAAACTTGCTGTATCAGAAACAATCTTGTATTCCCATAGTATTTATATATGGCATATAACGGAAAATAGACAGACCATACCTATCTTTGGAAGTAACGCCCAGTAAATACGACAATCCATAGAATAATATACAAAGACTTACTATATATTCACTTAAAAGTTTTTGTTAAACTATGGCAACCAATATAATGACCTGCATCTACATATTCATCGAGATTCATCTTTAAAACACCCAGATCTTCCATTACATCGCATCTTGGGAACATCTGTACCACCTATGAAGCCATCAATGACCATCCATTGAAAACACCAATCAACATATACTTATGAAAGATCTTAAAAATCTAAAATGTATTCAATATCTTAAGAAAATTTTAATGAGATACAAAGTATTGTTAAGTTTAGGAATTTATAGAGAATTGTACTTAGTGAATCTCGAGAATACATTATTTATTATATATCTGAGTTCTGGTTGGTGTGAATTTTAATTTAATTCTACCGTATTTGTTTGGTGGTTTGTATAAGCTGAAGCATGCTGAACATACTCGTTCACAAAGCGATGTAGCCGATAGATCCCAAATAAAGCGGATTGAGGCGTTAGAACAAGCGTTCTTAGGTATCCCCTCCAGTCTGAGGCGGCTGTTTGCATTTACAAAAGTTTGGATAGATTTGGAGCGGTAGAGCGTTGCAGCATTACTGTTATCAAAATTACTGTTAATGTAATTAATGAAAATCGAAAATTGCAAAGCGCAATTCTCATAAATGTTGCTTGTAACGTCTTG
Organism: Panorpa germanica; assembly: GCA_963678705.1. NCBI lineage: Eukaryota > Metazoa > Arthropoda > Insecta > Mecoptera > Panorpidae > Panorpa > Panorpa germanica. Next base: position 1,486,270 of record OY783205.1, on the reverse strand, counting down.
TTGTTAATAGCAATATATTTGCAGAATTTTTTTTATTAAACACTATCTTTTATTCTACTTTTAGGAGGAACAGAAGATTTTCCCCAACAGACAACAGCGGTAGATCAGGATCCATGAGGAATATGGTATGCAACTGACGAATCTTTTTTCGTCGTATTGCCTAATCTTCGAATTCCTAATCGTCGTATTGTCGTATCTTAGCAATTTCGTATCAGAGAGCGGTTAGACAGTAGTCAAACAGTGTTCGGGAGAACATATGTGGTAGTATTAGGTAGTAACACGACTTGCACCTCGGCAAACCTCGTTTGGAAAGTATTAGGAAGGCAATCACGAGGAGGTACGGAGCGTTCCGGCCGGTGCAGACATGCTGTCCAAAGCTTCATGTAATGTCTCACTAATGTCTAATAGGATTCCAATCACCATTCAGAGTGATACGATTCGCATCTAATTGGATTCCGATCAAAATTGTTTGTAGGGCATTTTCAAACGCATACCGAAAACATACGACTTCTCGAACTTTAAGACGAGATCTTGTCAAAATTCTTCTTTGCTCAGATAATATTTAATTAGAGTAAATATAGTTAAGTCACGAGAATCAAAAATTAATAATTAATATTGAAGCATCTGACTTAGACATTAAGGACCGTGCTTGTATATTCATGAGGAACGAAATGGCAATACAACCACACATCGACTGGGACGAAGAGCCAATGGATGTTTTACGGGATTTGAAGTGATGGAGGATGAATTCCAGAGAGCAAAGATCGCAAAACATGTGTCATGTTTCATGTTGCAAAACCTGGAGAATAACTGGAAACAGCATCCTTTTATTACACAAAATTCCTAACTACACCTCTACTTCCAATTGCATTAGAAAAGTAATTTGAACAACCACAGACACTGTGTATTTAGTTTATTTATTTAAATTTACTATATTTCAACAACTTGAATAAATAATATGTATTTACGCAATTATTACAATTTTTTACGGATTTATCATTGTGGCAATAGTATGTGACCAACTCAAAGCCAACATCAAATCTATTTAATAGAAGAAAGCGCTAGAAACATTTTAAATCCTTGAGGTGTAATAGTTTATGCACTTAGTGTTAAATTAAATATATTAGTAATAACATATTTGATCATTTTTAATTGGTGCAATAATATTAAGTTTTAAACACATGCAATTGTTCATCTTTACTTTGTTGCTCATGAAGCAAAGTGCAACAGAAATGGACTTTTGGATACCAGTTATACGTAAGTATGTTTGATCTGGTGAGGTTTTTAAACGCGTTGACATGGAAACCTAATTGTGCAGCAAACGAAAAACACTTAAAAGAAGTTCCAACACGGAGGACACAGGATTCGCGGGACACACCAAATACGTCAAAAGACTTCAATTAATTCCGAGAATGAAAGTTAAACATGCTGTACAAGTATTAAGTCAACGAATAGAAATGCATTTAATTTCAAATGTCTTCTGGTAGATGTAATTTATTGTAATTATAAACAAACCTTAAGTTTTACATATTTTTGTAATTTATTTATGAATAGTTTGTATAAATATATATTATAAAAATCTATATATTGCAACTCTACTCTTAATATAGTAATAATTTTGAATAGGTTGATCACCGCAATAGACACTTACAATTGACACCAGCAAATAAAGATGACACTGTTCTATTGGCACATCTATGGCTGCCTCTAGAGCCATTTACGAAGTAACAAAGAAATAAATTTACCATATTCTTAGAACTGAACGACATAAAAAGTAATATCACCAAAATTGAAAAAATTAATCAAATTGTGATAACAAAATATTTGTAACACAAAATTTAACATTTTATGATAAAATAAAGTCGAATAGCAAAGTTCGATATTATCACCTCTACTATTTAAAATTTAACAATATATCAAGTTCATTTAATACTGAACTAATAGCTGTAATGAAAACGATGAAGATTATACTTAGCAGTCAAATATATTAAGGTTCGGTTGCTGGTTTCATAGTTACCCATATGATTTACGATAACTAAGCTGGTAACTCGGCTCATGTAGTTAATGACGTCACATTGATAAACAGTATTTTAAGTCTAACTATACGAATTCTGTTCTATAACTATAGAATCGTCTAGTTAAGTTATATCAAAAATATTATTTTTGAGCTATTATGAAAATAACCTCAAAAGTTTAAATAAAAAACATTTTTCTTTTAATTAAAATTAAACACATATAGACGCGAATGGATAATATAGAAGTATTCAGTGATTCCAGTGATTTATCTTCAGACTATTCATCTGACAAGGAAATTAATACAGTTCATGGAAAAAGTAACCAATCCAAAAATTGCTTATTACAAATTATTAATTAGTAATTAAATTAAATTAGTTATTATTGCTTATTACGAATAAAACATATGTATTAATATAATATAAACATTGAATATTTATTTTTGTTTTGTTTTGTTTACAACATATTGTTAGGCTTAAGAATAATTATGTATACTTTTGTAGTTCCTTTAACTTTATTTTTAATGCTACTTCTTTAATTTGTTTCTCCAATTCTAAAATTTCCATTTGTTTATTGTTTTTAAGCAATTTTGTATTTTTCTCCAATTCTAATATCTACTTTTGTTTAATAAATAATAATTCGCTAAATAGACTTACCAAAATGTTAAATCACATCGGGTACTTAACGATGGTTAACATACCGTTATTTTCATGATCAACAACCGAATTTATTGAAACTGGTGATAACTATTACTATAACTAAAAACAATTAGTTAGCAACCGGGCCCAATAGTTACAGATGCATATATAGCGTATTTGAAGCTTTAAATAATAGCAACTTTAAAAACAGCAATTTGTAAAACCCAGTAAACATTTTGGAGTCACTTTGACATCATATTGAAGATGCGTCATGATTTTTTTGTCATGAAAGAGTTCATTTATAGTTCAGTTTCTCACATTTTTTCATATAAAATGTCTACTTTATCAGCTAGAAATGGCGAAATTACTCCACCTGTCGGAATACAAATGAAGATAAAGTTGATGCGAACTATAATTGAAGTGAAATAGTGATAGAAACGTCACTAAATAGGGCACTTCACCAAATTGTTTACTGGGAATAGAGGAAATATATTGCAAACTTAAAAAGAATGGAGTAAACATAATTTTTTATAGGTACCAATGCTATTCTGGAATTAATAGCAACAAAATAGGCAACAAGTTAGCGAAGGAAGCTTAAAATTTTCTTTAAATGATCTGAAAATTACCATAAAGGAAAACGCATATATGGACAGGCAAAAATGTATATGGAGGCAAGCCAAACCAAGGAAAGACATTCTTACTTTTCAACAAAACAATTAAAGATGATATGAGGATCAACAAAAATTTATGCAGAAAATTCATTTCTACAATATGCCGACTAAGATCAGGTCATTGCAAAGTTCTATCATACCTACCGAAGATAAAAATAATTCTATCTACTGTTTGCATGTGGTGAAGAGGGGGGAACTATAGATCACATGGTGCTAGGATGTAAACTTAAAAAACCGGAAATCGACTTCCTATGGAATAATTTATGCAAATCTACCATGATGCCAGTGAATGTGCTAAGTTCGATCTCAGATGTAAATAGTGCAAGGAGTGTATAATTGAGTACACATGTGCTAATGAAATTGATATATAATATTTAAAGCATTTACAAAAAACTTTAACATAGGATATTATATATTCTATTTCTTATATTAAGCAAATGAAGATGTAAATAAAATTGTTTAAAGTTTATATATTGTTACGAATTTGCGGGCGTATGAGTATATAAAAATCATAGTTATGAAATATTAACTAGAATGAGCAAAAAAAGGTTGCACACCTCTGTATAGACATCACGGCGACATAAACAAAAGCATGTTTACTTCGATGAGTTTGGTGTAATTGTTTTTGGGAATAAAAGAAGTCTGCAAAAGTGTTAATTTTTCTTCTTCTCCTAATTATTTTAATTGTGGCTATTCAATAATTTATAAGTTACAACGCGACTAAATAGTAAAAAATAATTACTCCGCTCGGTGATTAGAAAGAACCCCAGTCGCAGGCGTATTACGGCACATACATAGAAGGCTAGCTGCTTCGCACACACGCCGTCGCATAGTAAAATTCTAACAATATATATAGATTTATATACGATATACAGTTTTAAGTAGTTTTATATAATCTAGAATGTAATATCTATGTATTTTAGAATGATAAGAATGCGGAATAAGCCAAAACCTAATCCAAAAAAAAAGCTCAAGTCTGCCGTTTCATTATTAAGGTTTTCTAAGTACTACCTTAAATGAGTTTTAATGTCTTCGTAATAGAATTATGCAAATTCTTTGTTCACAGGTACAATAACGCTTATCCTAAACAATTATCTTTAATAAAATAAATGCAACCGTTATGTCTAGAAATGGTTAGTCTTAATCTGTCCTCATAAACGTTAGAATTTCTAAATGTGCCCCTAAAGACGGCATGTTATTCGCTTCTTGTGCAAGAACAAGAAGCAAGATATTTTAACGAAGATCCAATAGATATTCACAAAGTTGGTAAATTGGTACCATAAAACTAATAATTAATAAATGAAATGGCTTATAAAAAAATTTTTTAGAGGTCGTTTGTTAATTTTCCATGGAAATAAATTTTAATATATGTATATTACATTTTTTTTATAATTATCCAGAGTTTTTTATTAATTGACAGAGTTATAGCTATATCAAATTTAAATTTCAGTTTTGGCGTATGTTTTAGATATGCATAAACGTCACAGAAGAAATGAGTAATCGAGATTATTTTTCATTTTTTCTTCGTAATATAATTCGTTGGTAGTAAATGACGTATCACACTCACACTCGTATGCGTCTCTGTGGTATAAGAGAGATGGAAAATCGTGGAATGTCACGTACCACGCATTGGAATTTTCTATAACGTTGGATCCGTTTGATAATTAAAAAAAAACAAAATGACTTTTTAATTTTATAATATCTTCTAAAATATAAGGTGTTAAAAAAATAATTGAACATTTCAGATTTTGGTAGCTAACATAATTTGTCAATATATAGGTTCCGCTTTATAAAATATAAGTCATGGTTCGCAAGGCCATTGGTGATCGGAGATTTAAAGCAGATTTCTCTCGTTTTACCTTAAAGAGACCCCAATTATGTAGCAGAACCACGTAGCTATGGTGATATTAATGATGCTAAATTTATTCAAAAACTTTACAAAAGGAATAGAAGACAAGCAATGCGTCTAATTATGGGTGAACAACGTGTCAAATCAGCAAAGAAGATATTCAAAGTCATTTCACTAAAACATTAACACTAGTGAATTATCCGAATGATATTTATCCAACTATCAATGATGATACAAGAATACTAGGAAATTTACACCACCAGAAGTCTCAATGAGACTAAGAAAGTTTGAAAACTCTTCTCCAGGTGACGACCGTCTCACATATCGCCATTGGAGAACAGTAGATCCTAGTTGTAAAATCTTAACAATGATTTTAAACTGCTGTCTAAAATATAAGAAAATTCCATCTCCATGGAAAACATCTACAATTATTCTGATCCACAAGAAGGGCAGTGAAAATGAAATAAGCAATTGGAGACCTATTGCCATTTGCAGGATAATCTACAAACTATATACAGGATTATTAACAACAAGATTATTGGATTGGATTTCTGAATTTAATGTATTAAGTTATTGTCAAAAAGGATTTCTACCATTCGATGGAGTATTTGAAAACAACTTTATATTACAAAACATCATTTGACAGCAAAAGGTTCAAAACACAACAAAACTTGCATTGGATGGATTGATTTTGCCAATGCCTTCGGTTCCATTCCACACCAAGCATTATTAAATGCATTAACAGCATCAGGGGCTGGAGAAACTTTTGTTAATATTATAAAAGACATCTACTTAGATAACACAACGAAAGTACTAACTTCAAATGGTTACACAGAACCAATTAACCTTAACAGCGGTATTAAACAGGGATGTCCATTAAGCGGTCTACTCTTCAACATTGCAATAGATCCAATTATACGTAAACTACAAGCAAATCATCTTGAACACAAAGTCATCGCATACGCTGACGATATTATTTTAATAGGAAAAGATGTAAACAATCTTCAAGAACTGATTAATGAAACAAGCGAACTAGCGAATAGAGTTGGATTATTAATTAACCCCAAAAAATGCTTCTCTATGCAGTTCAATGCTAAAGACAATCAGGCCATCTTTAAAATAAATAATGATAATATTAGAACTTTAAAAGAAGATGATATTGAGAAATCTCTGGGAGCTCCAGTAGGTTTCAATATCATACCTAGAAATGCTGATACTAAGAAAATTGCAACGATTGGACAAAACATCATGTCATGTAAATTAGCACCATGGCAAAGATTAAATGCATTGACAACTTTCATGTATCCAGCATGCAACTTTTTAATGAGAGTAGGATCTTGCACCAAAACTATGTGGGAAACCTTAGACAACAAAATGAGGCCTCTTATTAAAAAGTCGCTTTACATTCCACAAGAAGCATCAGGAGAATACTTATATGGATATTCAAAACTAGGATGTATTGGTATACCTAATACTGCAACTGACAGCGATATCGCATTAATTGATAATGCATTTAAACTATTAACTTCGAAAGATTGTATCATAGCAGATCTAGCTAATGAAGAACTTATAGAAACTTTCACAAAACGCTATAAAGCCCCCCCATCTTTTGAAGACAAGGGCAGTTACCTTTCTGGAAATAGTGAAGGTATATTTAGAGCTCCGACAACATCTTTATCTAACACATGGACACGAGCAAGAATTGCATCAAGAAGAATTATTGTAAATTGGAATTTTACATCTGAAGGTGTTTCTTTAAATCAAAATGACACATACATAAAGGAACATCAACGACGTAACACCATGCAAATCCTACGCACTATCAACCGAAAAGATCGCACAAAGAAATTAATTGCTCTAAAAGGACAAGGAAAAGTATTAGAATGTTCTTCAAAACACCCTGCAAGTTCACACTTCATTAATGATGCACAATTTACAAGATTTGTCGAATGGCAATTTATTCACAAAGCTCGTCTGAATCTTGTTAAACTGTACGGAGCAATGCCATGGCTTCCAGAAAATGAACAATTATGCAGAGTATGTAAAAAGACAAAAGAAACTTTAGGACATGTATTAAATAGTTGTCTACAAAGATACGGCTCCTCCTACACTGACCGTCATAACGCTTTTCTCAAAAGAATTAAAAATGCTGCAATTGGCCGTAACTTTACAATTATGTCAGAAAACCAAGGAATTGGTAGTGACAATTTAAGACCAGATCTCGTACTTTTTAAAGGAGAATCGTGCTTCATTATCGACGTAACAATTCCATTTGAAAATCGATTTGAAGCTTTTGAAAAAGCACGAAGAAACAAGCTAGAAAAGTATGAAAACATTCGAAGAGAACTTTCAGACAGATTTCAGAGTGTACAAGTAATTCCTTTAATTATTGGATCCCTAGGTTCTTGGGATCCATGCAACGACGGCTTTATGAAAACACTGTGTACTAAATCTTACGCTAAAACCTTGCGTAAACTTGCGGTGTCTGAAACCATCTTACACTCTAGAAGCATATATATCTGGCACATAACAGGAAATAGACAAACTATTCCTGTTTTTGGTAATAATGTACAATAAATTATTTTACCATCAATGGTAACAATGTTTAGTGATTCTGTAAAATTATATCACTAAATAATTACCCGTCCATTACCCGCCTTGTCATGGTTTTTTAGTGGTTTTTCCCTTGACACTTGAGTCACTGTCACTGTTGAGTTCCCTTGACACTGGGCGTGACTTTTCCACTGTCTCGAACTCTTTCTTAATGAGACGCAACGAGGGTTATGGACGTAAAAGAAACGTCTTCGCATCACGGGAACATCTCTACGGAACTTCATCTTCTCATTTGAACTTCAATCAAGAAGGAACGCAACTATTGAACATTTATTATTTTTTGAACTTATTTTTATTATGTAATCTCAATTTTTTAAGCAAATTCAATGGAATACTTTACTTAGTTTAGAAACTTTCGATGACTTGTACTTAGTGAATCCTTAGAATATATTATTTCCTCCATACTCGTAGGCAACTCCACTTCATTTTTCACCAAAACTCTGTACAAATTATTTCTACAGGCATCCGTTTCTGTACATTGGAAGATCAAATATTCTGGATCTGCTACCCCTTCTCCACAATTGCACATATCTTCTTCTACCAAGTGATTTCTTTTCAGATGTGCCAATGCACCTTTATGGCCTACCCTCAGTTTCGAGATAAGTGATAACACTCTACTCGGACCTTGGGCTTTCCACCACCAACGACGTCCGCACACCGAAGACTGTAAACTGAAAAATTTTCTTCCTTTCTCTGAATTATTCCACATACCATGCCACTTCTCTTTCACTTCATTTTTGTTCTTTGCCAATAAGTCCACTTCATATTGGCTTTCTCCACTTGCTACTGTTCTAGCTGTTTGTTGTGCGGCGTCATTTGCTTTTTCGTTTCCTGTGATTCCTTTGTGAGCAGGAATCCACACTAATGGTACATCGAATCCTTTCATCTTAATTCTATTTAAATTTCTTCTTACTGTATAAAATATATTTCCCGCTTTTCTGATAACCCCATTCTTTCCCACTGCTTTGAATCTAAGCATATTACAGATTTCGATCATTTGTTGTTCTCAATTGTTGAAATACTTTCTTTGACAGCTACCAGCTCTGCATCAAAAATTGAAATATCTCCAGGTAAAGTTATTATCTGTTTCGTAGACTCCGTCACTACTTGCTACTACAGAAGTTGCACTTGCACTGTTCAATACACCGTGTATTTAAACTTTTTAAAAGATAATCCCGAATTTAGGGAAATAAGCAAATTGTAAGTGATCTAAATTATTTAAATAACCAGTGGAATGCCCTAACCATTCTCTTAAATATCTGTGCTACAGGTGTGAAGAGAGATGTCAAGAAATGAAAAAAAATTTAAATTCAGATAATTTTCTTAACAACAAAGTTATTCAGATCACAATATTGTTATATTTGAAAAAATACTTCTCCGCAGGTATTGAGAAGCTGGAGATTTGAAGTTAAGAAGAAGGCCCGGAAAATACACCAGCATACTACAGGTACTAAGGGTTAAATTAAGCAATGTTGAGGAAAGGTTGCCGCACATTATGTGTAAAACGGTAATAACGGCAACTGGTAACCCTTCCGTCTACTGCAGAGTTTAATGTTAGTATAAAATATTACGTTAACTATTTATGTATAGTGGTTTATATTATTAGTTCAATTATATAAAGATGGAACACAAAACAGAGAACCTCCAGACTACAGCTTTAACCTCAGCTGAGGTTGAACATAACAACGAAGAATTTCAAGAAGTCAATGCCTATATTGTAAGTTGTTTTCAGTATGTTTATTATAAACCCTCGAAAAACTAAGAATTTATTTAATTTAAAGGAATCGGCAGATTAAATACCAATGGAATTTGAAATGGTTGAGACACTACCTTTACCTTATTGTTCTACCTACTGAAAGTAAAAAAAACAAGTAGATGAAGTATAATAATTCGTCTTAAAATTTAGTTGTTCAATACAAATGAATTATTTATATGATAAAGCCATATAATGTTATTTAAATTTTAGCTCGCAGCGGAACAAATTGCTTGACAGAGATAGTAGAGTTTTATGGAGACCGATCAGTAACAGTCGAAAGCCAGGTTGATCAAGTAGCTTCTGCTCTTGCTTCTATAGCAAAGTCAATGAAAGCAAGGGTAAACCATAGATGAAAGACGGTTGACTCTACAAATGAAAGAATCAGAAGTAGTCAGAGTTACAAAATAAGCCCCTAAAAATTGGCATCGTATGTCTGCAAATTTATAAATGAATTATGTCCAACAGGTGACAAAAGGAAAGAATATAATATCGCAACTAACAATGTCTGCGAAGTTAGCTTAAACTGATACACTAGAAAAGTCATTTAAAATAAAACGTTATCTACACTACGCTGCACATTAAAATTACCACCGGGTAAATAAAACCACCAAAGCCGATCTCATTCTCTACGCAACAGATATATGAAACGATCAAGAAACGCAAATTTAGCCAAATATTGCAAGATATATTGTTTCACATCTTGTACTTATACATATTTCACTTTAAATTTACAGATTATATTCTCTTTAAACTTTATGTAAAATGTAGTGAAATAAAAGATATCAAAATCAAGCTTCAGGAAATGGAAAACTCCACTAGCATATTACTTCTGCGAAAATAACGAATATAACGGTGAACCCAATCAGAATTCTAAAAGAAGTAGTCAATAGTGTTTTTTAATGCAATAGGACTGAAACCAGAAGTCCATATTTGTGATCAGATCCTGGCCAATATATCTGCTATTAAATTTATAAAACTTGACAGTGCATAAAATTCAATTTATAATAACGATAATACCATATCATAATTACTGCGCGTAAAATGCTGTACTTTTATAATAATAAGATAAAACAAATAGTAATACTTTCATAGAAGTAGATTTTAAATTTTTGAGAAAGATGCGAATGATGCAAAAGACATGGATATCTTGGAATAGTATATTGAAATTGATAAATGACAAATAGTTCGAGAAGTACCAAGGAACATACCACGTTTCCAGAGCAAGATGAATAATATGAAATTAAAATACTGCACGCAGGTGTTTAGCCAACGAGTGGCATTTCGTTTGAACGTAATAATTGTGATAAAGAAAATCTGATAATAATTTTTTTTACTCTATAATGGGTTTGGGTCCTCATTTTTTAGTGGTCGATTTTTCAATTGTTGATTGAAATTGATGTTAATAAATGTGTATTGGCGTATCTATTTTATAAATGTTGACGGAGATATAGCAATTAAAAGTTTGAATTGTAGTTTTAGCGCTAGAAATGGTCGGCCATATTTGTATGACGTGAAATGCATTTTAACGTCAGTTATTTGTTGAGTAGGTCAGTGCTGTGGTAATGTTTTGTAGCTGTTGGTAGTCAAATAATCAAGTCAAATCAAAGAATAATAAGTTTTATTTTATTTAACCCTGCTAAGGCAGACATAATATTGGAATTTTATTGTTCCTTGAAATAGCTGTAAATATTATTTGATATTTTGATATATAAATACACTAGCTGATCCGGCGAACTTCGTACCGCCTAACAGTCAATGAATGTCATGTTACCTTTTAGCTGAACTAATTTAGGCTTTGATGAACGTAATACAATGATACAAAATAATATTTATTAATATAGATAGAAACATAAAAGTATTTTATTATGATGAATGATGATGAAAACATACAGAATGAGAATAAAAATTAAAAAAATAATAATAATTAAGTAATTCAAACTCATGTCAGAAAAAAATGATTGAAAACTATGTTGTGCAGATTGGAATACACTCGGATTAATTCATTAATGAGATTTTCATTCAAGCACCTTGTGGTAAACGACATTCTTTGTTTTTTGGTCAGGCCCAAGAACAAATAAAGCGGATGGTTTGCAGACACGTGAGCATGCCACGTACAATTGACCCTGAGAAAAACATGCATTTTTTAGATTGAGGCCACAAATAGTCAAGGATTGGCCCTGTGATTTGTTAATCGTCATGGCGAAGGCAAGACGAATCGGGAATTGAATTCGTTTAAACTCAAATGGCATATCCGTTGGGATCATCGGAATCCTTGGAATAAGAACTTTCTCATCTTTAAATTTTCCTTTAAGTTTCGACGCGTGAATCACATTGCTCATCAGTTTTTTTTATCACCAAACGCGTTCCGCGTTGCACAGTTTTGGTTGGTTTAAATTTCTAAGCATGATGACTACCGAGCCAACCTTAAGTTTTAAATTGTGCGGTGGTAAACCAGGCACATCCAAGGAGAAGCTGTAGTTGATGGTACAATCATATAGAAACGCTGCTCGATTCAAATCAATACTTGAACCATTTCTTCTTGCACTTCGAAGATTATTCCTCTGTTCATCTGTACGATAAGCTCGACGATTTCTCGTTTCTAACCTAGCCGTTTCACGGGCTACCTCTCTTTGCTCTTGTATTTGAGAAGCACGAATTAAGGCCCTTCTTTGCTCCATACTAACGCGGCGCTCTTCTCGTGCAATTTCTCGTTCTTCATCAGATAATTGACTCGCGATATTCCGTTGCCTAATTGCATTACGGCTCCGCTGGGAAAGATTAAATCTTCTAGGACGCGGCATTGTTATTAATATTAATACTGAATGTGCACTCGCATAAAACCACAAAAAACCACTTTCGAGACATAGACAATAGCTCAAAGAGTATATAACCACTACATATGAATAGCTTATCAAGAAAAATTATAGATAACCTATAAAAAGACATTTACACTTTTGTTAACCTGTACAATAAATCTTAGGTATTATTTTCTGAAATTAAAAATTAAATAATTAATAAATAATTTACACAAATTAATGTCTAAAACAAACAAATATAACAGTACCTGAACTTTCGAGACATTTTACAAAAAAAAATTTCTGAACGCACACATGAATAGTTGTTACAGTATTTGACAGGATTGGACAACAAATGTTTGACATGAAATCAGCATTTATTGAAATGATTAAGTATTCATTACACATATCGAGTTTTCATTGTTTTTAAGATGTATTATGCTATTCGGGGCGGAGACAAATCCAACGAATCAATAATATTGAATAATGGTTCAGCAGATCTCCAGTTATAAGTGTTGTAACAAACCCGTCTTTCTTTTATATATTAAGATATAGCAGAGATTTATGAGCTGTAAGGTTGGTAACCTTACACAAGGATTGTGATGTCACATGCACTTGGAATGTGTACAACGTTGAATCCCTTTAATAATTAAAGAGACAAAATGACTTTTTTAATTGTTAGTATCTCTTAACACATAAGGAGTTATTAAAAAATAATTGAACATTTGAGGTTCTAGTAACCCACTTTATCAATATATAGTACACTTTTATAGAAATTAAGACATAGGACACAATCCCATTATAAATATGCGCTATAGCGATTTGTGTATTGATTTTAGCACCAGAACAACTTGGGAAATATGCATATGGTATGTCAGCATTACTTGACTTTGCGAAAAGACGATTATCTCTTTTAATGCCAACACGAAGAAAAGTCCAAGGAATAAATATGAATGCGCCACAGAAAGAGGCTGCTAAAGTGTTAAAATCAATGCATTTTAAAAACAAGACAGGAAAAAAATTTATAACTCCATTAATTAAAAATATTACATTAGAAAAGTTTCAATACTTTTGGGGTACTTGGAAAAAAAGAAAATTCAAATACTTTTTAACAAAGCGAGTTAAACATGATCCTCTAGAAAACTTATTTGTTGCCTTCGGGTCATATAAGACCAATATCAAACGAATTCGCTAGTACCTTTAAGGCATCATTAATTGTCAACAATTATTCTTCAAAGTATTGTAAATAAATGCAAATTGTAAAGAAGATGACTGCGCTGGCTTAGCACTAGAAACGCAATAAATTATGGCGATGAATAATATAATATTGTCGAAATCGGTCAATGTCATTTAGAAACTTTTATTCCGCCTTAACTATTAAAAAGTCTGCTAATAAATTAGCAAAAGAAATGGCATAATTTGTGAGTGAGCGGTATTGTTGTAAATTGAGGCCAGTGTCTAAATATTCACAGAGAAAATTACACAGTTAAAATTCACAGACTCTTTATATGAAGAGAATTTAATGGGCATTACAATTTATAATTTTTCAAAAAATTATAATGAGGTATTTTCAAATATCTATACATCATAGGTCGAGGAATATATAGGGGGGATGGTGCCTGCACAGGGCCATCGTTGCCAAAGATTCGGACATAATAGCTTGACATACCGTAATGTGTATTCATGCATGCTGTGTGCTGGAAACACAGGTTTGAAAATTACCATTCAAAAGGACGTGCTGATGCAAATATCCATTATAAATGTGTATCGTGTCATGGCACTCACAATGCAAGATATAGAGGATGATGTCTAGTACTTATGCAAATACGAGAAAAATTAATTGCTAACCACAAGGAAGAAATAAAATCTATTGAATCTTTCAATCTTTAAAAATAATAATAAAAAATTAAAAAATAAAAATGAGCCAATAATAGAACCAAAAAGTGTCTCAGCTAAATTACCTGCCCCTGAAATATGTGCAAACATAATTGCAGAAAATCAAGCAAATAATCAAATGCCAACCACAAGTGCAGATCCCCCTCCCCCTTCGACATACTAACAATAATAAACTTAGTTAAACCAATTTTACCGCTAATAAAAACAACATTAAAAGCAATCTTAACTTTAATAATACATTTCTTCCAGATCTCATTTTATAACCATTTAATCCAATTACTCGGTTAATGCCTCAAAACATAAAATATGTCGATAAATTTACTAACCTTAAGATAGTAACATGGAATGTAAATGGACTTATAGTAATTCGCCTGAATTGTCCCTCTTTTTACAGGAATCTAAACCACATATAGTACTGCTTCAGAAAACTCGATTAAACACTGAACATGATGACATTTCTTTTCACCCATACTAATTATATAGAAGTGATCGGTATGGGGCTGGTGGTGGCACCGCTTTGATAATATGGTACATCCAACCGTAAGTCATAGTGTTATACGCAGAGATGTGTGTTTTTTAAATACATATACTCAAAATTAAAATTCAAAATAGTAAATACCTATTTCTTATTTGGAAAATACAAAATACTTTTTTCATTTTTGTTACTTCATAGTGTTAATCAATAGCTTAGCAATACCGAATTTAGAGCGGAATTCAGATTGTCGAAAAAAATAGTACAAATGATCATCGCTATTCTAAAACCTTATGCCCCGAAACCAATAAGACGGAATGCGGTATCTTTTGAAAGCAAGATTAGAAATTATATTGATCGAAGATATATTTTTATAATAAAATTAATAAAAACGATTTTATTAGGTTTACCTGCGTCTCTAATTCTTTTTCTAATGTTTTAGTTCTTTGCCGCTCTACAGTTCTTCGGATGTGGGTCTTACCAACGAGTTGTTAGAGGGAAATACATTATATCTCTTTCACAGACTATGGTAAGCAGAGATGTGCGTTATCAAATACATATACACAAAATGCAAATACAAAATAGTAAATAGCTATTTTCTATTTTGTTTTTATATATTTTTTAATAGTAGAAAATTTTATATTTTATTTGAAAACTTTAACAAACCTATTTCCTATTTCGAAAATACAAAATACTTTTTTCATTGTTGTTACTTCATAGTGTTAATCAGTAAATATTATTTTTTGAATATAAACTTAAAACCCCACCAACATTAGCGCTATCTATTATGATCTAAAAGTATCTGCACAATTATTTTAATAATTCTAATTTAAAATGATAGATGAGCTTATTATTTTATTATTCTTCCTGTTACCCCCACCACGAGACATCTGATTTTCGTTTACCTAAATTTGTTTGATCATATTTTATTGTTCATTATTTGTTTTACTACAAGACAATCACTCCACTAATTTCCTTACTGAACTATATATACGAGTACATGCGACATCCAACATTTATATATTTTCATTCATAAGTTGACATTATTTAAACATGAGTGTACTAAATGTGTTGTACAGACTAGTGCGACATAAACATGCGACACTAATAAAACCCTTACTTTTGCTATTTTTAAAAATTCGAGGTAGTATTCTTATGAAACAAAAATGTTTTAAAACGTTTTTTCAAAACTAAGTCGCTCTTTATCAAAGAGCTTATATTATTAGAAAAAATAATATTTATAATATTTATATTATTTACATAAAGAGTATTCTATTTTCTCAAAAGTATTTTTAAAATACGTATTTTGTATTTAAATACTAACATGAAATGTATTTTTTATTTTATATTTGAAATAGCAAAATAAGTTATTTGCATTTTGTATTTAAATGCTTTTGAAAAGCATTTGTGCACATCTCTGATGGTAAGTATAAGTCTCAAGTACACCTACCTAGTCTGTGATTTAGTTATAAAATACTTGATGCCTAAGTACATCAGGTTCCCACAAACTTGTAGAAGAAAAGAACATAATAAAAGCGGGCTACGTTTATAACCAAACCGATTTAACGTTTGATAGTTACCAAACACTTACGACGAGGCTTTAAAAATACCTAGATCGATGGTACGACATCAGACCGTCGTGAACCTGGTCTCTACCCGACGGAGTTACAAAATAAGCCACTTAGTTACACGTTTCAGTACACATGAGCGGTACACATAATTGTTTGTCATTGTAATTGTTTGTAATGTCACAATGCCAATCATGCGGTCGATGTTATGTGCCCTTAGTTCACCTTAGTTCGGATCACCGTGCTGTGACACTTCAGTTTGATTGTCACCTCAAGTTACGTCAAGTCAGAAATACAAGAAAACATTAACAAAACCAACAGACGAAATGATTAAAACAATTTTTTGCAAAACAAATTTATTTTTTATTTTATAATTGCGTATAACTATGATGCACAAATCAGTTGCATGGAAGGGGATTTCACACCTGTTAAGGCAGCCCAAGTAATGTTTCATGCCACTTTTGGAACGTACAAAGAGAATCTTTCTGTTTTAAAGGCTATTAGCAACACAGGGACGTGGTTGACAAGAGAAGCACTCGAGGCCTTTTTTCCACATTTACACAGATACAATTTTTGCTAGACTTAGAGGCACTGTTTGTAATTTAGATTCAGACCTGGGGTACTGTTCAACTATACACTGCCAACTATTAACAAATCCAGACATATGAAATTCCATATAAAATTCTTCTGTTCAATTTCAGATTATTGCCCTGATTTTCTTCTATTTTACACTTAATAAAAAATATTTATGTTAAATAGAATTTGGTAAGGAACCACTAAAATGTTTTTATCCTTTGAAGTTATGTTCTATTGATGTCACACATTTTATATTTAAGAGAATTAAATGCAGCAACACTCTAATAATTGAGTCGTATTATAAAAATGGATGTTGATAAGGCAATGTGTCTGTGAAGAAATTATTTAAAAATTCTATTCCATTTTTATATTAACAACTTATTTATAATATTAAAATGAATAAATATGGTCCATACGAGTAAATTATTCAAAAATTAGAATTTATCCACATAGAATTGTCCACATTTTTTAAAACGATATTAACCTTGTATTAATCCGATATTATTTTTTTTAAGCGATTCAAAATTAATTAGTGAATTATTTAAATATTTAGAAATTTGTAAAATTGAATTATAAATTGTAAAATATGAATAAAAAATGTTTGATGGTGGCTATGACGAATAAAAGTCAAGGCAAATAAATAAAAAAAAAATAAAATTTTAAAATCCGATATTTATCTTATGATCTTAGTAAACAAATTGTTTAAAATAAATATTTAAAGACGACACATTGGGTGAGAGCATTGATATTTGACGCCAGACTGCTTTGTGAGTTTAATTGTTTTCAAATTAAACTGATTATGTACATACATAATCGTAAACTTATTAGACAGCATTGTGTCCACATACATAAGGCCACGACAACATAGCCAACATAGTATGAAGTAGTCGGAGATAGGACTAAGCCTATGAAATAAATAAAAGACCTATATATATATATATTTAGAAATCATGTGGGTTTTCAAATGAACTAAC
Source organism: Panorpa germanica (assembly GCA_963678705.1). Taxonomy (NCBI): domain Eukaryota; kingdom Metazoa; phylum Arthropoda; class Insecta; order Mecoptera; family Panorpidae; genus Panorpa; species Panorpa germanica. The sequence continues at coordinate 1,468,449 of OY783205.1, read as the reverse complement.
TATAAGAATGATATTGCAATCCATATTGTAATCTTGGAATGATCTCGTGCTACGAATGCAGAATTTATCCATTTTTTCATTCATGGTCAAGTTTCTGGATACACTTCCAGAAGAATATGAGGCATTGTGGCAAGCAAGGTGAACAGACTTTAGCAAATTTGGTACGTGTTTTTATGTCTAATTAAAGACGTCATCAGCTGCAGAATATGAAGATAGACGAAATGGTGTCAATTAATGGTAGCGTAATCAAAACATGTGTGGTTGCAAATTCCAATAGAAAAAAACAATATTGTAATAGAAAATGTGAAAAAAGAAAATTAGAAACTAAGAAAAAGTATCCTCGTTATAAATACAAAGAGTTGGCTCGTTTAAGGAAGGATTTTTTTTTTGTAGAACCAATTTCAGGTAACAATGGTCACAAGACTATTAACTTCATATGGTATTTGCAAATTTTGGAATTTGACACAAAAATAATGTTGTATTTCACAATAAAGAAGTACCAAGTCCCAACACCTATCCGATTTCTCAATTTACTCAAAACAACTTACTTATTATATACTGTTATTTTAGCTGTGGCACTATTTAGTTGTTTTCATATTTTAAATGAAATGTGACGTCACGAAGTTTATTGTGGTGACCACATCACCGCCCCTTTTACGTATCCCGTAAGTAGTGGACGCGTAATTAGTTAATTGAAAATGCAAGAAGATAAAAGAATATACAAAGAATGTAATTGATATAACCAAAAGGTTATACTAATAGAAATGATCAAAAATTGAAAAGGTTTTTATATTTCTGTACGAAGTAAGATGACTCACAACTTTAGTAAAAGGCTGGGTTAACCAAACACACTTATAAAATACTATCAAATAAAATAATACATAGATGAACAATAATATAACTAACTCTACATTATTATATTATTTTCAGAGATGTGACTTTTTCAAATACATCTATTTCATATGCAAATGCAAAATACCTATTTTCTATTTTAATACCCTTTAAGAAAAACCTATTTGATATTTTTTTTGTAAACTTTTACAAACTTTAAATTTTCAAATCCACAAAGTGTGACAATCACGGGTTCGTTTGGTGGAATGATAAGGAGATCTCATCGACGAAAAATGAAAGTAAATTGTTTGAACAAATAGTGGTATTAAAATTAGTGACATAAATAAACATTTATATCATTATTGATATTTACAAATTCTTACTTTTAGCAAGCGGATAAAATGATTTGATTGCACATTCTCTTAATTAATAAAAGAAAAGTTACATTTATATTAGTAACACAAGAAGGATTCTCAAAACTTTTATTAAAATACGTATTTTTCATTTTATGTTTAACTATTAAATATGAAAACTATTTTATATTTAAAATGGAAAAATAACGAGGTATTTTCATTTTGTATTTAAATACTTTTGAGAACTATTTGTACACTTCTCCGATTATTTTTATAAGTTTTGAATCTAAACTAATATAACTCCTTTGAATCTAAAATTGATAATATACTAAGACAAAAAATTATTGATGGAATGAGGATTTTTCATGGGTGTAGCTTTATCACCTTTAATAAGAATGAAATGGTGAACTATAGGTAAAGTGTTGACGAACCTTGGCCATCAACCCTTGTTAGTCAAATATGTGGAGGACATGATGTGAATTATAATAGTTGCTATACAAGTAGAAATCAAACTTCAACAATTTATTAAAAGAGCAATTTACAATTGAAGACGAGAGCACCCAATAAATATGTTTTTAGACCCACTTGTTAGAATTAGAAGAAATATGAATACAGAGCCAAAGCAGAGCAGTTTATTATTCACATCCTTAATACAGAAATCAATCTATCAATCTATGAAGGTGTTCTAATTCTACAAAGTAGCAACTTATCGAAAGAGCAAATCTCTAATAAAATGATGCCAGTAAGAACGCATAAATTCAAAGATTTTACTGTTCTAGGTGATTATTAATAGACGACTTAGAAACAAATGACTTAACAATTAGACCTGTATCTAGATATTATTCAATTCAATTAAAACTTAACGTTCTAATAAACTCTGTAATTTATTATTCATAAGACGTAACGAAAGACATAATATTAGTAAGCTATTGAAACAAGGTTCTTTCACTCTACTAAAAACCAAGTTAGAAACACTATAAAAAAAAAAAATACTAAAAAACACTAAAATAAAATAATATTGTTTACTGGTGTATTTAAGTTGTAATAAATTTTACTCCTGAAATTATTTTCAAATTATTAAACTAAATATTAATTATTTATTTACTAAATACAATTTGAAAACGAGTTTGAAAAAATAGAGTGTAAGAACGAATTTTGTGTGCAATGGATGGTGATGTGAGCCCTGGAGAAGGGCACTATAGTGATCCTCCAAAAAAAAATATGCCATCTGCCATGTTCATATTTATGTTATACTTGTTATTATATTATACATGTTCAGATCTTAAGAACAAAATAAAAAATATAATAAATTGTTCATGGCAAAAAGGATGGAGTGAAGAAAGTGATAAGAAATTAAGGGAAGTAAAACCATTAATTTGCAAACAAGAATTACCAGACGGAATAAATAGAAGGCTGGAAGTAGTAATATGTAGACTCATGATAGACCATACAAATTATACTCATACCTACTTATTTAAAAAAAGAACCACAACCAATATATTAACAATGCTAATAACCTACTAACGGTAAAACATATTATGCTCAAAAATTAATTAATTAATTATTGCTCAAAATACTCGTCGCTCAGACAAGAATATAATATACCTCAAGAATATAGGCTGATATATAAAAGCAAAGAAAATTTGAAAAACCTTATTGAGTTTATAAACAAAACAAATTTAGTTTCTTTATTATGAATATATTTACAAGTTGTAAATTATAAATTATAAATTACGAATTATGTATTATAAATATTTGTATATGTTTTTTTTAAGTGCTAATAACTTTTAAAAGTTGATGCACAAATAAAATAAATATAAAAAAAAATATATATATATATATATATATGTTGTTTACTATGACATACCTTTTACATATATTGGCTCAATAAAGCAACGGTTTGCAAATTTAGTTAAATAAACGCTAACTCTAAATGGTTAAACAATTTGGTGAAGTGTCCCTTTTTGTGAAGTTTCTACCACTATTGCACTTCAATTATAGTTCGCATACACTTTATCTTCATTTGTATTCCGACAGGTAACATGGTTTCGCCATTTGTAGTCGATAAAATAGACATTTCATAAGAACGTCTGTGAGGAACTAATCTGTAAATGAACTCTTTCATGATGGAAAAGTGACTTCAAAATGTTTCTTGGGTAACATGTAATAGTTAGACCGATAAAGAAGTTATGTAGCCAGTCATTCAGGTATATAGAGATCGCAGATAGAGTCTTAAAGATTGGTGAGTTATAATTAAGGTAAAACATATATTTTATCCAAATTATGGTGAAATCTAGTAGAGTTAGAAAAGAAACAATTGACACGTGTTCTTTATGAATTCGAAGATGATTTAATAAATTAATTAGCTTTTGTGTAGATTTTATTACTTAGGTATTATCTTCGTGATTAAAAATAAAAGCAAGAGTATAATAAAATAATCATTATTACCTGCTCATCCCACGGAGCCAAAAGCAACATTTGCAATGACCGCTTTTAAATCTACTTTCTGTTTCTTCGTCGGATATTTATATTTGTTAGTAAATAACATTGTATTTATTGAATCTTGAATTGTGATAATAATCGTATGTTAATGAATCATATTTAATTTCTGACACATCAAAAGTAGGTTGATGAATGAAATATATCTTATATACACAGCAGATTATATAATATCTCTGAAATTTTAAGCAAGTGCAGAAGTAATATTGATATTTAAGGAAAAGAAGTCATTGTCAGTATCATAGAATATATAGCTTACTATTTTAATTTTAATAAAGGAAAATATTTTAATAATATTTAAGCATATAACCAAAAATAAATTTTCATCTGTACAAATTATCGGATGATACTACAGATAATTTTAATACTATTAAAGGCAGTCGCTGGCACGTGGCAACTTGTACAATTTTTTCTATTTATTTTAACATTTAAAAAAACTCACTTCTAAACAAAGAAAAATATATTGAAACATACCACGTCTCGATAGGACAAAAATGCCTTTCTTCTCCTGGTTTGAATTGTTTCTAGCGGAAAGGAGTAAACTACTGAGTAAGTATGAAAAATACGTTCTGCCGAACCTGCAGACAAACTTACTATACCTACCAATTCCATAGTGTCACAATGTCAACCCCAAAAAAACTTCAGAAACCGATGCCGCAACACCTAGACTTATTGTTAATATCCAATAAGTAGAAAACCTTATAATCAGAAGAAAGATTTGTACGATATCACTGTGATTATCATATAGATAAGCTGCTGGTAAAGACGCGTTAAATTAAGGCAAATACAATTTCAAATATTTGACCATAACATTAAATTGCGGTAGGAATTTTGTACAGCAGTTCCTTTGTACTAGTAGAATAGTGAAATGGAACACGTGGCTGGGCGTTAGTTGTCATTTTGCTACTGAACAACTATAAACTGAGAGCTAAAAGATATAACAGAAATAAATTTTCTCTTGAACTAGGAAAGATAGAAAGTTAAATTTTGGGGCGTATATTGAGATTTGAATTGTGCACTTTTAACAATAACGAAAACTACATGTGCAGCTCCATCCAGAATTTTCCAGGAACACGTCTAAGAAGGATAGAGCTATTAACTTTCTTAATGATAAATGTCTTCTTATAAATTTGATAAATATAGCGAACAATGTTCTATCTGGAAATGTTAGGCAAGTATCTACTGCTAAGGCAAATTCATGAGGCATAAATGCAATACGAATTGTCTAACTTAAACATAAGTCTACAGTGGTTTTTAATTATTTAAAAAAAAAACAAATTCTGGAATTAAATTATCAACTAAAATATGTTTTTTTTTATAAATATTTGTATTTCAAATTTTGACGTCAAGTTCCGCTACGACTGTATACTTGTGCATGCATCTTTAACCAACTGGCATACGTGCCTCCGTTCTACAGAATAATAAATAATCTATTTCTCTTTTGCCATAATTTTATTAGTTTAACAATTTCATAATATCCAAACCGTTTATGTAATTTGAGACTTCAACTATGAATATTATCATTTGAGTTTTGATTAATATATATTACGTATAAAATGATTCATATTAGTGCAATTCAACAATGCTTGTTCACTTAAAATCACGAAAAATTATTGCTTAATACATACTCGTATTTGTCAGGTATTGTACAAATTTCTTAAGTTATCTATTTTTGTTGTAAGATTGATTTGATTATTTTAATTTTTAATATAATAGAGTTCGATTGATTTGATTATTTTAATTGTTAATATCTTTTATAATATTGTAACTAATTCATAAGCGATTAGACGTTATATTTCCTGGTAGCTAACTTTGTTAATATATAAAACACTTTTATAGAAATTTGAAAAACAAACTACAAAAAAATGTGAAAATACTTTCCGTTATATACTTATTATTAAATTCCTACTTTATTGCAGTCCTATCCTAAGCCATATAGACATGTCAGTCTAAGGTCATACTTTTTAATAAAATGGTATCAATATCTGGTTTCAATATTTTCAGTTTAATAAATTAATAATTTTACTATCATATAGTTTGGTGAAAAACATGTAAAGAAATTATGTTTCTTTAGTTGGTAACACTGACGGTATTAAATATAGCTACTATCACTGTAGTGTGTGTAGTGGAACGAGTAACAGCTGACAGAACTCATTGTGTATTATGTTAAGTTATTATAAAATTAGATAAAAAAGAATTGGTAATTTAAATAATAAACTTTAAATGTCGTTTCTTTGATTTCAGGTAAGATAGTATTATTTAAGTTAAACTGAGTAATTATTATAATGGTACATTACTAAAATAAAAGTGTTTGATTTCAGAAGCAACACATAAGTATGATTAAAAATTTACAATTCCTGATAAAATGTCTCATACACATTTATGCTCTTAAAGAAATTCGATTGATTCGTTAGTTGCTTGCAGCTTGTTGGTGATAACAGCGATAAGTTAATTTTCATGCGGCACCCATCAAGAATTAACATTTTTTTAATAACATATATAATTTACTTGCATCAACAATTATGGCTATCCCAGGCACGCATTTACAAAATTTTATTACCTATCGATTTACAGTAGACCTTATCAACAGCATCGTCACCATAAACACCCTTTAAACGACGATGAATCTCAGAACGTATCACTCTCTCAGCAGCTAAAAATTCGATAACAGTACGCTGCTTAACTCCCGTTGACATAGCACTAGAATACGTCTCTATACTTCCGCTTCTCAAAATACACAAAATGAAATCAACGACCTCAAACCTGCGCATGCGTATAGACGAAGAATGTCACTTAAACATTTTACCTGACAGACAAACATGTGTGTATTACTTTTCAGCCTTCCGTGGTAGATTTTCGTACACACAGAAGCTCAAAATTTTAAACTAAATCTAAGCCGGACAAGTGAAAGCACAAAGGAGTGGTATATAAACTAAATTGCAAGAATTGTGACATGATGTATATTGGTAAAAAGGACACTCATTGAAACAAAGAGTTTCACAACACAAATCGAATATTAAACTGAAGAGACTAAAATGTGAAGCTGCACCACACATATGTCATGATGCTATTTGCAAGTTTATACTTAGCTGCATTCACAGCATTATCAATATATTATTTAGAGGGCAAAGATCCCATATTCAACTAAAGAAAAGCAACTTACTAAAGTTTCGTAGTCCTTTTTTGCGTTACGTACCATTCAACATCTAAATGCTTTATTTTGTATCTTTATCAAACAAACAGCAGGCGTTATAGAAATTTTTCTTCAAGTCGTCCATTTTCAAAAGGTTGTGAAACCTTAGTAGCTACCAATACAATTTCAAGAAAATAACTAAAATAATATCTTTTTAAATTCAAAATAAAAATACATTTGCATTTCTCTAATAGTCTTGCAAATAGACATCCAAAATAACAGTACGTAAGATTACTAAATTTACGAGTACCGGCTACTAAAAACGCACTAATTACTAAAAAGGCTAATTTATATTTTATTATTATTTACATGAATTAATCATAATAATAATTTTGTAATAAACAAGAAGAAAAATGTAAAAATTAATTAACAATAAAACTGATTTGGACTGAATAAGACTGATAAAAAACATCAAGCTGCGCTGCAAACCTTGTGGAATAAAGTAAAAACAAAAGTAATCATCGTATATTATTATAAATTCAAATAACAATAACAACGAAGTTCAAAACCAATATATTCATAAAGACACTTCCAATCCGAACACTTCAAAAAGTATATTGAGTAATAAGTCAAATGATCCACGATACAAAACAAGAAGTATGAAAGAAAGGCATTAAAAAAATCTATGGAATACTAATATTTGATAACTAAATGATTATTTTAATTAAACAAAATATATCTAATCTAGGTAATTATTAATTGCTTTTATACGAGTATTATGACAAAGACAAATTTATAATTTTGATTTATGGCAAGACGACTAAATAAGTCAAACCCTAAAAATAAATTTAAAAATATAATATTACATATATTTTATAATTTAAATTGCATACTCTTCTTTTATTTATAATTTATTAATTTGTGTGTAGAATAATTAAAAAATGCTGGCCCTGTACCATATGCAGGAAACTTCTTAATTTAGAGAGATTCCAAACGAAGCCAAATTATTTAGAGTTTAAGTGACAGGACTAAGTGCCTGTCGCAAGTGTCTAAAATTTTTTGAATTCTTTTTCTTATTAACGCGTGAGAAAAACAAATTTTATAAAAAGATTCATGATACCTAAAAAAAAGGTAATTTCTTCACAAAAACTTAAAATGCATTATTGTTGAGAAAAAATGAGAAAAGAGACCAGGATAGCATCCTTCATTTTGCGCTCCAAATACAGTTGCGCCTTCTTTGCCATGTCTTCTTTACTGCACTTGTGAAAACTGATGTACAGAAATGGAAAATCATTAAGGATCTTGACTTAACTACAATGGTATTTTTTTTACAACAACACCTACAACAAACCATCTCGTAATTAACTACATTAAGAGATTCTGACTTTAATTTAGCACTATCCTCTATTAATTATATTAGCACTTATTGTCTAAATAATTAATTACTTCATCTTATTTGATGAAGAATCTTATTTGATCAATTATAAAAAAATTAACCTATAATTTATTGCTGTAGAAATATAAAATTTCTTATAAAAATTGTAGTTGTTGTTTGTTACATACGTTATATATTACAAAAATCAGTTCCAAAGTGCAATTCATGACGCATGGCATCAGAGAAAAAGTTACAAAATAAGACTCTATAATCAACTATTTCCTAATGAAATATTATGTGGAAGTATTCAACATCAAGAAGCCTAAAGTTTGGTAGTACTATTATTTGATTTCTTGGCTTTAGATAGATGCACACTACATAAATAGACCACAATAAATCCAGGAGTGCATTAACCAAAAATGAAATCTATGTGTATATTACTGGATAACACCGCTTTTTAAGTGCTTGGTATTCATTAATGCCCAATTTCTGGCAAATTTACTTATGAAGTTAATATAGTCAAAATTACGATAGTTCGGCGAAGAGACATGCTTTTAAAAGTTCAGCTGCATAAAGCTATAATACATATAGGAGTCAAAAAGATAAACAATTCTGCAGTTGTCTATGTTAAGTATAGACTTATGTATAAACGTATGTGTGTGTTTATTTTGTAAACAAATTCAAATTTGTCAAATATATTTATTGTAATAGAATGAACTGTCAAATATATTGCCAAATATTGGAATATTATAAGCATATAAAATGTTTAGATCATTGAAAAGAAAAACATTGCGATATTTTGAAAATGAATGTAAAAATGAGGGGCCAACATTGCCGTTATAATGCTGGTAAAGTTTAAGATAAATATTGGATTAGTATTAAAATTGGCTTGAACCCCAATTTTTTGGATAATTGGATACTGAAGGACAGTATCAACTGCTCCACAGAATTTCTCTTCAGAAACACGTAATCGTATCAAAGCTCACTCAGTCATAAGCGGTTAAATTATAAAAAGCATTTTTAATGTAACAATATATTAAGATTTTAGATGTATGCGCCTAAAAAGTATTTTGAAATATTAATTATTTGCAAACTAATTTTAGTGAAACTAATTTCAGAACATTATTTTGGAACGTTTGGATTTCTTTAGTTAAAATAACTATAGTTTTCTGTACTAATAACTTCAGTAAATCTACTGTGTAATATTTCTAGGTACTATTTCAAAAGTTGTAAGCCAATATTTGCTTATTGGAAAGCGTATTTAGAAACACAAGGGTCAGATTAAAATTGACCATGCTTAGAGATAGATTTATTTATTTGTTTATGATAAGGTTTCATTTGTAATCTGGAATAGTCACTTGTAAGTTTTTCCAATAGAGTATAAAAGCATAGCTACGTTTGAATCGATCTTGGATATTTAAGTACAAACGTTACGTACACTCTATGCAGTATTTTATTTTTTTCGGAGATAATGATGATAATGAGCTTCACTCATCTCGACAGTCCGGCAACATGGGAGGACTATTGGGAGATTCATCAGATGATGATGATGAGGATCTTCCACCGCCTTCTCCTCAATCATATGAGCGAGATAAGCAGAGAAAACGCCATAGGCATGATGATCATGGTGATCGGACGAAGAAGTCTTCGGAATCAAAGAGACACAAGCCATCAACTAGTCGTGGAAGCAAACCACAAGATGAAATTCCTTCTCAAGCAGCAGAACATTTGCAATGCTACCATGTGCAGAGCATAACAACATACAACGTTTCCAAGTTGGAATAACTATTACGTTGTTACTAACTGACCAAACAATCCAAACAAATGAAACTATCAAAGTTATCATAATTTATTCTTCTACAATATATATTTTACATACGTTAAAACGATGCCTTTTAAATATGCTTAGTTAATTATTGATATTTCGTACCACAGGTGGTCAAAACATTTAAAATTTTGTATTTAAATTAAGGACACTCTTATCTAAAGATCTAATTTAAATTTTATCAAATTCTGTAGAAAAGTGGAGTTCAAAAAATAATTCCATGAAAACCAATTTTTTGACTTATTCTTCTATCCGACAAGCAGCGACATTGAGTACAATTTTAATAATAATTTTACTTTAACAATAAAATCAAATTTTAATAAACAGACAATAATTCAAAGTTGCTATATGGTATATAGCATAATATTCATTCTTCTTATAATTTAATTGTTCTTCCGCCTCATACGACCAAAGACATCGCCAATACGCTTCGCATGCAGGACCATGTGCCACAGCAGTGCCAACTAATTTAGGAACTAAAGCACTTTTGACATTATAAAATTTCTTATATGTGATTTTATTGTTAAAAGTATTTCGTTAGTTTATCTAAATAAATTTAGTTTCGACAAATTTTTAAATACATTAAACAAAACAGCTAAAAGAAATCTAAAATTAAGTTATGTTATGGTAAAATATTTTATGAAGTTAATTATTAAATAGTTGAATTTGAAACTATATTTACATATGTAAATGTATATTTAATTTATACCATACTGCTGTGTCTTCAGGTTCGATTTACAGAGCAAAGTTGTATTTTCTGGATTTCTTTGTTATCAAATTACGTTGATTATGTACATACATAATCGTAAACTTATTAAGTAGCGGCGTGTTCACATACATGGAGCCACGACGCCATAAATGTTGTCAAAATAGTAGGATATTGTCCTCAATTGGACAATATCCTACTGGAATAAAAAAATGTATACTGTGTAAGTATTTGGGTATTGCCCATTTTTTCTTTGACGTTGTTGATTGCAGAGAGTCTTCTTATTCAATGGAAAATCCTTCCCCATGCAAGTGCGGAGGAATACAGTCTCAAAATACTCATCTCCATATGTAAAATTCTGTATTTTACGATCGGGATTTATTTTTACTATGAATGTCACAGCGATAGTATGAAAATATTAAAATAAGTTACAAAACACGGTCTAGAGTCGAAAGACCTACCTCGTATGTTTGTGTTCGCAAAACTCGAAAAGTAGTCGGTCGATTGACTTGAAATTCTGACACGTTACATTCGAACACGCGCGTGTCTTCGAAAATCGAATTCATTTCTTTTCACTTGATAGTCGTCTGTGTTTTCATCTGTATTTTTGTATGTGTATCTTTCATTTACTTTTTCATTCATTAAAAAGACCTTTAAAACTATTAACCTACATTATTTGCAGTTATAAATTAACGAGCGCTTATTCAATAAAATGTGGATCCACTCGTCAATGAGCATTTCGCAGCATTCAGTTTGGGGTTGATTCTAGGGGTTGCGTCGTGAACTGGAAGGACTGGTAAGAGTAAGTCAATAAGCAGAGCTGTAGATGAACTTTATTTAGACGAGAATAGATTGAAGAGTTTATCAGATTTAATTTCTAATTTCGATATAAATAGTATTTAATCTAAGAACCCGTTTACTTAGGATTCATATTCTATATTAAAAATAATGTAATTAATTACTTAATTAACATAAAATCGGTAAGTTGTTTAATTATGTATTACTCGTCGCACAGGCAAGAATGTATAATGCCTCAGGAATATAGGCTGATATTTGAAAGCAGGAAAAATCTAAAAAACCTCTTTTTATTTTAAGTTGTAAATTATGTATTGTAAATGTTTATAAATGTATATATTGTTTTTAAGTGCTAATAACTTTTGAAAGTTGATACACTCAAATAAAAATTAAATATATATATACATAAAAATATAAATATATAAAATTCAATTTTGATTTAATTATTTGAAATTATTTGTGTTAGTTTTTCAGTTAAATGAATTTTAAAAAAATGTAACATAACTTGTAAACTTTATTTTTAGAATATATTCTTTAAATTTTATTATTGAAATAAATACTTGTTTAAATATCCAAGAGTTGACGGACTAAAAATATCTAATTTAAATGTAAATTTTACCGTTTGTTTTTAACTTTGCATAAGACGCCACAGAAGAAACAAGTAATCAAGATTATGATAAGGTGCACAAGCGAGATGTTACTAGAAAATGACATATCTTCTGTCTGCGGACGTGATGTACCATGCATTGAAATTTTTTATGAGGTAAAATACTTTATTTAATAGTTAAAATTTCCTAAAATATAAGGAGCTACTGGTATTAAAAAGTAATTGGACCTTTGAGGTTCTGGTAGTCAACTTTATCAATACTTCGTGCAGATTTATAGAAGTCATGTTTCACACGGCCATTGACGTTACTGGAAACAGCGTACGAACTTGATTTTCCCCAAATGATGACATGACTTAACTGGTTATGCAGAGAGGCAAGGAATTTGAGCAAAGAATGCCCCTGTGTTGATAGTAAATGATTTAACTTTCGGATCTAAGTCCTTTTATATTAAACGATTAAATCGATAATAGATCAAATTTCGTTGTTACTTAAATTTATAAAATTTCTTTAAAATTTATTGTAAACATCAATTGAAACTTTGTACCTGTATAATTAAAGATTTTATTCTTTAGTAAATAATTTTATAACAAAAACAGAGATAGAGATAACCTTGAAAATGTTGTATCCATATGTATGTGTAAGGCATATTTAAAAAATTGCATAAAGCGTATAGAAAATAAATGTTGCCATTGTGGTAACCGAAGCGAACCCACTTATCAGTGTAATTGGTCAGTTATAAATTTCAATGTTGCTACAATATTCTTTAATTTATGTTTTTGTACTATTAACTAGTTTTTGTAATTTGTAACCTGGAATAGTTATCAATTTTAAATTCCAATAGAGTATAAAAACATAGCGATCTTTGAATCGATCTAGGATATTTAAGTACAAATGATACGTACACTCTATATAGGATAGCATTTCATTTTTTTGGGAAATAACAATATTTGTAAGCATTTATATACATTAAAAAATTTAATGCTGTTCATAAATATGGCAACACTGTTCACTAGACTGGTATACTAACAAATATACTTCGCATGCTACTATCTTAGAATGAATAGCCCATGTTTCCTATAGAACAAAGTGTGTCCAAGTTGTCCAAATGTGTGGAATTCGCGATAATTAGATTTCTTATCATGCGTAAGTCATGTAAATATAACTTAGATGTATTGATAACGTAGAATTCTGTGATGACATAGATGTGATGTTTTCCTGAATTAAATAATTATGTACAGTAGTTTTTTATACCAAATAAATAATTCAATAAATCTGTTTTCTAATTAGTATAGTTATTATTATTGTATATTAATCTGCGTTTATTTAAAATTAATAAATTTTAAACATCAATAAAATAAACTTTAATTTTCTTATGTATATAATTTTTATTTATATTTATACTTTGTTGCATTATTCTGTATCAATATAATGTCATATTTAACAACTGTCACTTTCGACGCATGCGCATAGAGAACATATATATACCTTTTTCTCTCGTACGTTTCGCTCTCTTGGACACACTTTCAGCACTCTCTATGTGTGGAGCACAACATAAAACATGGCCAAGTTGCAATAACTATAAACCTTTCAACCTTAATATCTTTGTAACTACTGGTCAAACAATCTAAAAAAAAAAAACTATCAAAGCTTTCATTATTTATTTTTCTACAATATATCCAGTTTAACTAAAAATTTGTAGAACTGTTCTAGAGCATACGTCGAAAACGATAACTTTTTTATACATTGAAGGCCTGTTAATTAAATATGAGTGTTTAATTATTCATATTTCGTATAAAAGAAATGACAAATCGTCGGTTGTGACGTATCATGCGTTGGAATTTTCTATAACGTTGAGAATTTCTTTATCATTTGAGATGAAATGACTTGTTGGTTAATTGGTAGTATCTGCTAAAGTATGAGTTATTAAAAAGTAACCACTTTATCAATATATAGTGCAGTTTTATAGAAATTATTAGTCATGGTCACAAGCCTATTGATGTTGCTAGCAGCAGCTCAATATTTAGATATTCCAAAAATAGCAGCATCTTAACACATTTTGCAGCAAAAAAGGGAATATGAGAGCAAAGGATGCATGATAGTAAATGATTTAACTTTCGCGTCTATTTAAGTCCTTTTATATTACACGGTAAATTCTGTTATAGATCAAATTTCGTTGCTACTTAAATTTATAAAATTTCTTTAAAATAAACTTCAATTGAAACTTTGTATCTATGGAATTCTATAAGATTATACTATTATATTATTTAGACTATTGCATAAGGGAGTGCCAATTGTAGTAGTGAAGTCACGAAGAAAGGAAAACTCACAAGCATTTATTTTGTAGACGGCCTGCATGCAACAGAAATTCGAAAATTTAACTTAAAATAATATTAAAAAAATAAATTATTCTCTCTCTCTCTCTCTCTTTTGTGTTTTTAGTCCACGCAGACCTATATATTAGTATACTTAAGAGTGATGATAAACTTAAAAATTGGAACATGCTTTAATAAATAAACTAGTTTGGATATTTTGGTATTAATGTTCTGTAATGATAATAAAATCTAGTAGTGTTAGATTTGTTATTGTGACGTAAAACAAAATATTACTTATCAAAAATATATCTGATTAAAGCTTATTGAAGTTAATCTTAAGTAATAATTTTTACATGTTCTTTGTATTGAAACGAGGAAATATCATGTATAGTACTACATCATATAACTTATAACACTGTGCCAGGAATGGAAATATTTATTTGTTTAGGTACTGAACTAAGTTAACAAATGCTTATGCTACAAGCTAATTCCAAGGTACATTTCTACTTTTCATATAAAAATTGTCTCGCAGTGCAAGGTTCACATTTGCTAAATTATTATAGATGCTGCAACAAGCTAATACCAAACTACATTTTCTATCTGGAACCATTATTTATTATATTTGTGTTATAAACATATAAAATTGTCTGACTGTATAAGAGTATGTAGTACTGACATAACACGCGAATGTTTAAGTTAGATGTTTTCTCGGTTTACACGAGTTGTACATCATTTCTAATAATGTGGGCGACAATAACGCAACAAAAGTAAAGCGAGAACTAACTGCATTCTTCAAAGATTCCTTTCAAGTCATTCCACCGTATTAAAAACAACATTTTTTTTTTTTAAATTAATCTAGTTCAATTCTTGTTCAATCTATTATGTATAAAAATATTGTTAAATTTGGCATATTGTAATAATAATAAACCAAGTACAAACTTAGGCAGCTTCTTCCTATTAAATTTAAGAAAATATAGAGAAAAAATACCTTTATTTCATTTAAATTTATGTAAAAATATTGATTCAGTAGAACAAAGTAATAGTTCGTAGTTACTAAACCTAGTAGGAAAATAGCTATTCGTAAAAAAGTCATTTTGTGAAAACAATGAACAACTTTTATCAGAATCGGTTTTAACAATATGTAATGAGAACGTGTAACACATAGTAATAAGAAAAATAAGACAATACACACACGACAGCCGTACATTCAGAGTAAAACATTACATAAACGTAATATTATAGATAATAATAATAGACTGTGTAAACGCTCCCGAAAATGAGGTTAATCTCTTCTCCATAAGCTTGCTCATTAAACAAACTTATCATTTATTATCAC
Organism: Panorpa germanica; assembly: GCA_963678705.1. Taxonomy (NCBI): domain Eukaryota; kingdom Metazoa; phylum Arthropoda; class Insecta; order Mecoptera; family Panorpidae; genus Panorpa; species Panorpa germanica. Next base: position 1,452,676 of record OY783205.1, on the reverse strand, counting down.
TTCTCCAAAATCAAAATCTATAATGTCTTTAATGATTGGCAGCATTCAGCACTGTCTTTAGAACGACTTTTACAAACAGACTTTGTTTTACCGATGAAATTGACCTACGAGAACATAAAAGCCAATCAATATTTTACAATCCTTCGTTACTTATTGAACTTAGACTCCAAACTTAATTACTTATTTTATTATTTGACTGCATTATTTGGAGCCACACACGTTTTATTTCTAGACTTCAAAGAGTACAGAATAAACTATTAGGATTCATATCTGAACGTAGCTGGTACAGAACAGCGAAAATAAGAGAGGAATTAAATGTTCCACCTGAGACAAAAGTTATAAAGGCGAGAGCCATTAAATTTTAGAACTCGCTGGCTCGTAGTATTAATAAGATTATTAACAAACAAGGAAATTATGATTGAAACGCGTAAACCAGAATACCAATGCCAAAGCGTGCATACCTTTATTTTTCCAGGGGGTTGAAAGGCTCAATACAATCTTATTAGTTCCATATTCCGTCATATCATTTCATCTTCATTCCGTAGATATATATACCATAAATCACGACACAATCTAGCAAATCAAGCATCAAACTACAGCAAAAAGTATACAGAAAACAATAATCCCTTATAACTTATACGTTTGAAATAAATTCCACATAATAACAGTGAAGATTGTGGCAGCCGCGTCACAAGGATGTGCAAGCTCAAAGGTTAACTTATAATTATTGGACTGTCCCGTCTATATAACTTAGAATAGGGCCCCTTAGGTGTGTAATTCTCTGATGATCTTGCCCGCATGGGGGATGATCTTGGAACGCTCCGGGAACAATACCAAATTAACAGGGATTGGTTAGTTAGTTTGGATATAGAATGATAAGGTTCTAGAAATATAGAAGTGTTTTGTAGCTGTTTAATAATTAAGGATATTAAAAGAAGATATTCCAACACAAAGGCATTCTATTGTGATTACAACCACAACCACGAAAGACAGACACAAATATCCTTTTATATAAAACATCACGGAGAGGTAAGAGGTTTCTTACCCGTTTCCCTAGTCTACAAAAGAACAACAAGATTATGAAGTCAACGTCTTCTAGAGATTTTAAGATTTTTTGTCGCTGCATTGTATACAAATATCAAATGGTGTCTAATTTGTTAGTTTACAGTTTTGAAGTAAAGTTACTTTATTTATTAAATATATTTCTAAATGATTTCGTATCTTCGAATATGTAGGAAGAGAGGTTACTATAAAATGTAAGCTTATTGGAAAGTAAGGTTATGTGGTCCATTTAGAAAAAAGCTACGAGCTGTTCTAGCAGAAGTAACATATCTGAATGACCCTTTTGATATACCGAAACTGGCATTTAAAAGAGAACTTAGATCCATAAAGTGTGTAGACAAATATAATTATTCGCCAGCTTGAAGTGTTTGACGATAAATCTCGCTAGATCTCCCAGAACGTAAATATAAAATGATGCAGCGATTAGTTTGAATATTTATAGAAATATCGATTGGCATTGGGAAGCAAAGGTTTCGTTGTTGTCAGAAAAACGGAGTCTTACATTATTATCCAACTGCTGCAGGAAAAATAATACAATACGCAAAGTTACAAAGTTAAATAATGTTGACCTTGATGAAGATTACCATCATGTAGGAGACTGAAAATTGAAATTCTATTTTATAGAATAAGTGTATGATTTTTGTATCTTTATTGAAAGTTCAAGAAATTACTTATTTTCTATTAACATTCTTAGTTTAATAATTTAAGAAACAATATACCACTTTTAATAGGTAATTTCTCCTAAAATAAAAGAAGTTATTAAAAAGTAATGGGACATTAGAGGTTCTGGTAGTCAACGTTATCAATACATAGTGCAGCTTTATAGAAGTCATGGTGCACAAGCCCTTAATACTTAGATATTCCAGAAATAGCGGCATCTTAACAAACCTAAGATCCCCGCAAAGATCTGCCGCCCGGGGCCTCGCAATGGCAAAGGCAACCACTGTATGATAGTAAATGATTTAACTTTCGAATCTATTTATGTCCTTTTATATAATATGGTTAAATCTGTTAGATTAAATTTCGTTGCTACTTAAATTTATAAAATTTCTTTAAATTTTTATTTTTGTAAACATCAATTGAAATTTTGTACCTGTATGATTCTAGAAGACTATATTATTTAGTAAATAATTTTATAACAAAAGCAGATGTAGGTTACGATATATTAAAATAATTGCATAATTATAGAAAAGAAAATGATGATATTTTTTAATTCAATTAATTATGGTTTTTTGTACTATTAACTTCTGCCAATTTTGATTGTGATTCAATTTTAGTATAAACTAACATAAATTTACAAATATGTACTACAGAACCTATAAATAAACTAGTATATAGTATAATTACGTATGTACTACTATTACCATTCCTAATTTTAGGGTTAGATAGGTACGAAAAAACGTTAGACATAATAGAATAAACACAAGAACTTCAATGAAGTTTTAACAAATAATAAATAAATATATTATTTTAAAAAGTATTATTCAAAAAAAATACCAAAACCAAAATAATTAAAAAAAAAAAAATCCTTACTTTTTCGTTTTCCTGTTGTCTACACTGATTTTACAAAATATAGAAATTTGTATTTGAAACAATTAAAAAAATGGCAATTATTGCATTGGATTTATGTGCTCAGTAAATAATAAGATATTAGGCATTCACGGAATATTTTACTAGTAATAAAGAACGTAGCAATATTGAATCGTAACTGGTAACTTTTGTGACGTTAGTTAAACCTTAAATACACGTAATTGTGTTTAGCGGGTACATTAATACGAGAAATATTTAGAAAGTAAATAATGTTAGAAAAATTTCACCTGAGGTCATTTTCGGGAGAAGGAAAATGTAACAGCAAAGTTGAAATTTTTTTTTCAGTTACACTTTCGTTATTCGTTCATAGATGATTATAAAATCGAATTTATAAAACAGACAAAATACGGCCAGTAGTGAAATCTATGCTTTTGAATGATTCACAAAAAAGTTTCAAGAGAACCGTGATGACGTAGAAGTAACAAGATACATGGCCATCCTACAACATGAATAATATAGTAAAAAAATAACACGCCAAATATGGCTGAAAATTTACATGCAGTGACTAAACATAAGTAAAAAAAATTGAATGATCGATAAACGGTAAACACAAAAAAAAGAAAAAAGCTGCAAATTTATTTTATCCATTTATTCTTTTATCAGGAGAACTTTGTGACTAATGTTTATAGTATTTATCTAAGCGATAAAACTGCAACATTCCAAAAGATTATAAGCAAATATTTGAAAGCAGAGAAAGCCTGGAAAATCCTTATTTTAAATGTTTCTGTAAATGCAAATATTAATTTAGCGGTAATTGCTAGTAATGAAATTGGAAGTAAAACGCCAAGATTAATGCTTGTACATATTAATTTATATGAACTTTAGCAGTTGGGAAATATTGTTTTTATACTGATTTGTTTTTGACAATGCTCTTGTTACTGATATTGATAACGTATAAAGTTAACATGCGAACAATAACGGAATTTCAAAGGTGTACTAAATAAATAAGAGAGTTATTAAAAAGAACATGGTAATATTAATCTAATCCAACTAGGTTTTACAATACGATTCCTTAATGTTTTATACTATTTTCTTTATCACCAAGCTCTTGTTTGTTTATATCTAGTAACGGTTTGGAAATTACTCATTATATTTCCTTTGATAATTTCCGGTTCATCTGCAATTTCTCTTAATTTAATTTCCATTAAATACCTCCAATCTATTTTGTTTACGTTATCTTGAAAAAAGCTCAATTTTCTGTATGCTTTCTTAATTATAATTTTCTTTTCTTATTGATATAATCTTAGACTCCTTCTTTAGTTATCTGGAATTTTACTTAATTTACCTGCGCCTATAACCTGTTATAAAACCTTGTTGGAGATTTTTTTGTTAGATTTTTCCTGGTTCTTAAAATAAGTAAGAGAGTGGAAAAGTGATCAAATTATGGCCAGAAATTTGTCTTTATTAAGCAATTATGGACCAATCTTAAAAAATAAATAAAACATCATGTTCGCAAAAAGCTAATTGATTCTATTTCATATATATTAGTATTTTGGTCGAGACATAAGAAAAATGACGCCGCACAGCCTGCCAATAAAATCAAAAGACTACGAGTATCTTAACGGAGCATGTCTTCGTTCTACAAAAAAAAACAATTATTCATTTTACAAATAATATGTAATAAAATGTAAAATTTCAAAGGTCATTAATTTTTTCTTAATTATTATTGCTCGATTATTACAAATGTTTTAATTTTAATTGTAAAACAAAAATGCCCCTGGTGATGACTGGAAAATAAACGTATCCTCCTATAATAAAATTCAACGCTGATTCCAAATCTGCAATTATTTTTTCTTTGGACTGCCTCGGACTGAAGCTCGGTAGAATGATCTAATAAAATAGTTAATCTATGAATAATGTGTTTAATGGATCAGTTGCAAGTTCACTAATGAAGATCGTGAACTAAAAGCCTGCATTTTGTATGAACTGCACTAGAATTGTGCACTAACAACAGCTGGACGCCATGATTACTGCGGAAATTTAATATGTTTCTGCGCAGAACCTTACTAGTTTAAGTCGGACATTAAATAATAAGTTAGATAACATATAGTAACAATAACAATATTTATAAAAACTATGTTAGTAATACATAATTTTGAATTAAATGCGAAGATATTTTCACACAAAAGTTAACTTAAATATAATAGAATTGGAAGCATTGGCAAATATATTATTTTATAAAAATTCGTTGAGAGAGTAAAATTGATAATATAGAATTACAGAAATATGTGAATTAAGAACTTAAAACCATTCCTCCTCCCCCATTTACCTACGATTATTTCAATAAATGTGTAGAAATACATTATAACAAATTTAATTATATTTATATACTCGTAAAACTAACAACAGAACTTTTATTTTATTTTAATCATTGTTTTATATTGCATATAATCCACATATTTTCAATATTGAATCAATACTGAAAATCAAAATCAAAAATTAAAAATTTAAGATACTTTTTTAATTTAGAATTTGTAATTCTAGTTTCCCGATTAATTTTAGTTTGTCATTACATATTGGAAAATGAATAAGTATTACTTGTGAATTATATGTGAATAGCATAGGCAGTTCTATAGAAGAGGAATTTGACGCCGACCAGCTCAAAACGTTTTTGAAAAAATATAAATATTTTTATGTTATAGAAGTGAATTTAGAATATCTTTGTTTAAAGAAGAATACTTTTAGCAAATTTACATTACGCTATTGATTCCGGAAGATTTACTCACCAACTTATTTAATATTTTTTTATTTCTATATATTTTATTTAATAATAAGAGAAGTAACTGGTGATTGTTTACATACATTGTAATAATTTTATTTACCTTCCATGCAATAGATTTTGGCTTAAAGCTGCCAAGACGCAAAAAATAAATTGTATACGAGTAGTTCAACCAAGAGCAAGAAGCAAGTAAAACGATATCTTTATAATTAATTTTTTAAATCCAAATCCAAGTTTATATACACAATAATATCAGTTCATTTAATAAAAGTTTTGTAAAAAGTTGTTGGTTAAGAAACAAGTACCAAATTTGGCGAATAAGATGTATGGGGCAATAATTCGAAACGTAATTCATATTATATTGATATTGATATGAAGTTGAAGAGAGGAACGCCTCCTTGTGAGCAGACAACTATCTGACGCCGCTAACATGGAAACTCAAGACATCGTGAAGACATGCGTTGTTGAACCTCAATGCGAGCTTATTTGCCTCTATTTGCTGCAAAACGTAGACGCCCCGCCCCAATGATAAACAAGTAATATAATACCTGATTTGAGGACAACGATTAGGCTCGTTATATTTAACAAATTATATTTAAGGAGTAATGCTTTTGTGAAAATATAGCTAATAATTTAACGAAATAAAACAGTTAAAGAGTAAAAAAGAGAACTAAGATCGTATAGAAACTAAACAGTATGAATTCATATTCAATTAACGAACAGAAGAAGAAAGCCTTCCGAAACTTCCAAAATGTCCGAAACCCATAGATTTTCCGATTTGAAGATACAGAAACGATTCAAAACGAAACAATCGCGGGAGGCAAATTAGACAAGGGTCACAAAATATCGATATACCAATGAAACACAAACGCTAGAGATTATTATGATTACAAATAGATTCGTTGCATTACTAACAATAAAAGTAGAGACCCCCTCTCCCCCCAACCAGAAGACAGCACGCGGAAAATCTGCACATACTCAACCAACATCATCTACAAATCATGCAGTGCCCAAATAAATATTTATACTACCTATAATAATAAACCTTTTGCAACTTAATACATCTTATGAATACTTTGGCAGTTGATCCACGAAAAAAAAATTAAATTACAAGTATTTTATTTATAAAAATATTATTAAGAAATAGAAATTAAAATATATTCGGAGATATATTCACAAAGAAACTTACCTAAATTAAACAGAAGTTGGAAAACATTAACTTCCAATAGTTCTAGTTATATTATTTTATACAAGTTATTTGATTGAGTGAAATTATCGAATCCAATAAAAAATAAATGGTCAGAAATTAACCTACATTCCCCTTCCTCCGTATTTCACTTCTGGAAAGTAATGATAAATAAACTCAACTTCAATTCTTTCTCTATTCTATTAAAAATAAAACCAACTATTTTTTTGGTTTGATTAATTTTCTCTTTATTTTAAATTTTGGATCAAAACTTTTTTTTCAGAAAATGGTTTTTGAATAAAAAAGTTATAAAAAAATTTGACGAAGATATCTTTTTTTCATTTGAAATCATGGTTTCCCGTTTAATTTTTGTCGGTTGCAGTCGTATCTTTTTTGTTAAAGAGAGATAGCAATATACAGAGTGGGTGCATGACATAAAAGAAAAAAATAGGTTCTATATATTTCCTGCTAAAAACGGTTATGCATATATATTTAACATATATTTAATATATAAAAGTTTACCATTTAAAAATTAAATTTATATTTTCTGACGTTAACAATTCGTTTTATTACAAAATTATGTTAATGTTAATACTAAACTAATAATAGCTTTTGCATTTATCTAATGACAATGTAACAGAATTATATTAAATTTTGCTAAATACAAAAACGTAACATTAGGCAAAACATATTACCATAAACAATATATGTTTTTCGTTTTATTTCCACCACAATCCTGTACGTCATAGAAGTTGAAAGTAACTTCATTTATTGTAACTACTGTCCAGCTGTAAATTTACCCATCTTACTAATCCTAATAATCTAGCCTGTCATAAAATAATATCGTACAAACAAAATTTTATTTATATAAATATTTGTTAAAAGAAAAAATTTCTTTACTCGTGGTGTAGCATGCCACGTGTCAAATACACTCCACAAATATATAGAGACTGGGTATTGTTTGGAAGATATAGCACTATGCAGAAATGCTAGCTACAACATTGTGTAATACTGCAACCCAAAACAATGTGGTTTGAATCTGGTCATTTCTACCCATCTGTTCTCTGGTCATTACTAAGTTATTAACACTTGTGCACTACCCGCAATGAACAACGCTGACTCCAACCCCAATAGCTTCACAGTAACGTGTATTTACACGTAGTCGTGTGCAATATTTAAGCCAGCTGGAGCAATCTTTTGGTTCTTAAGTCCAACCTGGGCGCTCTTGTTTCACGGATCTCTTCTTCTCTAGTTATGGGTCAGAAAGTCTACACGAAAGAAGAATATCAAAACTAGAGAAGAATATTAACTGTAAATGAAAAAATAGTGTGATGTAACATTATAAAAATAAATAAAGCACCGATTGTGTGATATAATAATTCTATTATAGATTTATACAATAATTATATTATAAATCAAATAAATCCATTATTAGCTCCGCCATCTTCTTCCTTACTACCACTACTAAAACTTTATTTTCAATATGCAAGAAACTTGCAAAAGAGATGCAGAAATAAATGTCAAAGCTATAGCAGCTGTTGCTACTGCTGCTAAAGAGACAGAGTGAGAATATCCTTAATTCGCTGATACGTAATTAGGAAATGTAAAAACATTTATACCCTATATTAATATCAGGATTGCAAACCTTAACAAAAACGCACAGTGGAAATGCACACAGAAAATAAAACCATTTTTGATCACTCACTGGACATGATGGAACAAGTAGTTTAAATTTGGAGTGCGAAGGTAATTTATTAAGAGTCGTTTAAATCTACGATATAATGGTGAAGTTTCCTAATATATATTATAAAAAATTTAATGAGACAGTAATTTATCATTGTATCGCAGGTTCACATGGCACAACTTGTTTTAAGAGCATGAGTCGTCGCCGAATTCTCAATATAATTATTCTCTCTAACTATAAATATGTCTATCCATTGTACATGGTTCTAGTAAGGAAGAAATATTTATTTTATATAGAACTTATTTGAGTAAGTTTATGTTTGAAATCAAAAAGTACTTTCGTGCAGTGCATTTACCCATTGTTGCGCAATATTGCTTTGAAAAGTTATCAGATTATCTGCCAATATCAAAAATGTTTTTCTGATATGCATTTTTGAAAATAATTTAGCATTTATAACATGTTTGATCGAAATTTTTTAAAAATATATTTGTTACATTATATAATAAAAATATCTAATTTTGTTTCCGACTAAATCTATAATATCTCCTATTACAATGTTCGTAGTTGTCAAAATGTTCCACCGTTTATATGAAGACTTCTTCTACTACAATATATAGTACATCGAAATAATATAATATAGTTCATTGAAATTAAGGAAAATCTTCAAAACGCCATTCCACACATTTTATCTTATATATCACTCACGAGATATTAGAAAATATTACGACTAATATAGAAATAAATAAACTAATAACGAAATCTGATATAGTAAAATAAACAATGAAAGTATTTCTCCATTTTTATAGCAACATCATCTGGCAACAGCTGCCCTAGACAATGAGGTCCATAAATCTCTACAATATTCTAATTCGACCGAAACAGGCCGATCTATCTTTTGACACAATACTCGCAAGTAAATATTACATTTTGTAAATAAATAAATAGCATTAAAAGAGAAATAAAGGAGCAAGAAATAGAGATAATAACCCTTCTTATTTTTAGTTGAACTTTGCATTAAATAATATAATTATTAACAAACATAATAATTTTGTTTAAATTGTTAAATATTTTTTATCTACAGCATTATATAATAAAGGAGTGTGATCAGTATTTGAGAACCCCGATGTCCTATTTGCACAGAGTAACATCACGGTACGAAATGTTCTCTAAATAGAGATTAAACAAAATATTTAAAAATATTGGTTCTATGGTGACAGGTGTTACTAAAACTTAATAAATAGAATTCCATTCCTCGATAGTTGCCTTTAGAGATGTAAGATGCTCAAAACCAAAAACCTAAGATCTAAAGGAGAACATATTTAATGAGAACAGAACCTCCAGTTCTTGTAAATTACTTATTACTACTGCAGAAATAAATATAGACCAGATGTCTTATTCTATATTAATTTCAACAAGATTGGTTCATTTGCTAAAAGGAACACTTCCCAGTAAACAATTTGGTGAAGTGCCTTATTTAGTGACGTTTCTATAACTATTTCACTTCAATTATAGTTCGCAGCAACTTTATCTTCATTTGTATTCCGACAGGTGAAGTAATTTCGCCATCTGTAGCCGATAAAGTAGACATTTTATATGAAAAAATGTGAGAAACTGAACTATAAATGAACTCTTTTATGACAAAAAAAATCATGACGCATCTTCAATATGATGTCAAAGTGACTCCAGCAAAGAATTCCAGTATTTTTACTGCTGACACCAAAAATTACAGAGATAAATAATATCTATGTCGAAATTGACTGGAAAGATTCTTGATGATCTACATTAAGATCTACAAATTCTCTTCTACAGTTGTGTTAAATTTCATATTTAAAGTATTTGAAATGGATTTTTAATGGCTACTTGGTAGTTGAAACCATCAACTTTACGTTTTCAAACATTATGGTATAACAGGTAAGTTAATACTTATTATTTACTATTATATTATTTTATAAAAACACTTCGAGAGAGTAAATTTAAATATAATTTAATAAAAAATCAAAATAATTCTATTTCAGTTAAATATGTTCAAAATTCGCAATAATAATTTACATTTGTCACATTAATTCAGTAAGCTGAAAGCGAATAGATGTTTATTAGTTGACCATTAGTCAGTTAATTATAAAAAAGAATTTATTTTAAAACAAATTTTTAGATAAAGATAAAAACATAATATTTATAATAATGCATATTATTAACAATTTACTATATATATATTTTTAATAATTACAAACAAATAATAACAATAATATTTAATGTTTTTAAGAGATATAAACAAAATGAATTAATTTTATTAACATAAATAGAGCATTTATTACAAATTTATTTAGTTTTTGTTTTTAATCCGCTTGTACTTGTATGTGTAAAATATAACTTTTTTAAATATATAATTAAATGTATATTAATTTATAATTTAGTACATCAACAATTAATAGATATTGCATAACATCACTTTTTATATTTTGTATTTACTATTAAATCTATATTTAAATTACATTCCCCAGTTATGTTCAAACAAAATTGCGCTTATTATATAAAAGAACTGTTGTTTTACGATCTGCAATATTCTTTAAAAGATTACTTGTGAATAATTTTTGAAATAGAATTTGTCTACTGGAAATCTACCCTCGGTGGTTCTATAGAAGAAGAATTTAAGTTGCCGCTCGTTTTAAGGTATTAAAAATCTAAATATTTTGTACAATAGATTCTACAAAATATCTTTTTAGAGTAAATCTTTATCTACAATAAAACTCTGATATTGTTTTATAAATTATTTTGTAGAATGATTATTATTAATTAGTTAGTTAATTATAGTTTTCAATTTAATATTCTTATTTATAGGATATTTATAGCAATATTCTTTAGCTTAATAATTAGAAATATCACAGGGTTTATGAGGGTCAGACTAATATTGACTATGTTTAGACATAACGCTTGGATTTATTTGTTAAGTGATGTTTGTTTAACACAAGGTTTTATTTATAATATCTATAAAGTGGAATGGTTGTTGATTTTAAGTAGAGGGACTTCCCAATAGATAATAAAAGCGTAGCGATCTTTGAATCGATCTCTTATCGTAATTTTGTCTGTTGTAGCTGTGTATATATAAGGAAGAGACTGCGACTGACTTGTATTGTTAAAGCCGGTAAATGTCTTAAGAGTATTCTTCCATGCGATAAGATAGTGAGAAGAAAAAGACGAAAAGTCTGCAGTTCAATGCACATGAAGCAGGAATTTGCATCAGGAAATGTGATGGTATTTCATAAATATTAATGCAATCTATCGATACTTAAAAGTATCAGTAATTTACAATTGATGTGAAATCAATGACAATATTGTGTGAAAGAATCAATCATGTATATTAATTTGAATTAAGTAAGAATTGATAAAATAAAAATCTACATAAATAATTTATATGATGTTATTTCCTTACAAGTAATAATACATGTTACTATTTAATAGCGGCATATGTATGAACAATTGGGTAACGCGACAATTTGTGTAGCAATGATAACTTTTATAAAATTTGAAGTTACATCACATAATAAATGTGAAATATTTTATAAACAGGATATGTGTTTCCAAATGCAAATTAAAACATGCAAAATTAAAAGATAGAATTTTGAAATCTGAATTTTTATTATTTAGCTAAAAAAGCATCTTATTGTAACCTAATTCTAATCAATGAATAATATTATAGTTTTTTAGCGAGTACAAATTATGCAATTGTAACGTTTTTTGTTCGTTAATGGAACAACAGGATAAAGAGGATGATAATAAGGTAATAATTAGAGGTCAGAGCAAAATTTTACTAAGAACAAATTGCAAAGTATTCTTAGAAAATTAGAGGTAAATATATAAAAAAAGTTATTTTATAAGGTATAAAAGAATTCTTAACGAAATTATTTTTGCACTGAAATAAAGAGATAATAAATTTTCTTCACGAAGATGTAGAAATGATCCAAGCAACTGGAACCACAGCCACAGATACGACGAAAGACAAACCAGGTAGAGTCCTGATACAAGAAAAGAAATGTGATTAAGGAAATGTGAGAAGGGAAAAAAACACATATGACAACTATTAAGAAGACTACACTCGTTACATAAAAACGCAGATATAAATTGTTCAAGAGACATAACGTTCATAAATTATTTCGACTTGTTATTTTTGATTAAAATGCGAGAATCTTGTGGGCAATTTATTATCATGATTTACTATTTTTTTTATTATTTTTTTGATTTTGATCGTTAATCGTAATATTTAACCTAAAAGAATATTATTTATTAAGAATATATTTATTAAGATTATAGGGGTATATATAATCCTTCAAAGGATGTTCTTTCAATAGTATATATAATCCTAGAAAGGTCTGGTCTTGTTACGAAGTTTTATACGGGAAATAAACCCAAAAATCGATCACAAAATGTTATATATTTAACGAGTATTATAAAAATGTTCTTATTAAAGAAATTTTTGATTGATGGAAAAATTGACGGACATATAGTTATTTACAATTTCAAATAATTTTTATTTGTCTAATCACTGCGTTTTGTTACTACAAGATTATAAATTTGGCATATGCACATGCCGCATACATTCATACTACATTAAAATGGCAGCGCAGCTTCATATTTTAATATTCTACTTTGTGTGTTAAATTCTAAATATAGGAAGAAATCTAATACAAAATACATTATAAGAAGATCCATTAAATAACAGTTGTCTTATACTCTTTAGTTATAAAGAGTTCTTTCCTTATATCGCTCTTTATGCCATTAGACTCAGGATTTAATTGCTAAAGTCTTCTATAAAACTTTTACTAATTAAATGATATTGAGATGTTTCACATTTCACTAGTAAGAGGCAACATTTTATAAAATAACTTTGGTATATAATTTAATATATTTAAGCAGCTTATATTTAAATAAGAATATTACCAACTTACAATTATACTCAATTGTATTTTATCTTTATTTTTATTCTTATGTAACAGATTTAGCACTCAAAATGTGCTGCGAATAAAGAAGATAGGGTGTTACCCTCTGAGTGTACTTGGCGGAGACGTTCACACAATGTTTGTACCAGGCTTCAGTAGAAAAAGAATAGACCGATTTCTTAGACAGATTGGCCTCTAACACAAAGGCAGCTAGAACAGGAGTAAGTATCTAAGCATACTTATTATTATCTCGCTTCAAGGAAAATCTTCTTGATAAGAAAGTCTGGGATGCACTCTATCCTGGAGAGCGAGCTCTTATTTGAGAAAGATAATTTATCAAGTTTCCTGCTACACTAAAGATGAAAGTTCAAGTTGCACTACATATTTAAGGAACGATAAATGCTTCTGCCGTTGTGAAAACACAACTTAATCAATGAATGTTCCAAATTAGTTATGCTCTATAAATAATGTTTTGCGTTGATTTATACGGTGAAAATGATATAGAGAGAACTAGATATAGATGTGATATATCTAGTAGTAGTATAATTGGAACAATAGAACAAAAAGAGTTAGATTGCGATAGGTGTGTTGTTTGATCGTGTATTATAAAATTAAGTATAGAATTCTTTAAAACTTTTCTATTGCTTAGTCGCTATAAAATTAAAGGTGCAAGTTATTATAAAGTTAAAAACAAATTTTGTAGAAGTAAACTGGCCGTTAAAAATGAAATCCGTAACAATCTAATTATTCCAATTTTTGTTGTATAAGTATTAAAATATTGAAAGCAAAAAAAAAGTACAAGCTGTAACATATTGAAAGATTTTATGTTAGTAATGTATTCCAAGAATTAGTAAATATATTCAATGCATTCAAAAGAACACAATTTTATAAAAAGCATAAGTTTAATTTTACAGGTTATAGTCCGAATTCAAAATTGTTACTAGTTAATTGGAATTTACTATACATAATTATTATGAAACACTATCGAAATAGGGAACAAAATTAGAAAATTCAAATAAGAGATTTGTCATATAAAGAAAACAACATTTTATTTGTTGTGTTTTACTGAAAATGATTTTGTTAAAGAAATTGCGAAACAAAATATTTAACTATTAAATATATAATTATTTTTGTATTAAGGATAAAATATGTTATCTTTACAAGCACAAGCTACAAGCTTCGTTTTCTATATTGGCACTAGCTAAGTTTGCAAGGTGTATTGGTTCACAAGCTTGGTGTTCGCTATCTTCCAGCTTACATAAAACTGTGTGTCAAACCTTAATAAATATTCTTAAAAATTGTTAATGACTTGTGCAAAGAGAGCTTTACAAAATCTAATTTCAAGATTAATTTTTACATAAGTTTTACTAATATAATACTAATTTATTTAACTAGTTTGTAACTGGTAAAAACTTAAGTGTATTTATTAAATTAGCTTAAAAAACAAAACAAAAAGTACCGAAAATAGAAAATTTCAATATATTTCGTGAGATTCTGTTTTTGTAACATTCTAACGTAGAAACGCTAAACCAATTGGAAAAAGGCATCTATATTTAGTAGAAAAAATAACTAAATAACATTTTGGATATATTAAGAAATAAAGCTTAATTTTGATAGTTGGTTGTTTTTGCCACATCATATTAGAAGAACTAAACTCGGTTTTTATATTTTGTTTGTTGTATTTAATTAATTTATTTGAATTTATTTTAAAATAGCAATTTAGTATTAAAAATTAACTCTAAAACAAAAGTTAGTCTAAAGAAGAACATGTTATGTTTGTAGTCTTTTAAATTTTTGATTGAAATATAAATTAATAAATGCATGCAATGGTATAATGCAGGTTTTATTTTTATAAATACATTTTAAATTTGAGTTTCGGTTTTCCCGTTTCTGTTACCTCAGTGAATGACGTTACTACATAGAGTTGTTCACCGCTGGATCACTTTAATGATTAAAAGACTAAAATGAAATATTTTAATTGTTTAAATTTCCGGTAATATTGTGAAAAATAAAAAAAAATTGGAGACATGAGGTGTCAGCCTGATAGCCATTTTTATTAATATTTAGAGTACACTTTTATAGAAATTAACACATAGTTTTTACAAGCCAATTTGAATAGCCTTTGATTCTTTCTTCTTCAAAGAAATTCACTTTGATATATTTTTATATTTGTGTTTTATTGAACTTCGAATATAAATTTGAAATATAAACGTAGAATATAAGTTTAAAATGAACTTAGAATAAAAATATAATGTTAAGTTTGAGTGTTCGAACACGAAACTAGAATGAGCTTGAGTTTGAAAATAGAATATATTGAGTTAACTTTATGCACTTTCTTCTATAAGTAACAGGTACGAACAAAGCAAAGAAACTAGCTGAAATTTTTCAAGGTGATTACTGAAAACTAATTAAAATGATATTGAAGTGTACACGTTTTGTATTTAAACTAGTGAAGTAAAGAAGTTAGTGTTTGTGGTGATATTTCAGAAAAAGAGAAACATAATCGTAGGAAGTACAACTCCGTCATCAATATTGTTTTAAATAAGTTCTAAGCACCTTTGGCTACCATATTTCTGAAAATAACCATAATAATAAAAATACATCATTACAGTATAGTACAAGACAGTAACTTTTCTTGAAATGACATTCTGTAGTAGTCGAATAATATCAAATATTGATATCTACAAGAAGAAATCTGTAACAAAAGACGCAAGAAAGTATTAAAATTAACCAGATTAGGTCAATTATTGTAACAATACCCCGAACGAATTATAAGAGCAATACGATATCAGAAAAGAAATGAATAATAATTTAGTTAGGTTAGGAAAAACTGTGAAAATATGAAGAAATGTATAACTATACTTTTGTGTTAAATTTTCTATAAAAAAAATTATGAAATCAAATATTTTATTATTAAATTTGTATTTATTATTTTTATATTATAAACTTAAAATACCATAATTTACAAGCGAGCTGCAAACTATATTGACATTACTAATCTCTTCAAGGTTTGTGAGCTATATTCAACGTAACAAATAACCTTACACTTACATTAATAACTACGCTTAACAGTTAGCTTGCTACAAGGGTGTTTCCATATGAAAATAATAATAATTTCTTAAAAGTAGTTCTCATTTAAAATGTAGAATGCGTAAATAAATAATTTCCTTTTAGTCATTTGACAACAGAGAAATCACAAACACCACTAAAAAATAAGATATCATATATTGTATAATTGGAATAAAAGATAACTAACAATTTCTTAGCTTCAAAATAATTAAAATGTAATTAATAATTTGTTATCTTTGTTTTCTCTTTTTTTGGAAATATTAGATAATTGGATAATTAAAATACGTTAATAAGTTTGTAAATTGTAAATGGTAATCATTACTGGTCTTGTATTGTTACTAACTGATTTTCAGGTAATTTAGTATTTTTATATAATTGTATTTTGTTTGAGTTTGATGGTGGTGTAGCCCACATATATCCATATAACATATATATGTAGCCACGATATAAATATTGCTAACTAATACAGTCGTCGGTTATAGGACTTTGCCTCGGAAATAGGCCGGCGTTAAATAAAAGAATAATTCTGTGTAACGGACAAAGTAAATAAAGAAGAATTTAATTTAATTTAGTAATTTTTTCTATATTCATCAATTAATTTATATTTTCAGCTTTGATTCAAAATGAAAGATTAGATGTTCAGATGAATAACCTATTAAACACAAAACAAGAACATGTAATATTTCAGCTCAAGAATAACCAAGAAATATTTAATCTAAAAGGATCTCATTTTAGTATTTCTTAGCTATTCTAAATCTCTTCGAATTTTTAGAATATTATAGTTCTTAAAAACATGTTCTTTAGAATCTATGTATGTTATATGTATCTATGTGTTGTTAATATGCAGAAAAGAAGAATATTTATTTTCCAAAAAGCAATAAAATAGGTCACAAAACGTTGTAAGTTATGTAAATTAATATACTAATCAGGTAACTTGTCTTATGTTAGATAAACCTTAAATAAACCAAACGATGTTAAGCAAGAACAGATATCACTTTTTTGTTATTATTTTTCCAAAAACATACAGCCTAAATTCTCGAACTAAACTATTTAATCCCAGTTTAGAATTAAAACTATTACCAATAATAGAACTTATTTTAGTTTTAGAACTAGTTTCCTCCTATTTACTCTACAATCAATTTCTTTAAATATATTTTATAAATAATTTCTTAAAACTTTTTATTTTTAGTACCTAATATTTTTCGAGAGACTGCTCTATACTCACCATATCGTTCGTGCAACGCTGATTTTGTGAGCGGTATTGATTGATTTACAACACAAACATCACTGAGAGTAATAGAAATAGGCACACTAATGAAAACTGGAATAGAATTAAGAGTTGCCAAAACATATCGACTAACAAATAAGAGATGATATTTTTTAAATTAAACATTTCATGAAACAAATATAAAATTAATTTGTAGATTAAATTTTTTTTCATTCAAGACTAAACACAAAGAGATGAATAAATCATAATAATGGTAAATAATAAATAATAAAATTAGAGAAAACGTAGAATTCTCAGCATTCAAAGGAAATAAAACTGATTTCATAAGTAAGTATAAAATATTTAGTGTCTTATTATTTCAAATAGGGTTGGCTGCAATAATTGTTTTGTACAAAAATGTTTTAAAATAACTTGAGAGATTAAATAACATTTTTTTATAAAAAAAATTCTTACTTTACATTAGGGGCCATCCATTAATTGCATTACATGCAAAAGGTGCAGGAGGGGATCCACAAAGATTATCAAGAGAAGGAGAAGAGTCGGCTAAAATTCGGCTTCCAAAGTAAGATAAGGATTAATATTTTCCTCAAATGGAATTTTCTGTAGTGCTGCTAAAGGGGGTCCTGACAGGGTGCTTATTAAATAAATAAAATATTGGTTAATAAAACCCATAAACATAGCATTTCTGTATTAAATCGAAAATAGATAATATACCGGGTCTTTATCATAATACTACTAAACTTGTTAACACTACGCAATCGTTGGCTAAACCGAAATTACCAAAAATTTCGTTACAAACGTTTAATGGTGACCCGGAGAAATTCAAAAGCTATTTCGACTTATTCGAAAATATTATAAACTCAAATAGTGACTTATCTACAATAAGCAAGTTTCATTATCTAATAAGCACCCTGTCAGGACCCCCTTTAGCAGCACTACAGAAAATTCCATTTGAGGAAGATAATTATGATCTTGCATTGGAAACACTTAAAAAGCGTTACGAAAATAAAAGGGTGGTAGCCGTTAAACTATTAAACAATATGATATCGTTTACGGGAAAAACAAACACTAAAGCTGGACTTGAAAATTTCATGGAAACATTTTCTGAATCGTCTGGAGCGCTGCTTCAGATGAACCGAGACAATCTGCTTGGGTTTGTCTTCTATATATTAGCCGTCAGAAATTTAAGTACCGACATTACATCGCAATTTTCCATGGAATATGCTGACATTGAATATCCAACGTTAGATAACTTATTAGAATTCGTACATAAGTACCATAAAGCTATCTATTCAAATTCCGCAATTACAAAACCTTTGACTCCTTCAAATAATCCTAATCGACAACAAGCAGTATCTAAAAGCTCCTTTGTTGCAAATCGTTCCGACCTTCATTGCATATGCTGTAACGCACTTCCTTTACATCCATTATTTTACTGTGACAAATTTAAAGACATGACACGAGATTCAAGATTTGACTTTGTAAAATCACGACAACTATGTCTTAACTGTTTGTCGCCTAAACATCCAGTTCGCAACTGTCAGTCAAAATACTCGTGCAAAATTTGTTATAAACGGCATAACAGTTTGCTGTGTTATTCCGACTCGGTAACCACAAACACAAACTTAAATGTCACCAGTATAGACGATTTAGAACCTTCCACACCGACCACACATCTGTCAGCTTGCACTGCGTCGTCAGTTGAAATCGTTCACACAGAAACCATACTTCACTCAAGAGCTATTTACATCTGGCACATTACAGGTAATAGACAATCTATTCCTGTATTCGGTAGTAATGTGCAACAAAACATGTCCTAAAATAACTTATACGGCAATACTTCAATACCCATATATCAACAAACATAATTTATTTGGCAATAACTCACGACATTCCAAATAAATAACTTGTATTATCTGCACATATCTCGAGAAATCACATTGAATACTCCCAGATCCTCAAGTACTACGCATCTTGGGAACATCTTTACTATGAAGCCATCAATGACCATCTATTGAAGAAAACACGCAACAAAATATATGAAAGAACTTAAAAAATTAATAAAATGTATTCAATATATTAAGCAAATTTTCTAATGAGATACATTAACTTTAAAAAGATTAAGGATTGATTTGTGACGTGACATTGTGTGATAATGAAGAGGAAGAGTAAAAAAAAAATCATTAAATTTGTGTGACGTAATTTATTGATGACCACTTATTTTCAAATTTTATTGAGTGCTGATTTTAAAAATTATTCTTAGTTTGAATGCTTGCAATCTCAATTTACTTTTATCAGTCTGAGTAAATTAATATTTACCAAATTCATTTCTACATATCTACACTTGATGTGAAGAAGCTGAGTCATATTTAAATGGAGTAATGATATTATTATATTGCATCTAGTAAAACAGTTTTTGTCTATTGGTGTTAAAATAATCTAACATAAAACTGACAAAAGATAAGAATAAGAAAGCATTATCACAACCAGTTCCGCTCTAAAATTATTATTGTTTTTTATCTATGTTATTTTTTTATATTTCTATAAATTTGATGCTAATACTACTGATAATAACATTCACAAGAGAAACCGCGAAAAAACAATACGTATACCTAATGTTTGATAATACTATATTTATTCTTTTACAAATACCTCTTGTGTACATCTCCTCTAAAACTTTTTCTTAATTTTTTGTAAAATATTAAAGCGCTTGTTTACAACTAATTTTTAGGCTTGACTTCTAAATATGTTAAATTTTCATTTGCCGTAGTTTACAATTCGAGTAGCTAATAAACATTATTTTATGTAATTTCTAGTTAAGATGTCATGTCATTGTGGATCAACAGTTATCCTAATTGATGTAAAAGATCCAACAAAATGAGGTCCACTTGCCTATTTTTTCAGAATTTCATTTTTAAATTGTATTTATATATGGTAAATAATCAGTATTCTTCTCTAAATCAATACAAACAAAACTCATGTATGTATATAACGTTACATTTTATTAATTACCAAATTTTAAAATAATTCTATTAAGTTCATCATTAAATAAATGCATTGACATTAAAAATCTTTCGCTACATATTAATTTAATATGTAACATTATAGAATTTTGCACAAAACTTATAATTAACGTTAGAAAATGTAAATTTAAGTTGAATTTAAAAAACCTAATCGATTGACTATAGCAATTATAGTAATAAAAATGGCTTAAATTTTTTTAAAGATGGCTGTTCTGAACGGACGCTATTGGAATTGTCTATTGTAATTCAATACAATAGTTAGAATTTCTCACAACTGGATAAATTCAATTGTAGTTCTGAAATTTTATGTCTTAATTTCATCTTTTTGAGTTAAAATAGCACAAAAATACTTGATCGAATAAATAAAAGAATTTGAGCGAAGTTATATTTTATATTCAGGATTTCCTAGAGTACTATTTTATAAATATGTCTACAACGCAGATACGTTATCGGTTGTATTAGAATTATCATTATTAAACATAACAAAATACGACGTATTTTATACGAGTATTTTAATGAAGGCATGTGACGAATGCTTTTATTTTTTATAAACCTTAGACAAAGCAATCGTGGTTTACAAATAAAAAAATACAATACTGTTGCAAAATATTGGAAAACTCCAATTATTGGAATTGGAGAATTATTTCAGTATATGTTGTAATTATTTCAGTAATTATTTAATTTTTAATAAATAATCATTTATAAATTGGATTAGACTCTAACATCAAATATTATGTGCCAAAACAAATAGAGCCATGCTAATAAAAAATATTGCGTATTGCAAATACCAATCAAGTTATATATTTTCTTAATAACTAATGTTAGCTTCCATATATAATGCTTTAATGCTCGTTAACATACGTTAACAGTTGGTTATTCGTTCATATCATAAATAAATATATTTAAAATTACAAGACATACCAAATAAAGCAATGATTTGAAAAGTTCATCTTAACGTTATAGTGAACGAAACCGTGCAACATATTAATAAGTTCAATCATTTAATCTGTTATAGCCATTAATATATGTGACGGCTTGGGAATTTTGAAACAACGCACTTATGAACTTGTATATAATAATTATATTATCAAGCATGAAAATCAAATTTTAAATTAAACGATAAAAAGTTATTTAGCACGTATTATTTTGCATAATTAATAACAATTTTCACATTTTAAAATTACAATAAAACTAAAATAATTTAACGCTACAAATTTTGTTTGTCCTAAATAATTGATAAAAGTTTCTAGAGTAGTTTCCGCTTCAAAGGTAGCCAAAGCTAGTGACATGTTTTTCATGAAATTTAACGTACTTCAACGTTGTTTGCACATCAATATAAATATTTATAATTAACATATACGGTCAAGTAAAGTACGAGTCAAGTAAGTACGAGTCAAAACGCGTCACGAGACAAACGCGTTATTATACGAGTATATTATAATTAGACAATTTTAAGACAAGTTCGAAGAATGAAACCCAGTTCGAGACGGAAAAAGCAAGTGGAGGAAGACCTAACGAAAACAGGTATGATAAAATTAAAGAATATAAAAAAAGAATGTGGAAAATTCGTGGTTATTGGAATAATAATAATATAAAATTGAGTATATATTTTGTCCCAAGCTGCTAAACAAAATATTAATTCGATTTGTTCATTATTGTTTCACAATATTATTTATTAATTTTTTTTTTTTTTTTTTAATTAGGCTTTGGCTTATTCAACCTTCTTGCCGATCATATTTTTAATTTTTCTTTTAATTTTTAATCAGTCTTTCTAATTTGTTTCACATGTAACGTGTATTTTTAACATCATATCTACAGAGTGTTTATACGGTTCAAATTCTTTTCTTATTTGTTTTAATACTATCAGTCTCAGTTCATTTACTTTAATACTATCAAATTAAGTTCATAATAACCAAACCCAGAAAATATCTATCTGGTCCGGGGATCGAACCCGAAGACACAGCAGTCGGCGTCAAGAATCAATGCTCTCGCCCACTGTGTCGTCTATTATTTATTAAGTAATGTATTATATTCAAAATATTTGCACAAATTATTGGTTCTATTTATAATTCTTCTTGTGAACTAAATTGTACTAAAACATTATACTTAACTATCTGAATTTAGGTTAAATTTCTATTATTATTATACTTTGCTTGATAATTAAAATTAAATTCATTTACTTATGTATTATTTTAATTTTTGTTTGAGTTAAAGACGAATAATTTTTACAGTTTATTTTTACAATATACCAACTATTTTGTCAACACAACAGGAAAATAATATAATAAATGTCAGCATTTATTTTTTATTTAACTGTTATTACAAAAATATTTCTGATGGGTAAAAAAATATTTTGGATACTAGGGTGTATGTATATATTAAAAGAAAATGAACGCAATGAAAGGGGAAAAATCCACATATTGCTAGCATTATATTTTTTTAATTTTATATTTACTACATAGGAGTATGTCATGATATCTCTTTTGAGTTTTAATAATTTGCATTTATGTAATTTTGCATAAATAAAATGTTTCGAAAACTTGTTTGATTCGTTAAATAAATGCTGCTATATTTTAATTGAATATAATACCGCATTTACATTAGCAACTTTCCACGATGAAAAAGTTAGTGCACATGCGCAGAGTTTTTGAAATGGTAGACTTGCTCGGTCTGCGCTTTTTTTTTTAACCGATTTTTACAATCGGAAATAAACGAAGTCATTTTAAAAATTCAAGAATTTATTACAGTATAATATATATTATTAATATTACTATTCAAAAAATATTTATATTTTTAAAAATAATAAATAAAATTATAATAGTAAATTTTTAAAATGAAGTGGTCCCCATAAGGACTTCAAGAATATGAGTTTATATGAAATTATATTTTATTTATTTATTGTGTATTATACATACATATTATGATTTTTATATTTTCTATATTTTAATGAAAAGTAGTATATTATTATAATAACTAGTAAATCGCTAGTATTATAATAAATAGTAATTATCGCTTGCGCTATCATGACTATCGCTGTTGCATGAAATTATTGTAAATTTGTTTATGTTGTGCAATATTTCGTCAATAAGTGTTGCGCAATGTTTATTCCACGTTTTTAAAGAATTCTGGTTCGATCGCCGGACCAGAGTTATATTTTCTAGGTTTAGTTCTTATTTGGTTAAATTGATTATGTAAATTAGTAAGCGTAAACTTATTAGGCTGCGGTGTGGTCCACTTATATGAGAGTACATTATAGTCGGTACAACATAGGCGGTAGTATCGGAAATAGGCCGACGATAACTAAATTAATTTAATAAACAATCTTCTAATACATTAGACTAACTGGTTCATAACATGTAACCAGTTTAAAGAATGTAGCCTTAAAAAAGTTTTCGCTTGTAAAAACTGAGTTAATTTATATTATAGACGATCTAATGCAGTTAAGATTCAGATGATAATGAAACCAAGTAACGACGTTCAGTTACTGTATTAAATAACCGATTATTGTATTCCGACTGTATACCGATTATATATTCAGTTAATGTATTTAATAACCCATATGTGGTTATCTTTTGATTTACATTAGAATAGAAAAGATGTTGATTATTGTGTGTTCTGCAATTATGTTCATGAAAAATACAAATTAAAAACATTTGTAGAGTTTATGAAATAAAATATTCATTTTAATGTTAGAAATATCTTAAACAAATAAATTTCAGAAGGCTCCACGAAGTCTAAGTTACCCTGTGCTGTTCAGGACAATTTAGTTTTTAGCAAGCCAGAAGTGTGATATTGTCAAGTCGAATTTAAAAAAGACAATTAAGAGTCTTGACAAAAAAAAAACATGCTGAGAAGAATTATTACATTTAACACAGATATACCTAACCCAACAGATGTACCAGCTACCATATCTAGGATCCTAGCGTATATTACATAATTGATTTAAAAGAAACGTCACGTCATACTACTATCACAGTGCCAGTAAACCCTGTGTAGCAGTAGTTTAAATTACTGCTAACATGATTACCTGTTTAACCAATTGCTAAAGAATATTATATGGACGTACATTATTAATTATTGATTCCTATTGTAATACCAATTACATATTCTGTAATATGGCAAAATCTGTAGCGGATAGTGGTTATTAATTTTAATACAAACACAATCGGAAAATATAGCCAACATAAAGTCACAGCAGTTTGGGGTTACAGCAAATACTCTCGGCCACTATGCTCTTAAAATTATTTTATATAATAATATATTACGCTCATGAAAAACAATATTTTTATTAAGCGAAATAACACCACTATAACCGAAAAAATAAACCTTTAAGCTGAAAAAGTTTCTTGTATTAAAAATAATAAACGAAGAAATCACAATTAAAACAAATGGAGTACTGCCTTTCTTGTATACAACTTTAAACGTTTCCGAATTTATTAAACGGTTTATAGTATAATAATTTTTAATCGTATTGACTTGTAATTTTAAGAATATATCTATAATGGTAGTAAAATTATTGCGAAATTTCTATCTCGTACTTTTTGACAAAAAATAATTTTTTTTTATAAATTGTTAACAATTTTAACAAAAATATACAGGTTTGTAGTTGTAATTATAGATAGAAAGGTACCATTGATCATGATGTAAGAATGTAAATAGGAAATCTCTAAATTTTATGGAACAAATTGTGCAAATGCATAGTTTATCCATCAACAATTAACACTAATATATCATATTTACATTGCAATATTGATTATATAAAACATTTAATATTTTTATTTACCACATACACTATTTTATCTTAAGTGCTCTATTGCTTTTAATTTTTTTAATATTTTTAATAGATATAATATTTATGTATTTGATACTTTAAATGTAATTAAATTATAGAGACTAATAAAGTTATAAAGATTTATGAAAATGAAAGGTGTTTGTATTGATTTAGCTAGACCTAATCAAAGCCTAGTATCCTTGCTGATGATTCTTTTGTCCAAAAGTTTAAGACGGTCGCAAAAAATCAAAGCAGGAGAGTTGTTCTGATACGTTAAGTCCTCTTAACAAAAATTTTAATAAAGATATTGACTACATATTGTGTGTTTGATACAAAATTCTAATAGTAAATTTACAATTTTATAATTTCTAATAATTAACATATTTTTTAAATCATCGCAACATTTTCTAAAATAAAATTTATATATTTATTAACAATCAATTAAAAGGATTTATGTGTTTTATTTATATTTAAAGAAAATATAGGATTTTATACAAGAAAAGAAATTGTATTAATTTTATTTATTAGTAAGAAAATAAATACACAATAGAAAGTAGTACAATAATGATGACCTAATACGAGTACAGCTGTTTCATTATGAAAATAATTTCGTACAGTTATTGAAAAACATTTAAATTAATTTTCTTTTTATTTAAATAATTAAAATTAATAATTATCATATTTATTCTTTTTTTGAGTTTGAGAGAAAAATATTATGATCGTCAATTATCGAGATTATCCATTTTATTTTGAGATTTAATTGATACTACTAGCAAACCTATTAAGTGTTCAGTAAAAACATGATACGATCGAAAAATATTTTAAACTTACTAAACTAAACGTGAAAAGTTTTGTTATTAAAAACAGAAAATAAAACGCTTGTAGATTAAATAACTACTAAGGTCTATACAAATATTGTATTATTTCGTATACTTATGATATGTATAACCATGTAGTTTTACTGGAATATATATTGTTAACAAACGTTTGTGCAACTAATTTAAATAATATCTAGGAATATATAAACGTAATAAATAATTTTAATAAACTGGATATAACATATATGAATCTATATTAGTAATAATTATTTAATATAATAAAATATAATAGTAATGCAATATACATATTTTGACAATCTAATAGAATAATCAATAAATGCACTTCGTGCATCCTCCACTTATTATTTAACAATTAATATTAGTATTTAAATATGAATTCTTACTATTATTTATAACATCCTTATATTTTATTTATATTATTATTTCTTCTTGTGTTTCAGTAATATATTATTTTTATTTTACGCACATATTATTATAATTTACGTTATTATATATTTTTATTATATTATATATAATAGCTGCATTCGTCAGGAAAATAAATTAATATGCAAAAGAATTTTATTTATTTATATTTATTTAAAGTACTTCTTAGGTTTACAGTTTTAAAATTGTCATAAATGATTGTTATCGAAATGTGCATTGCAATGTACCATAATAAATTGTTGTAAATTAAAAATCAATTTTCTAAATATGTATTGAAGAATATATTTCACACCTTTTAATATGTTTTCGTAAATATTTAATATTTTTATGGGTTACAATTATAGAGATTAGGTTAAATAAACTACCAATAGAATTGAGACTAAAAAATTGATAACAAATGCGACTAATATATTTTATTTAAATTCAAATTATAGTTATTAATTTGAAACAAATTAAAGAAGTGGCTCGACTGCTGTGTCTTCGGGTTCGATCCCCGGACCAGATATATATTTTCTGGGTTTGGTTATTATGAACTTATATTGATTATGGTCATACATAATCGTACAGTTATTAGGCAGTGGTGTAGCCCACATATATGAGGCCACGACACCATAAATACTGCCAACATTGAAGGAGGTTGTCGGTGATAGGACTCAGCATCGGAAATAGGCCGACGTTAAATAAAAAAAAAAAAAAAAATAAATAAAGAAATGACTAATATTTCTTAAGCTATTTATACATAATAAAAGATGTTAAAAGTTTTAAGTATAATTATTTAGCGTTTACATATTATTTACGGCTAAACATATATCGGTTGCATAAATTATAAATAAATGTTTCGTTTATAAAATGTTTTCAACGATGGCATATTTAATTTAACTAAATAAAGTATTAAGAAAAAATAAAAACTTGCTTTAAGCTTTTAGTTTTATTTAGTACTATTATATGATAATTTAGCAGTAAATTGGGAAAATTTAAAAAATATAATAACAAAATAGTATGAAAGAAAATATTTAACTATAATAAAATTACATACTCCGTGTAAAATGCAACAAGAATGACACGACGTCAAATATACCTTTTATATTTTTTGTTGATTTGAGTCACTTTACTCAGTTGAGAGCAATTACCTTTACTCTTCAAATATTTTTCAATATTCAATATTCTCTACAATATTGTGACTAAATAAAATATAATTGAATGTTTCATTACCTTTTAGTTAAATTTATCAATATGTACTACGAAAGTACATGAATGAGCCAGAGGGAAACAGAATATAACTAGTAGACGAAATGAACCTAAATTTATGCTGTTGAACTACGAAAATAAAATAGTTTTAAGATCGTCTCTTCTAGTATAAAATAAGCTTTATCTGAGGAAAAAATTGTTGTAAGTACAATAAAGGTGAAAGAATGTAACACCTTTATTACACAACAAATTATTTATAAATATGCAAAATAAGAAATGTATACTGCAATTTTAAAAAACTAGCTTTTACCCCCGTCGCAAGCGACGTCTGTCTTTTGTGTATGGCTTTAATTTCATGTCAAATTTAATTTCCATTTTAAAATTCAAATATTTAACTTGTTCTATATAAATTTTACATACAAAAATAAATAATTTTTCATATAAACTGACTAAGAAAATATATTTTCTTTTAACAAAATAAAAAATATTTTCAATTTATGCGTTATTTGACTAACATTTTTTAAAAATTTGTGATTTTTTGGTTCGATTCGTAAATAAGTTACCAAGGTTAGCCTATATACAAAATTTCAATTTTTTTGCACAATGTTTACTTTCGGCAAAAACTGCCCCCGTGCCCCCAAATACAATTTTAAAATTTTGAATTTTCTTTTATTAATAATATACTTAATTATTCTAGAACCCAGAATATGAACTTTCTCCAACGTTGCCTACCGGGCCCCCGAATTTCTTCAACCCTCCCTTTTTCAATTTTTGGATTTCTAATTTTTGAGAAATGTCAGCATTGAATACCTTAATACACATGCAAAATTTCAACTTTCTATCTTTTACGAATTAAGAGTAATACAGCAAAAACACTTTTTTTCCAGTTTTTCCAAAATTACGGGTTTCTAGGAAATTCAGGGAAAAATCCGGGGACGCCAAAAGTCTTAGAATTTTTTTTTCTTTAAAGTCTCTTTTTAAGTCTAGAGTTTACCCCCGTCGCAACGCGACGTCTTTTTGGCGTGTATGATTTGAATCCAATAAAATAATTCCTAATTACAATTCATATTTAATTCTATTTTTAAATTGAAATAATAAATAAACTCGCGCACATGTACATTAACACATATAAATTGACTAAAAAAAAATATTTTTTTATCAAAATAAAAAATATTTTCAATTTATGCGTTATTTGACCAACTTTTTTTCAAAATTTGGGATTTTTTTTTTCGATTCGTAAATAAGTTTCCAAGGTTAGCCTATATACAAAATTTCAACTTTCTAGCACAATTTTTTCTCTCGGCAAATACTGCCCCCGTGCCCCCCAATAAAATTTTGAAATTTTGAATTTTTTTTTATTGATAATATACTTAATTATTCTAGAATCCAGAATATGAACTTTCTCTAAAGTTCCCTAACGGGCCCCCGAATTTCTTTAACCCCCCCTTTTTAAATATTTGAATTTCTAATTTTTGAGAAATGTCAGCATTGAATACCTTAATACACATGCAAAATTTCAACTTTCTATCTTTTACGAATTAAAAGTAATACAGCAAAAAAGGGATCACTTTTTTCCAGATTTTTCAAAATTACGGGTTTCCAGGAAATTCAGGGAAAAATCCGGGGACGCCAAAAGTCTAAGAATTTTTTTCTCTACGAAATAGGAAATTTTTAAAAACATTGATGGAGCCGTTTTCCCGCTGCCATACAAAATTCAGTACCAAACATATAAGAATATAAGAATATAAACATATAAGAATATAAACATATAAGAATATAAACATTCAGTTGGAACATTATAATATAGGATAAACATATAAGAATATAAACATTCAGTTGGAACATTATAATATAGGATTAAAGTAAATATGCACACCACTCGTAATTAATAATATCCATATGCCATTAGTTATGAGAAGCAGAAAGTTCATTCATTTTATTCTACATATTTTATTTCGCAGTGACTGTTATATATTCTGTTTGAATTATTATATCATAATTCATTTTTGATAAATTTCCTTTCAAATTCGGATTAGTAATAATTTTTTATTAACAAATATAATCATAAGTAAATAATACAAAGTTAAAATTTGTACTAATAATAAAAATATAGCATTTCGACAATAGTTTGACCAGTTATTCTATATATCTTTTATTGAAAATGTTGTCAAAGTAATAAAATAAGGGGACACTATTTTTTATTAAATTGTTTTAATATTCCTATATAGATAATAAACTCAGAGATTTTCTTGACAATCACTTGGTTGTAGAAGATAATAACGAGAGGGGAATAAATTATTTCGGGTAAATGACGGTAGTAATAAATTTTTATAATTAAATATGTTTAATTTAATACTTAACTATAATGCATAATATTTACAAGTGCTAATAAACTTCTTAAAATTTATTTATTGCTTATATTAATAGATTATAGAGGGACATATTAATTCTGTAAAAAATACATAATATTTTCCATGTTCAAAATTATTAACATATATAATATTTACAAGAACTCGTAAACCTTTTAAAAATCAGTTTCCTTACGTTAAATTCGCATATGAATACTAGAAAACGACTACACAGACTATAAAGGAATATATTTTATTTTAAGTTTTTGTCGTACAATCAATCAATTACAGTAAATATTTGTGAAAATTTTTTCTTTGACCAAATATTCGACTACTAAAATTTAATTATTATACTTCATTTGCTTCGACTAATAATAAATACAATAGTTTTATATGAAAGAAAAATAGAAATTTATTAAAATATATAATTTAATATTTTGACAAAAAACCTTGATTGTCCCACTTGTAAATAAATAAATAAATTATCATTTACATTATACATCTTGGAATTGCCTGTTATATTATTGGTAAATAAATATTTCAGTAACAAGCATGTCACTAATTGATCCTAAATTATTAGTAAAATTTTTCAGAAATATTTTTATGTAAATTTTATGATTTTATTATATTATTTATCGTTATTGTTGTAATATAATAATATTTTTATTTATTTAAATTTATTTTGTAGACTATAGTGTAAGTTAATTTTTTTTATTGATTATAAAAAGAATATTCAATATATAAATTGAATTAAATTTAATTAATTTAGTCTCAGGTTATAAAAAAATACAATAAAAAAAAATGCCAATAATTGTATAAAAAACATAGCATCGTAAAGAGGTGGAAAAAGAAATAAATAATATGCATACTAATTATTTATTGACCACGATGTAGGAAAAATACTATGTTACCTTTATTAAAATTAAATTACTACTTCTCCACTTTCTTTCAATTTTTAGGTCTCCATAGGGAATACATAATTTTTAAAGATATATAAACACATTATAACCAATGCTAATTATATAAATTTTTTACTTTTTAGGTGGTGCTCTTATATATTGTGAATCGTTTTAATCATCTTATTGAAACAACCAGAACATAAATGAAACTTTACTTTTTCTAAAAGTTATTTACTTTCTTGAAAAATCAACTTCAAAAAATTTTCAATATAACAAGGTCTTCTTATTATCTGAGAGTATTATATCGTATTTAATAACAACTCTATCAATAGGTTCGATTTTGATTCAAACATTTAAAACATTATTAACATTAGTGATGATAAAATATGTTCATATAATTTAGGAAAGTTGATGCTTACATCGGTTTTTCAACTGAATGAATTGTTTTATGAACAATCCGCTAAATACATTTTTTTTTTAATTTTTGTTAGACTTTTTTGACTTATTACGCCTCCATGCCTTTCTAAAATACAAAGATCTAGAATATATAAAGAATATAAAAAGAATCTAGAATATATGAAACTACTTAAAACTATACATTGTATATAAATCTATACATATATAAACGTAAACAATTTTATTTAATTAATCTTTATTTGCTTAATTAATATAAGAAATAAATTTTAATTAATATGAATTTTAGTGATAAGTAGAAATAGAATGTATAATATCTTATGTTATATTTCTTAATAAATTCTGTAAATGAAATATAACATGAAATTTAATACGTATCTAAAAATTAAAATATATTACAATAAGTACATAGTTGCGTATTAAGAAATTGAAGCATAAAAGTGTTTAAGAGAATTCTATGAACTATACAATAATGAAATCTTTCTGGTTTTTTATACAACATCCTAGTGATGTGTCTATATTTTCTTTGAGCAAAGGTTATTGTTTATGCAAGTGTTTATTAAGGTTTAATTTTCATTTGAATAGTGATAATATTCGTAAAACAACCGTTAGATCCTAAGCTAAATTATATATACATTTAGCAGAAATATTACAAAGTTAAACATAATACACTTTGCGAAAAATATATTAACACTAATATAAAAACCAGTAACTAATGTTTATTATCTTTAGTAATTCAATGCAATTCTAGTTCATGTATTTTACAAATATTATTGAAATAAAATTACTTTGATATTTTTTTATCGTATTAAGCAAATGTACTTATAATTTAAATAAGTTTTGTATATCACACTGTGTCTTGTTTTGTTTTCATTATGTTATCATAGCTTTGCTACCTTACTATCACTTTTAAATTTTCTGGTGTTCTTATAAACTGTTTTCATATTATAATCAAGCTCTAACATATATCATCTCTCTATCTGTAGTAATTTTTTACTTATTTAATTTATTTAACGTCAAACTATTTCAGATACTGAGTGCTATTACCTTCAATATTGGCAGTATTTGTGGTGTAGTGGCCATAAATATGTTGACCATACCGCTGCATAATAAGTGTACGATTATGTATGTACATAATCAATATAAGTTGATAACAACCAAACCCAGAAAATGTGTCTTTAAGTTCAATCCCCGGAAAGCAGTCAGTGTCAAGCATCAATGCTCAAAAGTGTTTATTTCATTGTTTTCGTTATTCTTAAAACCATTATTAGTAGTGTTCGATCTTACCTAAATTAAACAATAAAGAATCAAATTTTGTTTTTTCAGTTTCTAATTCTAAGTAACTCTCTGGTTTCTTTGGTCTCTTGCGTATATTTATCGTCCATTTGATGATTTGTACTGTGCGGGATATTATAGACAACTTAATTAAATATATCCAAGAAACAAATATGCTATATATACAAACGTTACTTTAATGCTGTATTAATATTTTATAGAATATAGGAGGTAAGTTACGTAGTATATACTAATCAACTCTGCACTTGATTTCCAGTTACGGTGAGCAGTACGGAAGATGAGCTTAGGATAAACATTAATGGAAATAAACAAGCCATCTGAAAGTAAGGTTTGTGCTATAAGAATTATCAAAATTGTATTACAACAATCCCATCTAAAATGAAGTAATATTGTCTGATTAGTACTTTAATTACTCAACAACGCAGAACACCGCATGCTGTTGATCTAAGCAGTAGTTTAGTAAAAATTGAGAGCCATGTCATGCAACCAAACGGTGTACAGCGGAGATTTTACCCTTTTGACAACTAACTAGCCTCATTTCAATAGGCTCGTTTACCTAGGTCAAGTAAAGAATTGCCAATAAGAAAAGAATTAGAAGATTGATTTACAGCATGTGCAGATCCTTCCATTGATAATACATAGATCTTGGAACATATGAACAAATTCTACACGGATTGCTGTTCCGGAAACTATTAATCGTGCAAGACAGATCTATGTATGGCATAGGAGTATATCCGGAAGGAGACATAAACTTCCAAATATAATATTAACCAACCCGCTTCCTTCTTGCATTGTTTTTTAGTGTATCTTTCCATGACACTTGTCAAAATACTAAGCAGGACTTTAAACTAAATTAATCTAATGATTTCTTAACACGTTACGTTCAACGTAACTTCAAACAACCACGCTGCATATGATACCAAATTAATGAACATATCGACTAAAACTTGAACTACAATCAACTTTAGATTTAAATAGATCAAGACACTTTAATCAAGATATATTTTTTATTAAATAAGAAATTTATTTCGAATGCGTATATAAATAAATCTGAAAAATATATATTGACACTTATTTAAAGGAGATTAGCGGAAACAAAGGGTTACAAGCAAACAAGAGAGGTAGGAATAGTCGAGATTCATCCTTGGACTAATATACGTTCAAATATCATATTTAAAAAGAATAACTGATTAGCCATTATTAGATATTTTAAATAATAACTAAATGATCCACATATGAACCTGCTGCCTTTGCTAAAACATTTTATTTTATCTGATTATGATAAGTCGTATATTTTGGTTTAGTATTAGTATACTCTCACATAATGTATATTAACAAAACTCTAAAGGCAATAAAGGAGTATTAGGTTATTCTGTCAATGTCATAATTTGATTTAATTTTACTTTTATTGTTATTTTTTAATTATTAAATGTTAAATTGCATTAATGGCTAACTTTCCAAAAGTATTACATTTTTCTTTTAAATTTCATATTTCTGGGAAGAATTTTTTTTTTTAAATTAATATCTAATGGTTTACCTATATAAATGCGAAGTATAACAAACCGAAAACTTCTACAGAGAACACCGACGACACAGACGACTGTGTATTATTTCAAACAGACAATCTTTGTTCATTCAAAACAAATGTTTAAATTTTTCAAAAACTAACCGCAATACCAATTTATTGCTGATAATGACCGAATACCGCTCGAAAGATCTATAAAAAACTATGTACTACTTCTGCCTAACTGTGTAAGCCAAAATAAAATTTGATTTAGAGGAAACGGTTACGATGAGAAAATGAGAAAAGAATTTGATAATGATGTCAGCATACCTAACTTGAAGGTCAATATGGGAACGTACAAAATCGTTCTATGGAATGTCCATTCAAAATATTGACTACAATTATATATAATTTCAAACAGCAGTAAAATAGGTCACAAATCGTTATAGTTTAGTTACCATAATTTACGTAACTTTTGTTGTTAGATAAACCTTAAATACACGCAATTGTATTTAGCGAGTAAATAAATTATTTGATTTGGTTTAAAATGTTGTCATTTGTTTCTATACAATCTTCATGAAAGCTGCACTTTAATTTCATTGAATAAAATAATATGATTTCTTGAAAAAATAGTTTGACAACAAATATTTTAAGATCCCATAAACAATTGAAATATGTGGGATGATTATACAAAAACAATGTGAAATTATTACAATGATAAGAGATAAGATACTTTTTTTTGAAACAGAAGAGATTGAAAATATAAACATAAAGAATATGACTTAAGAACAATATCAAAAAACGTTTAAAAGAAATAAATCCCAAGTAATATTTATCCATATCTTTTTTCTATTTAAAATCTTTTTTAACCTCAATAAGTTTTATATATTTTTACAATTGCAGATTACCGATTTGTTATCTGACTTGAATTCATCTTATTTATAGAACATATGACATTTTTTATTTTGAAATAAACGCATATTTTTTTCTCTATTTAATTAAATTTATTTTATAAAACTGTCTTACAAAACTCACACGAATGCCCAAAATGTAACAATCCGGAAAGATTGGCAAATAATTTTTTATCCAATTTTTAAAAATGGACGAATACTCATAACACTATTTTAGTGTTTTATTCTTTTTGCATTAAAATTATTTTATTAGTTAAATACATTTATACAAGAGGAATGAACTTTAAAGTTGAGTTTATTTATAACCTTAAGTTCTAAAATCTGTAAGACACGTATGTACAATTGTCTAAATTAAAATATAGAAAAGCTATCGTCTATCGAAGATAGATTTATCGACCAATAATTTCTCTAATTTCTTACTGAACAATTTTATGTAAAATATATGAAGAATAAAGTAAATGTAATTATTATTCTGGTTACGACGGCTCCATGTATATACTCGCATTTTACTGAGTTTAATAAAAGTTCTATTATTCCGAGGTGATAGTTAAAATTATCTTACATTGTTTACGTAGAGCATATTTGTTGCTTTTATTTCAATAAGTCATTCTTTATATACAGGTTTTAAAAAAACAAATAATATATTTAATATAAATACTATATGTTTAATATAATACTATAATTTTACTTTATTAGAACTTATTTACTATTCAGTACTCTTGGGCGGACCCAATATTTTTACGGTAAGTTGAATTTACGGATAATCATGTAAAATCTGGGTCAGCTGGAGCATTCTAGAGAGATTTATCTGTTGCACTAACTTTTTATATAACACAACTTAGTAACTTTCCGATATTTAAAAATAACATAAATTCCTAGAATAACAAATCACATAACCAAGTTATTTGAAACATATGAAAGTAGTAAATAACAATCACAAAACTTTCCAATAATAAATTCTTAATATACAAAAGGGTCAATTAAGTTTAAACATTGTATATATTAAAGTATAATTTTCTCTTAAAAATTTTTTTTTTCTAAAGATGAGTTTTATGTCTACTAAACGAACATTTACATTTAACATAAAGACTATAACTTTTATAAATAATTGCACATAGTACTTTAAATTATTCTACATTTTATAATCTGTTAGAATATCACTCTCTAAGTAACACTGCACACATTGATATTATTGGAGGAAGTATTATATCGCTAACATCTTGCAGGTTGTTTGCTTATTTCAATTCGAATTCTCTAAGAAATGCTATAGAAGTGCTGTTTTAGATTTGCTGAGATATATTCATTGAATAAAAGAAGTATTTCTGTACTTCGTTGATTTAAATTAAAATAACATACCTTTTAAGCACAAAAAAAGGTCTAAATAAATTTGAAAAATAAAGTTACACACCTAACTAATATGTAAAGATAAAATCAAGGATAATTTTGACTGAGGTGTTTGTTTTTCAAGTCGAAGAAATTGGAACTCAAAAACTTTTGGGGATTAAATTGTATTAAAAATAAACTCCTTAAGTTTACTATTTTTGCACATTAGAATGAGAAGTTGTAAATTGGCTTCATCTTATTTTGTCCAATTATTTAAAAGAATAGTATTTTATAAAAGATATTAGTAATTTAAAGTTACACAAAAATTGAAGGTGGCAAGTCTACATTCTGGTAATGTTTTCCTGTTTAATATAAAGTACAAGATGTCCATAAAGAAAGATTTTTATAATGTAGTTATAAAAAGAAAAAAAAACTGCAATAATAAAAAAACTAGACATATATTTTACGTCTAAATTGTATCTCTTGCATAAATATTATATAAATGTTATGTTTTCAGAAAATTAAACACATTCTAAAATGATTGTTTAAATGAAATGTTTAAATTTTATAAAAGTATAATTAAAATTACTTCTTGAATGAATGATACCTCATCTTGCAATCACTATTTAAGAAGTTATGTTTATACAAATTTTAGTATTTTTAGATTTAGAAAAGAATAAGCAAGTGGGACAAGTAGTGGCGGAAGTATGACGAAGACGGAGGAGACTGAGTGAAGGACTAAAGAATTCAAAGAATAACTTATATTTATAAGTATTACTTTGTTCAGTAACCACTCAATAAAAATGCATTGTCTTTCAAGAAGGAGAAATGTTTCTTTTGAGACATAGTGAAACAGAAAAGGAAAGAAATAATATATCTTTTGAGAAGTCTTTATTGCTCTACATATTGAGTTTTATTCCAGGGTAAAATAAAATCTGTCACAAATTTACAATACATAAAATGAAATCTGAAGATACGAATATGTCTGACAAAGATATATTTCTTTACTAAAGACTTCAAATACAAAACTCAAAATGTCGACGTAGGTTGGTTGAAGAATAAATCTGGAGAAGATAAGTAAAATTTTAATTGTTAAAAAAGTATTTTGAATATACAGAGTTATTTTTATAATGATTTGGTATTGAATATACAAATTATTTTTATTTTATGTGAAGAATATAAAACAGTTTAAATGCAACTACAAGCATTATTTATCTCAAATTGCGCCCATTTTTAGTATTTTAATAGTATACTAAAATATACTACAATGCGTTTGTCACTAGGGAAGGAAATAAATTACGTTCAACACAAAAGACGTGTGTGTGTGTAACCTCTAACACAGACAAAACTAATGAGAGTAATCATTACTCACCACATGCTTTATGTCATAGATATTCAAGACTTTCTCTATCTATAAATAAAAATAACCCAAGGCTTAAGATACAACCAAAATATACTCATAACTAACTTAACTTACTCTTTGTACTAATATTTATAATTCATATCTTCAGTTTTTAAATTTTTACATCATTTTTCACCATCTCTCATTATTAAATTAAATTCAAGAATTAACAAATAAATTTATGTGTTCATTAGTATACTAAAGAGCAGCACATTATTCCCCGTACTTACTAATTAAAGTGTATCCTTAAATGCTTAAAGTAAAGACCCCAAACCCAAACATTGGTCCTTCGAGCCTCTGATGTTTGCAACCAAATTCTTGTGAAAAAGCAGATAGCCTACAAACTTTGAAGTACAGCCGCACAAGCTATTTACTCGTGAATCCACACTTTTCTACATTGTACTTTGCAAATTAGTTGTATAACATAAAATATAGAACTATTTTATGTGGAACAACACTATTTTCAGCGGAATTTATTATCTGGAGAAAACAATTGCAGAAACCAGCAAACTACACTTACTATTTGGAGTATTATCTTTAAAACACCCTAAAACCAATCACAATTAATAATAATACTACTATTTCTCTTAGGGTTATATATTTATTAAAATACTTACAAAACTCTACCGGCTAAGGTTTAAAATAGATTTACATTTAACTGAACTTATTACAAAAACATAGTACAACACTCAACTAAAAAAAATAGTAAACTTTATAAATAATTGATTATTGATAAATATATATAATTTAGTAGTGAAATTCTATATATTATAAAAACCTTTTCTATTCATACTAAACTTTTGTTAGGTGATTAAAGTTTCAAATTATACTAAAATAGATTTATACATTATATGTTAAAAAAATGTTATTTTATAATGTTATGGTTTTGTTGGTGGTTGATGACAGTTATTGTCAAGCAAAATTATATAAATTTACAAAAAAATAATAATCATTCCGCATTAAATTAAATACCAAACCTAATATCGATTATTCATGCTTGTGTAAGCTACAAACTACAGCTTCCTAATTGTACATATGGAGAATAAAGAAAACCAAAATTAATAATTTATGGAACGAATTGTGCAAATGCACAATTTTACAAGCAAATATTATTAGTTTAACTGTAGACATTAATATTTTCTGAAGCAACATACATTTTCCGAAAGTCCTGTGAAACTCATTAAAATTCGAGGAAACGTTGCGAGACAACACTTTAAACTCGTCTTGTGGAAATTATTGTACTAGAGCACCAAATTTTATCAAATTATTAATTTCAACAATAAAATTTACAAATGCATACTTGTATAATAAATAATGTGTGTATACTACGAGTATAAAAAATCTATAAAAAATTCAAGTACCGTAAGGGAGAACAACAATTCAGTTCCGATATTTTACATTGCATCTATGTTATTAGAGGTGTAGGAGTTTAGCTTGAAATCGAGCACAAAAAAAGAATAGTTTGTTTTTAGGCTACCTTGAAGTATAATACTCTTATATATATTTTCCTTTATTATCATTAAATATGGAATATATAATATAATATTTATATAAATATATATTATAGGAATATAATATTTATTACAAATTTATTAAAAATATTATATGATATTGGAGATATAATAAGGTATTTCGTGGAACAAGTTTTCTTAGAGGTTATATAGCTATCAATATATTTTACTAACAAACAGCAAAGATCTTATGCTGCACCACAGACAATAGTACAAAGTACAAAGAAGACAAAATTTATTTTAACGAAATTTTGAAGGTATCGTGGAGACCGTATAAAAAAAAGTTTTGAGGTAAAAGCTAAAGAAAAGATTCTGTAAATATAATTTGTATACTATGGTTAAACTTTTAAAATATTCTTAAAAGTACTATTAATAAATCTAATCAGAAAAATAAATTCGATTTGTTGAATATCTTCAATAAAGGGCTATTAAACACTTATTAAAATAGTAAAAACCTTCTTAATTACCGATCAATGTCGATAAGATTTCAACATCCACAAAATAAGGATAAATAAGGAAAAAGCAAACAACGGGAATGTGATGCATAACTTTCCATAAACTTTTATTGCATTTAATTTATTATCTACTAATACAATAATCAATTTTGTATTTGTCGAGTTTAAATGCGATTTTTTCGGTTTATGTTAGTCAAAATACTTTTTTGAACAAGTACAATCACTACAGTTATTAACAAGGAATTTCTGAAATTAATAAAACTTATCAAATTACAAAACAAAGAATAAAATAATAAACCAGGTGAAATACTTAACTGTTGGTTTTACTCGGTTATAGGAAAAGAAAGGTTTTTCACTGAAATAAACATAAACTACAATAAGACATTACTAATTTCTGATTATTAATGTTACATATATTTATTATTGACTGACATTTATCGATCCCATATAAAAAATATAAATATATTTTAAGATCCATGATCGTTGAGTAATTTTAAATTTAGCTACTATCTTGTTTTTCTATCATATCAATTAACTTTATTATATAAAAATTAAAGTTTCTCTTGAACTCAGTGGTTGTAACTTGTCAAATTGTAATTTTTGTTTACTCTGTGCTTTCATTCCTTTATTTTTTATTTCGTTTTATTTGTATGTTTCATATTTTACATTTTCATATTTTAATAGGTCCTATTACTTTACTTTTAAACTAAGAACTGGTTTTTGGATACTTTTTTTTTAAATACATATTAATTTAATACATATTTTAATTTTTAAAGTTGTCTATTAATTATATGATTTGTGACATATATTTTTAAAAACTGTTTTATGAAAATACATATTTTTTATTATGTGTTTTAATTAATTTTAAACCAAATTAGCTTGTATGCTTGTAACAAGATATAATTACTGTTAAAATTTACTCTAATATTCAATTATTTTTTAATTAGCGCAACATTATAAGAGACATTAACAATTAAAATAGTCATTCTTGTTACATTAATCATTAAAGAGATTAAACTTATAAAAAAATAAGTAATGTCCGATAACTACCCTCATTCTTTCTATGAATGCATTGCAATCTCTTTTATATAATAGAGTGTTGTTAATTACAGTGTTCACAATAGAAAATTGTGCCGGAGCTGCAACCGACTGATTTTGAATTGTCTTCAAATCTAACATTTATTTGCATGTGTTAAGACATGCACTTTAAGAAATATGAATACTTGTGTCGTAACACTTACTAAACATTATATTTAATAAGAGTCATCTACCATCTACTATTTATGATGTTCAAATAACAATTTCAGTTATAAACAGTATTAAACAATTTATATAAAAAATTTAAAGTTTCATTTATATTATTTTTGTACCTTTCGTAAATTAGGTTGTTTTCATAATTTTATAATTTTATATGCTTGAAAAACAACCCACATCAATGTGTTTGAAAAATCTTTCTTTAAATATTTTAATATAATTAGGAAAAAGTTGAAAAGTTGGAAAATTTATATCCAGCGGCGAATGGTGACTTGTAAATGCGGGAAGGAAGGAGAGTGGTATTTGTAAGTCATTGTGGTGAATTAATTTACTCAGATCGGGTTGGTGGGATTATAAATTCAATAAAATTCTTTATTAAAATTATGTTTAGTGGGGTGCGGTGAGGTGATTGAATTTTTACGGTCGAAACATATAATTCAATAAACTTTAATTTTAATTTAATATTGGCGTTTCACAATGTTAATTGTTTTTAATAACTGCATTATGTAAATTCACAAAAGCAAAATTTTTATGGTATTTTAGCCTCATATACATGTACTATACGTTTATAAGATTTAAGTAAGACGATTAATCAAATAATCTCTCTCTGTAAAATGTAGATAAAGAAGTAAGTATAATATTCTTTCATAAAATTTATTATTAATACGGCGTCTTACAATTTATTAGAATTTATTAATTTTATTTAATTTTTAAATACAACGCTAGAAAAAAGTTTAAATACTCGTAGATATAAAAACATCTTAAAGAATATTCGCATCGTATATGATCAGAACTGCAAATATAAGTCTCTTGCTTGCTCCTTCTACCAACTTTACTAAGAACAACAAAAACAGCATCACAAAATCATCAACACCGCAATATGTTGGGTTCGATTCCAAAACGAGCATGCTTGCGGTTCCCAATACACTACCGCCAAATGATATGTGACCTAATTTATTTAGCAAGCTAATGTCGTCCGGGAGCTTCACATTTCAATAAGAAAAAATGTCAAAATAGAAATAAAAAAACAACAATTTGTAAATCTGTGTGAAAAAATAATATAAGAAGTAATATTATATGTTTGAATGTAAAATTAATTGTTAATTAATTGGCCATCAGTGAAAATGAGAATTCTATTTATTTAGTTTCAGTAGCGTATTTTTCATCAACGGTAGAAGTATTTGCCTTTTACTTTTCTACTCTTTTCTTATATTCTTTTTATCTGTACACACCTGCCGCTTTGTTATAGATGTACATATATATGTGACAGCGTTCGGCTCGTGTTAGCTGTGATCGTAAAGCAGAAATTCGAGTCTAATTAGTAACAGGTTTGCATGTGCATTTTTAGTAATAAAGAGCCGAGTTCATAATTTTAAATTTATCCAGCGTATCCGGAACATTAGAGCGCTACCGCTACTCTGAAATCAAAACTACTAATCAAATGAATAATAATATAAAGCTTGTATAAACTAAACCGTATTTACTCTACCCCTGAAATACCAGCAATGGTTAATAGAGCTTCTTATCATAAAAATTCAAATCAAATTCAAATCAAATTCAAATTCAAACATCAAACACTTCACCGTCGGCTTCCTAGATCTCACATTTGAGAAGTAAGCCGCAAAAAAGCAGATTATCACCCTTTCTACTTATTAACACTAATAAATTTGACATAACCAAGTTTACACAAGAGATTGTATATTAAAATTAATTGAATTTACTGTTATAATAATAAATAAAACAAGATTAAAATAATAATTACTTTATCAAAAATGTTATGGTGTGCTTGCTGCTGTGTACTAAATTGCAAATCAATCCTTTCTAATAAACAATATAACTATAAATCAAGAAAATGTATATATTGCCTATCGTACAATTTAATAAATTATAAATAATATTAATATAAAAGGCAAAAAGGGTGAAGGAGAGTATTTCATTAGTATAAACTATGAAGTATTAATAATTAAAAATTAAATACCTTTTGCCTATAAGTAGCATTGTTCTAATTAAACTGCGGGTTAAAGTCTTAAGTATTCCGAAATATTTTTTAATTACTATTTTATAATCATAGGGCACACAATATTTATAAAGAAATCAGTTGCAGTTTTCTAGTAAAAGAGATTAGAACGAAAATGAAGAAACATTAAGATCAAAAGAATTATTAAATGTGCGCAGCACTAAAATAATACTTAAAGCAATTACATGTCCAATCTACAATTACATGTCGTCTTGTTTCAATTTTAATGTTATATTTGATGTACTGTGTTGTGATAATAATAAAAGCAACATTCATGAAAAAGGCTCAAGATAGCGTTTTTTTTTAAATATTAAATAAATATTTTTTTTTAACAATTTTATATTTTCTCTAATAAAAAAATACTAAATTACGAAATATATTGTTTTAACTTATTTTAGATCAACAAAAAAA
Source organism: Panorpa germanica (assembly GCA_963678705.1). Taxonomy (NCBI): domain Eukaryota; kingdom Metazoa; phylum Arthropoda; class Insecta; order Mecoptera; family Panorpidae; genus Panorpa; species Panorpa germanica. The sequence continues at coordinate 1,409,215 of OY783205.1, read as the reverse complement.
CATGAATTGTTTCAGTTAGATAACGATTCCTTCTTCTTCTTTTTAAATTGAATAATACCGAAAAAAACACCTCTCTTGTAAAAAAAAAAAAAAAAAAGCTGAAAAAATAAAACAACCAAAACTTTTACGAATATACCCACGATAATTTTAACTAAAATATTCACAAGCTAATGTAAATTATTTTATTTTATATAAGGAAAATCAGAAAACATCTTTCTGCGAGAGCTAAAAAGAAATTATTTTATAATTTCTTATTTTTTTTGGTTAGATACAATGCTATAGTTTTAGTTATTTTACCTAAAATAAATTATGATCTATTATGATAAATACAATAATTTGCTTTTTATAATGAATAATATTTAATTGTTTATATAGTTCAAATTACCAAACAAGTTGTGGAGTATAAACTGCCGATATAACTAAAAAGAACTGACACACTTATTTCTCTATAATGTGTATAGAAACAAATAAGATAAAATTCATTATCGTATTATAGATTTATACCTCTCTTATAACCTCTTTTAAGTATAAGTTGCCGTCGAACTATCGTGATTTGGTCTATATTAAAAATTTCATCAAATTGGTTATACTATTTAGACAAACCGTTTAGACATAGTAAATAAAATCAATAAAAACAGACTTTTTTTATTTTATTATAATAGTAAAAATAACAAAGTAAAATGTTACATGAGTATTCTATTCATTCCTTTTAGGTAAATTCTTGTTTTGAATTAATAAAAGTATATTACATTTATTATTTATATTTCTCAAATTAACCATCAATCAAAACCAAAATCGTAGGATATACTAGACATCTGAAATATGTGTGTCAGATTGAAGGGAGTCACGTCCAAATTAAGAAATGAAGTTTCAAGAACATCCCTAAGTACTGAATAAAAATGAAATTACGTATACAAAACTCGATTGTGTAAAATAAAGGGATGGTATAACACAAAGGTTTAATGATTAGTGCATAACAAAAAATAATAACTGTTAGAAAATATTGCTTTTATACTGTTTTGTTTTTGAACATGCTCTTTTTTATATCTAGTAATGCTTTGCAAAATTCTTTTTTGTTTTAGATCATAATTAACCTTTCCATATTGATAATGCAGACAGTACACATGCGATCAATAAAGCAATTTTCCACTAAATAACTAAAACGGTTATTATAAAGAACCAGGATTAATCTAATCCAACAAAGTTTTAGAATAGGTCATGGACCCAGTTAAGTTAAGAGCAATTCCAGATATAAAGAAGTATTATAAGATAATATTAACACGTAAGTTAACAGAAAAGAAAATTATAATAAGGAGTGCATACACAAAATTCTTCCCAAAAATTATCAAAGAAAATACAATGAGACCAAAAGAACCCGGCAGTATTGCTACTTTAGTAGAAAGGAATGTACACAAATAAATGCACAAGAAATTGAACAATATTCAATCGGAGATTATGTTCCTAATAGTAACTACATTAACACCAAAGATAAGAATGTAAATAAGAAATCTTCTAAACCCAGATAACCTTTGGACAGAAGTGTTAAACAATTTATTTGCTGAGGTAGAAGAGAACAAGGCTTATGAATTCACAGAATTCTTTGGGTACAAATAGAAAACTAATGAATTTGTCTTCTATAAAGCAATTTTCCACTAAATAACTAAGAAAGTTATTTAAAAGAAGCAGGATTAATCTAATCCAATAAGGTTTTACAACAGTTACGACATACGGACGAAATGCCTTTGAGTGAAATGCAATGTCATAAATTTTAATCACTATTATTATAATTTTTATGTTATTAATTATTAAAGTGCGTTTATAAATATTTTAATTCTATATACCATATGTGCTATTTTCTTAATTTTTGTACTAAAATTTTGCTGTTACTTTCAAGTAATATTTAATTTGACAGTTCTGAACGAGGTTATATTTAAATCTTTATATACCGTTTTTCCCGCTGTCGTTGTGTGGCGCTTATTATAAAATAATTTATTAAATATCATAATTTGAATTTCATTTCTAATTTTATTTTCAGAATTAACGTATACATAATATTTTTAAAATATAGACATGTCATGCCAATTCTAATGAATAGTTTTTTTTATACGACACAATATAGAACATACTCATATTTATTGATTTATGATCACATGTACCCATTTTTCCTAAGACCCTACCAGTTATACCTCGCTCCACTTTCACGGATAAAATTAATGCATGTTTGAAACAATCATTCTTATGGCGAAATGTTGAAACACTTCCATTGACCATAAACATGCGCGTACGATTGCAAAATGATCCATCAGCACAAATATTTTCCGAACAATTACTAGATTTTGGGAACGGTAAAATAGAACTGCAACCAAATACGCAATGCATTAAACTGCCAGACAATTTCTGCACTGTTTTTCAGGGAAAAAATGAATTGATTCAGAGTATTTTTCCGGATATACAGAGTAATTACTTAAATCATAACTGGCTCAGTCATCGGGCTATTTTGGCAGCCAAAAATGTTTATGTTGACGAAATTAACTTCCAGATACAAAAGTTGTTACCAGGCGATCTGATGTCTTTCAAATCAATAGATACTGTTGTTAATGAAAATGATAGTGTAAATTTTCCAATTGAATTTTTAAATTCACTAGATATACCTGGAATGCCACCACATAATCTTCGATTAAAGATTGGTTCACCTATTATTCTCCTGCGTAATTTGAATCCACCTCAATTATGCAACGGTACGCGTTTGGTCATCAAAAAGATCACCGGAAATATTCTTGAAGCAACTATTTTAACTGGAAAGTTTAAAGGGAAAGTGGTCCTATTGCCACGTATTCCAATGATACCGTCAGATTCTACCATACCCTTTAGAAGATTACAGTTTCCAATTCGTTTAGCTTTTGCCATGTCTATAAATAAGTCTCAAGGCCAAACAATGTCCATTTGTGGTTTACATTTGGAAAATCCATGTTTTTCTCATGGGCAGCTATATGTTGCATGTTCACGTGTAGGAAAACCGTCAAACCTATTTGTGTTAGCTAAAGACAGGTTAACCAAAAATATTGTGCACCAATTGGTGCTACATTAAATTGAAATTGAAAGTATTTATAATTCAGAATAATAAATATTATTGTTGCCACCCTACCTACCTCATTTATAAGTTTAAGTGTTACATGTTATTTACTAAAAACTTCGTAATGTACTCATTTGTTACAAACTTGAATAAAAATGATAATGAATTTTGAATTTAATTCTTTTGTATTGATTTTTGCTTTAAATCAACTATACGAAAATTTTAATGAATTGTGTTTAAAGTCCTTCCCCTTCAAATCCCAAACCAGTAAATTTTTATACCAGCTTTAACGTTTTCGTCTTCGTTCGTAAATAATAATTTCATTGTAATAAGGGGTAACGGTAGTATAAAATCAGTCATGAAGGTCGCCATGTTTTTTTACAAATGACATCTATGTAAAGAAGCATGGTAGTGCCCATGTCTGATGTTCTCCTACCGTTCCTCTTAAATAGTTTACAACAATGTAATATGACAAAAACGTTAACCACAGCAACGCGTGGCCGGGTCAGCTAGTACAATATAAAACTTCGTTTCGCGTTTAGTTTGCAATCAGTCGACTCGTGTGCCTTTCCTCGTATTTTATCTCACTCGCATACACGTTTGATCTCTCACTAACAACACAGTTGTAATCACATTCGCTTCGGATAGATTCGGGACAAAGGTTTGTAACCAGTCGCCTCGTGTGCGGATGGCCTAATATATAAGTATTTAAAAACGAAACGAAGAAAAAGGAAATATTTGATTCACTCATATATTTTATTATATTTTTATTATATATTATATTGTATATATATTATTTTTATTACATTTAGACCGCTAACACACGTGGGTCGGTGCGGTAGCGATGCGACGTGACATGTATGCAGCACGCAAACTAATTTGTTTTGACATTTGTCATTTGATATTTGTTTTGTACAAGATGGCTGAGTTAAAACTATTGAAAGAAATTGAGATAAATCATATAGTATATAACTATAATTTGCCGGAGGATTCAAATAAACTTTTAATGGAATAATACTTTTAATACTTTATAAATCTGGACTTTCAGTTCCTACATGAAACTGTCATTATACCAGCAAGGGCAGCGATGAAGGAATGCGACAAAAACTATGGATGATCTAGACATCGGAAGTCGTGGAGGAAGAAGTTATGCGTTTAGATTTGAACTGTAGGTCAAGGGGATAATTTAATCATAGTCATAAAGAATAAACAATATCAGCTAGAAGCAAAATAAACTCTCCAAATTTCTTTCCAAAAAATTTAAAAAATAATTCAATAAATAAGGACAATTAAAGATAATGATTGATTGACCAGAACTGTGTCTGAATCCGATTAGTATTATTAGTATAATGTCATAGACAAATGTTGGTTTTCCAACATGATATTCTGTATAACCAGAGCACGTGTGAATTTCTTTAATAATTACTGAATTTCTGATCCCAGTTATATACCATATCCACAATTTTTAAATTCAGTGCTTGTATCGAAAACGGAATTAAGTGATTAAGTCAACTTAAGTAATCACCACTTAGAAGTTATTACATTTGACTTTATATTGACACATTTTCACTTGTTGTCTTCTTTCATTCTCGACATATGCAAACCACAAAATTAAAGGTACATTACTGTATGGAATTAGTACATGTCTAAGAACCCTTCATCCGAAGTCATTAGAGCCAAATGAATGTTTAATTCTTCATACTCATCATTTTCATTTTCATCATTTTATTCAGTCACTTAATTTTCATTTTCAAAATTGACCACAAACCCTGATGTGAAGTTTAATTAACAAATGGGCGCCATTACTTACAATCTTATTTTGCTCTTTTAGTATAAAATATAGCAGAACTCAAATTTTGAAATAATATAGAATATGCAAAAACACATGTAGAGTCACAATAATTAAAATGATTTATGAGCAAAATTATTTTGTTATTTTATTATATGAAATCTAGCAGAACTCACATTTCGGAATAATAGAAAATATGCAAAAACACGATAACACATGTACAGTCACAATAATTAAAATGTTTTATAAGCAAAATTACTTTGCTCTTTTGGTATATGAAATCTAGCGGAACTCAAATTTCGGAATAATAGAGAACATGCAGAAACCGACAACACATGTATAGTCACAATAATTAAAATGTTTTATAAGCAAAATTACTTTGCTCTTTGGTATATGAAATCTAGCGGAACTCAAATTTCGGAATAATAGAGAACATGCAGAAACCGACAACACATGTACAGTCACAATAATTAAAATGTTTTATAAGCAAAATTACTTTGCTCTTTTGGTATATGAAATCTAGCAGAACTCAAATTTCGGAATAATAGAGAACATGCAGAAACCAACAACACATGTACAGTCACAATAATTAAAATGTTTTATAAGCAAAATTACTTTGCTCTTTTAGTATATGATCTAGCGAAACTCAAATTTTGGAATAATAGAGAATATGCAAAAACACGACAGCACATGTACACTCAATAGTTAAAATGGCTCAAGAGTATTCAAGTACTGCAGTAAGTACTTTTAAGTATAGAAAATATTAATTTGAAAATAATTACAATACATTACAATACGAAATATTGATTACTTACGGACCACGGGTTACCAACGTAATTATCGAGGAAAATTTGATTCGAATTACGTACAATCTGGGGGTAAGAACAAAAATCAATACGCAGTGCATAAACTTTACGTACATATAGTGCGTAGTCCATGAAACAATTTCCATTAAATTAACGGTCATAATGGCTCCCAACAAAGTGAAAAGTGTTAGTTGAGAAAGAAGCCTAAGCGTATTACAGTAGAAACGAAGAATGAAATAATACTGAAAAACATGAGAATTGTATTCATCTTTCTAATTTCGCCAAACAGTACGACTTGACTTAATTAATCTATGATCTCTACTATCTTAAAGAAAAAATGCAGTAAGGACTGTTGATATAGCTCAAGGAGTCATTATTATCAAAAGAATAAATAGAAAAATTATTGTTACGTTGGATTAATGAAAATCAGTTTTTTGGAGATGGTGTTGACAAGACTTAAATATGTTTTACTTTTGCGCGGCGATTTAGTAGCAAAAACAAGTGGTGCTTTCAGTTAGTAATACTTTCAGTGACAAAAATTATTTCGGTTTGGCAGCATTTAAACTTACAGAATCAAAAAGAGCGGATTAAGTGTTAACCCCACACTTTCTCAAACTCAAGTAATATAATTACATCAGTTGAACCAGTTGATAACACATGGGCTGAAAAGTCCCGGGCCTAACAAAGAAAACCCAGTTTTTTTGGTTCAAAATTAGCTTTATTCATCAACGTAATCTCCATCAAGAGCAACGCAATCATTCCAGCGCCGCTCTAACATTTCAATACCACTTTTGGAGAACCATTTATCTTTTGCCTCAAAATAAGCCTCAGTTTCAGCGATAACCTCTTCATTCGTGCGAAATTTCTTACCGGCGAGCATTTTTTGGTGGATGTGGGAGCAATTCGAAGTTCAATTCATGTAGTTTTGCCATTGTTTTGATTGACTTGTGACACGGTGCGTTGTCTTGATGAAACAAAATTTTTTTCTTTGCCATATGCGGTCGTTTCTTTGCAATTTCGGCATTCAAACGCTCCAATAACGCTATATAATATTCGCTGTTAATGATATTTCCTTTCTCAAGATAGTCGAGGAATATTACACCACGCACATCCCAAAATACCGAGGCCATAACCTTTCCAGCCGATTGTTGTGCTTTCGGGCGCTTTGGACGAGGTTCACCAGTTGCTGTCCACTCAGATGACGATCGTTTTGATTCCGGAGTGAAGTGATGGATCCATGTTTCATCCATTGTCACATATCGACGCAAAAATTCCGGTTTGTTACGTTTAAACATGGCCAAACACTGCTCAGAATCATCAACACGTTCTCGTTTTTGGTCAACAGTAAGCAAACGCAGCACCCACTTTGAACAGAGCTTTCTCATAGTCAAATGCTCGTGCAATATAAAGCCAACACGTTCTTTTGATATCTTTACTATGTCAGATAACTCACACAACTTCACTTTTCGATCATTCAAAACGATTTTGTGGATTTTTTTTATGTTTTCCGGTGTTACCGCCTCATTTGGACGTCCACTGCGTTCTGCATCATCGGTGTCTCTACGACCACGTTTGAAGTCAGCAAACCAACGTTTTATTGTTGTTTCTGACGGAGCGGAGTCCTCGTAACACTTTTCAAGCCATTGCTTTGCTTGAACGGTATTTTTTTCCATCAAGAAGCAGTGTAAAATAAAACACGAAATTGTTTTTGATCCATTGTTTTGAAAATAACAAAAGTAGCGTCACTCTTAGCACAATAACACACAAACTACTGAATAAAATATCATAAAATTTTAACAGCTGTCTTTTAAAGGTTAGTATTAACTGAAAAAAGGTGACTGCAATAAAACTAGCGCCATCTATGTGTTAGGCCCGGGACTTTTCAGCCCATGTGCTATGTATATTTATGTTATTATTACATACATATTCAGTAATAAATTTGTGGTTCATGTTATTTAACAATAATCATGTAGTTAGAACACCTTGGTGTCATTGGTGTCATTGCATCATGGAACGCAACATTCATATTACTCTCGGTAGATAATAGTATAAAGAAGAGATAGTGAAGTTTTTACTAAAATGGGTTTTCACGTTATCGTAGCGACCGCTTTTGAGCATAGGCAACAAAGTGGGCAGCACAAAGAAATAAATGCGATTTTTTAATTAAAAAGAAATTACGGAAAACTCGTAGATTTTCGCAGTGCAAGAAGGCCATAAATTGTGCTTATGCGTAATTTAAATTGTGCCATTACACGTAACCAGAGCGTTGCTGATTTATCCATTATCGAGATATTTGCCGATAAATAAAATAGAAGAAGACCTGAAGAAATATTAAAAAACTACTCAGCACATCAAAGAAGTCTTGGTGCAGATACTTTAGAGAAAATTTAATTATTATTTTTGACTTATTTATATTATTTTTGTATTTAATTAATATAGTGTATAAGAAGTATAGTATATATTACAGTATGAGGTAAAAGGAAAGAAATATACATGAACTCCCAAAAATATCTAGTGATCCAGGGGCGGACCTGATTCTAGACCTCACTCTAATATTATAAATATTGTTTTTATTTTAATACGGCGTTAAATTATTATCTGTATTTAATTTTAAAATATGTATAATCATCTAACACTAGAAAGGTGGAAAAGAGGCATAGAGAATTATTAATATATTTTTTTATTTCATATATGTGATATATAAAACATCGAAATTCATTTGTTTTTATTGTATATTGAATTTTTCCCCAAAGAACCACTACCCCCCACTCGTAAGAATTACCACCTTCTTAAACATATTTTATAGAAAAATAGTACAATTATGCTACCAGTTTTAACATATGTTACAGACTCATATTTAATCACCACTTGAGCCGTAAATTTCGTCCTAAATCTTTGGCCATGAATAATTGATATATAAGTGTCGATAGAAAATAATGTACCAAATAAATCTTAACGAATTCATCACCGACATACTATAATTGCAGAGGAATGGGAAAATGCAGTCCAAAACTCAACCAATTAACTAATGATTTTTCAAGCAAACCTGCTACAGCGTCTGCTTTATTACAGATCTCACATTCTGGTTGATTATCTTACAGAATTCTCAAGGCAAAGTCACAACGCTATATAACCCTGCACCGTTATCTGACAAAGAGAGTTCAAAAGCAAGAAAACATTTATTCTTTATATACAACACAATTGGTTAATCCATAGAAGTGTTCCAACAGATCGCTTTAAACTTTTGTAATAAATATCAACTTTTGTGATTTACAACAAAGCACTTTCATACCGATGCATTTTTTGTAACTTATAATTCATAAATATTTTTACAGTGCCTTTTAAATCTGAACTATAACAGCATCAAACGTCAATATTGGTTTCATTTTTATAACTCCGTAAACTCAAAAATCCGTAAAATTTGGATCTAAAACTTCAAGTCTTGGATACATGTATACAAGCCTCGAAACAACTACGAACATTTCGTGAGTTTAATGTGCTGGTGCTGACATCTCTTTTAGACGCGTTTCTTTATTTATTTTAAGTTTCTGACACGAGAAGTCATCACCATTCAAGGAAAAACCATAATTCATTCTCTCATATTTCAAAATCTATCTAATCTACATATCTGTCTATTGAAATAGGTAGGAATTAGAGATAATAATATATGCATACTTTAGTGTCGCAGCTAGAACAAATTTTATTAAATATTTCTACAGCAACGTACATAGATTTCGAAAAGCAAACTAAACAATACCAAAACAAATCAGGGACAGTTAGTTCCTTTTTAATTCTTGAAAATATTAAGATTACAATAAAAAAAAAAAAAAACAAATTTTACATGAAATGGGTTTTTATATTTCACTATCATCATTTATTTCTTTAAAACATTTATTTAGAGTTACATACATTAATGTGGACTGATTATTATTAAATTAATTACTTAAAAGTTTTTAATATTAATATAATTATTCCTCAGTTTAACGAACTAATGCTTTTAACAATTCGTTCTGTAAATATAAATCTTTGTTAATTTGAAGATTTATTATTTTGAATGTACAAGCAAATATTAAACCGTAATTAGAAATACCAGTGTTTATGAGAATCAGACTAAAATTGACCATGTCTAGGCATAACGTTTGGATTTAAATGCAATCTGGATTAGTTATTCATTTTAAGTGGAAGGAAATGCTGAAGGAGTTAATCTTTCTTGTATGTTTTCCTGTTGTAAAGACATGTTTTTGTAACTACTGAATATTAAAATTTGATTTAAATGTTTAATTGTTAATTTAAAGTTACTTTTTTAATTCTTCATTAATTTTTCATATACATTCTATTAACTTTTTATTTATGGAGAAAACAGGATATCCAATTTAATTTATTACTTGTGAACTTAAACATAGAAACAGTTTTCAGATAACGAATATTACTTGCATTTGATTCCGGGATAAAAACAAGTTTTTCACGAATATTCCATTCTCATGTTTTAACTCATACAAAATATTCATAATAATTTTATTTATTAATTTAATAGATTTATAAATTAAAATGTAAAAGTATTATTTAAAAATGCCGAATAATAATTTTTAATTATGATGGTGTTATAACGATTGAGGCGAAGTTAGGGCGAATTTAATTAAATAAATAAAAAGGAATAATTTTATTTAAATAATAATATTATGAATTATTAATTTTAATACTAAAATTTAATATCTAAATATATCTATATGTATCTTAAGTGTTTATTAATTATTTTTTATATTATGATATAATGTAAAATATATAATTTTTTATAAATTTATATAAATATATAATATTATTAGTCTTAGAATTTTTGGTCTGTGAAATAGGAAACTTACAAAAACTTCTCTGGAGCCGTTTTCGGGCCACCATACGAATCGCGTAAACATATAACTTTACACTTGGAACATTATAATACAGGTAGCGAAATACAAGTAATGATTACAAAAGTATTTATTTGGGTAAACTAGTTTGTTACCGTTCATTTCAAAATTTCGGTTCATAACGTTATATTGAAATCGTTTCAGCTGCTGATATTATACATAGCATAAACACCCTCGTAACAAAAAATTCAAACAAATAGACAAAAATAACTAGATTATCCTCAAACTATTAAAACTCTCAGATGAGGTAACATATTAGGTCTCATAACGACATGCTAGTTAAAATGTAAATCATCCAAAATTAAAAAAAAAAATAACGTAAGACATTAGAAAAAATTAGGTCCTCCCATCGGTAATGTAACCACAAAAAAAGAACAATAATTCAATAAACTCACACTATTAATGCTTCTCATTTAAAACATCATATACAACAGGCAGTTCTCTCGCTTACATTTAATTTAATTTCAGACTATTCCAATTATATATTATGTTAGTTGTACCAACACAAAATTATTTGGAGCTCGTAAAGACAAGTGAGAAGAAGAGAGCTGCAAACCGGCCGAGGATTATAATCAATGAACACCATGATAATTTATTTAAAAATTGATTCTTCGAAAATCAACTTGCATATTTAATTTTCATTTCCGTTAAAAATCTACTTAGAGCATATTATGTTTTCATTTTTAATTTTCTCATTTTTTAAATTTCTACTTTCTATACATTATTTTCTTAATTTTTTTTTAAATTAATAATTCCTAATATAACTTAGTAATTTAAATTTCTCTTACAAATTCAATTTGATTTTTCATTTTTTAGATATGTTTCAATTATGTTGCTTGAAACCGTTACAGTCTTCTAGGTATTTCATAATAGTTCAGTGAATTAGATTTATCCTCATAATAATTTAATCAAATGGTTCTGTTGGTTTTTCTTGTTGTTCTAACGGTCTACATAAGTAAACAAAATTCCCTATCGATATGTTGTATGCATAACTTTTTGCGGAGCTAAAATATAGTCCTTTTTTTATTTTTTAATAATATCTTCGTTTCTATAGGTTTGACGATTACAAAAAATAACTAATAAAAGAAAAATCAGAAGAAAAGGTACTACAATAAAAGATTCTAATACATTTTTTGCATAAGCAATTTCATGACAACTTGATAAAATGGTATTTAAAACGTTGTGTTATTGTACTGGACTATAATATAAACAATTCTCAACAGAAAATACATAATAACTAAACGAGATTCTCGTCTAACTGTTATTTGATTCAGATGGAAGAATATATGGGTCATATAACTTAAACCAGTGGAACTGTAAATAAAAAAAAATCTAAAAGTAGAAATGGTCTATTGGCAACTCTACTGCAAATAAATGTCAACAACTCTTGTATTACCCTAATTGATTATTAGATTACGATAGATCGGCGGTGACTTATACTTAAAAAAGGTTATAAGAGCGTTATAAATCTATAGTGCGATAATAACGGATAATAACGGATAAAAAACGGATTGGTGAGCAAATTGCACGTGCCATATCATCGAGACCATCTACTTCACGCGAACATTCAGACTCAAACAACCCAATTTTTGGAAAAACTTGTGAAGAACCGATGAACATCACTGTGATGCACCAAGAAAATGAAAGATCCGAAATTTTAGAGCAGGTTTCATCTAAAAACGCCATGAATTTGAATATTACGTTTACGAACTGCACAAACATTACAGTTCTTTTAAATGACACTGAAAAAAAGTAATTTATTTATGTTGCTGTTGTTGTTCTTGTTATTTTTTGTTCTGATCAAATAAATTTATCCTCATTTGTAATTAATTGATACTTTTTTGAATGCTTAATTTTTCAGCTATTATTTCTGGTCTGAGAAGGCTTCGCCCTTTTAAAAAATTCAAAAAATTTATTTTTTGTTTATTAATATTAATTAATTTTTATTTATTGTTCAAAATATATTTTTTTCTTCTTTTTAAACTTGTTATTTGTTTGTAAAGACTGGGGGAACTCCGCCCCCCAACCAAGCGAATCAAGCGAATGACCAAGTTCAACTTCGCTTTCGTGAGCAATCGACAACTTGTCGCACTTGTTGCACAATATTCTATTATCTTATTCGTTTCTATATACATCATGAAAAATAAGTGAGTCAGTGCTTTTTAGTTATATCGACAGTTTATACCCCACAACTTGGTTTAAGTATAAGTCGCCGCCGATCTATCGTAACTTTGACTATAATAAATATTTAATGTGTTGATAAAATGATTGATTGGCACGACATGCATTTATTAGCTCAGCGCGTTTCTTACATGTTGGAAAACAAATGAAAAACTGACGAGTTCACGGCTGTCGCCGTGAAATGAAGAGTAAAGCGAAAGATAGCTTTAAATTAACACTAAGTATAGCTGTCTAAGTAGCATCAGCATTATGGTTAGATGTCTTGAAATATTAGATAATGAGACTGTAATTGGTAAATACTATTGAATTTTATAAAATATGTTTAAGTATCTGTAATTACGTGAACAGAACTATTGTGTAAATAACTAAATTTATGAATTTTTATAGACTTTTAAATTTATTATATTTATCTTAAATAAATTACTTTTTCTGGAGTCCTTCATGTTTTTTCTTGTAAATATTTTGTATCATGCTATATAGCATAAAAGACTTTGAATATTTTTTCATAAAATAAAAATTGTATTTTTCGTTGCCCTAATAACTAAAAGACTAGCTTTAGTAATTTTAAGTTTTTTTGTTTTATAAGCGTGAATATTTAACAAATTTTGTATGGTGCACTATGAATTTAAATAATACTGGTACGAAGAAAGGCTGGACTTGCCGGAACTACATGTTTAAACCACTCTAAGAGAAATGATAACTGGTGAGCTATTTCCTTTGTAAATTAAAAAAAAAGGGTAATTTACTTTCTCCTCCTATTCTATTGCATTATAATTAAAAAATATATATTTTAATCTCTTTATATGCTACAAATATTTTAAATAAACTTCAGAAGCCTGAAACAGAAAACTATAATATCTGCTGTATGGAAACGGTTAAGAGTTTGCTGACGTTCGAAAATAGAAATATGATAAAGTAATACGAGTATGTAGAACTTACTAATCTGACTGTACTTTCAGTAGACATAAGTAGTCATAAACAAGACTTAGATTAAAGCGTAATGATATATGTATGTTATGTAATGCAATACGTCCATTTATTGTGGAAAAGATTACGCCGTACTAAGGATTGCGTCTTAGAACACATGAAAAATTCTAGAAGAGTACATAAGGCGCACAAGTGGATACTGAGTCAGTCAGTAAAATAGACGATATACGTGGCAGTGAGTCGATTCCAAACAGTATTAAAGCTAATAATAAATCTAATGCCGGTTTTACACCAAAGAGACAGTTCTGAAAACAGTTTTGTTTTACATGCTACAGTGAACTTCTATTGAGAAAAATACCATAATTGAAAAACTTGGATTAGTATTGCTTAGTTAGTATTTGCAATGTTATTTAAAAATAGATTTTAGGGGAAAATTAAACATAAGTTCAAATTGTATCCAGAGTTCAATACCAATAGTTCATATTAATTTGTAATTTTTAGGAATTAATTTACATTTATTTTACATTACAGATATTATTATTATTCTTTTTTTATTCATATATTTGAAAAAGAAACAATACGACACAATAGCCGAGAGCATTGATGGTTGACGTTATACTGTTGCGTTTGCGTTGCCACAATATAACACTATTATAACACATTGGGCGAGAGTATTGATGCTTGACGCTGAATGCTATGTCTTCGGGTTCGATCACCGGACCAGAGTTATATTTTCTGGGTTCGGTTATAAAAAGAAATAGGAATTATTAAAGAAAGTGCTTCAACAAAAGAAATTCGAAGAAGCGGGAAATGCAATAAAGGGACATCGCAGTGGCGGCGATTCCTATGTCACATCGTAGTGCAATTGTTGTTTAAATAAGAATTAATGAACCCATATAAGAACAAAATAAATATTGAAGTTACTAAAGAAATTATAGTAATTGTAGAAATAAAAATATAACGTGAAAATATAGTATAAGTTATTAAGGAATTATGTAATGTAAAAATTATTGGAAAAAGAAAAAAAATGTATATATTGTTTGAAAGTGCTAATAACTATTTAAAGTTGATGCACTAAAAATAAATATTAAAAAAAAAGAAACATCCGTCACAATGGCCGAAAGCATTTATGCTTGATGTCAGACTGCTGTGTGAACCGGTTGTTTTAAAGAAGCCATTATTGCCACTATTGTCTAATTGAATGAAAGAATGTGATAAATGCTTTATCTAACTCCTTGTTAGATACCTGGAATAGAGGAACGCTATCTTATGTGGTCCTATATTAAGTCGTGTTATTTATAAATTTCCTAATAACTTATATACTCGTACATCAACATTAATCGATAACCTGAAATATTTGTCAGCAAATATTCATTTTTTTACGGACATATCGGGAATACAGAGATACGATTTTTATTAAAAATTATTTTTAAGATGTCCACCATCTTAAGCGAATACTTTAAGTTGCTAATTTTAACTACAAATAGTATAAATTAGAAAATACAGCGGCGTAACAGCAAAATATAGCTGTTAAAAATTATAAATTTCTAGTGTAAAATTAATTTTTTTATAGATTCTTAAATTTTTACGCCTACACATATATCTACAAGTAATAATTTTATGAATAGCGATATGTTTTTACTTTTCTATACACGAGTAAGTACTATAAATTTGATTTTCTATTTCTTTTCTAATATCCAACTATTAAAACCGGGGTAAATAAAGTAAAAATAGTATTAAAACTTTTGTGATTTAATAACATATTATTACCATAATTATTTAAGAAAAATCTGTAAAGAAGGAAATGTGTTAATAAATTTTGCAGTATGAAAACACTTCTACATAATATTTATAAATATCCACTACAGATTGTGTCAGTGAAATAAAGACGAGAAGGAATGTTAAACGTCCGCTCCGCTCATACATCTATAGCAAGCTTAAGTCAATAAATCAAATTTAAGTACTACCATAGCGCTTAAGCCTTACGGAGGGAGCAAACCGTAGAAACACCAGATGCTAAAGACGGCCAATGTTTCTAAAATTACATATGCTGCAAACCACCTACACATACTAAATTAAAAATTAAAACCATGGAGTGCATAGAGGAAACTACAAATTATAGAAACAAATTTAATGAAAAACGTAAGACTAAATAAAACTAGCAAATAAACAACAAGCCATTGTTGCCAACTGTTGCGAGAAATTGTTTAACATTCAAATTCAGTTTCATTTTATTCAGCCTTTTGCTTATAAATATAAATGATAAACGTGAAACTAACATTATTATACAATTAAAAAGTGACAGTTATAAATTGTTAAATTGAGATTTTGCTTTATAATCGAACATCCGGTTAAAATTAAATTATATTTCTATAGTATAGTTCTATAGTATATTTATGTTTTAATTTTATTTGTTATACCCCTTTATTTTCTATTGCTTATAGGTTTATGAATATGTATGTACATAATCAATTGAAGTTAATAACAACCAAACATAGAAAATATAGATCTGATCCGGAGATCGAACCCGAAGACATAGCATTCAGCGTCAAGCATCAATACTCTCGCCCAATGTGTTATAATGGTGTAATATTGTGGCGATTTGGTGCAACAACCAAAAAAACTCAACCTATTGCAAATGCCCTTACTTTTGATCTTAGATAGCACTGTAAGAAATTATTTCTTTTTTAAATAATGGCGCCGCAGCGAGTACTACCAACCCATACTATCAACTACAGGTGCCATCTATTAATTATTAGTTTAACGAGTATATGCAGTTAAACACATAGTGGTAGGGGTTGAAGAAAAACCTTATATGGAGTGCACTCAATTCGTGAATATATTTTATTAATTTTAAAAAGAGTTTCATTTAAACCTCATGATATTTAAGAAATATGAAAACACAACCCTCAACTGTAGTCTACAGAAAGAAATTAAGTAAAGGAAACAATGAAACATTCAGAAATATTAACTTCATCTTTTGCAAGAAAAAAACATACAATTAGCGCCCAAGATATTTCTAATTTAAAGAACTTCAATTGCCATTGAAAGAAATGTAAACGAATACTTTTATTTTATTAGCAAAATGTAAATGTAAATACTTTATGACATTATGTCGTCTGTCGGTGTCAGATGTTTTTGAAAAGAATAATATATTTCATTTATTAAGTTTGTTGTGTCAAGATAGTGTTTTTTGGCACCTAACTAGTTATATATAATACAATAATAATTGTCTGTTCAAAGTTAAAACTTTTCGTAGATTTATCAAAACTAATGCTAAATATAAAATAAAGCTAAAAAGAAGTCTAGAAATTAATTTAATAATTTTTGTTTTTTATAAAAACAATCTCTACGTCCTATTAAAAAATGCGAAGCAAATGAACATCCGCAGAGCTCAACATTTTTATCATTAATCTTATCGAAAATTAGAAACCAACATACAAACTTTAGTAAACGTAATCTTGTAGTAATAGTGTTAAAACAGTTGTAATATAAAATGAACGAACTAAAAAATGGAATAAATTAGAAAAATTGGAATCGATACAAACAAATATATTATTCTTATCGTCCACGTTCATAACTCAATTTACCAGAATAAAATCAACTAGAGAAAATCAAATAAAGAAATATTACTACGATGATCGAAAATTCGGTGATTTCTTCTAGAATTGCTTTCTTGTTTTCCCCAACCTTCTAAACGGTTCAATAATTTCTATGTCAGAAAGCCTGAAATAGATCCATAATTAATAAACTTCACTACAAAAGAAATTAGGGTTTTTGGCAGCTAACTTTTGACACTTAGAAAATATTAAATGGTCATGTATGTACATATAAGTTATAATAATAGTAGTTTTTAGGCTCACTTTTACATTTCTTAATTGCAAACTTTATTATATATATTTTTTTTAATAATAAGTCCTCCTATTTATTGGATTGTTCAATTGACCTTTTTACTGCAATTCGTTTAAGAGTTCTGATAAACATTTTTATCTCATTATGTCCCTCTCAGCAACTCTAAACCAACGAAGTGTTAATCAGTGTGTCTGTTCTTATTAAAACAGCATCTATAACTGCTAAAAAGTTCATATTACTAGAAATGTTCACTAGTATTAAAAAAAACGATGAGAATTTCATTATTTCATTTGTGTTGTAACACCACTTTTTGAAAAAGCTTAACTTGTTTCTTTATTTGAGCATCAACGAGATCACTCTTATAATTGATTATTAAATATGAAGTAGATTTGACAACGGCATCCAATTTAATAACATTTAACCAATCACCGTAAGTTCAAAATAGAACAAATATGAAACATTTTATATACCAGTTCTTCATTTCGAATGATCATAATTTGAGTTGGGTACGGGACTTGTATGTATCTTCTCTCTCTCCCTCTCTTTCATCCCCTACTTATTAGATTTAATACTTAGAAAACTCACACAAAATTATCAAAACTAATTAAATTATACTGCGGTATAAATCGCTGCAATGTTTAACTTGAATATTGTTAGTCATTTTCTCAAAAGGCAATATTTAGAGATGTCTGGCTAAAGAACTGGGTGATGAGGGTTTGATTATTGTCATGATACTTTTCATTTTCTTTTAAATCTGCAGAATTCGATTCTAATTTGCGCAACCTATTTAATAATAATATTTATTCTGACTAAAAATGTTATATATCATTATTAAATTATTTTAATGATTACACACCTTATTTTCTTTTTCTAATTCCTTTATATTAAATTTTTTCTTATTACAATGCTAAGAGTTTAAATTATTGATTAAATAATTTTAAGTAAATATATTTATGATTATTAATTATCTAATCTACTTTTAGTAATCATGTGTATATATTAATTTAAGTATTATTGTAAACATTAGTTTACAATATAGTAAAATAGATTACTTTTATTACAAACTTGTATTTTATTATCAGTGTCACTTCTACTAATTACATAAAATAGTCTTATATGTATAGTAATAAGTTAGATGATTCCAGATCTATATATGATATGATAAAATCAATATATCAGATTCGGTTAATTTCTAATTTGGGGTTAATTTATAAGATACTCACACACTTTAATTGATTAAAAGAAATAAGATCGTCTACACACACTATTTGAAATAAAATTAAAGATATGTAACAAAACACGAGCGGAAGAACTGTGATTATTGTTTTTTTTTTAATATTAATTGAACGCAAATAAATCACAAAATCTCAAGATAGTGTCACACATCAACGTCCGTTTAGAATGTAAACTACCCAGCAGCTCGAAAATGAAGCTTAGAACTAGTTTTGGGCTAGCTAAAAAGTGTGAAGGTTTCATATCAGAACAATTTTCTATTTGGGTAAAGGGTTATTAATATAACCGAAAATTATTTTATTGCCGTAGTTTCTAGTTTTAAGAATATATTGTTTCAAATTAATCAAAAAGGAACAATCTTACTATTAATTAGTGGTTTGATATATTGTTATTCACTCTTAATGATAACTTACTAGTTATTTATGATCATTCCAAATAAATAACAAAAATATATACGGAATTTATACATTATAATCTTTCTTAGTATGGAGAAATGAACGCGATTTAATAACCCAGAAAATAATAAGACAAAATATTTTCTGGAAACCTGTAATTTTCGAAAAACTAAAAAAAAAATTTTCACTTTTTGATCTATTAATTTTAATTCATAAAAGATAGAAATTTGGCATGTGTAATTACGGTGTTCAATGCTAACATTTTTTGAAAATTAAAAATTAAAAAATTAACAAAGGAAGCGTTGAGAAAATTAGGGAGTGCGATAGGAAACTTTGGAGAAAACTGTAATTTTAGATTACATAATAATGAAATATGTTATTAAGAAAAGAAAATTCAAACATTTTATTTGGGTGCACGGGTAAAAATAGTTATTTGTCGAGGGTAAAAATTGTGCTAGAAAGTTGAAATTTTATATATGGACTAACTTTGATACCTAATTTACAAATCGGCAAAAATCTCAAATTTTGAAAAAAAGTTGGTCAAATAATGAACATATTGAAAAAAATATATTTAAAATTTGAAATGAAATTAAATTTATACACAAAAGACAGTCGTTTTTACAAAAACAATCTCTACTTCCTATTAAAAAGGGCAAAGCAAATGAACATCCGCAGAGCTCAACATTTTTATCATTAATCATATCGAAAATTAGAAACCAACATACAAACTTCAGTAAACGTAATGTTGTAGTAATAGTGTAAAAACAGTTGTGATATAAAATGAACGAACTAACAAATGGAATAATTAGTTGGAAAAATTGGAATCGTTACCAACAAATATATCATTCTTATCGTCCACGTTCATAACTCAATTTACGGGAATAAAATCAAATAAAGAAATATTACTACGCTGATCGCAAATTCGGTGATTTCTTCTAGAATTGCTTTCTTGTTTTCCCCAACCTTCTATACGGATCCCTAATTTCTATGTCAGAAAGCCTGAAATTGATCCATAATTATTAAGCTTCACTGCAAAAGAAACTAGAGAAGCAGCAATGTTTTTTATCTGATTAGATAATGGATGAAAAAAATAATATTGTAAGTAGTAGTGGAAAACAAAAACAAACTTAAAACAAAATATGGTTAAAAATTAATTTAAAAAATATTATTTATAGATTAAATATAAAGGAAGATCCTGCAATGTTATCGTTTTATTACTTTTTAGGGAACACTTTAGAAAGAATGATAAGAAAACGGATTATCAAATTCTAATTCGTTAGATTTTTCAGGAAATCATTTCTAAGTCTGGCTTAAGAAATGTAAATATTCCATTTGCGTTTGAAAATTGGACAGAAAAAATAAAATTATAGTAATCCAAGTTGAACTGAATAGAAACACATTTAAATTATATAGTTCATAATACGTATTTTAAAATTAAAATCGATGAAAATGTTATTTCTTATAAATAAAACAGATTAAAAATATTTTTTAAGTAAATTTATGAAACTGTTCGAACCTACTAAGAGCATAAAAACTACAACTTTTAGGAATAATTTATTTTCAAAATGATGTATCTCCAAAGATATATTATTGTGCCGAAATTTGTTTAAAAATAGTTATGTTAATCGAAAAACTTTGTTTAATATTATTAATTAATAAGAAGACAATTACACTTAATACAAAGCGTTCAAAGAAAGTAAAAGCAACTCAATCCGCGGCCAAAGTCATAATCTTCAATGATTATCTTAGTGTTATGCAAACATTTGGGAGCATTTAAATGATGAGAAGAAAAAACGTCCGCAATTAGGAAAAAAGGAAAGTTTTGTTTTAATTACCTCAACAACCGATTCTCATATACTACTCTCCAGATTTATTATTTTCGAAATAATTTATGTTACAAACCTTAAATATTGTATCAAATATAGGAGAGGATGGTGAAAATATAAGCAATAGAGAGAAAATTACAAAATTGTTGTATTTATGATTCTAATAATCCAAGATAGATTTTCTACGACATATGCTGGGTTGCATTATACTTCCTGAAGATGGCTATATAAAATGAAATTAGACCTTATACAAATATTACTGCCTATTATTTTCGTGGCTATATTTAAAAACAAACGTGCGAAGACTCGAAGTATAATTTGGAACCGCTCGTCCAACAGAGCGACATATATTATTATTTTGGAGATATATGCAGAAATTTATATGATTTTAAACAAATAAGTATGGCTGTGTTAGCAGGTAAAGTAAAATTCATGTCAAAAATTAGCTACGAACAAAAATAATCTCTTCAGCACAGCTTGACTTCGATTAATTATGAGTTTGTTGCGATATTTGAAAACTGGCAATGATTCTTGTATTAAAATTAAATCTACATATTCTAAATTAAATTGTAAACATTAGTAATCAGTTTTACATTGCGTTTTAGACCATTTACAATTGAAGCCAGAAAAATAGGTCACAAAAGGTTATAAATTAGGTAACAATTTTTACGTAACAGGTAACAGTTTTATGTTAAATAAACTTTACTAAAGACAACTGTTAGTTAGATGTTATTGTACATAGTATCGTTTACGACCAATGAAAGAGTGTTGCCTGAACGGCATGTCAAATAAAACGCA
This sequence comes from Panorpa germanica, assembly GCA_963678705.1. Taxonomy (NCBI): domain Eukaryota; kingdom Metazoa; phylum Arthropoda; class Insecta; order Mecoptera; family Panorpidae; genus Panorpa; species Panorpa germanica. The sequence continues at coordinate 1,387,431 of OY783205.1, read as the reverse complement.
ATAGCATAGAGAAAAACAACAAGGAAAAGAGAGTAATAGGATGAATAATATAAGGGGGGTTCTTGACACACTAAACAAAGCATTTATCAAGACAAATTCATACAAGACAAGAATATCATAGTAGAAAACAACTACAAAGGCACTCTGACTTCACACACTGCATTAATCATGTTAAGTTCTGTTGTAATTCGATTACTTTTCTTAACAATTAAAATAAATAACATTGACATCATACGCTGGTTAACAGCATCAATAAAACGAAATATTTGAAGTCACGTTTAATTAAGAAAATTATATTACCACATTATAAAAGGGTTATTCAAGTTTATTACATTGGAACGAAGAAAAGACTTAATTATTTCTTAAATATAAAGTGTTTGATCACGTGACAAAAGCGACACAAATATTATGGATTAAACCCTATTGTCATCTTACATAAATTAGAGACAGCATTTTCAAAAAATAACAATCACATTTTATTGTTAACAATTATAAATAATATAAAGGGTGTTATCCAAAGTAAACACTACATTGCATAATGCAATAGACACTATATTAATAAAAGACAACATAATAAATCAAACGTGAAAATTCTACGAGAAATTAGAATCACATCGCTATAGTCTGTGACAATACACACACGATAGCCACTTAATCAGTAATCCATACCATCCATTTTGTAGAGAGAATGTTTGCGGAACTATAGCGAGACCGCTCACAATTACACGATGGTCATTTTCATTTTTGAAGAAGTATGGACAAATGATTTCTTAACAGATAGCCTTCTCTTTGTTTAAACATCAGAAAAGAGAATGACCCGTTTTTTATTTATCCACTAGTTCTCCAGTGAACTATTAAGGTTAAATTTTACGAATCGTACAATTATAGCAGACTGCATTTCTTAAGGAATAGACATTTTGACTACTTCTTACAATAATATTTAAAATAATTATAATATTTATTGTTTGCGACAAATACAGTTTATGAGAGAGAAATTTACGTTTATTTAATATTATTAATAGATACCTTTATTTTAAACACTATCCTGCTCAATGGAAACAAGAAGTCCAAAACTTTTTACTCGGCATATCCAAGTATAGTATCAAGAAATTAGAAACAAAATGAAAATAGTAACAAGAAACTCCTTCAGTTTTATTTCCCGTAATAAGAACGACATTTTTAACTATCCAACAATTTATTTTTCGACAAAAACATGAACCTTATGTACGTATTTATTACTACTTCGAGGATCTGCATCTATGGCGGCATCCAGGTAGTCTCACGACCATACCCTCCTACTCATTGAGGCTTTATAATAATTATAAAGGAAGTTATAAATACTTCACTTGCCCCAACGGCTAAATATAGGCATATTGCTTTAACGCCATCCATTTTCAGGGCTAGTTGCTTCGGAAAAACTATTAAGATTGCCCAGATAGATTTTGATATAGTCTTATATCGTGGTTTATTGTATAAGATATATTTATTAATATTACGAACATATTTTATAGAAGATCTACATAACATTTGCAGCCGAATTGGTCAATGAGTTTACAGGAATTTGGATGTTATAAGAGATATCTTATAATCTATTAGATCTACATCGCCAATCTTCAGAATTAACAAGTTCATCAGTTTCAGTAATCGTTGTCGTGTTAAGATTATTCATCGAAAACAAGATGTATAATTTTTTTTATGAACTGAAACTGTCATACCTTGCTAACATAACAATAATAGGCACAGCATGTGATATACTTCAAAAAATAAGCCCATCTTTGTACTATTATTTACAGCGACGCTCAAAGCAACGGTAAGATATGGAAATAAGATGTAGCAGCGCGGTAGGCGGATTTTTTTACATCCCCTAAAATTGGACACAATACGATTATCAATTCACTATTTGCTTCTTCGATTCAACTAGGACCAACTCGGATGCACTTGTCAAAATAATCTATAATGCTTTATGAATATATTGAGTATTGAGAGTAGAAAATCAAAACAAAGTGATAGAATGTGTGATAGAATGTGTGATATTGTGCTATGCGAATTAGTTTCCGTTTTTAGAGAAATGGAGTTAATTACAAAACATAATTAATTGTTTTAATTTGTTATAGGGCCTCAAACGGAATATCGCCATGATTTAATAAGGAATCCAAATAGGAAATACCGCATCAGAGGGAAAATGAGAAAGGTCGCTTGACATAAGTATTGCATAAATTGGTAAAGAGAGAATTCAGTGCAGATGCTGAGTATCTTGTTACGAAGTGGAATGAAGATTTTTAGAAGTTGGTAACCATCTTTAGGTTGACGACTTAGCTACCTAACCATTTTGGGGAAACTATTATGTTCAATTTTACTGTTCGTTTTGATGATCCAAAATAAAGCCAAACTGAAGTAATTACATTGCAATTCGAAATACAACGAATATACGAGGTTCATATTTATTTTTATAGAATTTCATCTAGTATATATTATATTTATATTATATTATATATTTTTTATAATTTTGTTTAATAAAATAATTTTTAAAATAAATAATGTGACAAAATGTATAAATGGTAATGATGATTATTAATTTGATAATTATAAGTAGAAATATTGTTTTAATATTCTTTAATTTAATGAATTATGCCTTTCTAATTATCACTTCTTTATTTAATATATTTATTTAACGTCGGTTTATTGCCGATGCTGAATACTATCACCGACGATCTCCTACTATTGTACTCCTGTATTCTGTCGAGGCTCGTATATGTATGAATACTACACCACTGCCTAATAATAATTTTATGATATTTGTGAGTCACACATCATCTTTTGATACAACCAAAACCCAAAAATATAGTCCATTTTGGGGATCGAATCCGAAGGCATAATTGTCTGGCTTCAAGCATCCACTGAACGGCATAGTGGATAATTATAAGGATTTATTTTTTGTAGGTAGTATTTTATAAGATTGAAGCAAATATTAAACCGTAAGTAGAAATACAAGGGTTTATGGGAGTCGGACTAAAATTGAAAATTGATTTGATTTATTTTTTCAGTAATATATGTTTAGGACAACATTATTAGATTAAGATAAGGTAGCTACAGAATATTATTATGATTTGATAAATAAAATTTTAATAAAAATAATCAATTAATTTTTTACGACAATTTTTTTTAAGTTATATTTTCTTTATACTATATTCAATTTGTATGTAAACTGGAATAGCTTTTACGTAAAATATACATAACTATACGTAGAGGCGAGTTAATAATTAAAGAAGCTGATTTATAATAATAAACAATCTTTCATTTGTTGCATTTAATACAAGCATAATTTTTGGTATTTATTATAATCAATAACATTATTCTTTGAATAATACCATATGTAATAACATCTAACATTTAATCATAAATATTGAATTAACGCCAGACAAGTTCGAATCCCTACTTCCCTTAACCAGTGAGCAAAGAGAAATATTTAACCGTTAAAGACATTCATAAAATATTGACCTAAACAAAACCAAGTCAAATCTATCCATAAAAGGGTGCTTTTCTTAAAGCAAATAAACCTAAAGAGGCACTCAAGCCTACTGTCTGTCTTATCACCACGACCATTGCCTTCAATTACGTCTCCATCTCTCATTGTAGATGACTTTCTATCGGATATAAATGGCATCGAGGAAGACAAGGATTGCGACAAAGTAACATCTATCTATTCCTTGGCGAAATTACCTGCAGATGCCAGCTTGGTGAGAACTCATTGCCACCGTTAGCTACACCTGGACTACATACGTCTACCTTCACATCTTTGTCCTATCAGGTAAAGTATTCCACATACAGATACACAATGTATGTACACGAGAACACCTTAATCACTCAATCTCAACTTAATTATGAACCTAATTATGAAAGTCTGCGGAATAATCGCGAAGCTATTTACTAAACACGAAAATGTCAAGACAGTTAGTTATCAAGGTAAACTTTGGCAATGCAGATTTAGCTACAACAGTTAAGACAACATTTATTACAACATGATAACAACTATTTCAAAACCCTTAAAAGAGACGGTTTAGAAGTTGTGTGGTCTGGTCAAAAACCATAAAAATACGTAAGACAACGTTGTATATTTAGGTAATAATGTTTACGTAACAGGTAATTTTTGTTATGTTAGATAAATATTACACACACATAACTGAGTCTAACAGATATACCAGATACGGTATGTACAGAAAAATCATCCAGACAGCGCAGTATTTCGATTATATAAAGTATACCTCACAATGCGAGGCTTCAATTAAGAACAGGAAACTTACATTATTTTGAGCCGTGAGGTTTAGAGGTACGTTGATAAACATTTTTGTTCGTTTTTAATGTCTTCTTATAATAGTTACTTAAGGAAACTTGAAGAAGACAGCACCAAATAAAACTTAAATCTGTGTCACATCTTAACATGAACAACATAATAAATGTTGGGTCGATAAAAGTACGTGTACAAGCGATTATTATTAAAATTTCAATTAATGTTATTTATAATATAGTACTATAATAATATACGAATGTATTTTAATTATTATTGAGCATTATTGTATAATATATATATTTTGTTTCCTTCTTGTTAAATTAGTTTTTTAGCAAATGAAATCTTACATATTTCTCATTTCTTAATTCCAAGAAATTTCGTTTATTGCTCTTCAAAGTAATTTAAGTAAGTATTTAAGAAAGTATTTAAATGTTTGATGGTGGCTATGACGAAAGAAAGTCAAGGCAAATAAGTAAATAAATACAAAAAAAATAAATAAGAAAGTATTTGATTCTAAAGTGGACAATTTGTGATCATTAACATGACTTAGTTTTAATAATTGAGATGTCATCCAAGTCTAAATCTCAATTGCGTATATATTCAATGTTTTTTGTCGTTAAATTTTACGTTCTTTCATTACTTTTTATTTGTTTATTACTTTATTACTAAAATATTTTCTCAATTACTATTATCATCCTTCTTTTGTTGTCTGTCTTCTGTACTTCCCCACTAAACATTTGGTGAAGTGTCCTTTTTGTGACGTTTCTATCACTATTTCACTTCAATTATAGTTCGCATCAACTTTATCTTCATTTGTATTCCGACAGGTGAAGTGGTTCCGTCATCTGTAGCCGATAAAACAGACATTTCATATGAACGATTGTGAGAAACTGAACTATAAATGAAACATTTCATGACAAAAAAAGCATACGCATCTCCAATATGATGTCAAAGTGACTCCAAAATGTTTACTGTGTCTTTTAGACCTTGAATTGCTTGGTTCTATGCTCTCCGCTTGCTTCTTCCTTGTTTGCCTTCTTCTTTTTTCCGCTATTCATCTTCTTGCATCATTCTCTCCCAACAATAATTCCTTCATACTTCTTCAACCTTTCACCTTCCAGTTACACCAGTTTGCGCATATACTGTATACTCATCCTCCTCCAATATCGCTCTCTTCATTTTTCGTCTTGCTGGATCTTCAACAACATGTATTGCAACCAGTTTTGCTGTTTTTAAGTGGCATTGACATATATTTTACATTCTCTTGCGCAACTGTACTTCTACCTATTCCTTACTCGCATTATTTCTTGAACCTCGCCATCCTTTCCCTCCTCAAACATCTTACTATTATAGTGCTTGAACATGGTTTGAAGATTTCTTAATTTTTAATATGAAAATCTATCAGCAAAGACAGGGTGGTCAATATTGAAATTTAGTATGTAGAATCATAAGTAAGAGCTGAATAGTTTTCCATTTGTTAAATGAAAAAATTGGATACAGTAGCAGAGTTTAAAGTAAGAGAGAAGAGGGAAAGGGGTGCTAAGTTAAACATTTAAAAAATAAAATTGCAGCTAAATAAAATTAAGCAACTAATTTCTATTCTAATCATATATATTATTATAAATCGTCGCTTTGCGATGGGAGGAAGTAGCGCTGTTATTATATATCGACTTACTCAAACAAAACATTACACAAAATATTGAAATAATAATTCTTTTTTTATGGTATATGCAACTTAAAGGGTTTACTGGATACATTTAAACTCCGCAGTTATAATTTTATTCATATTTTGAACATTTTTTTATTTAATATTATCAAATCCTAATCTGGCATTAAACACATGTAACTTTTTCAGTATGTATCTATAATATACTTTAAATAATATATTAACTAAAGAATATATTAATATCAACGAATACTTAATATTTTTAATGTAATTTTCTTTATAAATTGATTATTTTATTTATAACCATATTTTGGAATATGATATCAGACAAATGACCGCCTGCAGTGATTCTACAAATTCGCTATAAATTTTTATCATTAAATTTATGCTATTTAATTATTGGAAAATCTCCACGTTTTCACACCAATTATATTTCAATGATACCAGTCAAATGAAATCATAGAACATTTTTTTTTAACTAAATTTTATATTCATCATATGTTACTAATATTAAATTAAATAGATTGAAAGAATTACATCATTTTTACATTTTAGTAAATATTCACTTTTATTGATCAGATAAATAATATAAATAAATAAACACTTCGTATTAAAGACTGGCATTGATAGATCAGCATGGAAGTCATTGCACGTAAGCATTAGGTATTCCTTGTATGGTTACTTATGCAAGTGCGTGCGTTCACTTTTCAGTATCGTATGCGTCGAAACGGAGTTATTACGAACGGAAATGGTTTGTTTCGTTTGTTGAATGAATAGAGGTGATGTTAGCCACCGAGGCACAGATCAATATTTGTATCACATCATACAGATTATATTAAAAAAATAGATTTTACAGCCAGTGCCATAGCAGCGAGGGTATAATGACAAAAGAAGTCCACTACTTATTTTAATTAACATCAAGAGTAATTATGGTGGGTGAATGAGTGGAATTTGTTTTTGAGTGCCGCAGTTTAGTTTATCCGCTGTCATAAGGTACAAAGAAAAGAAAATTCCATTTGACAATCAACATTATTGCGGCCATTGTCGGAAACACTTTCATTATATTATTTTGACAATTAAAATATTTTGTGTTTCATTTTTTCACAAATATTCCAAAAATGTTGTTTGGAGCATTGTTGGAAACACGCAGGTCAGCACTATTAGCCCTTTATAGACCCGTAAAGGGTTAATTTATATATACTTTGACAGTAATTGCTTATGCAGATGACATAATTTTAATTGGCCACAACAGCATAAACTTACAAGAACTAAACAATGAGACTAGTGACCTTGGAAAGAGAGTGCGACTACTTATCTATTCAAAAGAAATTGTTCAAAATCAGGTCAACTTCTTCGACCTCAAGGAAGATGACATAGCAAGATCATTAGGTGCTCCAGTGGGCGGCTTTAACATCATTCCGAGAAACGCCAACACAAAGAGATCGTAACCATTGGACAGAATATAATGTTCTGTAAATTAGCACCTTGGCAAAGAATTAATGCTGTTCAACCCGGCGTGCAACTTCTCATGAGAGTAGGCTCCTCTACTTAAACAATGTGGGAAAAACTTGATTACAAAATGAGACCGTTAATTAAAAAATCATTATATATCCCGCAAAAAGCCTCAACTAATTACTATAGCTATATGGCTTTTCTAAATTGGGTTGTATTGGCATTCCCAACACGGCCACTGATAGTGACACCACGATACCGGATTCGTACTAAAATTATTTTGATACAGACATTGTAACATTAGCATATGAGTCTCGATCGAAATGATAACGTTAAAAAGTCCCAAAATAACCACACCACACCTTCTAAGACAACCACTCATATTAAACCTCCCCCACCACTTACTATTGGAGATTATTTGGAAGAAATTACAGGAATGGAAGTCGACAGAATGGTGACGTAATTTTTCGTAATTTTTTTTTAATTTTTCGTATTTTTATTTAATTTAATTCAAGCTTGTCTGAGGTCGCCTACCTCAACAAATAATATTTAAGTATGTTTAATTCCAAGTTTAAAGGTAAGTAGAACGGTGTACCTATTATTATCTAAAATGATAGTTAAGGTTTATTTTAAAATTCTTAGTTATTACATATAATACGTGAATTGTGTTATAATTGTATGAGAACTTATGACGATAAGTGATTCCTCACTGTCTTGTACAGTGCAGGTGTTAACACAAACGTAAGTTATAAATGTGCCACATCCATAATGGCGGTCGCATCGATTCGTTCACCACTCTTATGATACAGAAAACCAAAACATTTCTCTCTATTGCAGACATTCTGTGTTGTATTTCTTCTCTATTCGCCTTGTTGCTATGTTTTTCCGCATTCACATTCGCCTCCTCCATATTTCTGCCATTCGTAGTCTCTTTCGCTTACTCTGTTCAGAAAGCAGTTCCTTTACTCCTCTACTTCCACTTTCCATAGTTTCTTCACTCTTCCTCTCCCATTTCATCGATAACTTTTGTAGTGTTACAATCCGTGTAACCCACAATGAATGAAACTGAAATACTATTTGTAAATACTCATAAATAATAATATTAATAAATAAATAAATAATAATTGTATTGGTGTAATATCATATAATATATATTATTTATTATGTGTAAAAAATAGCATTCCTGCTAGGTGTATTTAAATTACTTCAAAGAAAATATATTTAATGTCAATTTATGTATCAATAAATATGTTAAACTTGAGAAAAAGAAGTATAAAAAGACTATTATATAGTACCTTTATATTTTAATTGCAAAAAAAGTATAAAACTGTGGCGACTACAGTTCATAATACATTGACTTGTTAATTCAATAGATAATAATCTAGTCGGTCAAGTGATTGTCTCTTTATAACGATTGTTTTATATAAATACATCTACCAAGACACAAATATTTTACAATCCAAGAAAATAATATTTTTATATTATAAAGTATCATATGTAGTATTTATTACCATAATCCGCCACAAAATGAAGATCAATAAATTTCTTGGAATTCATTAATGTTAAAACTCACAGTGTAACTTTATCATTCATCTCTGATAATTAATTCATTAATATAAATAAATTCATTTCATTACCTATCCGTTTTTATTTTAAATTGACTTATGTAAAAAGATATAATTAATTCTTTTGTGTTTTAAATAAATTAATAATGACAAGCTAAATATTTCTAATTTATTTACTTTTAATATGACTTTTATTAGTTTCCTTAATTTGTAAATTTTTATTCATTTCTTTAGGACATCAATAAACTGCCATTATGCAATCAAAAGAAAAATGTATTCTATACTTATTGAAATTTGTATTTATCTAGGCAGATATTGAAATTAAGTGTAAAAGGAATGTAGAATGTATATTAATTCGTGTAGATATTTATTATACGAGTATATGTTACAATACAATAACTATCACTTGGAATACAAACACGCATTTATATTTATAAATGTTTATTTATTGACTAAGATGTATTTTACATTATGATAACGTTCTTTTTAAGGATATTTATTCAGAAAATTTATAAACAATTTTTTGTATCTTTTTATTTATTCGTTTATAACAGCTTTAATTAATTATATAATATGTATTAGCACCCGTTAGACGTGGGTGAGAAAAATGACGATGGTGAAGTAAGTTGCGAAGAAGTCAATGAAAAGTGTTATATTTTTTTTTATATATTTTTATACTCATATAGTATTTTATTATACTCATACTTATGAAATAGATTCTCATAAATTGATGCAAAGGAAAATATGGATTTTTGTAGAAATTTGAAACGATTAACAGAGGAAGAAGATTATCCCATATGTAAAAGGAAAATACGGGATCTACTAGATTACCATGAAGGAGCGATCGACGTCATAGATAATAAGCTAAAAAAGCCAAGCTAGAGAAAGTGAAATATGGAGACAAAGAGAAATTTTTATAGTTATCTTTAAACACAACTAGATATCGTTCCTTTTGAAAAGACTCATCAAATGGTCCACAAAGGTCTGCAGAAATTAATTCTTTAGGTTCTGATATCTTTTTTCTGGTACCTTTCTGGTCATGATAATCGATGTGTTTTTCCATAGATATTCCATTTTCTAAACACACAATTATACCTAGTTCTTTTTCTAGTTCATTTCTGATATGCTGTTTATCTTGGTGCCCTCATCTTTCATGATACAACTGTAATAAGGAGTTATTATTGTGAGTTAATTTAAGGAAATATTTATCAGAGCAACTTTTTTACGTTATGCATTTATTAATGTCTCCAAACAACTGAACTATTTTACAATCGTATTGCATACTTAGATTGCAGAATACTAGATTACAAAATATAAAATACACCTACTTTAACACTTTCCCTAGTTTTTCCCTTTCCCTACTTCTTTATATTGGTCTAGAACAAATTATTCTCTAGAAAATTAATTGGAATTCTAAATCTATGGTAACAACTTAATTATCTCTTGCTTCAGTAGACGAAAGTCATACTTCCGAAGTGATATGTATTTTGAGCAACTCTTCTAGTTCTATTATATTCTTGTAAATTATTTCGTAAAGTAGAGATAATTCATCAGTTCTTCTTACAAAGTGTGAGCCTATGTCTCTCTCATTTTGTGCTTGTCCTAATCTTTGCTTAGTTCTCTCTGATCAAAAATTAAATCTATAATTTCTTGATTAATTGCTTGTTGTGTCTTTAAATCTTTAATTTCATTTTTACAGTGGCGGATTTCTACACCTGACTTCTGCAGATCCTTACGCATTTGTTGCTTATCCTTCTCACTCTTTCCTAACAAGTTTTCGGATCTAATTAAAGTAGTTTCTTTGCAAGTAACATCCCTCTTTTTAATTGCATCACTTGATGTTGTTTCTTTCTAACTTTGGACTTTAATTCTATTATATCCTCCTCAGTTGGAGATTGAATATTTCTCTCTAATCTGATGGTTTCAAATGCTATTGAATTTTCCATATCTTTATTGTCGTTGCTGTCAGCATTGTCTTCAAATCTAAATCCACAGCTAAGTTCCGTTTTATCTCGGTTTGAATATCGACAACGGGTTTATTCAAATCTTAAACCTCCAAAGTTATTTTATACCATCATCTCTTAATATGATTTCTGGCTCTTCTTTTTCTTTAATTTGTTGCTTTCCTTGATTTCTTTCAATTTTATTTTGTAATGTTAACTTCTCTATTTCATCACATATACCTGACCCTTTTTCAACTACATTTCTTACTTGTTGTTTGTTCTTATTATGTCTATCGCAGTCTAGGCAGTATTCACTTCTAATATTTCTTTGTTCATAACTGGCTCGATATCTACTTTATATAAAGGAACCGCCTTAGCTTTGATTATGCACAAAACTACTTCATTGTTTCCTCTCAACCAGCACGTTGTAGCTGTTGATTTAAATACAATGTTCTGATGTTTGTCTTGAGCAACTAATACAGAAAATAAGTTTCTTTTTATATACCATATAGTTGCGCACTTTACTCCGATGAAAATGATTCATGACAGAGAACTACTTGATACTTAATATACGTATCTCTAATGGGGTGACAATAAATAAGTTTGCCTGCCTTTACCAAGGTACTATTAAATAAAATATAGATTTTTAATAGTTACTACTGTTATTATTTCCTAGCTATCAATTAAAAGTTGCTCTCAAAAAAGATAAAAGTCGCAACATTAGTGTTAGAAATGGGATTATCTAATTTTCATCGAATCACTCGTTAAAGTCTTCAATTCTATAAAATTGCAGTTTTTTATTCTATGACATTATACTATAACGGGAAGCTCCATGTAATAATTTTACTCCTAAACTATTGTGGTGGATCACATGACCTGATACAACGTACAAGCGTACACACGTTTCAGTAGTACAGATTGCTGGCCATGTATGTAAAACAATAAATATCAGTTATATTCCATATATTAGTGATTTGTGTATATATATTGTTAATAATCGGTTTGAAATATTAAATAGCATCTTTTTATCAAATTAAAGTATAATTATAAAGACATTTGTACCTTGTTATAAATAAAATAAAATTTTTACATAAATTCAAATTACTACACTATATTAAATCTGTTTGTTAAACTAGTAATATGCAAAAGTCAATTCTGCAGATTGTTTAAGTCGTTCATTACTGCGCTTCTTAGCGAAAATAACGAAAATAATAACGTAAACGTAAATAATAACGTAAAGTTTTCCTTAAAATCAAAAGAAAGACATGCACAAATTAATTCTTCACACATTATGATTTTACTTGAACTAATTACAATTTGAAGATAGCTTTTAATCCATTTTAACGTCCCTTATTCTATATTTTGAAAAATTGTAAGTTATTTTGGATTTAAACACAAACCTAACCATTTTATGTTGCGAGAATAATTTAGTTTTCGTTTTTAAGAGAAAGGGAGACAATTACAAAAATAGTAATCAACTCTAAATGGGAGCTTAGCCGAGATTAATTTAGAAAATTTTGTAATATTTTTTTGTTCTATATTATAGAAAGTTATAAATTAAAGGTATACGGTTCTTAAAATAATCTAAACAAAAACCGTAGACATAACTTAAAATGGCGTCCATCAAGCTGAAGTAATTGAAAAGTAAAGAGGTAAATGTTCTAAACAAAGATAATAATAAAGATAAAATTGATAGCTAATTAGATAGAATCAAAAATAGAAAATGGTGAGAGATTAACTATAAACGTTAAGTAATAGCACAATTATTAGAGCTGTATTAATTAGTTTATTAATTCTTGAGAACACACAATCTCTGTAGTGTGTATCCGAAGTGTGCTTGACACATTCTAAGTCAGAAATTCTTTTTACAAGCAGATCAATTGTTCCCTGCAGTCTTTATTGGCATTTAACGCAAATTGAAGGCTGGGCCAAAGACTTCTTTCATTTTGTGTTTGGAGCTGACTTAAGTGTTATTTCGATCTCAGTTTGTTGTGATTGAAGATTATTATTTGCAAGCAATTGTTGCGTATCTTGTGTATCTTCCTTGTTTTCTCGTATCGAGATAGATTTTGTTTAGGTGGTTTCTGAATGGGTTATCATTCCCAATTATTGTTGTTCCAGTAGCAGTACCGATTCTGGGGATCCAGGCCCCTGTTCCGTAACTTTTATTTTCATCTCCTCCATTTCCATTTTTAATTTTTTGTGTCAATTTTTTCGCAGGCTAATTTATTTCACCTCATAGGGCATTTTCCCCACTAGTGGTTCGACATCCAACGATATTTCACGTTGTTCTTGTTATGTAAAGAATCCTGGATGTCCAAGAGTACGATTGTGATTCGATCGCACGACATTGTAGATAGTAATACTAACCACTACGCCACCGTAAGGCTAACTTTGAAAATCTAATGAAAACAAGGAACTATGAGTACTTTCAAGAATATTCCAAGAGGTCCCTTCGAAGTAAGGAAAATCGTTAGGGATAAAATGGTAGCTGAGGAGGTAGCTGTACAAAACGAACCACATTACCGGTTTGCAGAAGATGGTTTAGTTGAATAACAACTATAATTGTGTAATAAATTACATATAATGCCATTATATATAATCAAAACGTTTAATAATATCAACTACTGTTAATAAGAATTTGTATTAGCGTGTAACGAGGTATATATCAGCTAACGCTTAGGTGGTTACTTAAAGTTTAAAATACAGGATCGTAGGAACTCAGGTTAGGACAATGAAGAGGATTCAGAGACATAAGTCTTCTGTATTGAATTGAATTGAATTGAATAAATGTTGTAAATTAATGGAATTGATTTTTAGTGAAGATGTGAAAAATCTGATTAAGTAGATGTAGCATATTGCCGTTGTTCGTTAAAAATATCTTACTTAAACACTATAAGAAAATACTGTCTTTTTAATTTTTATTACTACGCAAAAACATTGAAAGATACTTAGCTATACTTCAAATAATACTTTAGACTTCGAACAATTAAGTACTAAAAACATTTTTTTAAATTTAAATTATTTGACGTGGTGCTATTTCCATCTATCACCGACAACTTTATACTATGTCAGCAGTTTTTACGATGTCGTGGCTTCATATATGTGAACTTACACAGCTACCTGATAAGTTTATGATTATGTCAGTACATAATCAATTTAATTTGATAATAACCAAACCAAGAAATTATAATTCTGATCCAGGGATCGAACCCAAAGACGCAGCAGTCATCACTAGTCATTGCGTTATCACTAAGATGGAAAATTAAAAAGAATTGAAAAGAAATTTAAAATAATATGAATTCAAATTTACCTTAAGACTAGATTCAATTCGGTTGTACATCTGTTATAGTCCGGTATAAATTTGTTTTATGATGTTAACTTTTGTCAGATTAGTGTAACTTTTTGTTCTCTTTTATTAATATAGCGTATAGTGTAAATTCTTAGAGACTACTATATGTTTCCCATCACAAATATTGATAGCATTATTATAAATTTTTTACTGAATCCGAATCATACACACTAAGAAGACTTATATAATATACTCTAGTGTTTCTTATAATATAGTTACTGCATTTTAATTTATATAGTATTAAAATTTTTTAAGTTGTTTACAACAATTCGTTAGCATAGCATAAAGATTGATAATGACGTTCTTTCACAGGATAACAACCTACTTTATATTGGGTTGTGAACAATAAACTTATATATTGTAGAAACGTATGGTCTATAGATTCTGAAATGTGATTCACTTATTAAATAGTTTATTATTGCAATATTTATTGAATTAAGCAATTAAAAAATTAGACAAAATTTTACAGAATTTTTAAGAAACACTTTTTGTGCTTTACATTTTAGTTCATTATTATTTATGTATGTCAAATAAATATTTTAGTAGAGGTAATACAAATTTAAATCCTTAACGTCCTGATTCTTGAACCAGAATTTCTTTCAGACTCCAATGCCTCGCGTTAAATTCCGCTTCTACATCATATCTATCTTAGTATTATTTTTTCACATGTCAGTAACACTTATTTTAACCTACAGATCTGCCAATATACACTAACTAACAAAATAATATTTTTGAGCTCCACTTATTCTTCAAATTCTATTATATTCAGTAATTATTTTTGGTCTCATATCAAATTCAATTGTATCTAGTCACTATTTATTGGGACAGGGCAAAGCGACCCTTAAGTACCATTAAGACTCTGGGTACCATTGAAACATCTTCCCGCTAAACACAGTTATATATTCGATAGTTAATATTAATTAACAAAAGAAGAATACTGTTTACATAATTTTTGAATTTATATATATTATTCAGTTATAGTTGTTTCAATCATTACAACAATAAAAATACTTTGATTTATAATAATAATAAAAAATTCGTAAAAACATTATAAATTAATTTATATAATAATACTGCATTGTATATTAATAAAGTTGACTTAAATTATTTTTATTGTATTCCCAATATTATAGAAGTTATTAACGATTGAAATAGTCAGTTTTATTCATCTCTTTATTAATTAGAAGGGTAAAACTTTACAAAAATTATCACAGCTCTTGACGTATTCTTTCCTTACCTTCCTCTTCTTCTCACTACAATTTGACTACCGTTTGCTATGACTTCTAAACAAGAGAAGTAGAGAGAGGTAAAAAGTTAAACGACACAACAATAGCACCAAATATGACCCACGCTGCACATATCGTCGTAATACCGTAATATAAAACTTAGAATAAATAAGATTTCTTCTCGAGCTATTTACGTCATCAACTATTAGGATACCAACATGAATGTACTTGTAAGAAAACCTTCATTCCTACTAAACGACGTTTACCTTATAAACATTCAAAATTGAGCATGTTAAACAGACTGCTAATTTATATAACTTCTGTTAGTATTCAAATCTTCGATACGGGATCGATGGCCGAACTTTAAGCACCGAAGCACGGCACCAGGAAGCTCTACTGAAAACTGTAGAAGATATTGTTTTTAATATTATGTATATACCTAGTATGTTTTTTATTGTGCGATAATTGGAAACTTAATAATAGTAGTCTCATCGGAACAGTTGACTAGTGTCAGTGGCAGCAAAATTAAATTATTCTACTAAATAATAAAATAGAATTATTATTTAAATACAAGGTTCTACAACAACAGGATGTGATTGATACATTCGTAATGAAAACATTAAATAAGATCTACATATTTTTATATGGACCAGTGTTACACATGCCAACTATAAATCTCTCCCGGCTTAACATACCTAATTCCCTGAATACGAAAGCTAGGATCAGAAAACAAGAAAAGTGATGTTAAGCAGAAGTTCTATTATAGAACGTCTTAAATACTGTTGAACCTGGTTTTATTGTAGTTCTTTTATTGTGTATTGTGTATTTGTGTATTCTCTGACTAATGAAATGGCGAACTCTTATGTTCTTTCTCCTCTTAAAAGTTCTGGTTTCTTTAAATAGCTAATCTAAGATCAACCAACACGTTTGTATTCTCTTCTTCAGAGACTTTAAAACGTTCTTCTAATTCTTTGCGTTTTTAAACTACAATACATTGTTACACTGTTTTCTACCGGTAGCAAATTGTTCTTCGCTTCTTGACATTGTTGCTTCAGACATTGTTCGATCGATCGATTTAGATTCTAATTCTCCATCACTCTTTATTCTAAACTTATATGTTGCAGACTCGTATTAGGTTCTTGACTTGTAAGTAATTCAAATACAGCTTACTTCAGAGCACATTCTCACTTTCTAATTCTGATACTCTAGTTGCTCTTGTTTTGTTATTGAAAATTATTCTTGACTGAGCTGCTAACATGTAATACCTGAGCTAGTAGTTATTCTTCATTTTCTCGCCTTTTATATTCTCAAATTCAACTAATTTCTGTTGTAGATCACGATTCTTCTCTTCCCCTACACAACATTGGTAGCAGAGCTTACTTATTTGAAATTTTACCAAAAGAATATTCAACTTTCCAGACAACATGGCTAATGATTCAAAATGGATAAGATAGAAATAGTCACAATTTAACAAGCTGGCTCTGCACAGAACTCTACGAAAGAAACAGATGACCTAGAAGCACTAATAGTAAAGACATCAACAAATATTAAAGATAATGTTATGTCATATAAAGATAATAGAAAAACAAATAGGAGATGTAAGTATCCATGCAATTATTGTGGAAAGAAAGATCATTGGATGAAGAATTGTCAGAAATGGATCTTATCAAATGGAAGATCTAGAAAAGGTGCAAAATCTCTTATAATGAAGGAAGAGAAATATACATATTCATATAATATAGTATCAAACAATATGGAAGGAGAATATATTTTCAACAAATGCATCAGGTAATGGAGATAAATTTACATAGTTCATTTGCACTATTTTAAGTTATTCAAATTATTTTTGATGAAGTCACAGCACTCCAGTGAAACCTACTTACGCTAAATTAATAGACAAACTTTCGTTTTACAAGATTTTATATTATTTTAAACATTTTTAAATATTTCCTAATTATATATTACTCACATTTCAGATCTTACATATTATTTCTAATATATTTCTTTGCACAGACTTTTTTTTATATTGGCAACTCTACTAATCGGATAAAATGTAGGGCGCCCAAATTTCTTCAACAAGTATATTACAGTTTTCTTGTTATTTTCCAATTTAGGTTATGGAAGGAGGTGTGAATACTGCATCTATCAGTAATAGCATTTTTCTGAAAGGTTAATTAATTTAATTTTTGATTGAAATATAGGTTAATATAAGGATATTGGCGTTTCAATTTTTCTAAATATCCAAAAGTGGACGGAAATATAGCTAATTAAAATTTGAATTTTAGTTTTCCGCTATTAATAATGTTTGTCACAACAATTAAAATATACAAATCCACGCACTCAATTATTATTTATTTGATAGAAATATCTATAGTTTACTTAATATTTTCTATTCTAATAAAATAATTAATTCAATTGACTAATGAAATAAATGACTTTGATTCTTTATTGCCATAACAAATTCCCAAATAAAATGATCTATTGTTGTATCTTTATAATTTAACAAAGTTTAAGTTTAAATGTTTAAGAAAATCAAAATTCCCTGTTTCGTAACCAGCGCCGTCCTCTTTAAATGAATGCAGACTGATCAATAGCCGAAGGTATGAGATTAGGGTTGTTTAAATCTCAGCTTGAAACATGATAAAAGGGATTCTTTTTACAAATAAGCAAAAATGTTGCAGATATCCCAGTAAACATTGAAGATGTGTCATGATTTTTTTATCATGAAAGAGTTTGAAATTAGTCCACCTGTCGGAATACAAATGAAGATAAAGTTGATGCGAACTATAATTGAAGTGAAATAGTGATAGAAACGTCACTAATTAAGACACTTCACCAAATTGTTTACTGGGATCTTAAAAAAACGGAACAAGACATAATTGAAGAAGACCAGCAGATGGCCGGATTAGAACCAGATTATTCTCGAATTTAAACAAACATCTTATACATACGAGATATATTATTTGTATAATATAATATTTTAATACAGCGTAGGTCTCACATTGTTAATTACCTTTTTCCTAGCTCTTACTGTACAAAACTACATTCTATCCAGGGATAGGGGGTCTAAAGAGGTCAAAATAGGATGCCCTAGTATATAATAGACCCTCACTTACGGTAGTATTTAATTAAATACAAAGAAGACTTAGGGGAACAAAACCAATTGAGTCAGTGTGAGTTAAACCGTACCAAGCCCCCCCCCCCCCCTGACAGTGACTGGCTATTTATATCTGAACAATATATATATATACTTTTCAATTAAAAATAAGCTTTTACTTAAATTAGTAAATTAGTTAAAGCACGAAATCCAGAAGAGAAAAATATTGCATATCGAAATATGCCTGCAATAAATGTAAAAAATCTAGGTAAACTTAAAATAATTTTAAAAGTAAGGAAACAGAGGTGTTAAGGAACAGAGAGAATTGCTACCTACTACCCGTAAAGTATGTTTATGTGTTGAAATTATTACGTTCTGTAAACATTACAAATTCAATTAAATCCAGTTACAATTTGTATATTCATTTTTATTTTCTTGTTCGAATGAGATAATTCAGCAGCTATATTATGGAAAATTTTATTTTTTGATATTTACAACTAGGGGAAATGCTTTTATTAAATATTTTATTAATATACTTTCTTTTAATTTATTTTATTTCTTTTTTAGGTACCACGCGAAATTAGTTGTATTCTCTATAGGGTTGGATTAATCTTTTATGATGCAAAATACCGGGAGAAAAAATCAATAGTATTTAGTCACAATTTCCTCAGCGAAATCAATTGTATCTGATCACACACAATTACCCTTAGCAAATCCGGACCCTTCCATACTTCGATGCCTAGGCGTTAGTGTTAGTACTACTTGTATTCTCTATAGGGTTGGATTAATCTTTTATGATGCAAAATACCGGGAGAAAAAATCAATAGTATTTAGTCACAATTTCCTCAGCGAAATCAATTGTATCTGATCACACACAATTACCCTTAGCAAATCCGGACCCTTCCATACTTCGATGCCTAGTCGTTAGTGTTAGTACTACTTGTAGGAGTAACTTATGTTTGATGTTAGAATAAAATTAATGATCGAATATAATTAATGATTAATGGTGAGTCATGCAGTTGTATCTCTTCCTGTGTCTGAACATATTACTGATCGTAACATTTATAATAATGCTATTGGCGCTTTACTTGTTATATATGCAAGGTCAATAAATGAAAGAAATGCAAGACAACAATCTATATATTAGCTATTGTCCAATATTTACAGACAGTCATGTTACTCGGAGAAGAGTGTTGTGATAGCAAAACAGCTAGTAAATACTCTGAATCAGATTCGTCAGTCAATGAACAACGAGCAACTATTCCAAGAAATACAACTTTAAATTTCAAGCAGTTTACGATCAAGCACAAGCTATAGACAAGCTGAAAAGAATACTGAATTATAAAATACTCCTACACTGAATTTAATAAATATAGTATTACCAGAGGATGCAAATAGTAATTTGACAAAAGAGAAACCGTTTCTTAAAAATGTTATTCTTTCAAAAACTTTAGATATAACAGGAGCAATTGTCCCTGTACAATTACAATCTGTTTATATTTATTTCTTTATTCATTTTTTAAGATAACACATGTTGAAGATCTAATTCTAGAAGATCTAATTTTTAAAGGTCTTTTTTTGACAGAGCGTAATATCAAAAGGAACTACATCTTCTAAGTGAACATCGCCATCTACATGAAAAATCTAACACCTGCCGCAACAACCATCAAGATAAATGTAAAAATACGAACGTTCTTATAAATGAAAATGATTCTGAAAGTTTGTATCATCAATAACGATTTAGCAAATTGCATAAATATTAAAACAAATCATTTAAAGGAGTTAGGATACTGCCAACGTAAATAATCCTGAAATAAAAAAAATATTGGAGAGAAATTGTCGGTAAGTTTACTAAGTATCAATTATATACAACTAGACCTGAAAAGTTGAAATTAGGAAGAATAAGTGGAACATACAACTTTGCCTTATCAATTTTATCAACGAAGTAGCTATTTTCCAAGGAACAATACACAAAATAATGCAAACAGAAAATCTAAAACATACTTATTACTCGTAACTCCTGGACGACATAGTCCTGCAGTTTTAATACGATGGAAACACGAAATTGTATTAACACAAGGAGGACATTTATTAATATAAGGAGAAATTAAAAACTTATTTTCTGTATACTCTATTAATCTTCTGGAATATATATACATATATATTTTCTTTGTTTAGTTTAATTAATGACGGGGGGTCTATTTTCGATGGTGAATACTATTACCGCCAACTATGTATTCATATTTTTGTGGTGTCGTGGCACCATACATGTGAACTTCGCCGCTGTTTAATAAATGTATGATTATGTATGCACATAATCAATTTAACTTAATAACAACCAAATTCAGGGTGGATTCATTTTGGGCGCTTACACGCTTTCTAGGCTTACACTTATGAGCGCGATTTATTGACTTTCGCGGTGGCATTATACGTGTAAGCGATTTAAGTGACTGTTGGCATTTTAAATTAGAGACTATACAACAGTAATTAGTTTTTACTTCATTATTATTAACAAACTGAAATTGAACTTCTGTTTAACATGAATCATACTGCATTTTGACAGATGTCATAAATTGCAGGTTATAATATAACAGATATAAACATTAGTCGTTTCCGCATGCAGGTTGTAAATATTGGACCTTGCAACATTCTAAAACGATACCTTAATATAACATTAAATTTTAAATTAAAACTGCAATATGCATGATTAGGCATATTCATGTGTGTTATAAAATTAAATTAAAAATAAAATAAAATAAAAACGGTGGCCTGACTATTCTTTTTCGCAGTATAACATTAGCCCAAGAAAAAGGCTTCTAAAGCATTTTTTACGATAAATTATTTTTACAGTGTAGCTAAAAACTAAAACACTACATTGTTGTATTTTTCATCATTCATGAATATTTGTGATCTCAATCAGTTTTTGTTTACGTGTGTACTAGAATTAATTTTATTCTACTAACTGCGTAATTTAACAATATATCAATGATGTGAAATCGGAGTAATAGTTAGAGAGTACTAAATCCAGAGATCCACTTCCTGGTATCTAATTCACCAATGTCACATCGTGACACAATTTGTTAACCACTTCCCTCATCCTCTTTGTATGTGACGAAATTTATGAATAGCCCCTTATTTACAAACCAAAGAGATCTTTAGAGCTATTGTCTGAAATCTTTCTTGATTTCTACGCAGACATTACCTGTTGTTCAATACCATATTATAAGCGCACCACTCTCCTTAATATGTTAAGAAATTGTGATTCCAAAATATTACTTTTAAATCTTTGTCAGTAATAACATTTATACAAAATTGTACTAAAAAGAACTAGACTTCTATCAGAGCATCGAGAAAGCAAATTCAGATAATCTCGAGCAGCGCCATATTGAAATTAAAGCAAGGCGAGTAATTACGAACCAACCCGAATCACTCTGCCGTTCGGGTTATAAACTCATGCATTCCAGTTCAACCTCGATTCAATCCAACAAAACTTTACTATATGGTTAAAGATTTCTAAATAGCAGCTGACATTTCACTTTAGTTCACTAATGTTCCTTTTATTTAGGGTTAATATGTAAAAATATAATTATTATTACATGAGCATCCAAATTTTCTAGAACCATACATTATTATTTCACTAGAAACATTTAAAATTATATTCAGTGTTAATTTCTATAAATATATTCGGTAGAAATTTTGATAATTAGCGACTTCTTGGATATTTATTATTTAAAAACTGATAAAAACACACAAAACATATATTTTATTTTCTATGTAATTAGTTTTATAAATTTGGAAATTGATTGAAAAATGGGTACGGGTAGTTCAATCTGCTTTGTTTTCATAGAAGATCGAATACAAGAAAGTATTTCTTATAATTATTTTGCTTTCTTGTTTTACCATCTCTTTTCTTATTCCATTTAATCTTATTTTACCTAAACTTAACTGTAATTTACACTTAATACTCCCCTCTTCTCTTTCTTGTTACTTCCATCATCTTCCTTTCAATATATTCTCACTCTACGGTTACTGCACTTTTCCACCTTCACCCGACACCTACTCTTAACATGCTCGAACTTCTCCTCCTCCTTCAAACACATCCTGCTTTCCTCTCCTTCTTTGTAACAAAGTAAACCTTGCGATCACAACAGAGGAGTTTTGCAATGGCAACCGACCCCTCAAAAAAACATTTTATTTGCTACAATAACAAAAACCGATTGAAATTAGAAAATAGTTTTGCGATTGGAAAATAAGTAATGCAATAAAAAGAGAAATATATTTTACCATATACTTTAATAACAAAAACGCAAGTACCCCTAATAACAATATTCAATATTTATAATTTAATTCCAGAGACATTCTAGGAGCAATTTGGGAGCTTCGCATTATAACTGCCGACGATAATGGATATTTAGCCTTAAAGAAAACTCATCGCGAAAGTAAGAAACGCGACATTAACAATCAAGAATTTCGCTTTCACACCTATGACAAAAATGCAAACTGAAGACAAAACCCCAATGCCGAATTGATACTTTTTGTGAATGCAAACCTGCTGCTCTTTTGGAAAAACGATCCATAATTATTTTTCGTAAGTTTTCTGTGGGAACAGCAGCATCTCATTTATTTTTAGAGTTTAAACTTAGCTATTTCATTAAATAAATTTAGCACTACCACCGTGCCATCTCTGAGCCCACACCCCGAATCTATTTTAAACAATGCCTAGTTTACTATTTATATATGTCATATAATTTAATTATAAAAGTTACTGTTTTATTTAAAATTATTAATTTTTAGTAACATTTTTGATTTAAGTGATATCACCTACTACTAAGGAAATACTAAGACTGGACAACGGAGATCCTAATTTTGTTAACCAAAAATTGGATGAAGCAAAATATTTAGAATATTTTAGACAATTAAGCAGTATGTCTGGTTTTCATTTTAAATTTAATTAGTTTGAATGTTATATATCCTATGTACGAAATAATTTTATTACTGCATCGAATTACAATCGAACATTCAATTTTTGTATATTGTAATTGTAAGCGGAATATCTAGAATCACTTGAAGTTCTTCATTCTGAAAATAACTTTCATGAGCCTATCGAATATTCATTTGCACTAGAAGAAGATTATTTTTTTTTTACTTATTGATTTGTGTAATAAATTTATGTAGTGTTCAGATGGAATTATTCTGTAATAGATTAAATATTCATGCGCACCAAATAACAGACCCGCACAAAATTTTCAGGAATGAGAAAATATTAAGTACCATGGAAACAAATCTGGAAAGTGCAGAAAAACTTAAACTAAAATTAATAATGTATAATAATTTTCTGAAATGAAATTGAAATTCCTTATCGCTGTAAGTTTGAACTAACTCTTCGACATCATTTTGAAGTTTTGGTAAACGAACCCTTCTATTACAAAAACCTAAATATGCACCGGAGTATTTCAATAAAATTTCATCATCACTTTCTTCCATTTCATCATAATCATCATCATCACTATCATTTATATCATTGTTGACTATATCAAACAAACATTCTACTGCTTAAAATATTTTAAAATTATTTTTATCGGCCATATTGATGCCAACTGACAGCTGACATTACAATGCCCAAAACGAACAGCATTTTCATGAGTAACGTAAGCGTTAATAAGCCAAAGCGAACATCAATAAAAGGCGCTTATAAGCGTAAGTGTCCAGTAAAAATAACATCGAGCATAATTATATGTGACGTCACATTATGCAGTGAGAACGAGCATACTAGTATATTAGTATTTCACACATGGCTGGCAACCCAATTTTTTGACATTCTACAGTGAACTGTCAGCATTGTGTGACATAATTTTTTAGTAATTGCAATTTGTTTTTGTGACGACAATAAAACGTGTTTTCTTCTCAACATTATTATAACGAGATCTACGAGTTACTTTTAGATACAAAAATAAAAATGTGTATTACTAGCAGAATATTACCTGATCAGAGATCAGTTTATTACAAAATATAAATAAACAATGAAACATAAATTTAAAAATACAGGCTATTCTTGTGGTTTATTTGTATTATTGCATCGGGATAGGTGATTTTGTTTTAATTTTGAAAGATATCAAATTTATTAATCACTGACATTAGTTAAAAGTACGTGTTTTAGAGGAGCAGAGAAGGGTAGAGATTACCAAAAGTAGTTTAAATGCATAATGAATTTTAAGAGTCCGTGGGGAGCTTCAACTAATTGTAATCGGAAAGACAATAACCAAAATAGTGCTTATGTTTAGTTTTGAGCTATAAAATATCGACCTGCCGATATGTTATTCTCTTCTTTTTATGTTCTTTTATATATTATTATTTAGTAAACAACAAAGAACGAATTCTTAAGATATTCTTGACACGTAACCAAATTTTAACATGTTACATTAGCAGAATGTAGAATAAAGTAAGTTTTGATTATTTTATTGCAGTTCACAAGGATGGCGCGTTAAGAGCTGGGTTTTCAATAATTCAGACAAAATGTAGATAATTTTTAATGGAGATAATTAACAATATTCAATAAACAAATTATATGAAGTTATTAATTATTTATTATAATTAATCACTAAAAGTGAAAGTTAATCGCAAAATTATCAGTAATTATAAACCAAATTGATATATAAAATGTGTTACTGCCATCAATATCCTAAATGTCAATCTATTTTTGATCAAGAACGAATTTTAACACTAAGGTGGTATTGACTCTTATGATAAAAGTGATCGTTAATATGAATAAGGTTTAGATTTAGCAGTTTTTAGGATTTATTGTTAATTTTAAGTAGTTTCCCACAATATGGTATCAAAGTATAGAGTTCATCTCTTTTATTTTTTTAAATCTTACTTATTTCACGTCGGTTTGTTGCCGACGTTGAGTCCTATCACCGACAACTTCTTACTATGCGGTCGTTTTAGTCGTACTCTCATATATGTGAATTGCACTGCTGCCTAATAACAAACAAATCCAGAAAAGAAAACTCTGCACCGGGAATCGAACCCGAAGGCGTGCAAACATCAATACTCTCGCCCATTGAAAGTTAAAATTTTATTTTATAAACTATTTGAATTTTGTAATATTAATAAATTTATATTCTACTGAAATTTTATTTAGCAAAATAAATATGGATTCCAAAAACCAAAATCTTATTTGGTTAATATTTATATAATACACAAATTTATGATTATATTATTTTTTATATAAACAGATTAAAAAAATATATATTTTGCTTTTAAATTATACATTAAAGAAATCCTTATTTATTTGAAGGGTGTCTTTAAAATAAAATCCGATACACATAATATTTAGTTTAGGGTAATAATTTAAAGAAGTAAGCTTACTTAGGTTCTATACCAAATATCGATTTACCAGAGCAAATGGTTCCAAAGAATAGCTCCCACAACAATTTGGATTAAGTAGGATGTGTACAATCTTTGTAAATATTATTAACGAAAACATTTTCATTTAAAATAAACGTGATTTAAAAAAATCTTTTTTTATGGTACACCATAGTTGTAAACACTAAAACTTTAGTCATTAACTCATTTAGTCATTAAATATAATTCACAAATTTAACAGTTGTTTTTAACCAACAACATTTCTTTATAAAAATATTTATCTAAAAATATTTCCTCCTATTAAAAAACATAATTACAATCTGTCATTTAAAAAAATACAAATATTAAAGAGAAAACATACGTCATTTTTCAAAATCTCTGACACAATACATTGTACAGGCTAAACACCTGAAAAGGGCTCGCGTTTTATGACAAAGTAGACCGAGATCTTCAGATAAAACTGTCTACAAACGCTTGCGACGTCTCGCCAGAACTCAAATACGTAGTTACGAAAACGGCAGTTGGAATGGCAGACAAAATTAGAAGACGCGAATAGTAGTAAATATTTCGACAAACTTTATAAATTACCGTAAGAACTATTTCCAGCGCATCGGCCATCGGATGCTATTGCTAGTCACCTAGCTACAGAGTTTAAAGACTATTAGCACGTTCAAGATCCCGTTTTTATTGCCAGAGTCAATGAACGGTATGAGGAAACATTTCCTAATATGCCCCTCTAGCGATTCGTACATGTTAAGAACATGCCTCCAGCAAACAACATATCCAATCATTGATTCAGGATAGTTAAAATGGTAAATCTGCTGGCATTGACGATATCCAAATTGAATTTTTCAAAATTCTCGACCGGAAACCGATCGCGTTGCTGACGAATATTCGAATTTGGTCAATAAGTGCCTTCTTTTTAAACACTTCACAGCACGATGGAAACACGCAGTAGTACTCGCTATCTCCAAGGTGATGGGGAAAGTTGTCAACGAACGTCTGACATTGTACTTAAGAATACACAACATTTTGTCTAATGACCAATTTGCAGTCACAGAATATATAGCAAAAGCGCTTGACGCGCGGGAACACTATGGGGGTGTTTCTCAGATATTCAAGGTGCTTTTGATACACAGTGGGGCCCGTTGTTTGCTGTTTCCTCTGTTATAAAATTTACACATTCCTATATTATCGACAGAACTTCAACTGTCAGAGTAGAAAATGATTACTCCAGCACGTACATGATTTGTCTCTCCAATACTCTACAACATTTACATTTCGGACCTCCCGGATTTAGGTAACACCATCTGTAGGACAACTTATGCCGACGATCAATCCTACATTTCTAGATCCAAAGATCTGCAGCTTGTCGTAATATACCTACAAAAATCATTACATCGAGTCTCTAGTTTCTGCACAAAATGGCGCATTAATAATAATGCGTCAAAAACACAGTGTATACTTTTTACTAGATCAAGAAAACTGACACATCTTTGTAATAATATCATTGGCAACAAATTGTAATATGTTCCCAAGGACACTATACTTAGGAACTTTATTTACAAGGACGTTCAATTTCAATGTTGAAATTCTATCCTACGGCGAAAATTAAGCATAGCTAACCAACTGCTGATTTATAAAACTTATATTAGGCCACTGATACTTTTCGATTCATCGATATGGGATCTATCACCGAACTTCAAACATTTAGAAGCCGTGCAAAATAAACTCGCAGTTGTGAATGGTACATCCGAAATGCTCGCATTAGACACGAACACAAATTTCCACACTAGCTGGTGTGACACAAGCAAAGGTACTTTTCTTTTATAAATATTTACCTGCTAGCACAAATCCCTGATACGAGAGCTAGGATTATACCAGACAAGTTATTTCACTACAATCAGAATGTCGCTTTACAAATTTAAAATATTATATTTTTAAACATTTTAATATATAAATCAATCATTTTTCTAAATTGTGTATTTCGTATTGACGTATTATAAACGTAATATATTTCAAATTGTACACGATTGGTGTATGATTGGTTGCACGTTAAATATTTGCAAGGCGTTTTTATATTTTTACTTATAAACACGCCTCTATATAGACTTTTTAGATATATTGTTTCAGCTATATTATCTGAATTATCATGCAGTCCAAAAAACTAAAGTGTTTTTAAAAAAATCGCTGTTACTTGTGAAATCTTATAGCTACATTGAAACAATGTACTAGAAATGTGTGTAAAACGCTACCTTACGTAGAGGATTTATGCCTAAAGTTTATAAATGCTATAATAAAAGGGGTTTCTCGAGTTATGAACAAATATCCAAAAAACCTCAAAAAAATTAAATGAAAGTTAAATGAGGGGGACTAAAATAGTTGCCTATTACGCAACGCATATACTCGTATGCAATTAGTTGAACGAAACAACAACCAAAAACTAAGGAATCGAACTTGAAGGCAACAATCTCCTGTCTCAAACATCACTACTATTAAGAATTTTGATAACCGTGAATGTGAGGGATGAGGGCTATATGCAGGACAAGCCTTCTGAATAATGAAATCATGAATTCATTTTTTGGGCTCTTTATTATTGAAATATAAGTTAATATATGCACATTAGCGTTTCTATTTTTTAAATATTCAAAAATTGATGGAGATTTAGACATTTAAAATCTGAAATTCACTGTTTGTCGCTTCTGCTGGTTCTGCGTATGACGTCACAAAAGAAATAAGTAATCGAGAATATTTTTCTTTTTTCACAAGAATCATAATATAAAACTTAACGGAATGCACGACCCCACATGCATATCTGTTGTATAAAAGAGATGAAAAACCATCGGATGTGACATCACACCCAGATTTATTTTTATTACTTTGGATCCCTTTAATAATAAAAATGACTTTTAATTGTTACTATTTCCCCTATGATTTTGAGACTTGAGGTCATGGATAGCTAAATTCATCAATATATAGCAGTTTTATAGAAATGACGTTATGGTCTACCACCCCATTCATAACTTTTTATATTATTTCAATTATTTAGTTGGTAGCTCTGTACACTGTGCATGAAATCAGCAAATAAACAGAGCAACTATATCAAAATTGTACAGCGAAACTTTACTTGCAAACGATTTTCAGAAGAGATTTGTGGAGAAGAGTGAAGGGGAGGAGGCGATGCAGTGATTAGGGCGACAACTTCTTCACAAATTACAACAACACCTTCTGATTATTATAATTAAAAGTTATTTTTATTTTCATTTAGTAGTAAAACTGGCGCATTCTTTCTTCCGAGGTATTGATATTTGATTTTCTTTATAAATGTTTGTTTGGTACGCTAAAAAGAAATAAAACACTTAAAAGAATAAAATCTTCTTTGAGTAAAAGGCCACAAACTTTAGTCTTCTTGTAAATTTTTTTTTTTAATTTATTATTTTTTTGCATAATACTGGCTTATTTGGATTCAAACCAAATCATTTTACTAGGATTCGTACCATATGGTTTAAAAATGTAATAATTTATATACTGGCTGTATATATTATGAAAGAAGACAATTTTAAAAGAAAATATGAAATTTTGAAATATATATGTTTTCATTTATTTCATTTATCGTCATTTTGTCAAGGCATCAACATTGAGAAAATGGACTCCGGGCAAACATTGTGAATTCACGTTCTTCGAGGCACTGCAGCTAGCAGATAATAGTAGTGAAGTGATAGATTTTTTATTAAGACGATAACATAATCAAAAATAGTGTACATTGTCCTCAATGTAATACGGTCTGTCAGCTTCACAGGCAGACGTTAATGTTTAGATGTAGACGGAAATACCGTCAGTATTCCGAAAATGTCTACAGATGGAAAAGTGGTTCTTTCTTTTTATCTGCAACAAGAAATTCTTTTTTGGCACAGCATCGTTTACCAGTTGAAAAAATTGTAAGCATCGTTGCTTATTTACTATTTGTTGAAGCACTTAGGCAACGATTAATTATGAAAAATTTAAATTTATCGAGTGGTACAGTTGTCGACTGGTTTTCTTATTCCAGAGAGGTGTACACAAGATACATGCAGGATAATTCTACGAAATTGGGTGGAATCGGTGAAATAGTAGAAATCGACGTGGATAAAATTGGCCGCCGGAAATATAATCGTGGACGTATTATTGATGGAAAATGGAATCGCGGAAAAATTCACACTAGATTTCTAACAAAATATTTTAGTTTTCTTTTTAATTTAAGCTAATTTTAATATATAAATAATTTCGTTAAATATAGTTTTTATAGTTTTTATGTTTTTACAAATTTAATATGATGGTATGACCGATTTTTGTATTGATACAAATTGTGATATCGTAGTAATCACAATTTTGTAGTGATATCGTATTTACCATATTTTAATCTTAGAGCATATACATATGAAAAGAGAATGCTGAACCTGAAAGTGTGTGCAAGAGAGAAAGGCGCATGCGTCGAAAGTGACAGTTGTCAAGTCAGAGCTGTTAAATATGACTTTATATTGATGTAGAATAACATTGATATGTATAAATATAAATAAACTATATATAAATATAACTAAAAGCGTGAGTTCTGTCCGCTCCAAATATCAACTGTGTTGCATGTTATGTCTACAGCGAAATCTATGGCATTCATAAGTAATTTCACTGAACGGTCTCTGTTTTTCCGACAGACGTGCTTTGTACCAACTAAAGAAATACGAGTATAATTTCTTTACATATTTCATATATATTATATCTTAATATTTATTATATCTAGTCAGCTGTCATTTTGACAAATGCGCATAGAGAACAAATAGGAACATATACCTTTCTTTCTCGCACACATTTTGGACACACTTTTTATCTATAGGAAATGTTCTAAGATTTTAACACTGAATTTAAAAAAAAAATGTTTGTCTAATATTTAGATATAATAAAATTACAATAATAAAGAAGGAAAATACATTATACACGCAGCGAGTGAAACACTTTTGTAAATATATTGCTGCACAGATTCCTATAAAAATTCCATATAAAATATATTTTAGATCCAGTTGGTTGAGAAGTAAAAAAACAACACAGAGAAGTGGTGATGTGATATATGCAACCAAGTAAATTAGAAGTGAATGTATTTTTTTAAATTAGTTTATTTAATGTCAGCTTTTCCGATGCTAAGTTCTATCATAGATGTGCGTACCTCACTAATAATTCCTAATAATAATTACGAGTGTATATAATCAATTTAATCCGTGAATTGAACCCAAAGACACAGCAGTAATAATCAAGTAATAATTTTTATGTCCTCATAAAAATTCTTGAATAAACAGCCTTTGCTTACTAGTTACACATTATTCGTTTCTTCTGTGAATAGTGTTATAGTTCAAATCACGAGAGTTCGGCGGCGGATTATATCTAAAAAGATTATAAGAGCGGTATATATCTATAATACGACAATTTTATCTTATTCGATTATATATACATTATAGAAAAATAAGTGGGTCAGTGCTTTTTAGTTATATCTGCAGTTTATACTTCACAACTTGTTTTAAGTATGAGTCGAAATCGAACTCTCGTAATTTAAACTATACTTACAAATAATCGAAGACTCGTCAATATATACAAAATATAGTAGTAGGTACATACCGTATAAATTTTGATTTTTAAAATCAAAAAAGAAATGAAATCTATCTTAACTTTTACATCATCATACTTTGAAATCTATCTAGCCAGTTACATTTTCTAACACACTTATCCTTTATTTTAGAAAAAATGGAAATGGAATGATCCAAATAAAAAACGAAAATTCGAAAACACAGCTTCTTATATTTATTCGCATTCATTTCTTTGCTCTCTCGTTTTATAACTTCAATAACAGATTTACATTCAAAGAATATTCCATTTGGTAGATAAGTTGATATATTTGTACGAGTATATTTAAGACTAAAATTGATAACTCATTTGTCGATAGTGCAGTAAAAATCAATCTTGTAAGGGAGTAATACCATGAATTATATCACACAAATTTCGTGTTATCTTATTCACTCACCCCTCCCCCACCCCTTTCATTCCTGTTTTGAAGTTACACATTTCAATTAATATAATTTTTTCTGATATTTTGGAGTATTTTTTAAGTTTTTGAAATGAAAGACCTTTTTAATGTACTATAAATCCGCTTTTCAGGACTTTTAATTTTATATTGCATGTGATGTTACAACGGTTCTGGCTCAACCACACCCTCCTCTCCCCTCTTACCTATTAATCCCAATTCAGTAACTACAAAAATCGAGACTATTACGAATAACTATTAAACTAATGTGAAAATTATCTAAAACAAATTATTAATCAACACAAGACTAACATCTATTGAAGAAAGAATCCCTTTTCCCACCAGACACATTTGATGCAGAACATGTGATTGCCAGATTGCTGGCTAGATTCCCTAGGCATCGAAGCACATATGGTTCCTTGAAGAGTGGAATTCGCTTTCCAACGCGATCATAATAGTAGGAACAACGAATGGTACGGTTTTAACAAGGATCTATCTCGCTCTCTCTTAAGTTGCTAAAGAATTGTTAATACGAAAAAATGGTGAAACTGCATTATCTAATTATGCAGGATGGGTTGCTCAGCCTAAGGATTATGACATACTCAGCAAGATGATTGATACAAGATGAAAGAGATCCATACGAATGCTAGTTTATTAAGTGGTTACAAAACTGATTACCGACGATGGTGCAATGTATACAAATTAGAGCGAAGATAGAACTAAAAGTTATCTAACATGGTTATTACGATTTTGTATTAAGAAAAATAAATAAAAGTAAAATTAATGGCAGACTTAACAATTTTCTTTTGAGGCCCTCTCTAAATAATTTCCCTACAACTACATTGTGCATTCTACACACACGTTTACGCACTTTACTTTAAGCACTAAAACAGCGTTCCAAAAACAGTGAGACATTTGGAAATAATATAGAAAATGAACCATACATTTATTTTTTATAAATGAGTAAAATCTTCTCATAAAATGTAAAACGAAGCCATCCTAGAAAAACACTACATCAAAAAACAATTAGAAATTATCAATATTACAGACGATTTAATTAAAACCCTTCTTTGTGGATACGCTATAAAAGAACAACGACCGACGAATGACATAGTAGTTGAAATTGCCGTGAAACAATAAAGAAAGAAGAAATTGTATATATATGTTATATCAGAACATTTTTTTTATAATATTTAAATAAAGACATGATTTTTTAAAAAAACTTAATAATTCTATCAATAATTTTAAAATAAATTAGCATAATTTATAATAATATTTAGATATAAGAAAACATTGTATAATAACAAAATATCACCACACATCCAATAAAAACAGTTTTGTAAGTCTCCAACAAAAATTTGTAATATCTCCTGATAATCTTTTTTCCTGATTCATAAATTGAAAAAACAATAATAAATTCTTACATATTTTAAAAATGCATATTATAAGATATCAAAAAAAGAAAATAAAATCTATCTAAATTTAGCTAAAGGATTCCTCATATTTCAGCCCACTATACTTTTTTTGTAATTGAAAAATGCAATGTTCTGATTATTATAATTAAAAGTTATTTTTGTTTTCACTTAGTAGTAAACTGGCGCATCCTTTCCTCCGAGATACTTAATTCAGGCGTTCTCTTCATATTTGATTTTCTTTAAATGTGTGACTTAAAAGAATAAAATCTTCTTTGAGTAAAATGCCACAAACTTTAAAAGTCTTCTTGTAAATTTTTTTTTGTGTTCATTTTTTTTTTTAATTTATTAATTTTTTGCATAATACTGGCTTCTTTGAATTCAAACCAAATCATTTTACTAGGATTCGTACCATATGGTTTAAAAATGTAATAATTTATATACTGGCTGTATATTATATACTATCTATATATTATGAAAGAAGACAATTTTAAGAGAAAATATGAAATTTTGAAGTATATATGTTTTCATTTATTTCATTTATCGTCATTTTGTCAAGGCATCAACATTGAGAAAATGGACTCCTGGCAAACATTGTGAATTCACTTTCTTCGAGGCACTGCAGCTAGCAGATAATAGTAGTGAAGTGATAGATTTTTTATTAAGACGATAACATAATCAAAAATAGTGTACATTGTCCTCAATGTAATACGGTCTGTCAGCTTCACAGGCAGACGTTAATGTTTAGATGTAGACGGAAATACCGTCAGTATTCCGAAAATGTCTACAGATGGAAAAGTGGTTCTTTCTTTTTATCTGCAGCAAGAAATTCTTTTTTGACACAGCATCGTTTACCAGTTGAAAAAATTGTAAGCATCGTTGCTTACTTACTATTTGTTGAAGCACCTTGGCAACGGATTAATTATGAAAAATTTTGATAATATTTTCCTGATTCATAAATTGAAAAAACAATAATAATTCTTACATATTTTAAAAATGCATATTATAAGACATCCAAAAAAGAAAATAAAATCTATCTAAACTTAGCTAAGGATTACTTATATTTCCGAACACTATACTTTTTTTGTAATTGGAAAAGCAACGTTCCTATCTTTTAGAAAAATTCAAATAAAAAACGAAAATTTATCTGGAACCAGTCAGCCAATTTGTATTCTCGAACACTTCTCCTGTCTCTGGTTTTATAAGTTAATTATTAATAATTACAATTTGACTGATAAGTTGATTTATACTCGTATACATATTAATAAGAATTTCAAGAGAAATTGATAATAAAAATAATATCAACAAATCTTGTAAAATATTCCGTCATAAGTGGTATTTAATAGAAAAACTGGTAATGCTGGCGTTCCAAAATAATCACATTTTACTAACTACAAACATATGAGGAAGCCGTAAAGAAGTAGACCGTATTCAGATATTACCAATAAAAATAAAGAAATGTGAAAAATTACACACAATATTTTAATTAACTTATTTATTTATATATAAATCAAACGAAATATTCTATTTATGAGATTTTTTAAATTTTTAACAATAACGATTATAAAATATTAATTGTATGTTTATTTGCAGACAAGAGGAAAATATTAGAGAAATTTTCTCGCGACTCACTACTACTCTCTTCTCATACAAACACATGGATTTTATTTTACATTCAGGTTTAAAAGGTTTAATTTTATTATTTCACAGCAATTCTAAAACTCGTTAATCCTTAGATAGCAGTTCTTGAATATTTGTAATTCTTAAAAAGGCGTTTTTTTTTTAAGTTTTATCCGTATGCTAATGCACAAAGAAAGTTTATATTTTTTGAAAAGCAGTAAAATAGATCACAAAATATTATGTATTTGCTGAAAAATATTGTTTTTATACAGTTTTGATTTTTTTGACAATGAACTTGTTTTTTAAATCTGGTAATCCTTTGCAGATAATGTAGATTCAATCGGAGATTATGTTTCCAATCGTATCTATGTTACCACCAAAGATAAGAATGTAAATAAGAAATCTACTAAGCCTGGAGGAAGTTTAAACCGAAGTAATCAATTTATTTGGTGTGCTAGAAAAGACAAGTGCAACAATGAAATATTTATCAGTGCTTAACATCGAAGCATCGAAGCGCCCAATCTCTACCGTTTTCACTAATCTGAGAATGAAAATGAACCCAAAAACCAATAATGGAATGCATAAATGAAAAAGTGACCAAGAAATGACAGGAGATTGGTTCTTTATAAAGCAACTATGGAAAAACAATCTTAAAAAACTAGTGAAAGATAAAGATGATGAAAAAATGCGCTTTCTCATGAGAAAAATATTTAAAATATTCATTTGTTTTAGATAAATATTTAATATCGTTTTCTATTAATAACGTGAGTGTATTGGTAACGGTAACATGAGAACAATAAAGTCATTTTCAACTAAATAACTAAACTAGTTATTTAAACGAATCAGAATTGATCTAATCCAATAGTATTAGGTAAATTCGTTTACTTAACAGGTAACTGTTAAGCGTTGACCTGTGTTCAGCGGGTAGTTTGCCTATTCCTTAAAAGAGTTTTCTTTACGAACATTTATAATTAAGGTATGGGAATGGGAATAGGTAACAAAACATTAAATGTTAAGTAAAACAGTTTACTTTACTTGGGGACTTTAGTTAAAATTAGACAACCAATCGAAATATATTTCAATAAATATTTAAAATATTCAATAAACAAAAAGCTATTCATAGCCACAATGATCCCCTAGCATCTAAATTAAGTGCGCCCCTTCACAGTTTTCGTAGTACCAGTGCGACAGCCTTTAAAAACCAACCAAAAAGTACATCTTCGTTTAGAAATAAAAAATTGAATTAAAAAACAGATTATATTCTTTATATTTTATATGCATTCAGATTATATGCACCTTTTAATTTTTCGTTGTCATCTCCTCTTTACTCTTTCCTATTCATACACCTGCTCCTTCCCTCTGTTGCTCCTTCTCACATTTCCTCTCTACCCATTCTGCTTTCTAATAGCTAAGTAAAAGGAATAAGAAATTTAAAAATATAGCGGTTAATGAACAAGAGCCAAATAATTAACATGCCAATAAAGTAGTTCAATATACCTAGTTAGCTAAACTCTTACTTACTCCTAAAATTTCCTCTCAATAAACAAGTTTTGTATATAAATTATTCCGGCCATTTTTTCTTTTCCGATTTACTAATTGATTCTAAATAAGAAATTTGATTATTGATGAATATGAGGTAAATATGTCAATACCCATATTAACTGGAGTTAAGTATGTTTTCTAAATAATCAGTTATTTAACAAGGATTTTATAACGATGACGAAAATGTATACTATTTAATGGCATTGGAAAGAAACATTATATTTGAACAAATCTATATAAAATTATGAAATGCGGTAATTCAATTAAATACAATTATTACGGTAAATATGGTAAAGCAAATAAATATAACGAAATAATTCCAATAGGACATAATAACTCATCGCACAAAATTCAATGTCGTTGTGTTCTCAAGGAATAAATAATAAAGTTATAAAATAATAATGTTTTAAAATAATAACGTTATAAAATAATAATGTTATAAAATAAATCTACATATACTCGTAATCGTATAAATAAAGATGAAGTGCAGTTCGTTGGTAAGCGCATCACTTGATGAAATAAATAGTCAATAGAAACATAAGGTAATTTGATTGATGACAACCGATTGATAATCAAATTAATAGTGACGAAAAATTGATTCAGTTGTTTAATTTCAGTTGAACTGTGAAAAAAATTATTGGAACTTGGACAGGACCACATCTGTCAGATCAGTGTACGAGTATAAGAAAATAAATAATATTTCTAATAGAGAGTAAATAAAAAAAAATATGGGGTTTTATAAAATTCCACAAATCCCCCGGCCACTGGCTCTTAGACTATATGACAAGTTATTAATGATATATTTTTATATTTATTTCATTTCATTTTAGACGTTTTTTTTACCCGACAGTCAGAAACGTGAATTGAAGAAATATTAATTTCTATAACCCTTTGACTAACTTGAAATCGCTAGTGTTTTCTATCCAGTGTATATTTGTATTACATTAATGTACACAACAATGTTTTCCATTTAGCATAAGTTCTAATTTCAGCAATGTTATGTTCAAATTAAAACCTTTATTACAAAATATATAAAAAGCTTCTTCCTTAAAAACAAATGCATTTCATTTGCCTTGACTTTTATTAAATAGCAAATATTTACAAAATTTATTATATACATGTTATGTTAAATTTAGAAGCAGTGGTGCAACGTTATATAAATACACCTCCTTTGTACGAACAACCTACTCAATATGTTTTCGATTAAAACCGTATAATGTACCAAACGGAATAGATTAAATGGAAAGCAACCTAGTTCCGAAAGGACACTTTATTTCTCAGGTACACATTGTTAATATTACTTTTCGTAATAATAGCATGCTAATTAGCACTGTCAAAGTAGTTATAATTAGAGTTCTAAACCATAACAGAATTTATATAAAACGATGTATCAGCAGTTTATGCGACACTACTTGTTTTAAGTATGAGTCGTCGCCGAACTCTCATAATTTTAACTATACATTGTTTATACAAATATAAATAACGAGGTGCCCATAGGAAAGACCTTCTCCTTCGATAGGTGCAAAGAAAGCAATTAATAATTAGAATTTTATAGAGTATAAGACTTAGGTAACAACAATCCATGTGTATCTTATACCTTCACGTAATTGTAAATATCATCCATGGTAAACAAAACTACACTTGCCTCAAATATCGAATTATTATTTTTATTCAATATTATAGAAGTTATTAACGATTGAAACAGCCATTTTCCCCCTTAATTATTAAACAGGTAAAAATTTATAAAAAATGATTGACTAGTCGACAAAATTGCCTTCTCAATTTCTTCTCCACTTAACATCAGTGTTAAACAAGAGATGCAGGATTAAACGTCACAACTATAGCAGCTGTTGCAGCGACCCATAATGTTTCAATATAATAATGTGATATAAAACGAAAAGATTACTTACTAACTACAATGATAACAACTGAAATATTTACCTAGTAAAACAAAATTCAAACTTTAAATTGATATATATATATATATATATATATTCGTCAATTTTTGTAAAATTAAAAGACCGCCAATATATATGTTTATTAATCAATATTTCAATAAAGAATTAAAAAATCAGTTCACATATTACTATTATGCAAAAGTTAAAGTAGAATATGGAAGGCTTATGCCTAGCGTCAGACTTCTGTGTCTTTGTGTTAAATTATTGTTACATTTTCTAGGTTCAGTTACAATTAAAGAAAACTTAATAAAAATTCTTTTTAGACCCTTTTGAGATTAAATATTATTAGGTTTTACTTAAGTAAAATGTTACATGAATGTAAGGTAACATCCATGTTTTGTATTTTGTGGAAATAACCTGTCGCTAGAACAGCTGGAAATCATTGGTGATAGAATTCAACACCAATTGTTTTAAATATGCATTAAATTGTATTGCACATCAAAAGCTTTTGCTAAATCACGTCTGTGACATGTGACACATTAAATACTAAAATTGTTTATGGGACCAGTAGGCACCACGCTATGCGATCAGTGCGCATAAATGAGATGAAAAACTAGTAGCTTTATATGTATGAGTAGAATACTTCCGTTTTATTATAAAATAGATAATATCCTATTAATCATTACTTTAGTTAGTGAAAAATTAATCATAAATATTGAATGATTATTAATTAATAATAATGAAATCATTATTCAGGTAATATTTTTCAAGTAATACAAGGTATTATAAAGAACGTTATAAAACCAACCGTAGTGAGGGCTAGTGTGGTAAAACCAACCTTATTTGCATTTTCATTAGAATTCTAAATTAGTTTATGCTGTCATAACCACACATTCAACTCACATTTTGACACTTGTTTTTGTGTGTTGGATAAAAGTGTGATGTGAAGAAGAGTGTTCTCACTCTTGGGGAATAATATAGAAAAACAAAATGTATTAAACATAGCATTTTATAAAATAAAAGAGCATGTTCTTAAATAAAAGGGTATTAAACAAAAATTTTAAACAGTCTCCCTTTATTGTTTTATACAAGGTGTGAAGATCGGGTATTTGATAGCTGAATAAAATAAAGAATATAGATATAATCCAAAATAAAATCAACAAGCACGCTTGCATTTTCTCCTTCAGAGACTTTAAGACGATTTTCTAATTCTTTACTTTGAATACACTCTGTGTCTCTAGCGGTTAATGTGTCAAATTCTTCTCTAAGTTGCTTGAGGCTCCTTTGCAGTTTACTTACACTTTTCTGAGCTAGTTGTTCTCTTCTCCATGACGTTTGTTCTTTCTAATGCATCCTTAATGATTCAGAGTAGATTTGTCATTCTCTCATTCGGTTATCCTACTACAACTTGCTTATTTTGCTAAGGATAATTATTTCTTCTAGACTAAGCTGTTGGACTGTTGATCTGTTATTTCTTTAATTCCTCAGCCAGTTCTTCTTCAGATCTTCAATTCTCAAATTCAACTAATTTTTGTTGCAGATCCATTCTTTTTATTGCACCACTGCAATCTTTATTTCTTTGTCAAAATCGATTCTAAAACCAGAATTCTCGTTCACAAGTTTTGCTTCATTCTTTCTTACACTAATTAGTTAACTCTTCATTTAACTTCGATACGTCTTTATTACTTTGTAGATTACCTTGTATTTTTCGTTGTAATATGAAATTCTTAGCTTTATAGTAAAAATCAACACTATTATAATCATATTTTCTTATAAAATACAAATTTACTTTTTCTCTAAGGCATCATAATTTAACCAAAAAAAGAAAAATACTATTTATTGGCACATGTTAACTAAAATAATATTCATCAGTATCGAATTAATAGGAAAAGGAATGCATTGAATAATCACATAATTATAATGAATGTTTGAGAGAATGAATGAGATAGGCCAGCATTGTCGGTAACATCTATAATGCTGGTAAACTTTATCATAAATATTGTTATGAATTTCCGGGCGTACGAGCATATAAAAATCATAGTTATGAAATATTAACCAGAATTATCAAAAAAAGGTTGCACACGCCTCTATAGACATCACGGCGATAAAAAAAGCATGTTTACTTCAGTGAAGTCGGGTCTACATCAGTGAAAATCCAAAAGGATCAACATGTGTACCTGCACCATCTACATCTCCATCTCAAACATCTAAACCATGACATTTAACAGAACCAAAGTCACAACAGGAAAAGTATCATATTCACGTATCTTCTACGTTCCAAACAAAACCTCGCCAACATTACTACTATCAACATAAAAGCCACTGTAATAACCCAGTAAACATTTTGGAGTCACTTTGACATCATATTGGAGATGCGTATGATTTTTTTGTCATGAAAGAGTTCATTTTTAGTTCAGTTTCTCACAATCGTTCATATGAAATGTCTGTTTTATCGGTTAAAGATGACGGAACCACTCTACCTGTCGAAATACAAATGAAGATACAGTTGATGCGAACTATAATTAAAGTGAAATAGTGATAGAAACGTCACAAAAAGGGACACTTCACCAAATGTTTACTGAGAACCAAGTTGATAACGATAATTGACAATGCCAAAGCAGAAGTCTATATTGCATTTGGATACCGCTGGACCAACACAAAAATGCAACCTTTCGCAGACCTGTGGTACTAATTTCAAATGCTGATGGACTATTAATAAAATGCGTAGTTAGGGGACTTCCATTCGAAACGAAAACGAATCGAACAATATATATCTGAGAAATTAGGGCTTTACTTTTAGGAGCGGAGAACTTATGCCGGTATATCTATTGATAAAGTATTTCCAGATACCAGAAACAGTAAGATAATGAACCAGACCAGCAAAAATATATTTATATGAAAATTGTACATATCTCGAATTGAGAAATACAGTTCAAATTGCGAGAATGTGTGATAGGATATTGAATATTATCTTATTCGTTCCTATATACATTTTTATAGAAAAATAAGTGAGTCTGTGCTTTTTCGTTGTATCAGCAGTTTATACGACACTACTACTACTACTTAGTTTTAAGTATGAGTCGTCGCCGAACTCTCATAATTTTAAGTATACATTGTTTATACAAATATAAATAACGAGGTGCCCATAGGAAAGACCTTCTCTTTCGATAGGTGCAAAGAAAGCAGTTAATAATTAGGGTTTATAGAGTATAAAACTTAGGTAACAACAATCGATGTGTATCTTATACCTTCACGTAATTGTAAATATCATCTATGGTAAACATAACTACACTTGCCTCAAATATCGAATTATTTCATATTTTGGTACTTTTTGCCAGAAATTCTTTTACTATTTTCTAAATTATCTCGACAAATTTATTCTAATTTTAATGGAAATTCAAATGCTTGCTTATAGAAAAGACCATAAAATAAACTAGTTTTCAAATTGATTTTTATATCTACTCACAAGGTTGAAGGTTATGAATATAAGTATTTTGAAGATGAAAGCAGGCTAAGTCTTACAGTGAAGTTAGCAAGCGTGACAGCACTTCATACATTTAAAAAGTTTTGTAAGTTCTTTTACTAATTTTAAACCTTTGGAAGGTGCAATATTTTCTAAGGATGACATACCAGCATTGGCAGATAGACTTGGAGTACCACCTAGTGATATTATCGCAATTACCAATTCTAGCTGTCAATCAGGAGGACATAATCTGAACAACTCTAGAAGTGCATGTGCAGCAGTTGCAGTTTTAGTTGTAACTAAAGGTATAAAAGATGCCAACATTAGGGGATGCTATTGCTAACAAGACAATTAAACAATACTTTAATAAAAAGAAGTTTAATGATGATGCTTTTGTAATTTATGCTGAATATTTACATGGTGGTCTCCCATCAGGCTACACTGCAAAAGTCTTGATAGAGAAACTAGATGATGTTACACCTAACCCACAAAGTGCAATAACTATCGGTGGGCCAGGGACTTCTAGTCAAAGATTGGAGGTAAGCCTACTTGTGAAAAAGGACTTAAAAAAACAGGAAGGATGAAGAAACAGGAGATGATAATCCAGCTGACAACAAAGCATAGCCTTGATTCTTAAAGCAAGCTAAAGAAAGCTTTAAATTCATTCAATTTAATATTAATTTTAATTTAAATTTTAATTTAGTTTTCATTTTATTTACATTTATATCATATATGAAATGCAATTATATTAGTTTATTATATACCTATTATTTACTTTACTTATGACGTATATTTTAAATTAACAGGTCTTATATTTTTTAAATAGGTGTTTATATATGTGGGATAATTTATTAGATTAAGTAAATAATTTATTTTAGCAGAAGATAATATATTAGACATAATGTAACGACGACTTCTTGTTTTAAGTGCTATTGTTAGTGTTAAGTGTTGTTTAGATTTGATAAGGTTAACCCAGTAAACATTTTGGAGCATTTTGGAGTCACTTTGACATCATATTGGAGATGCGTATGATTTTTTTGTCATGAAAGAGTTCATTTATAGTTCACTTTCTCACAGTCGTTCATATGAAATGTCCGTTTTATCGGCTACAGAGGACGGCACCACTCCACCTGTCCGAATACAAATGAAGATAAAGTTGATGCGAACTATAATTGAAGTGAAATAGTGATAGAAACGTCACAAAAAAGGGACACTTCAAGACAAAGGAATGTTTACTGGGAATATTATTCAAAAATGAAATAGCTGCTGTATATACTAAGGCCTGTCTCAGTATGGCACTGTATTTAAGCGAATTTCTGCCGGACGTATACGGGCTACTACGCTTTACCTATCCGAACCCTGTAAATGTAATGAGAACTCTCTGGACCTCTCAGACTGCACGCTACAAAGCCGTCCGAATACGGGCGGCACTACCTCGCACAATAGAAACGTATAAAGGCGAATTTTATCCAAGCGTTATCACTACTACAACGATATCCTATCCAAACCTTTGTAAATGCAAACAGCCGCCTCAGACTGGAGGGGATACCTAAGATCGCTTGTTGTTATGCTGCAATACGGATCTTTTTGGTTCTATCGGCGACATCGCTTGTAACGAGTATGTTCTGCATGCAGTTTATGTTTGCATTTCAGTGAATCATGGACACCGATACCGATACCGATACGATAGAACTAAATTTAAATTCACGACAACCAGAACTCAGATATATAATAAACTAGCTGATCCGGCGAACTTCGTACCGCCTAACAGTCAATGAATGTCATGTTACCTTTTAGCTGAACTAATTTAGGCTTTGATGAACGTAATACAATGATACAAAATAATATTTATTAATATAGATAGAAACATAAAAGTATTTTATTATGATGAATGATGATGAAAACATACAGAATGAGAATAAAAATTAAAAAAATAATAATAATTAAGTAATTCAAACTCATGTCAGAAAAAAATGATTGAAAACTATGTTGTGCAGATTGGAATACACTCGGATTAATTCATTAATGAGATTTTCATTCAAGCACCTTGTGGTAAACGACATTCTTTGTTTTTTGGTCAGGCCCAAGAACAAATAAAGCGGATGGTTTGCAGACACGTGAGCATGCCACGTACAATTGACCCTGAGAAAAACATGCATTTTTTAGATTGAGGCCACAAATAGTCAAGGATTGGCCCTGTGATTTGTTAATCGTCATGGCGAAGGCAAGACGAAT
Source organism: Panorpa germanica (assembly GCA_963678705.1). Lineage (NCBI taxonomy): Eukaryota > Metazoa > Arthropoda > Insecta > Mecoptera > Panorpidae > Panorpa > Panorpa germanica. The sequence goes on along the minus strand of OY783205.1, from coordinate 1,343,264 downwards.
CGGGAATTGAATTCGTTTAAACTCAAATGGCATATCCGTTGGGATCATCGGAATCCTTGGAATAAGAACTTTCTCATCTTTAAATTTTCCTTTAAGTTTCGACGCGTGAATCACATTGCTCATCAGTTTTTTTTATCACCAAACGCGTTCCGCGTTGCACAGTTTTGGTTGGTTTAAATTTCTAAGCATGATGACTACCGAGCCAACCTTAAGTTTTAAATTGTGCGGTGGTAAACCAGGCACATCCAAGGAGAAGCTGTAGTTGATGGTACAATCATATAGAAACGCTGCTCGATTCAAATCAATACTTGAACCATTTCTTCTTGCACTTCGAAGATTATTCCTCTGTTCATCTGTACGATAAGCTCGACGATTTCTCGTTTCTAACCTAGCCGTTTCACGGGCTACCTCTCTTTGCTCTTGTATTTGAGAAGCACGAATTAAGGCCCTTCTTTGCTCCATACTAACGCGGCGCTCTTCTCGTGCAATTTCTCGTTCTTCATCAGATAATTGACTCGCGATATTCCGTTGCCTAATTGCATTACGGCTCCGCTGGGAAAGATTAAATCTTCTAGGACGCGGCATTGTTATTAATATTAATACTGAATGTGCACTCGCATAAAACCACAAAAAACCACTTTCGAGACATAGACAATAGCTCAAAGAGTATATAACCACTACATATGAATAGCTTATCAAGAAAAATTATAGATAACCTATAAAAAGACATTTACACTTTTGTTAACCTGTACAATAAATCTTAGGTATTATTTTCTGAAATTAAAAATTAAATAATTAATAAATAATTTACACAAATTAATGTCTAAAACAAACAAATATAACAGTACCTGAACTTTCGAGACATTTTACAAAAAAAAATTTCTGAACGCACACATGAATAGTTGTTACAGTATTTGACAGGATTGGACAACAAATGTTTGACATGAAATCAGCATTTATTGAAATGATTAAGTATTCATTACACATATCGAGTTTTCATTGTTTTTAAGATGTATTATGCTATTCGGGGCGGAGACAAATCCAACGAATCAATAATATTGAATAATGGTTCAGCAGATCTCCAGTTATAAGTGTTGTAACAAACCCGTCTTTCTTTTATATATTAAGATGCTAAAGTCCCTTTAACACCAGTAGTGTATCGATAAAAATTAAAGGTAAAGTTTGCTCTCATGACAAATTATATAAGTGCTAAAGAACTCCAATACACCCCCTAATACACGACTACACACATCTGTGACACACATAGGCGGTTTGCTTTGTAGCTCATCCAATCCGCCGATTTACGTCCGAATACGCCGTCGCTTAAATACGGTCCCATACTGAGACAGGCCTAATGCAATTTTAAAAAATGCGACATCCAATATTTGTTGAAGAATTTGCACTGTTGTAAACATGTCAGTTAGTACATCAGCATCATTTGTAGGTTGTACAAATTTATTCAACCAGTTTTGTATATTTTAGAAGAAAGTAATATATCAAGTTAAAAAAGTCATATAAATTCTTTATATTTGGGTTTGGTTCCACAAAAGACACAGAATATTTTATTTATTTAATTTTTCAAACCTCAGTCTCACTCACATATCTACGATGATGCCAACTCAAATAATATTTGTGTTCTCGTCTGCAAAGAATTTTGGTTTGTACAGCGCCGGAGTCGGTAAATGTATATAACAACGAAAATAATAAACAATTTAGTTGAGTTAAATGAATGTCGCATGTTGAAGTCGCACGGATCAGTACCGGACCTAGAACTAATAGCGAACGTTTCTATGTGCGGAGTTAAACGATGTTGCTTGCCAGAGCATATCGAAACGAATGTTTATCTTTAAGACGAGTTGAATCACGTAGAAACAAACTTGAAAAAGGTATTAACAGATATGTGGGGGAAGGAGGAAGAGAAATATTCGAGCATTTAAGAATAGGTGTCGGAAGAAGGTTGAAAATGGAATAAGTCTAAAGAAGATATTGCAAGAGAAGAGTAAAGGAAGAGGATGGATAACGGAAGGAAGAAGAAAGTGAAGAAGCAGCCGAAAGGCAAAGCAATACAAAAAAATATAAATACAATACAAAATACAAAGTGCGTGATAAAATTTAGTACGCAATTAGCAGCAAGGTGAGAAATTTAATTGAATAAATGTGCAAGATTTTTTAAACGATAAAAACGACTATGAAACACTGCCAGCCCAAGGTCATAATAGATGCCAACGAAAATAAACTTATAAAATTAAGAAAATTATTTCAATTACGTCGATCTATGCATGTGCTATCTCAGCCATTAGCTTCTATATCGATATCGTGCTGATATTTGTTATGTGCTATCTCAGCCATTAGCTTCTATATCGATATACCTGATATTTGTTATGTGCTATCTCATCCGTTAGCTTCTATATCGATATACCTGATATTTGTTATGTGCTATCTCAGCCATTAGCTTCTATATCGATATACCTTATATTTGTTATGTGCTATCTCATCCGTTAGCTTCTATATCGATATACCTGATATTTGTTATCAGCCTTATAAAAGTAGTTCATTCAAAATACTTTTAAGAGATCTGCGTCTTCCAAATTCTTCTATAGGTTATAGCTCAACAAACTAAACAAGCGAATTTAAATACCTAAAATATATATTATAACAAGGTAGAGTAATGTAATAATCGTTACTTAAATAATCCCCCCAAAAATTGGTTAATACTAAAATGCAGAGGCGGATTAAGACAGCTTAAGGTCCCATGCGATAACATTTTACGGGGGGCTCACATTATTTTATGTGCTGCGAATAGATATAACAAGACTATGTATACTACAAAAAGGACAATATATAATAATAAGAGGAATTATCCGATATGTAACAGAGCCAGAAGGAGTATAAAAATGGAATACTGATACTTATTATTATTACAGAGTTTTTATATGTATTGTACATTAAATGTTTTACATTTGCTAACTATATACTTGTAACAATGTTCAGGATACATAAGTATTATTATTATTAGTATTTTTATTTATTTACACACTTTTTATATTATGATATAATATATGTATATAACATTTACATTTTTGTTTTTTGACAAAATGACTAAATAAAACCAAAGTCTAAGAAAAAATACACACGCTATAAAAAAATTAAATAGATTTGTTTAATATTATGTAATAAATTTATAAGGCTTGTTCTTGTGGTAAATATTAACACTGATGACCTCCTAGTGTGTTACAGTTCTTTAAAAGTCATTTAAAAAGTAAATTCATAAAAGTAAAATTGAAACCACTCCACTAAGTAGATTTAAATAGATATCTTAATATTCTTATACTACTTTGGAATCTTAAATGAATCCCATTTAATTATACAATTAATATTTATTAAGTATAGTTTAGTACATCGTCAGTTTAGTATTTACTTATTATATTTAAGAATACTTGTGGAAGTAAGCCTATTTTTTAGGCAATAGCACTTTTTAAATATATATTTTTTAATATTTATTTAATTGCACTAACAACTTTCGACTGTTATTAACACTTAAAATTACATTTATATTTTTAAAAAAAATTATACACAAACACAAGTATGTGTATAAACTTATAAACACAAGTATGTGTATTTAAAATAAAGATATTAAATAGTTTTGTTGATAAAGTCAATGAAATTTGTATACTGTCTCTGCTTTCAAATATCTGCTTATAGTCTTCAGGCGTATTACAGTTTTGTTTGTGCGAGAGAGTTGAGGAGAATCTTGTAACAATGAAGAATAATATGCTTTACTGTTAATGTGCTGTTACACTGTTCACTTATTGATTGTGGATCTCTTTTGATTATGTATATATGAGTAAGAGTTGTATGACTTATCATAAGCCTTCTATTTAAATATTCTTGAGCCTCTTGCGAAGGGTAATATGACTATAATCGTGTATTAATTACTTGGAAATATGAAATATGAATTAGTAGAATAACTCAATCTCTGTTCATTTAAATTATTAATAACTAAATTATTATAAAATTATTAATAGGGGGAGAGAAGTTTAGGTAGAAAACTATGTTAGGATACGACGGGGGATGAGGAAAGTAAAGTGAAGTTAAGTAAATTTCTACCCTTTTTTTTAGAAACGATATTGTGTTTTTTTTCTTTGCTCTCATGAACAGAAAAACAAAAAATTTTATTTCATTGCTTTGACTTCCGTTATTACTGCTATTGCTTTCCTTTTAGTTTGGTGTAGGCTTTTTTCACCCGTAAAATATAATTACTGCCATCCAGAGTGAGGGATTGTTTAAGTCATTAACCACTCTAAATAGACCATCTGGGATCAGTTTATGGATGACTCCCCATGACACTAAAAGATGATCAACATTATTGTAAAAGTGCGGGTTTGAAATCAACGCTGGTTACAAAGGCATGCTACCAACCAATAACACTTGATGAGAAAAGAGGGGAGTGAATTACCAATTAAAAGGATGATAAGGGGGAGTAGTGTTACATTGTGAGACTACCCTGTTAACCACAATTTAAAAATACAACATTCAACAGTCATTCAAGCTAGCAACCCGAAAAACATGCATCATAATGGTACAACACTACCCGGTTGTACGAAACAACAAACAAATTGATCAAATGAATGGAATTTTTATGAACGGGTTTCAAATGCGGATAGAAGAATTATTAGTGGTGTGATGCCAGCCCAATGCCATAAATACCAACTAAAATTATTTTAATTACGTCGATATTACTCTGCATGTGCTACCTCAGCCGTTAGCTACTATACCGATATACCTGATATTGTTTGTTATTAGAAATTCACTGGGGTTTTAAAAAAAGTTAATCAAAAATAGTTTTATTAAGAATTCATGTATAGGTATAGCTCAATGAACGAGACAACCGGAAGCAAAGTCTAATAACATAATCCTAACAACTTACACTGGATAATCAACTACAGAAAATTAAACCTGTAAATACGAGTATCAATAATAATCAATCACTTATAATTGATGTTGGATAAGAGAAAGTCAGAAAACTAACTAGTGAACTCAAGAGCATAGATTATGAAAAATTGATTCATAACAAAAATGAGCCGGAAATCAATCCGAAACCAAATGTAGTCGGTGTGAAATAAATCAAATATATTATTAAAATTAAATAATACGAAGGTAAGTTAATAGCCAGTGGTAATTTATTGTTAAACAATTGCAGATTTTAACTAGTAAAGCGATGAATAAAACAAAATGCTTCATAGAAGTATTTTCCATTCAAAAATGGAAATAGTTTTTCCATTTAGTAAAAGTTTTTCTTTAAAAGCAACTAATATAAAATTACATGACGATATTTTGATATTTGTTTTTAAATTTTTATTTATTTGTATTCAAATTATTTTATGTTTATTGAAAGAAAATTTTCTTGTAGTTAAATTTTGTTATTTTAGTTATTATTAATTGAAGTTCAATAAATATAATAACTCGTTTTCTGAAAATTGCTAATAGATTCACAAACATTTAAGAATAAAATGAATTAACTAATAGGGTTCTTCATCGAACATAATTTTTTTTTTAATTAAGTAAAATTAAATTAATTTTTAGGACAAAAATTAAATTGCTATAGTCAATAAGATATTAAAATTGCTTGTTGACTTATTCAGCATTACCTTATATGTAATGTCAGATGTGTAAAAATTACATATTAGACATATATTAAACTTACATAAAAATTGGTATATATTAGGATTGCAATTATAGACTAAATAAGGAACAGTGTAAATATAAATAGATAATTATTTCTTGAGATAATTTAATGTAAGGTTTAATTAACATAAATAAGTTTACCTTTAATATACATAATAGATTAATTCAACATAAGATTAAATAAAAGTTTGCTTTCGACATACATACATTACATATTATATATTACATAATAAATTAATATATAGTAGTAAAAGGTTTTAAATGTTTTTTTTAATATTTATTTAATGTCAATTTAACACAGAATTAGTGTATTATTTTCCGTACTTCGGTAATTAATAAAACATAACGAAGACACTTTCGACGTATGTGTACACAGAACAAATAGGAACATATACATTTCTCTCTCATACAAATTTTGGACACACTTTTAATCTATAGAAAATATAGGCTTGGCTATTCACTTTTCATATTTATATGCTCTAAGGCTAGGACACAAAGCGTAAACAAATGACGAGCGAAATTTTGGCTGAGAAAATAATTATAGAAACTGAACCTATACGAAAGAACAACCATTTGGAATAAAAGCATTAAATGTTGTTTTTTTTATTCTACAGGTAAGAATCAATGAAATTAGTAAACTTTGTACATAATGTAAATAAAACTTTTGTTCTACAGAGAAACGCAATTTGGTTTTATTCTAACGCTAAAAACAGGTTAAGGAAAACTTATTATATTTATATATATTCTGTCTAAAATTAATTAACACGCAAACGTTTGTTATTTTTTGCGGTCTCTAATTCAAAGTTACTATCGGGCTGTCCTCTGGCTCTTGCGTTTATTTAACATCCATTTTGCAATGTAACCGAGTGGACCACCCGCAATGGACGGCGCTGACTTAATAATTTTACAGTAATAATTTTCATGCGTAACTACTGAACGCTCTGTTCTCAGTAATATACTCCTACAATGGAGGTACGCCGCGGTTACAGATGACTGCGAAGATGAAATCAAACTATAGCGACATCAAGAACTTAAGAAGTTAAATCATGTTGTTTCTTCTCGAATTAAAGATTATTTTATGATGGTTGTTAGTTGTTTTTGATATCATTAATATTTTTTTTGGATATTATTAATTTTTTGAATTAGTTAACATATTAATTAGATAAATTAATTAAATATATTGATAAATTCATTTATCTTTTCTTAATCAAATCTCTCTAAACACAAAACATGGATATGTTTTAGATTCATGTAATGTGTAATCTACAACGCTTTTATATTACTATTTATCTACAACTTAATTTTCTTAAAGCTACACCTTTAATCGTTAGAAATGTGTTTTCAAGATTAGGTCTTTTAAAGAATTTAATTTTTTTCAAAGGATTTTAAATGGGTCTTTAGGTATTATGATTATATAAATGATCAAAAAGGTAGACTTATTTTTCATAAAGCCGAGAAATATATTACAAAACTCGTTGTGTATTAGGTAACTTTTGTTACGAATACGTCATTGTGATTAGAGTGCGTAAGGTTTAATTAATTATAAATTAAATTCATTATTGAAGTTGAGTAGTGTAATATTTAATTTGTTCTACCAAAGCACTTATTTTAATGTTAATCACGCTTCAACATCAGAGCTAGAAGCATCTAAGATAACGCCTAAACCTCACTCGATCAGCTGATAGTGCTCGTACATCGTTATCCTTATACGCGGGAAAGTTACTTAGTTTCGACAACCTAGTGATTATAACTTTTTGTTTTAATTATTCGTTGTCTAATTTAAGCATTATATGAAGCAATACCACATGCCTCTCTCTACACAGCATCTTCTAATGCAATGCCATGAAGATCGGCTAGAACTTCTCAACATGACAGATATCTTTATACTTTGAAGATTATATTTGGAATTTACGAGAATCCTTAGTTAATAATTAATTATTAAATAATTAAGTAATTAATTATCTAATTTCAATAAAACTTGTTCGATTATTTTGCCTTAAATAATCTGCATAATTAATTTGTTTTAAATTTATATGAATAAAATTAATTCATACAATATTTTAATTTTTGTACAATTGTATTGCTGCAAACTATATTTTTATTGAATATGCAATGTTATTAATGACGTGTTCTTTCGAACAGCAAAAAACGTGTTTATTTCGCGTTTCTTCCATTACCGTGTTAAAATAAACTAAGTAACTTTAGTAACTTTTCAAACTTCTTCTAAATAACGAAATTGAATTAAGAATATGTAGCATATTGCGTTCTTGATTGTAGAACGAGTAAAACTTCTTCGGAATCAAATATTTTATTTTTCTTAAACTAAATTCAAAAAAACTGTTCTATGTATTGATAAAATTGTTTATAAGAACCTGAGAAATGCAATAAGCTTTGTAATTAGAAGCAATCAATCAATTAAAGGCGTCATTTAAAGAAACATAATAAAATGAGCAAATATAACGTAGTTTTATAATATCATCACACTGGTAATTTTAGTTTGTAAATATTTTATTTTTATATCGTAAAAACGTCGCCATCTTGGAAGTTAAACAGGAATATGATAATTTTAGAACAGTTCATATTTACATTTTTTAAGTATCTAATTTAAAATGAGTACAGTAAAAACAATAGAAATATATTCAAGTAACTGTGCAAATGAAATATTTTACCAAACACCAAAATCAACAAACGAATTCAGCATAATGGAATCTTTATAAATATGCATACAGAATGGAGGAGTACATTCAGACATGTGGGGACATGTCAGCCATGATAATATTAGGAAACTAATATAATTAAATGCCCATCTATAACTCAACAACCTTCACCGTTGATTGAAAAGAATTCAATCAGTTTTCAAACGTATAGGCGTGCATGAAAAGAAAAACAAATTATCCATAAGAACTATAAGACAACTTTAAAAACAATTACATCAAAATGAAATGTACAACATTAAATACAAAATAGCACAGTTATTTTTCAGCCGCTGCAGAAATAGAGTCATATTGAGAAATTGAATAGCCTTCATTATTCATGAGTGTATTTATTAAAAAAGTATTTATAATATATTTTTACATTTACTTGTTTACAAAAAGATGAATTCACCTGGATCGTTTTCCGGAATGTGATGGAACGGAACGATTGGAATTGTAACCTGTTCACTCCAATCCAATCTCACTGAATGAAACGTAATGGAATTACATAATTCACTATTAAATTCTCGTGGCTCCAGATATTTTATTATTATAATGTTTTGATTTAGTGCGTTACACTTACTAATTACTATAAATGGCTAATCAACCGACTATAACTATCTCGTGTACTAGTTAATTAAAGTGAAAATCAAATTCAATATTACCAGAAATTCTCTTATTATATAGGAACAAACTACATGGTCAGGTGAAAAGTAATTTTGGATTTTTATATTTATTTTTAAAACATACGTTTTATATTATTTCGAGAAAATAGTGAGCTTCGAATACATTAATCAAAAAAGACATTACAACACACAATTTGGGTATTATTTTAGGATGATTAGAAACTGGCTCAGTTGCACTACTAGTAAGGTTTTTCTTAAGTACTTTATGATTACTTGTCTCTATGATATAATAATGATCAAAATATTTTTCTAAGCAGGAAATACACTAAGTATACATAAAAATCTTCGATTCTAATCATTTTTTTATTACGGTTTTTCCAAAAAGTTTTTGTGTAGTATTTTAGCACCAGTGTATAACTACGTATTCTTATTGCTTCTGTATTATCATGACATGAACTGCGTCAGTAGTTCTGTTCCATTGCAATTCTCTAGCCATGTTTATCATCGTGTATTGATCTTAACGCTGCGAAATTTTTGAGTCAGCGTTGTCCATCGCGGGTGCACATGCAAGCGGAGAGCAGCTTAAAATTAGATAGCGCATAAAGCAGTAAACGAGTGTTAATCTTTATTTTGTACAGCACACATTGCGCAGCGTATATACAATGACAATATCTCGTCTATTTTGCAAGTTAGTCATATGTTTTGTTAACAGATACAGATTACAGATATGTAGCTTGTGAACGTTTAGTACCGACAGTTTGATCTTAGTGATGCTTGCAGTTCTCTTAACTAATTTCAAGTGAGTGGCATCCCAGGCAATGCTATTCGCAATCTGATAACATCACCACTAAAGTTATAAAATAAGCATTGGTATATTGAGAATATTGAATTTACTTTTTAGATGAGATCTTCTATGGTTTATTTACATCAATGTTTTGATTACTTCATTTTGTACGGATAAGTTGTCCGACGGATTTTAAGAGAATGTTATCCCAATCAAGTTAATCATTGATAATTGATGTGAGAGTAAAGGTAAGTATCAATCAGTATTGAGTACATGGAACTTTTAGTGGAGCTACTTACTTGTAGGTTGGTCGATGTTTATATTATTAAAATAATAAGCAGCACAATTACTTTAATTTTAATATTATTTTTTACGTATTTAATCATTATTACGTTACGTATTTAATCATTTTCGAATTCTTTGATCGATGTCACAAGAATTGATTATCATAATTCTATATTACTAATCATCTGCTAGAATCAGACATTTAAAGATAAACCTCTTTGATATAGATAAGTTTATTTCATAAAATTAATATTAAGTTAACAAATATGATAACACTTTCAAAAAGAAATTCCAGAATTCAAGTTTATGTACGAGGTGATTATATTCTAGAAGACAAAATAATTCGCTAGCTGAAGAATTCTACAAACCCACATATGTGTTAACAATAAATTCAAAACAAGGAGAAATAATGTTTAGTCAGATTCCTACATAGCAGAAGTCTAAAAGGTATTTTTAAGTTACAATATTGTAAAAATGAAATTGTGTTCTTATATGAAAAAATATTCATAATATCTAAAACTGTGTAACATCCTATTTAAAATTTAGTATTAGAGAAAAGTCGAAACTTGTAGATTACCTTGATAATAACAAGTAATTGTAATAAACACACATATGTACCACAGACAGTAAACTGACTCTGATGATGTACTTAAACTTTAAATCATGCTTATATTAATATTAAAAAACTGTATCAATTAAAATCTTCTGTATCAAAATTATATCTTATTTTGCACATGTAGAAAGTGTGGCCATGAGTGCCGCGTAATTAGAGAAAGGAATATTACTTTAAGTTTGGAAAGAAGTAGATTAAAAGTACCTTAATAAAAATCAAATTTAGTTAATTATTTGTAAAATATTTGTAATTATAAAAATGTGCTTCTGCCAAGTTAGGGGTGTATATTACATTGAAATGCTCGAGATTTAACAACATTCACTTGTGGTATTATTTTGTTACTGAGTGACACTGATGGACATGTTTCTTTCTTTAGTGTAAATGTTGTTATGTGTTCGCCTCCACACTTTGTTCTCTAATTTTTGTACTGCGGTTATATTTAACTAAATGTTTTGTGAAACAATTACAGAATCACTTCTAATTTGTTAAAAAGTGTTAATAAATTAGTACAAACAATAATATTATAAATAGAAAATTTAAACTGGATCTGATGACGTAGTTAAACTTTAAATCATGCTTATATTAATAACAAAAAACTGTATCAATTAAAATCTTCTGTATCAAAACTATATCTTATTTTGCACATGTAGAAAGTGTGGCCATGAGTGCCGCGTAATTAGAGAAAGGAATAATAATTCAAGTTTGGAAAGAAGTAAATTAAAATTACCTTAATAAAAATAAAGAATATTTAATCATTTGTAGTTTAACGATGTATAAATGACAAATATTAAAATGAATATAAACTGTTAACTTTTGTTGGGTGATTTCAAAGCTGACAAATTGTAGACGTCTAACCTATACACAGGAATGAAGTATTTTACATCTGCATCAAAAGAGATTTAAATCGTACGACAACTTAGAAATGGGAACGGTCTTGCATGTGTGTGATGGAAATCAAGAGTGGCATTCGAATTTACATAGTAAATATGAACTACACGCGTGATAATTTTGTTTTATTGGCATCCCAGAATTTTACAATCAATCCATTAGAATATTTAGTGAATGACATGACATAATAAAATCCTGAAAGGAATATTTCCAATACGTATGATGATAATAAGATATTTGAAAAATAAAATTGATAAGATAAAGATATTTGCATTACAAATATAACATAACTGCGGGCAGTAAGCAACCCTTAACAACAATTGTTAACAAGTTACTGTGAAATTATTAGGTCAGCGTCGTCCATCACGGGTGGTACACTCAGGCACATCTCCAAATGAACATTAAGTACGGTTTTAAGAAAGTAAATGTTGTTATTAATTGTTAATTAACACAACAAATTGACCCTCGCACACATCGTGGGCAACGTATCTAAATGAGCATCCCTCATATGGAAAAATATTAACAATGCTGGAAGCGGGCAATGGTTTTGTATACCGCTAACATATTTATGTCCATTTATGAAGAAACGTAGGAAAGTACCTCTGTACCAAGTATTGTAGAAGAAGAATTTTATCAACCAACTTAAAATAACGCAAAATAGATAAAAAATATAGGTTAGATTACAATCAATAAATAAAAATTGACAGAGCTGTCAGAGAAATACTTACTGACGTTTTTAGAAGTCCTGTCGACGAATGTCAACAAATATATTTATATTTATATTCATGTTTATTTAAACGCTTTCAGAAATTAATCTGTTATAATTGTAGTAAAGAAAATTTGTTTGCAAAGTGTCACTAAAGTAAGTTATTTTAATTTTAACAAAAAAGTTTTATTTCTTGTTGTATAGAGTCTTTCTCGCAATGACACAGAATTTACTAAATATGAATTCATTTAAATAATTAATATTAATTATATATAACTGTAGTTTTTATTGATAAAGTTGACAACCACGATACCAGTTTTGTAATTGTTATACAACATATAAAAAACATTCGATATTAAAATTGCATTTAAAAAAAAACACGAAAATTAATGGACACGTTATATTAAAGTTCTGTTTTTCGTAAGTTACTTGGCTGCCTTGGTTGGTGAACTTAATTTGGATGCAATTAATTAATTAACTCCAGATTTCAGTTTTCGTGTCGTGCTCTGTGAGCCCATCGCGTATTTCGAGTAAATGATACCAATAAGAAATAGGAAAGATACCGAGAGCTGGTGTAAATGTACATCCAAACCAGCCAGAGAAGTTTCTTAATAAAATTAAGTTAACTTTTGTTGTAATTATTGTACGAATACTAATGCTAGAATTTAATTTACATATAGTCCTAATACCGATACTTAATAAAGTTGAACAGAAATATTGTAAATATCGAATATTTCGATAGAGGGGATGACCCCTTCTTATTCTCACCCCAACTATTCTAAATATACAAGTGAGGTTTGCACACTCTGTAGAGGCAAAAATTTAACCACGGATGTAGCTGACATATGGAACCCGCATAATAATTGTTTTAATACATTTAAAAACATAACCTAAAATTATATATTAAAAAAACTTCTTCGGTAAAGAGATGTTTGCACCAGTTGGGATGGGCTCGTTTGGTAACGTGACAATTAGGTCAGAATGATGCTCTATACTTGCAGTAATATGAGCAATGTTATTTTTAAAAAATGCATAAAAAACAAACCATTCAGAACACAGTATTGATATGCTCGTATATATAAAGAAAATACATAATATTCATATACATAGTTCAATACATAATATTCAATAGACATAGTAAAACTAAGTAAAACAATACAAGAAATAAAGAAGAAATAACACTTCTACTACTTCTTAAAGTTAAGCGACCTAATCTTTATACATTTGCTTATCGAAAGCCTAATAATGAAAGAACTTGTTGTCTCACACATCGTACAGTTCACAGCTATCAAGCTAACTTTGAAGTTACGATGAATTATACTCGTGTAGCCGTCTTCTTCATAGGTGTGTTGGAATTCACGAAATTTCACTTAAGGTAGATATTTGTTCCATGATTCAAAAACAAATTGATATCTTTTAAATTATTTTTGGGTTTATAAGCAATAGCAACATATTTCTAACGCAAACTACATAAATTAGCAATTAAAAACTTACAATTATTAAACATTACACACATCAAACAATTTTTTAGCGTAAATATATTAAAACCACAAGTTTTATATAAAATGATTTAGTTATGCATAGACTTTTTTAATTTTTTAAATTATATGTTTTATAGAAAATCATTATGCGAATAATATGAATTTAATTTTAAAGATTAAATATTTTCCAACTATTATCAAAAACACAAATAAAAATTTATTGTTATTCATTATTAAAAGTTAATTTTGTTGGTGCAAGGTAAGTGATTTTAAATAATAAAAATCTAAAATTAATAAATATTTAATTAATAAATTTTTTTAATCTGTTTGTGCCAATTTTGAATAAAACATACTCTATTAAATTGAATCATCGTATTAGTTAATTAATTAAATAAGTTAAACCAACCTGCCGAATTATGTATTACAAAACGCAACATTTTGTGTGTAACGATATTACTATTAATTATTAAATAAATGCAAAAGATATTCAAAATCTTTTAATACTAATTAATTTAATATATAATAAAATATCATAATTTTGCTTTATAAGAAAATATAAATTTATGTCGAAAGATATTCTCAACCGAACAAGTGATAATATGTGTCGGAGGTTGAAACTACCTGTACGAAATAAAACCATGCGAGTATTTGTAGATTGAATAATTATTCAATTGTTTAATGATAAAATAATTTTACACTTTTTAATTACTTTGAACCAACATTCTTATAATAACAAGATGGTTGGGAATTATGATCTTGACAGTGTAGAAGCCCAAAACACAACTGACACGAATGCCATATCGCTGTAGCGTACAGCAGTCGTCGTATTGTAGTCATGCGCATTACTTCTATTAGAGACAACAATACATTATAATGTTGGAATGCCAACAGAGACATCTTCTTATGTTCTGTACTAATTTTGTACTGAACATAAATTGCCAGCCAGCAGAAGTAGATAAGCTCACAACTAATATTAAATTATACAATGTTACATAAAATTATTATAAACCAATTTACAAAAAATAATGTGAACTTCTTAAAACTATTATAAACAAAATTACACAAAATAACATAAACTTCTTAACTCTATGGTAGTCTACATAATTTTGTGAAAATAATATAAAACAAATTAATTACTATCCTAAATATAACAGAAACCATAATTATCAATGTAGCATACATTATCAATTGCATAATGTACACAACAATCATCAACTCAATAGTTACAATGTTATTGAAACAATTATCTTTTAACAATTCCAACAGTACAGATGTTTGTTTTACATCAATGTTGTAAACATTGCAATTAATATCTGATGGAAGTATTGTATTTGAATCAAAAATTTTATTTGTTGCTTGTTTGATTCGCACCAGCAACACTGCGCTAATAATCTCAAGCTGGGGTATTGTAAGTACCTTACTTGATGGAGCTACACTAGACTTGTAGCAAATTAAATTTGTTTTTAACTTAATATTTATAAAAATAATATTGTGTTTTAAACCTAATGTCATGATACTGGTTGATCTGTTTAATAATGTTTTATAAACCTCCAATAATGAAGGATTGTGTCTAAATCTTTTTTCCAACACATTAAATCTTTGCGGGGCAACTGAGAAAGAATCCTCCAATTCTATTTTATTTACTAGGCTGAGTAATGGCAAATCAACAGTTAAATTATTTTTAAGTGCTACTGAATTTTGAAATTTATGTTCAGCCTTTAAGTAATCCTCAGAAAACTTATCTGATTCCTCTGGGACTTTCTCAGTTGTCCAAGATTGTTTCATAACATTCTCAAGGTTTGTATATTCACAAATAGCAAGATTACATACAATATTATTATGTGAATACTTATTTTTATTATACAATTTTCTTGGAACCACATTTCCTTTATTATTATTGTCATGTGACATATTTTTATAATCTAAACTATACTCAATTGCAATTGCACGTCTTTCTAAAAATGAAATAAATTCTGCCATAGTAGGCAGTTCTTCTAAATTTCTTTCCATGTGGAAAGTGCGGTTAGTAACGATATCTAATTTTCTACTTAAGGCCGAGATTAAAATCATATCCCACTTGTCTACAGGCTCATCAAGATTTCTTAACGCTTGTAATTGCTGTTTTACTTGACATAAAAAAGCCCTTATATCGACTGCAGTACCTTTCTGCATGTTGGGAATATCAAGTATTATATTAATGTGATAAAAGATTAATCTTGCCTTATTTTCATACCGCGCTAACAATAAATCAATAGCCTCTTTGTATGAACTGTTCACAAGCGGCAGATTTATAATTATTGAGAGAGCCTCATCAACGAGATACTTTCTCAAATAAAAAAGTCTTTGAACATCGGACAATGATGCATTATTGTGAACCACTGCTTGGAAGAGCTCATAAAAGGGCTTAAACCTGGTTATATCCTTGCCATCGAAGGTTGGAATTTCCACCGCTGGGAGCTTCAATGGAACTAATTCAGGCCTATTAACTTCTTTTAACTTATTGATGCTAGCATTTAATTTTGCAATAATGTTAAAATACTTCTCTTCAACTTCTTCAATGTCTTCCTCATCTTGATCATCAATTTCTAAAATGCTGTACTGCGTGAGCTCGTACGATTGGAATGTAGTCATCATCTTTTCTTTTTTCACCTGCAGCACCTCCAGTGTAGCGGAGTCGAGAGCCCTTGGGTCGCTGACGTAATTGTCCATCCTTGATATTGAACTTTTTGCAATCGTCCGCGCCGATCTAAGCCTTTTCAATCCCTCCATCTTGCTTAGGTGATAGATTCGTACTTGTATGATAGACGAAACGTGGATGACAAAACTAATCCAGGTTAATCCAGCAACATAAGAAGTTTTTAATAAATCGGTACTTGTAGATAGTAATAATAGCTTTGTACCTTCATGAGTAAAGAAGTATTTTACTCTCCTCCAGCATCCATGTATCCTCTTCCGTAATGAATAATTTTTCTTAAAATATAAACGTGTAGTAATCCAAATTATATGCGAATCCGCTTAAATCAAACGTTGCATTACCCAATCAATGGCAATTGATGACTTGCCAGGCCGCCATAGGGTAAATGTAACAAAATAGCTTGCACTTGTGCTGGTTACTATACAGATGTAACCTCAAAACACCACGAAATCACACGCGGGTACCAATGGCTTGTAAGGCCAGTTTTTTTTTTTGTAGGATTTAAAACCTTCTTGAAATGTAATTGTAAAATATCCAGCTTCGCTTGTAAGGCTTCTGGAAATGTAATTGTAAAATATCCAAATCCTCCGTGAATCCGCCAAAATAGAGCGTCCCATTTACCCAATCAATGGCAATCGCCAAGGGGCAAATGTAATAAAACGCCAAAAATACAATGAAAAACACACGCGGTTAATAAACTCGAAGGATCGGCTTTGTAAGACTCGAAGGACCAGCTTCGCATGTACGAAATAAAACCATGCGAGTATTTGTAGATTGAATAATTATTCAATTGTTTAATGATAAAATAATTTTACACTTTTTAATTACTTTGAACCAACATTCTTATAATAACAAGATGGTTGGGAATTATGATCTTGACAGTGTAGAAGCCCAAAACACAACTGACACGAATGCCATATCGCTGTAGCGTACAGCAGTCGTCGTATTGTAGTCATGCGCATTACTTCTATTAGAGACAACAATACATTATAATGTTGGAATGCCAACAGAGACATCTTCTTATGTTCTGTACTAATTTTGTACTGAACACTACCAATAAACGAGACCACCACAATTGATATACCGAATATACTCGTATATCTATTAGAGATGAACGATTTCCAATGTTTTCTAAATCTGACATTATCGGCTGAGTTCGAAAAATTTATTAGAATCTAATTACTAAACGCTTGTACTATGAAATGTAACATTTTATGACAAAATAAAGGTGAATATATACTGTGAAAAAATATAACCTTTAAAAACTTAAAAAAAAATGATGTATAAAGTAAACTTCTTTATGTTAAATGCACTTTACATTTACGTAACTGTGTTTTAGTGAGTAAATTGGATAGAGATATTTTGGATTGTGGGTTTAGGTTTTATTTAAAATAATATTTCGTGGTAAAAAGTACGTAAACACTGTGACTCTAGTGCATGCAGTTATACAGTTAAAGCATTATGTGTTAGATTATATTAAACCTTTATGAATTAAATTTATTTTAAGCAATAAAATAAGATAAGCAACTGATTTGCAAAATATTCTTCCGTTTACTAATTCTAGTTGCTAGTACGGGGGCACCTCGGGTTACGAACGCTTCAAGTTTCGAACACTTCGAGTTAAAAATAATTTCCAAAAAAATGTTTTGAGTCCAGTTGTGAGCACATTTTAAAAGATCTCAAATAGAAAAACTATTGTTACTTTTAATTTATGAAAAATAGCTTACTAACGGATTATTTGGATTATTTTTATTATTTATTATTTATTATTTATTTACATTAATTTCAATGAAAAATACTGTTTCGGGTTACGTTACGTATGTTTCGAGTTACGAATGTAGATACCACTTTTAATTAATAAATTATCCAAGAAACATGGATACATCACATTAAGACAACATTTAACCAGTTTTATATAAAATTTATTAATAATCTAATTTCTTATTATATCTTTGAAATTCTTCTCATGACTGAACATAATATCGATTTCTTGATTTCTGCTGATTCTACATTATCTTCAAGACATTGGAATTGGTACTTTTTTTTTACTAAGATGAGACGGCAACATCATATTTAATTGTTTACATTTAACATGATCTTGAATAAGATGAAAATTAGTAGTTGAAGCGGTGTGACTGTGCAGACCAGGCGTACTACGTGCCGCTGTAATACTAAGCTGTGTGCACAGCGACGTTTATTTTTAATACTTCTTAGATGTTGCAAGTGCGGCTAATTATACGTGGTAAACGCCTAATTTTGAGTGGTAGACTCTACTTAAATATGATATGTTCCAAACAGGGTAAGAAGGAATAAAAGAGAACTAACTCACGACAGAGCGAGATGACAGTATACATGCGATTTATCATGAACAAAAAAACATTGGTGCAATTATTATTAGCTACACACTACTATGAATGTTATTGAATGGTAAAATTAATACATCGAATATAAAAACTAATTTAAAAAAAGAATTTCTAAATAATACTCTGTATTGTATGGTTGGTTTGTTTAATACTTTGCAAATACCATTCCAAGAACAGCTTTTATAGGACATATACGAATAAGGGATAATACGAGTCCTTTAGAAAGCTCTACGAGTATAAATAGAAAAATACTAGAGTTTAGTAAATTCATGCTACATCCTAAGACTCAGAAAAGCTAACATAAAGAGCTTCTTTTTGACGCAACCTTATTCTGTACAACAGTTACACATTAGTGAACATAAGGAATATTATTTTCAGAACACTTTCGCCGGGGCCATCAAAAGTAACAAACAATATATATTCTTTCTTGTATTCTAATGTAATATCTAAAGGTAGCATATAAAAAAATATTGCATGAAAAAAAAAAGATAATCATCAACACAATTTCGTGAAAATATCGATATCTTAACAAACAAATAAATATTATTAATCAGTGTATTTTAATTAAAACTGAATAAAGCGTAGTTAAGATATAGACGTGGCTACTATTTCAAGAAAAGTATTGGGTAGTAAGATTTTGTAAAATGTAAAAATACTTTCCGCGCTCAATTAAAATTGTTATAACTCAGGTAATATTCAGAACATCGATATAAAAAACTCTTAAAATATTCTTAAAAGTACAGTTAATAAATATATAATAATTATATAAATATAATAAATATATAATAATAAATATAGATTTTAGATTTGAAGTATGGTGTATGCTAACCAATGCACTATTAACGCATTGTAGTAGGACCATTACTTGAAGATTGACGACAACTTGACCAGATAGAAAATCCTTCAATCAAGACATAAGTGTTAACGCTAGTAATGTCATCACAGTAATTGTAACAGAAGCCATTGACTTTAACAAATTTGTTACTCGTTACGAACGACAGTAGGCAAGGGTTTGTTAAAATGTATTTTACCAATAAAACGAAACAACATAGAGAAGCGTCTATGACACTTAATAAAAAAAAAACTTTAAATATACAGGGGATTAGCACTGTTACCTAACTAAATCGGATGGTTCGGAGATGCGCTTCTTGATTTAAGAACGAGTATTATAGAGAAATATTTAACAAATCAAAGTTTTATATTTATTTTATAAAATATTATATATTGTATATATATATTATAGTAATTTAAATGAAAAAATATACCCAATGGAATTTTATTGCTACTGATAGTATATATATGCGCCCTAAAAACTTTAAAAAAAATTAAAAATTATTTAAAAAAAATTAAATTTGAAAAATATTAAACTATTTTGAGATTTGTCTTTTGTTTTACGGCCATATTAAAAATAATTTATATTTATATATAAATTAATTTATTTTTAAATAATTTTTATATATTATAAAATGTAATATTTATTTGTATTTTAGAATGGCAAGAAGGCTGAATAAGCCAAATAAAATAAATAAAAAAAAAATTAAATTAAAAAGAAAAAAATTATTTAATTTATATATAATTGCAACCCCATTGAGTGGTAGCAAATTGCATTAGGAGCCAAGAGAGGAAATCAACTGAGCTTACCACCAACATACTTTTACAAGGCAATCGCCGTAAAATGATAAATAAAACTAAAATTGTGACAAAATCCCATAATAAACTCTTTTCTTTATGTATTATTTTATTCGGTGTACTAATTTTAAGTTACTATCCGGTTTTTAAGTGCTCTTGCATGTAAATTTAGGAGGAATGGCATGGCGCACACAGAAATATTATCTGTGTGTTAGAATATATTCTTAGTAAATAAAATTGTTACGTAACGATAGTTATGTAACTCTTTTTTCGATATTATTGAATTGGTTTGTACAATAATTCTTTTTTGATGTTGCCGGTGCAGCAATTTACACGCGCCTACTATTGAGTAGGACTCTACGAAGACATATGTGACATTCTTCTTAAATATGATATGTTCTAAAGAGGGTATAACCCTTTCCTTATCTTTTTAAATATCTTACGCTGTCATACATTGTTGGTATTAGTTATAAAATGGTGAGGTGGACCACCTCTAAAAATCTGATCATTAGCAATAATTAATTAATTTATCACTTTAACACTAGAGATAGAAGATGATGATAAACTCTACTCAAAGCTGAACAAACTATCACAGTAATAGTAATAGCTAGTATATTATTGTATATGCTTTTATAATTTCCTTACATTTATTTATATTTCATTTCAATCATACATAGAGTACATGTTTTAAGTACTCTTCTCTTTTTCTTTTTCAATGTTTTTCTCCCTTGCTCGCCAAATTAGTAATATTAGATCAAAATTGATCTCTAGTGAAAGCTAAATCTATAATGCATTTTTAAAAAGTTTTGTGAAAATAGAATACGCATCTAACCAATAAGACAGAATTTTCGATAAAACACTGAAAGTATTAAGTATAGGACATACTAAGACAACACATATGAAGCCATCCGAGAAAAATACAACATAAAAGGAAAATTAACAAGATATAATATCATTGTAAAAGATTCAGTTAAAATTTCAGATTTCACATAAAGTTACACAGCGCATAAATAATATTAGTACTTAAGAAGCAAGCACACTGAGTGCGAGCTTTAAAAACTAAAGAAAAGAAACAGTACATGTTTACACATTATTAGATCAGCACCGTCCATTGCGGGTGGGAGTACATCATTCGCATCAGTAAATATGTCATCAGAACGTTAAATATACACAAATGTCCTATACATCAAAAGTAACGTAAAACTTGACTACAAGCCAAACCAGATGCTTGTTACTTATACTGGGTAATTGATTTTAGACAGTACGAAAAATGGACCCAGTGCACACATAAACAAATAGCAGTTTCTACTTGGAATCTCTCAGACGAACCTTGAGTGACTACTTAAATATAAGTGTTATACTACTTAAATATAAGTGCTAAAAAGGCTCCATAATCATAATACAACCACTTAAAACCCAAATGTTAAATTCAATCAGTATGTCGGTTCAGGTAAATGTGAAAAATCGTCTGCAAATTATAATCTATCACTATCACACAAAATTTATATTATTTTAATTATTAGTCTTAATTTAATGTAAATTTTGTACATTTACTTTATGAGAGTTTAAATTAATTCAATATTTGTTTATATATAAAAATACATAATTTTTGTTTTTAATTTTAGAACTACTTCCACACGAATTGCTGAATTTAGGAAATTTAGATTGTACTGTCTGCAAGTTTTTGAAAACTAAGACGTCTATAGTTTTTCAACCCCATATTGTATCCAACCCCTTACTTGGCGTAACTACTTACAAGTACAGAGACCGACTGGATGACCATCATCCAAAAACCTTTACGGGGAACCTGATAAAAGGAAGAAGAGAGCGTAGACTAAAGAGAAAACTACTAAGCCATTTAGTCGACGACTAAAATAAACTAAGTATCCAGCAGCCCTAAATATTGACGTGTACAATTTCATGTACACTTGGAAGGAGTTTCATGATTTTATTACGCAATGTCATTTACAAAATATTCTAATGGATAGATTGTAAAATTCTGGGAAGACAATAGAAAGAAAATCTTGTTTCTGATGTACATGAATTACAAGACATAGCATCCCAGAAAGGTATCTTCAATGATATTATTCATTATATATTGCACATTGCTCTCAGAGAGTTACACTGTTCTTCATATCTCTCTTCCAGCGAATTGGCTATCATTATTAGTGAACTTATTGCAGATGATAAGTACATAGGACCGAGAATTACAGGAGGAGCTTTAAATATGCAACTCCGAAATATTAGCTGCACATTACGAGAGCTTTGATACAGCTCAGTTGAGTGAATATAAAGGATTTGGGAAAGCAAGGACAGTTTAATAAATGATTATCACTGACCTGTTGGAAAATATAAAGAACTTGTGGAAGCGACGACTTTAAAGGACAGAAAGAGATTCTATAAGGCGAGTTCATGGCAAATGGCTTCAAAGTAAGATATATTATCGTCCGTTTTTCATTTTCTAACGTTTCATTTCTTGTTGAGAAAATGTCCTAAGGTTACGATGCTTTAAAACGTTTGAGTCTTTACTGGAGATTTGGAAAAATTACGTTGTATTTAATAATTATATTTAGAACAATGTTTTTTTTTAATTTACTTTATTGTGAAGAAACTTTTACTTTTTCTTTCTATATACCATAAACAAAATTTAATTAATTACAATAAATCTTATGATTTCAAAACAGGACTATTGTGATATATTATAAAGAAATAAATTTGGACATCTTAAACATAATTAAATTTATAAGATCATGTGTCATATTTTAAAGTATCCTACATATCAGCATATGGGAGTTAAGTTTTTTTTAAATGAAAATATTAATATGAGTCGTTATTAATATCCTGTTAAGATAGGCATCAAACCTGATCCATATATTCTATTAGTTTCATTAATTACTTTAATTAGTTACTTAAGAAATATATTACTTAAAGATGATGGGGCGCTACTTAAGCTAGCCAAATGAAAACTAGAACTCTTATTAAATTTTAATTTCTTATATAATTATTGCAAGCATAAGCCTTTTAACTATAAATCGAAAATTGGTTCTTTTAAATAATTCTTCTAATATTAGAGTTATTTTTAGTTCCAAGTAAATAAAAGAATAGATTCATATTTAACTTGCATAAATGTTGTTTTATTATTAATAAAATATTATTTGATATAAAAATAAATACATCATTTTGAAATATAGTAGATTTTAAAATAACTTTAACTATTATTACACAATTATAACGTATAAATATAGAAAAATTATTATAATTTTATAGTCACAACTTCAATCAGTTTTTAATGATTGCTTAGATATTATTATAGGATTAATTGATTACGACTAATAGTTATTTTCCAAAATATTCATACATTTTAAATTTTATGTCTTATTTTTTAATAACATCTATTACACGTGATTCTTAATAAATAAAAAGCAATCACAGTTTTCTTTTGTTTAATGTCTTAATTATATATTTGATATAATTATATACACAAAGTAATATAATTAAAAATATTTAATACTCCTTTATATAAATTTTACAATAACTGACTTCTGGTTAATTGGGTTCGAAGAAAGAAATAATAAACAATTAGAACAGGATAATTATAATTGGTTTTCGTATTAATTTTTATTCTATATCGACTTAAGAAAATCATCTTGATAATGAAGATACAAATCATCTGTTAATTGTTTAATATAATAAATAATTAATGTACCAAACTGTAAATAATTTTAACAACAAATCAATTTCTTTAAACTTACTACTAAATAAATCAGACGATGAATTAAAACTATTGAATAATTCAAATTTAATTATTAATTACAAATAGGAACCGTTTTTTAATTTATTTTATTGTAATATTATATTATTTATTTTGTTGTTTTATGAAAGGTAGATACGTATATTATTTGAAATTTGGATAGATTCGAGTTTTACAAAGTAATGAATTAGTGCTATTGATCATCGTGAGTAAGAAAGGTCACAAAAACATTGAATCATTTGATAAAGCCTTAAGAACAATAAAACTGTGTTAAGCAGGAAGCAATTTATTAATTGTAAATTAGTTATAGCAAAATGTCAGTAACATATGTCATACATAAATTATTACACGAATTATTTCAGTAATTCTTATTTAAATAAATGTGCTGATCATATAAAACTATTACGAGTAGCTTTTGTTTTCTAACTATATCTAATACTATATTAACGATTTAACTTTAATTTAATAACGACTTATGCAAGTAAAATTAGGTTTAGAATAGTCTGTACAAATATGTTAATATAAATATAACACTAGAAAACAAAGTGTTAACCGAAAATTGCTTAGCCAATACTTTTGTTGTGTAGTCTAAAATTAATTAATTAAAACTCGTTTACAAAAAAGTGGGAAACTTCTTATCAGAGGAACAGACAGCTTGAAAAAGCCATCTTCGGACTACGAACAGGACGCATTAACATTTAATAAGTAAAACAACAGCTTCGCAGTGCAGCAACTGTCAGACGCAATTACCAGTCCATCATCTACTAGTAACCTGCCCAAATATTAAGCTAAAAACGAACAAAACACAACATAGTGGTTAACTAAAGAACATGCTATCAGACAATCCAGAAGAAATTCAAAAAGTGCTCGGATTCCTAACTGATATTAATTTAATAAATCAAAATAACTTCAGGCGAACATGACCATGAATTTTAAATTAAAAAAACTCGTTTACTGTTTTATGTAGTATCTAACTTTTAAGTTACTTGGGCTCTTGCGTATACTTAACAACCATTTGGCGAAGTGCTCGCGTGTATAATTTGATCCAATAATTTCACAGTAACTACACGTTTAAAAACAGTAAGCAATTAAAACTATCATTAAATTTGGGTTATGAAAGTTTGCTAAAGGTTCTCTAGTTAAAATGATAAAAATTGTTTTCTTCTTGTCATATTATTAACACAAATTTGTGAGAACGGGTTAGTTTGTTGTTTTTTTTAAATTAATACTGAGTACTCATTTACTAAGTTACAATTGGGTTTTGTAGTGTTCTTGTGTATATTTAACATCCTTTTCGACGAGTTTGAAAGCACGTAGACCACGTTTATCCATGAGGTAAATGAAATTAACATACATAATTTATTCTCAAATAATGCTTACAAGTTTTATTATTTTCAATATTCGCTTTTGCTACAGGGTTTATTATAATCGCTTTGCGAACGAAAATGAACAAGAGAGTCTAGTACGAGTGGTTGTAAAAGATCAACAAAATATGTAATAAAAGGAATATTTTTTTGTTATTTTAAAGAATATATAGGTAGTATGTTATACCTCACGAAATGAATTTATTTGATTATCAATAGTTGTCGTTAATTATTATTATTTAATGTTAAGATCATTTTCTGCAATATAATCTATGTTTTTACAACTAGTTAATTTTTCCAAAGAATAGTTTGTCAAAGAGGAAAATTTAAAATTTACAGTTACTTATCTTCCACAAGTAAGTTAGTTTTAAGTTAAATACTTCACAATAAATAATAAATAATAATAGATTATAAATGTCACTATTCTGTAATTTTTCTAAAAGGTTTACGATTATGTTGTATGTGTAGATCGAGCTTAAACCTTAAGACACAGCAATCTAGCATCAATGCTTTCATACACTGTGTCATCTCATATTTGATATATGTAGCTTTCTTATACGCTAAATTTAAAATATATTATAAGTAGGGTAGTAGAGCGGGTTCCAGGACAGTTTGGAGTGGGGATGCATTTAGGTCACGATATGCAGAGGGGGCGTGGCTAGACTTGGAAGAATGTGAAAGGGGGTAAGGGTGGGGTGGGGAGTGAGGTGGCGTGGCTAGACAATGTTGGGGTAATAGTGGGGTAATATGAAAGAGTGAGATAGCGATAATAAGTATTACGTGTGTAATAATTAATATCTAATGGTAAAGAGTGAGATACCGATATTAATTCTTATGTTTGATTTGTTATTGGTTATAAGATTATGACAGTGTTAAATTATTTATAACAGTGTATTTATAACGCATTCCTTCGAAATTTGCAAACAGCACATGTTCTCATGAAACTTTAGGCACAAGAGCATTACTTCGAATGTAACTTGAAGCACACGTGTTAGCCGACGTTAGCACATTTCTCATGAGAACTTTGTATATAAATTATTCTTATGGGAACGTGTTGAATACAAGCGAATATTTTCCAAACGTAGACAAATTTTTTTGTTATACATTTTATGTTTTAGTTGAATGTAGGGCCGGATTGGGTATTGTTGTATTAGATTATTTATTTAAGTATACTAAAAGTTATAATATACGTACATTATATCATTGATGATTCTCAAAGCATACAGTTATTTTTTTATGTGTTGTAATAATCATAAAGTCTTATAAGTCAGACAATGGTGTTGTTTTACATATATGAGGTTATAACACCACAGTAACTGTTAAAATAGTAGGAGGATATTTTATTATACAAATTTATTAGGTAGCGGTTTGATCCATATGTATGAGGCTATATAGGTTGTGGATAATAGTAGAATCACAATTAGCTAAACCAATAGTAGGAGGATATTTTATTATACAAATTTATTAGGTAGTGGTTTGATCCATATGTATGAGGCTATAAAGGTTGTGGATAATAGTAGAATCACAATTAGCTAAACCAAAAGCTCTAACTTAAGTTGAAACAAACTTTTTAAAATAAAACTGCTCGAAGGGTCGGGGGCCCCGAGAATTTTATTTATTTTGAATGCGCGGGGATGATAGAATTAAGAATTGATAGTCTGATGGTAAATATATTATAGTATTAAATAAGTAAAGTGCTACCCTGTTAAATTTTTATATTATAATTTATATATAAGTGTAAGAATATGATTGTGTTACATTAAGTATTGTGCAGTTTGTTTATTAAAATTGTCTTGCAAAGTCTTGTTTTGAGTTAGTTCTTTTTAAATAACTTGTGTTTTTAAATAATTTAGTGGCTATATAGTGCTATTTTAAAAAAAAAAAAAAAAAAAAAATTTTTTATAAATAATTTCAGTTTGGAAGTGGATAATTATGCGGTAAGTAAATTTTGTATAAGATTTTGTATGTTTACAATAAATTTAATAGTAGTTTTCAAATATTTACAGGTGTCTATAGCAGTTTCAACCGTTTGAACCCTTTTGCTGAGTTGAGAATATTGCTGTGCATATCTGTATTCCGATGATACATTGGATTATACGTGTCCAACAATAGTTCATCCTGGAGTACAAGTAAGTTCTACTTCTTTTGCTTTAGTATTTCAAATCCTTATTTATTTACATAATATTTATTTATAGTTATGCAATCTTCATATGAAAGAGCGTGCGATTGATTGTAACAACTACCACCTTGCAGAAAGAATCTTGGGACAATAATTTTTATGAGTGTTTTATTAAAAATAATATAAATAACCATATTGATTTAAATAATAATTTTAGCCATATATCATCAAAAATAAACTTGGAACTGTTGGAACAAGAAATAAAAATTTTGTGCATAGACTTTTTTAAAATTAAATTATACAATAACGCTCAAGAATATATATATATATATATATATATATATATATATATATATAACTTATCAAAAAAATGGAATCGATTTTTGATTTGGAAGATTTTTCATTACCTGAATTATTAAATTCAGATATTCATATTGATGATAGCGAGCTATTAAATTTAGATATTGACCCTTCGCTTTTTGATGAAGATTTTTCATTACCTGAGTTATTAAATTCAGATATTCATATTGATGATGGCGAGCTATTAAATTTAGATATTGACCCTTCGCTTTTTGATGAAGATTTTTCATTACCTGAGTTATTAAATTCAGATATTCATATTGATGATGGCGAGCTATTAAATTTAGATATTGACCCTTCGCTTTTTGATGAAGATTTTTCATTACCTGAGTTATTTAGTTCAGATACTGAGATACAGAATATGTCTGAAGAAGTTATTGAAATATTAGACTCTGACGATGAAATTGTAGAGGTGTTAGACTCTGATGACGAAATAAATTGTACTAAAATGATATATTATTAAAAATTATAATAATTTCAAACATGTCGTATATATTAGAAGAAATATCAAAACTATTGTAATTACTTAATTTATAATATATAAAAATTTAAAATGTATATAATTCTTTTATTTATTTATTTATTTATTTATTAGGGTATAACTACATCCATTAGAATCATAATATAACATATAATTACAATTACAACAGTTTCTTATTTGACATGGAGGTCCATCTCTTTGTATTCTTCCTTTGTTATAATGTTTGTAGCATAACCGACGCTCCTGCATATAGTAATCTTCTTTTAAATGCGGCTCTTTATCATAGTATGATTTTTGGAAATTAGCATACATTTCATATGCTATTGCATACTTATTATTGTCATAATCAAGATCAAGATTATCATAAGGGTACACATCAGAATTTAAGTATAGTTTTACGTTTCTTAAGGTACAAGTGTGAAATTTACTCATATCCTTTGTAATATCGTCTTTACCTTCTCTTTAAAACCCTAATATAACATAACGTGGCTTTTCAAGTGCTGTAGATGTTTTAATAGACCAAGATTGATTTGTCGTGCGTGGCAACGCTGGATATTCGTACAAGTCCCAACTTCGAAAGCCAATATACAATGATTTATCGAGTTCTATTGTTTGTAATAATTCTAATTTCTTTTTGTCTGATACATTTATATGAGGCATACACCATTGTATTTTGTCAATGACTACTTTTGGTAATACATCTTTAGCTGCTGTTATCCAAAGTGCGTTATTATCGTTTTTTGATCGAATTAATATTAATTCATGCTTTTACTGGTAATATAATTTTTTTAAAGTCTTCACAGAACCCAAATATTGTTTTAAGAGGAATACAAACTTACTTATATCGCGTTTTATAGTTTCATAAATATCTGATGTGATAATTTCATATATTAACGAGTCAGTATCAATATATAATAACTTTAAATTATTATTAAAAAATTCTTTTTGCATATAATTATAATGAAAATCATACATTACTGTTTTAGATAAATCTAATATTGAAAAGCCAACATATATATAGGTTTATTAAATGTAATATTAGGTTTTAAAAGTATTATACCAGAGATAGAAATTTAAATATATATATATAAAATGAAAGTAACATATATAACTGGCTTAGAAATCAAACCTAAAGGTATCCAAATATAAAATTTCTTTTTCTTCTTCTTCTGGTTATACCAGGATTTTTATTTGAATCAATTTCAACCGAATTTATTTCATATTTTATACTTTCAAATAGGTATAAAATACCATTTAATATGAAAACAGGTGTAGATTTTGAAGTGTCTTTTGTTTTACCTTCAATGTATAAGTAAGATTCCGAGGGTAATGTATATACATTATGTTGATTTATTGGTATACGAATTTCGTCATTATATTCATAGCTGGTTGTGTTATATGGACTGTATGAATGTATTTCATATTGGCTTAATGATTCGTCAAAGAGAATTTTATCTTCAATATGAGTTTACATTCAAATTACATTCCCATATAATATTTTCATATATAAAGATTAAATATTTAAAACGTATTTTATTACTTTATAACACATGCCTGGTTAAACAATGAAGTTTATAAAGCAAAAAGAAACTCTTTCTGTAAAAAATATTGATAATCAAAGTAATAATTACACTAATAATTCAAAACATGGATCACTATTACCAAATGACATTAGATGCATTATTTGTGGACCTTCAAACTGTGGAAAAACTAATGTTATGTTATGTTTAATCTAATTGAACATCCAAATGGGTTGCGATTTAAAAATATATACATTTATTCAAAATCTTTATATCAACCAAAATATAAAATATTACAACAAATTATGAAG
The DNA here is from genome assembly GCA_963678705.1 of Panorpa germanica. Lineage (NCBI taxonomy): Eukaryota > Metazoa > Arthropoda > Insecta > Mecoptera > Panorpidae > Panorpa > Panorpa germanica. The sequence continues at coordinate 1,312,910 of OY783205.1, read as the reverse complement.
AATATTAATGGTATGGGATACTATACATACACTGACAATGAAGAGATTATTAGACCTGAAGATGCTAGCCCAAATTCTATATTCATATTTGATGATGTTGCTTGCGATAAACAAAATAATATTCGAAATTTTTTTAGCATAGGCCGTCATAATTTGATAGACTCTTTCTATTTATGTCAGACTTACAGCAAAATTCCAAAGCAATTAATACGGGATAATACTAATTTTATTATATTATTCAAGCAAGATGACTTAAATTTAAAGCATATATATATATATATATATATATATATATATATATATATATATATATATATATATATATATATGATGATCATGTTAACTTTGACTTTCCAAGTTTTCTAGAGTTTAAACAAGTTTGTAATTTATGTTGGAATTCAAATAAATATTCCTTTATGGTAATAGATAAAAATAGTGACTTAAATAACGGGCGATACAGAAAAGGATTTGATATGTTTTTAGATATAACCAAGTAATCTTTACAATAATATTAGTGATATATGGAGATTTTGAAACATTATTAAAACCCATTAGTACTTGTTATCCTGAAACTAATACATCATTTTCAAATAATATTCAAATTCATGAACCATATTCTTTTGCTTATTATATTAAATGTTCCTTTAATGATTCCTTAAGTAAATTTGTTACGTACAGAGGTATTAATTGCGTTAAAGTATTTATTGAAACAATAACTGAAGACGCTAAACAAATTTATAAAGTCTTAAATAAAGTGAAGCCTTTAAATAAATTATCTAATTGGCAAAAACAGGAATATGATGAAGCTTCTATTTACCATATTTGTGAAGGTATCCTCAATGGTGATAAAGTGTTAGATCATTGTCACTTAACTGGTAATTACCGAGGAGATGCTCATAATCATTACAATTTAAAATTTACAATTCCAAAGTTTATACCTGTCATATTCCATAACTTAAGTAATTACGATAGCCATATAATTGTAAAAGAATTAGGTAATGATAGTGAAAAAATTGAAGTTATTCCAGAAAATAAGGAAAAGTATATATCTTTTACGAAACATATTTTGGTGGAATCAAAAGTCGATAAAAATGATAAAGTTCATAACTGCTATATTAAACTTAGATTTATTGATTCTTTACGATTTATGCATTCTAGTTTAGAAACACTTGCAAAAAATTTATTATCAGAACAATTTTTCGAATTAAAAAAATTCTATCCGAATGAAAATCATTTTAATTTATTAAAACGTAAAGGTGTATTTCCTTATGAATATGTAAATAGTAGGGATATGTTTAATGAATCTGACTTGCCATCTCATAATAATTTTTATAGCTCACTTAATGGCTGTAATATATCTGACGATGATTACAATCATGCCAAAATGGTTTGGTATGCATTTGAAATGAAAACATTGGGGAATATTCAGACTTATATTTAAAGATCGATGTTCTGTTGTTAACAAATATTTTTGAAAATTTTCGAGATGTGTGCTATAAAACATATAATTTAGATCCCTGTCAATATTATACAGCACCAGGACTTTCTTGGGATGCTATGTTAAAGTATACAAGTATTGAATTAGAACTTTTAACAGATATTGATATGTTACATTTTATTAAAAAAGGTATAAGAGGTGGAATATCACAATGCTTTTACAGACATGGAATTGCAAATAATAAATATATGTCCAATTATGATTCAAATAAAGATTCTCAATATTTAATGTATTGGGATGCAAATAACTTATATGGTTGGGTTATGAGTCAATATTTACCACATGAGGGATTTAAATGGTTAGATACATATAAATTACAAACATTTAATGTAGAAGCTATTGAAGATAACTCAGATGTTAATTATATATTAGAAGTCGATTTAAGATATCCTAATAATTTGCACGATGAACACAATGATCTACCTTTCTGTGCTGAAAATATTAAACCACCTTGCATTAAAACAAATGACGTTAAATTAATACCAAATCTAAATAACAAGTATAATTATGTGCTTGACTATAGATCGTTAAAGCAATGTCTTAAAAATAATCTGAAAATAGATAAAATTCATAGAATTTTGGAATTTAAACAGTCTGATTGGTTAAAAAGTTATATTGATCTAAATAAATTAAAAAGAAAGAACTCTGCAAATACATTTGAGAAAGACTTTTTTAAATCAATGAATAATTCAGTTTATGGGAAAACAATGAAGAATGTAGATAAACGTAACGATGTAAAGTTAATAACTCATTGGGATAATATAGGACATAAAATGGGTGCTAATACACTTATAAGTAAACCAAACTATCATAGTTGTTCTATATTTCATAAAAACTTAAAGTTTTTTATAATAAACCATTGTATTTAGGATTAAGTGTACTTGATATATCAAAAACTTTAATATACGATTTTCATTATGATTTCATCAAAAAAGTCTATAAAGGTAATGCTAAATTGTTGTATACAGATACAGATTCATTAATATATCAAATTAAAACAGATGATATATATGACGATATTAAGTGTAATCTAGATAAATTTGATACATCTAATTATCCATTTAATAATGAATTTTCATTACCTTTAATGAACAAAGCTAAATAAGGCTTAATGAAAGATGAATGCGCGGGTAGTATAATTTGGGAGTTTGTTGGGTTAAGGTCAAAAATGTATGCAATTGATATTGAGGATTCATGCACAGCTAAAGCAAAAGGAATTAAGAAAAATATTGTAAACAAATTCAATATTAAAGATTATGTAAATTGTTTATCTCAGGATAACATATTATTGATCATCAATATTAAAGATTATGTAAATTGTTTATCTCAGGATAACATATTATGGATCATCAATATTAAAGATTATGTAAATTGTTTATCTCAGGATAACATATTATTGATCACAATGAATACCTTTAAATCGATTAAGCATACAATTTATACTCAAATGATAAGTAAAGTAGGTCTTAGTGGAAATGATAATAAAAGATATGTATTAACTGATGGTATAAGTACTTTAGCACATGGACATTATAAAATTTAGTACTAATTTTAAGTTAAGTTTAAGTTTTGTATAAATTTATATCTACGTAATTCAACGTAACTTGAACGTAACTTGAACGTAATTTAACGTAATGGGAACGTAACTTGGAACGTAATTCAACGTATGCATACATAAAGTGGATGACAATTGTATACGTTATATGCAGGAGCAGTACCCAACTTGAACGTACTGGGAACGTAACTTGAACGTACTAGGAACGTAACTTGCATAAACGTACTGGGAACTACGTTCCCATTACGTTTAAGTTACGTTCCCAGTACGTTCAAGTTGGGTACTGCTCCTGCATATAACGTATACAATTGTCATCAAGCATTTTTGAACGTACTGGGAACGTAACTTAAACGTAATGGGAACGTAGTTCCCAGTACGTTTATGCAAGTTACGTTCCTAGTACGTTCAAGTTACGTTCCCAGTACGTTCAAGTTGGGTACTGCTCCTGCATATAACGTATACAATTGTCATCCACTTTATGTATGCATACGTTGAATTACGTTCCAAGTTACGTTCCCATTACGTTAAATTACGTTCAAGTTACGTTCAAGTTACGTTGAATTACGTAGATATAAATTTATACAAAACTTAAACTTAACTTAAAATTAGTACTAAATTTTATAATGTCCATGTGCTAAAGTACTTATACCATCAGTTAATACATATCTTTTATTATCATTTCCACTAAGACCTACTTTACTTATCATTTGAGTATAAATTGTATGCTTAATCGATTTAAAGGTATTCATTGTGATCAATAATATGTTATCCTGAGATAAACAATTTACATAATCTTTAATATTGATGATCCATAATATGTTATCCTGAGATAAACAATTTACATAATCTTTAATATTGATGATCAATAATATGTTATCCTGAGATAAACAATTTACATAATCTTTAATATTGAATTTGTTTACAATATTTTTCTTAATTCCTTTTGCTTTAGCTGTGCATGAATCCTCAATATCAATTGCATACATTTTTGACCTTAACCCAACAAACTCCCAAATTATACTACCCGCGCATTCATCTTTCATTAAGCCTTATTTAGCTTTGTTCATTAAAGGTAATGAAAATTCATTATTAAATGGATAATTAGATGTATCAAATTTATCTAGATTACACTTAATATCGTCATATATATCATCTGTTTTAATTTGATATATTAATGAATCTGTATCTGTATACAACAATTTAGCATTACCTTTATAGACTTTTTTGATGAAATCATAATGAAAATCGTATATTAAAGTTTTTGATATATCAAGTACACTTAATCCTAAATACAATGGTTTATTATAAAAAACTTTAAGTTTTTATGAAATATAGAACAACTATGATAGTTTGGTTTACTTATAAGTGTATTAGCACCCATTTTATGTCCTATATTATCCCAATGAGTTATTAACTTTACATCGTTACGTTTATCTACATTCTTCATTGTTTTCCCATAAACTGAATTATTCATTGATTTAAAAAAGTCTTTCTCAAATGTATTTGCAGAGTTCTTTCTTTTTAATTTATTTAGATCAATATAACTTTTTAACCAATCAGACTGTTTAAATTCCAAAATTCTATGAATTTTATCTATTTTCAGATTATTTTTAAGACATTGCTTTAACGATCTATAGTCAAGCACATAATTATACTTGTTATTTAGATTTGGTATTAATTTAACGTCATTTGTTTTAATGCAAGGTGGTTTAATATTTTCAGCACAGAAAGGTAGATCATTGTGTTCATCGTGCAAATTATTAGGATATCTTAAATCGACTTCTAATATATAATTAACATCTGAGTTATCTTCAATAGCTTCTACATTAAATGTTTGTAATTTATATGTATCTAACCATTTAAATCCCTCATGTGGTAAATATTGACTCATAACCCAACCATATAAGTTATTTGCATCCCAATACATTAAATATTGAGAATCTTTATTTGAATCATAATTGGACATATATTTATTATTTGCAATTCCATGTCTGTAAAAGCATTGTGATATTCCACCTCTTATACCTTTTTTAATAAAATGTAACATATCAATATCTGTTAAAAGTTCTAATTCAATACTTGTATACTTTAACATAGCATCCCAAGAAAGTCCTGGTGCTGTATAATATTGACAGGGATCTAAATTATATGTTTTATAGCACACATCTCGAAAATTTTCAAAAATATTTGTTAACAACAGAACATCGATCTTTAAATATAAGTCTGAATATTCCCCAATGTTTTCATTTCAAATGCATACCAAACCATTTTGGCATGATTGTAATCATCGTCAGATATATTACAGCCATTAAGTGAGCTATAAAAATTATTATGAGATGGCAAGTCAGATTCATTAAACATATCCCTACTATTTACATATTCATAAGGAAATACACCTTTACGTTTTAATAAATTAAAATGATTTTCATTCGGATAGAATTTTTTTAATTCGAAAAATTGTTCTGATAATAAATTTTTTGCAAGTGTTTCTAAACTAGAATGCATAAATCGTAAAGAATCAATAAATCTAAGTTTAATATAGCAGTTATGAACTTTATCATTTTTATCGACTTTTGATTCCACCAAAATATGTTTCGTAAAAGATATATACTTTTCCTTATTTTCTGGAATAACTTCGATTTTTTCACTATCATTACCTAATTCTTTTACAATTATATGGCTATCGTAATTACTTAAGTTATGGAATATGACAGGTATAAACTTTGGAATTGTAAATTTTAAATTGTAATGATTATGAGCATCTCCTCGGTAATTACCAGTTAAGTGACAATGATCTAACACTTTATCACCATTGAGGATACCTTCACAAATATGGTAAATAGAAGCTTCATCATATTCCTGTTTTTGCCAATTAGATAATTTATTTAAAGGCTTCACTTTATTTAAGACTTTATAAATTTGTTTAGCGTCTTCAGTTATTGTTTCAATAAATACTTTAACGCAATTAATACCTCTGTACGTAACAAATTTACTTAAGGAATCATTAAAGGAACATTTAATATAATAAGCAAAAGAATATGGTTCATGAATTTGAATATTATTTGAAAATGATGTATTAGTTTCAGGATAACAAGTACTAATGGGTTTTAATAATGTTTCAAAATCTCCATATATCACTAATATTATTGTAAAGATTACTTGGTTATATCTAAAAACATATCAAATCCTTTTCTGTATCGCCCGTTATTTAAGTCACTATTTTTATCTATTACCATAAAGGAATATTTATTTGAATTCCAACATAAATTACAAACTTGTTTAAACTCTAGAAAACTTGGAAAGTCAAAGTTAACATGATCATCATATATATATATATATATATATATATATATATATATATATATATATATATATATATATATATATGCTTTAAATTTAAGTCATCTTGCTTGAATAATATAATAAAATTAGTATTATCCCGTATTAATTGCTTTGGAATTTTGCTGTAAGTCTGACATAAATAGAAAGAGTCTATCAAATTATGACGGCCTATGCTAAAAAAATTTCGAATATTATTTTGTTTATCGCAAGCAACATCATCAAATATGAATATAGAATTTGGGCTAGCATCTTCAGGTCTAATAATCTCTTCATTGTCAGTGTATGTATAGTATCCCATACCATTAATATTCTTCATAATTTGTTGTAATATTTTATATTTTGGTTGATATAAAGATTTTGAATAAATGTATATATTTTTAAATCGCAACCCATTTGGATGTTCAATTAGATTAAACATAACATAACATTAGTTTTTCCACAGTTTGAAGGTCCACAAATAATGCATCTAATGTCATTTGGTAATAGTGATCCATGTTTTGAATTATTAGTGTAATTATTACTTTGATTATCAATATTTTTTACAGAAAGAGTTTCTTTTTGCTTTATAAACTTCATTGTTTAACCAGGCATGTGTTATAAAGTAATAAAATACGTTTTAAATATTTAATCTTTATATATGAAAATATTATATGGGAATGTAATTTGAATGTAAACTCATATTGAAGATAAAATTCTCTTTGACGAATCATTAAGCCAATATGAAATACATTCATACAGTCCATATAACACAACCAGCTATGAATATAATGACGAAATTCGTATACCAATAAATCAACATAATGTATATACATTACCCTCGGAATCTTACTTATACATTGAAGGTAAAACAAAAGACACTTCAAAATCTACACCTGTTTTCATATTAAATGGTATTTTATACCTATTTGAAAGTATAAAATATGAAATAAATTCGGTTGAAATTGATTCAAATAAAAATCCTGGTATAACCAGAAGAAGAAGAAAAAGAAATTTTATATTTGGATACCTTTAGGTTTGATTTCTAAGCCAGTTATATATGTTACTTTCATTTTATATATATATATTTAAATTTCTATCTCTGGTATAATACTTTTAAAACCTAATATTACATTTAATAAACCTATATATATGTTGGCTTTTCAATATTAGATTTATCTAAAACAGTAATGTATGATTTTCATTATAATTATATGCAAAAAGAATTTTTTAATAATAATTTAAAGTTATTATATATTGATACTGACTCGTTAATATATGAAATTATCACATCAGATATTTATGAAACTATAAAACGCGATATAAGTAAGTTTGTATTCCTCTTAAAACAATATTTGGGTTCTGTGAAGACTTTAAAAAAATTATATTACCAGTAAAAGCATGAATTAATATTAATTCGATCAAAAAACGATAATAACGCACTTTGGATAACAGCAGCTAAAGATGTATTACCAAAAGTAGTCATTGACAAAATACAATGGTGTATGCCTCATATAAATGTATCAGACAAAAAGAAATTAGAATTATTACAAACAATAGAACTCGATAAATCATTGTATATTGGCTTTCGAAGTTGGGACTTGTACGAATATCCAGCGTTGCCACGCACGACAAATCAATCTTGGTCTATTAAAACATCTACAGCACTTGAAAAGCCACGTTATGTTATATTAGGGTTTTAAAGAGAAGGTAAAGACGATATTACAAAGGATATGAGTAAATTTCACACTTGTACCTTAAGAAACGTAAAACTATACTTAAATTCTGATGTGTACCCTTATGATAATCTTGATCTTGATTATGACAATAATAAGTATGCAATAGCATATGAAATGTATGCTAATTTCCAAAAATCATACTATGATAAAGAGCCGCATTTAAAAGAAGATTACTATATGCAGGAGCGTCGGTTATGCTACAAACATTATAACAAAGGAAGAATACAAAGAGATGGACCTCCATGTCAAATAAGAAACTGTTGTAATTGTAATTATATGTTATATTATGATTCTAATGGATGTAGTTATACCCTAATAAATAAATAAATAAATAAATAAAAGAATTATATACATTTTAAATTTTTATATATTATAAATTAAGTAATTACAATAGTTTTGATATTTCTTCTAATATATACGACATGTTTGAAATTATTATAATTTTTAATAATATATCATTTTAGTACAATTTATTTCGTCATCAGAGTCTAACACCTCTACAATTTCATCGTCAGAGTCTAATATTTCAATAACTTCTTCAGACATATTCTGTATCTCAGTATCTGAACTAAATAACTCAGGTAATGAAAAATCTTCATCAAAAAGCGAAGGGTCAATATCTAAATTTAATAGCTCGCCATCATCAATATGAATATCTGAATTTAATAACTCAGGTAATGAAAAATCTTCATCAAAAAGCGAAGGGTCAATATCTAAATTTAATAGCTCGCCATCATCAATATGAATATCTGAATTTAATAACTCAGGTAATGAAAAATCTTCATCAAAAAGCGAAGGGTCAATATCTAAATTTAATAGCTCGCTATCATCAATATGAATATCTGAATTTAATAATTCAGGTAATGAAAAATCTTCCAAATCAAAAATCGATTCCATTTTTTTGATAAGTTATATATATATATATATATATATATATATATATATATATATTCTTGAGCGTTATTGTATAATTTAATTTTAAAAAAGTCTATGCACAAAATTTTTATTTCTTGTTCCAACAGTTCCAAGTTTATTTTTGATGATATATGGCTAAAATTATTATTTAAATCAATATGGTTATTTATATTATTTTTAATAAAACACTCATAAAAATTATTGTCCCAAGATTCTTTCTGCAAGGTGGTAGTTGTTACAATCAATCGCACGCTCTTTCATATGAAGATTGCATAACTATAAATAAATATTATGTAAATAAATAAGGATTTGAAATACTAAAGCAAAAGAAGTAGAACTTACTTGTACTCCAGGATGAACTATTGTTGGACACGTATAATCCAATGTATCATCGGAATACAGATATGCACAGCAATATTCTCAACTCAGCAAAAGGGTTCAAACGGTTGAAACTGCTATAGACACCTGTAAATATTTGAAAACTACTATTAAATTTATTGTAAACATACAAAATCTTATACAAAATTTACTTACCGCATAATTATCCACTTCCAAACTGAAATTATTTATAAAAAATTTTTTTTTTTTTTTTTTTTTTAAAATAGCACTATATAGCCACTAAATTATTTAAAAACACAAGTTATTTAAAAAGAACTAACTCAAAACAAGACTTTGCAAGACAATTTTAATAAACAAACTGCACAATACTTAATGTAACACAATCATATTCTTACACTTATATATAAATTATAATATAAAAATTTAACAGGGTAGCACTTTACTTATTTAATACTATAATATATTTACCATCAGACTATCAATTCTTAATTCTATCATCCCCGCGCATTCAAAATAAATAAAATTCTCGGGGCCCCCGACCCTTCGAGCAGTTTTATTTTAAAAAGTTTGTTTCAACTTAAGTTAGAGCTTTTGGTTTAGCTAATTGTGATTCTACTATTATCCACAACCTTTATAGCCTCATACATATGGATCAAACCACTACCTAATAAATTTGTATAATAAAATATCCTCCTACTATTGGTTTAGCTAATTGTGATTCTACTATTATCCACAACCTATATAGCCTCATACATATGGATCAAACCGCTACCTAATAAATTTGTATAATAAAATATCCTCCTACTATTTTAACAGTTACTGTGGTGTTATAACCTCATATATGTAAAACAACACCATTGTCTGACTTATAAGACTTTATGATTATTACAACACATAAAAAAATAACTGTATGCTTTGAGAATCATCAATGATATAATGTACGTATATTATAACTTTTAGTATACTTAAATAAATAATCTAATACAACAATACCCAATCCGGCCCTACATTCAACTAAAACATAAAATGTATAACAAAAAAATTTGTCTACGTTTGGAAAATATTCGCTTGTATTCAACACGTTCCCATAAGAATAATTTATATACAAAGTTCTCATGAGAAATGTGCTAACGTCGGCTAACACGTGTGCTTCAAGTTACATTCGAAGTAATGCTCTTGTGCCTAAAGTTTCATGAGAACATGTGCTGTTTGCAAATTTCGAAGGAATGCGTTATAAATACACTGTTATAAATAATTTAACACTGTCATAATCTTATAACCAATAACAAATCAAACATAAGAATTAATATCGGTATCTCACTCTTTACCATTAGATATTAATTATTACACACGTAATACTTATTATCGCTATCTCACTCTTTCATATTACCCCACTATTACCCCAACATTGTCTAGCCACGCCACCTCACTCCCCACCCCACCCTTACCCCCTTTCACATTCTTCCAAGTCTAGCCACGCCCCCTCTGCATATCGTGACCTAAATGCATCCCCACTCCAAACTGTCCTGGAACCCGCTCTACTACCCTACTATTATAATATACGTAATCTATATGTAATAGCATATACGAGTATAACTTTAATTCAACGGAATATTTTTGAATTTATACTTTATGAATTTCCTGTTCAGTAATTTTAATTTTAACACTTTGACTGCCATCTATTAATAACATTAATTTGAAAACACAATATTTAGTTTGTGTTTGAGAATCATTGAAAGCAGACAACCTCATAAACTTAACCGAAAATAAGCATTACTTTTTGCTTATAAAAACTATCACTGAAACCAAGGAAAAGCTTGATAAATGCTACGGGGCGTAAGGTGGCTAAGGCACTAGGCATCTCAACTTTGCGGTTACATTTTGCATAAGTACTAGTTGGACATGAAAAAGCTATCCGCGCGATTGCGATTGAGTGAACAAAAATTCATAAATTGGGTTACAAACTGTAACCCCATTCTTCAAATTTCTCAGATTTTATTCTGAAACAAACGCCTACTTTGAGAGCCTTGAGAAAACCTATTATTTTGAACGAATAAAAAAAAACTGTAAAAACGCTGGATTAAACATATCGAACTTAAAGGAGACTATGTTGCGAAATAAAGCGCTATTTTGCAGAAAAAAATATTTTTTTATGAGAAACTACCCCTTGTATATTTCAATATATCTATATCTAGATATCTTATCATAATTTTGTTTTAAAACAAAAATAAGTCGGGTCTCTCGTATGATCGAGGTAAGGTCGAATGGCTAATATTGGATAAATGTGCATTAAAATCCATAATTTGTCTGAGGTGGTTTTATTATATTTTATTACTCTGTCAATATTTACCCTCGCTATCCTATTATATATATATTTATGACTACTGACTGTATTTTGTAAATAGCAAGAAAAATAAATAAGGTAAAGCCAAAAAAAATTTTTTGAAACTAGATCAATTACTTCGGACAAGATACCTTAAATTTACTTTGCTGTCAAACGAGCATGTAACCGTTTCTAGATTAGTATTGTGCAGGGCTTTTCAAAGATTACATTTTGACCTTTTTAAATTTATAAATTTCAATTTCATGTTTATAAAGAAGCATTTATAAAGAAACATCTTAATTAAATTTGTTTAAGACTTTTTTCCATAAGAATAATCATTTAATGTTTTTCTTTTTATTAGTATTTCTTCTATTATTATTATTTTGTGTTTTTTATAGGGTTACTTTTATGTGCATTTTGTTAATTAAAAGTTAATTTGTGTTTCATCATATTTTAAAACATTAGTTGCCCCGTAGAATGAAGATTACTTATTCTTGATCTAGGGTGAATAAGAATTGTTATTAGCAGAAGTTACGGGTGGCTCCGACGCATCAACGCGATAACGATTGCACGTAACCGTATTACTCCTACTCGTTTTACGTGTTTTTTAAATAACATTTATTTCACTGCGAACATGCACTGGTAGTAAAAAGTATATCTCGATTTACAAAAGCGAGAAATCATCAAAGAGGAACAAGGAATGAGCGGTACCTTAAACATTGCACATATTTGTTGAATAAGAATACGCAGGACATATACATAGAATTCACGATATATACCAAAATATAGGAGCGAACATCAAACCACATAAATTCATAGTGGGGATTTTTGTAATCATCCAAGAAAACGGGCAAATTTTGCTAATTTAAAATTTCTTTCTAATTTAAAAAATATTTATGTAAAATTCTTATTTCAACGCTATTTGACTAAAAATATTTTATTTATTATCAGTACCATATTTCTTTTAAGTAATTTATTTTGTATTTTATATAATTAAATAATATCTCGAGAAAATCAAATCTACTGAAAGTAATCTTAGGTATAAATTATCCACAGAGCCAGGCATTTACATAAAATCAACGAGAAAATCGTGGAAAATTAAATGCACGGTAAATAAAGTTGAATTTATAATTCGAATTATATTGTACAAATAATTCGTTAAACTAAAGAGAAACAAACTTTTTATAATTTTAATATCACTTTGTAACTATGAAAAATACTAATCAAAATCTTCTTGAAATATAAAATATATTTGCTAATATTAATAATATCGATTTATTAATAAAAAAGCTACAACGGAAAACGTAACATCAAATGAAATTGGTCAATAACCAATAGTACGTATGTATTAATACTAAGATAGTGCAACCCACAGTAATTTATACCATTTGATTAAAAAGAATTATTGTAAACTGGTTGAATATTTGGACAAGAACTAACGATAATGACAGAAAACTAAATGATCTGCATAACTCAACCCGGAAAACATAACTGACTGAATACTAAATGAGATACTAAAATAAGATAAATATTGCTTCAATTCTTATACTAATATACCACTATCTTTTAATACTATTAAAACCATTCAGCAAAGATCCGTGGTTTACTAAATACTAAATAATAATATTCATACTTAATCTTTTGATAAAGAATATACCGTCGTTAAATATTATTTATAACATATAATGTTGTTAACGCTGCTATAAGTTGTAAGGACTCAACATACTAAGTGGGTGATCTGGGTTCGAACCCAGTTCCGATCAATAGTTTTATTTTTTGGTAACTGGTTGAACCAAAACATGAATATTCTAAATTACTTGTTAATTATTAGTAACAATAACATAAATGTATAAAATGTAAATATATTTATTAAATAAATGAAAATAAATCAGAATAAATTTTCGAAACTTTGTAACCACATCTTCTGTTGCTTTCCAATGAGCTTTGCCATACATATAATATTTTTAAATATGAAAAGAAGTAATATTTACTGTATTTTGTTTACGAACATTAAAGAAGAAGAGAATTCAAAATATGTGATATTTTTCTATTGAATTTTCTATTAGAATTAGACTTGCCTCGTGCATAGAGATTTGATCTGTAAGCCCTAATACTTTATGCATGGGTTTTTTACTAGTTTTATTAAATTAATAAATAAAGTGAGAAGAATTTTATAATTTGATGTTTTGTCAATATTTAAAAAAGAGATCACATACTTCGAAGTTTTAAATAGTGTACTAGATGTTTAATATATTTAGTACTAACTGTAGATATAATTTTAATAAAAAATACTTTGCTTGGAAACGATAAGTACATTGGAGTGACTACGGTACAAAATAGTAATTAGGTAATACAAAAATATTTTAATATTATTATTACAGAACGATTTTAGAATACAATAAATTATTTCCTCGAAATCTTTTTATATAAAATTGTAAAGTAATAACACTCGTGACATGTTTAATTATTTATGTTCTAATTGTTTAATGTATTTTCATGTTAATTTTTTTCTTTATTTTTCATCAAATTTTAATTTATTTATTGTACCAACTTATAATTTTATACATTATTTGTTATTTGTCGCTATAGTAGAGTTATCATACACGCTGTATTAGGAATGTCGATTCTTCTTAAAAAAAGAATCGATTTTTTAATCGATTCGAATCGAAGTCTAGAAGATCAATATCTTAATCGATTTTTCGTTCGAATCGTTTTTATATAAAATAAAGTTTTTTCGATTAATTGATCTCAGATCGGCATCCCTACGTTGCATTGTAGCACATTTTAGCACTAAGAACAAGAAGAATTAGCACTAACAATTCATGCAGCAATGAAGTAACTGTGTTTGCGAAATATACATTAAAGAAGTTGTTAAAACTAAGACAAATTAGTTTATGTGATTACTTCAATTAGGTCAATCAACAATCTCCTATTAATCATGGTTAGACATTTTTTTTAGACATAACTTATTAAGAAATATATTTACAAAATATATTTTTAAAACAAAAATTATCCACTCTCTAGGTAAGTATCAAAAAATTATCTTATTTAAAGTTTAAAGGGTATATTAAATATATAGAAAAATACAATCATAAATAACGCAAACATATATTACAATCACGATAAATAATCTTTAAAAAGCAAAACTTCCATATTTTAAGTATTTACATCAAGAACTGATCTACAATACTCGAAAAGATTTTTTTTTAAATTAAATTGATTTAGTGATCTTTACCGATGCTGAGTCCCGCTACCGACAGTTTTCAGTTTTGTTGGCAGTTTTTGGTATTGTGGCCTCATATATGCGGGCTACAGCGTGCTGCCTAATAAGTTTATGATTATGTATGTACCTAATCAACTTAACTTGTTAACAAACCAATGCATCAAAAATTGTATTACATTTCTAAACGCAATCAATGAGTCCAGGACCATTCATCATCATCATCCCGTGTATTCATAATCATTCATTTAATTAATTTTACTAATTGATGTTCTGTATAGTCGTGTCATTACTTTGACTCGGGAATCGAACTAGAGGACTAGAGGAGAAGTTAACATCAAGATTTCATAAAACAACTGCTGTTCTTATTGTTCGTTTATTTGTTTAGGTTATTTGTAAATGTATTAAATAAATATTTAAAAAAATTATTAGACAATAGACAAAATGAATATTAATTTATTTGGATTAAATACGTCCGTCGTATACAAGTATTTATTAATACGAACGTGGTCTTTGTTGTATTAAGATCCGTACAAACTGGTGCGACTTAAACATGCGACATTAAACATTTGTTGGAACACAACCACACTAATACTGCAAACAACTTCGGAAGCTTTTATATTTCCTTAAACCAAAGAAAAAAAAATGTTTAGATAAAAAAAAAGTAATAAAAAAACTCAGTTATTTAAACAAGGTCTCTGTCACTGCTAACTCGTGATTACGTGGTAATTGTGCAGGTCAATTTCATTTGTCCATTTGAACACCATTTTCAATTATTTTTATTTATTTACTAAACACAACTAAAAAAACTGTATAGTAGAGACTGAGTAGGTGGTAATAACTCGACCCTTTTGCTCGGGATCACATTCAAAATCGCTGCACATGCAAATTCTTTCATAAACACCGATATAGGATTGAAACATTTTTGTGTAAAATAATAATATTATCTATATAAAATCTATATAACTAATAATTAAAAAAAAATACGCATGTTTATGTCGCACTAGTCTGTACGTTAAATATACGCAAGAGACCAAGAAAACCGGATACTAACTTAAAATTAGTACCGCATAAAACAGTAAACGAGTGTTACGCAGCGCAACAAATTGGCCCTTATTACTGCGCATAAACACTAGCAGTTTTCGAAACGGTGTAATATGTGTTTCCGCTGACATCTGACGTTGTGTATGCTTTTCGAATTCGTGTTTTCAGATTCGTTAATAACCAAAAGAATTGTTAACAACCGGAGTAGCTGAATGGAAAGAGCAATAGTGAACGAAATTAGAGAATCCAGCTACGCTGATTTTTTCTTTAACCATTAAGTACGAATTGCATTTCATACTCGTTCATATTAGCAAAAAAAATATAAATTTGTTTAACTTATTAACCTAATAAAATTAATCGAAATGAATTTATTATTATAAGTGCATTTCGACGTTTAATGCGTATACACCTATGATTATTATAAGCTTTAGTTGTAGTTTTAATAATTGCTTTGGCGAAATTGTAATATACTAAGAAATTAGAAAAGATATTTTTTACTATAAATAAAATTGGTTTTATGCACTTTAAAATTTATGTATCTTCTATTGAACTAGAAAACTGTTATACTAGAAAATTAAATATAATGAATAAAATAGCTTTAATTTTTACATTAACGATTTTATATTTATTGAAGACAAGATGGCGAAATAAGCTGAATAGATTTATTTATTTATATTTTTGTACTAAAATAATATATTGGTATTACCTTTTTCTTGGTTGGTTATTAAATTTGAGGTTGAAGAGTTAGTCAGTCATAAAGTTTCTTTCAAATTTCTTCCTTATATAATATTTTTATATTTAGCTGATGTGTTTTGTACTGCATAACAGTATTCATAAAGCTTTCTCTCACTTTAACGCGTTCTCCTTTTTTGAAATAAACTTTTTCTTTCATAAATCATTTTTTGGTTGTAGTAGAGCTCATAATACAACCCAACCAAGAAGAAGTAAAAGGACTAACAGGCAATTGCTACTCATAATAATCAGCCATTACCGTAATTATTAAGTACATATGAACTCTCTCTCTCTAGATCGGCTGGAATTTTACAATGATATTTTTATTAGTCGTTTAATCTTCAAAAATAATTTGGTTCTAATAACAATAACTTAGGTAACAAAACATTATATTAAATTTTTATTTTTCATTTTTTAACTTTGTTATTTATATTATTATTATTATTTTATTTTATTTTTAATATTTTTGCCATTTGGTATACTACATTCTTGTGCCTTATCTCATTTATTTACATATCATCGTATTTACTTCAATGTTGATCCTTATTAAAACTAAACATTTTACTGATCTTTAATAAAACTAAATAATATATGTGTAAATAATATAAACCCCTTATATACTAGTCAAATGCACTTCCAAACGAACAAAAAATATCCTTATAAAAATAAAAACAAAACTACTACTGCATCGCACCTCTTGCTACTCTGCCTTTCCTTTTCTATATCTCCGCCATCCACCTCTTCCCTTCACTGCCACCCTTTAATAACTGGCCATTATTCTTTTTGCTTCCGTAACCGCTACAATGTTACAATAGTGTCTCAGAGGAACATCTCTTAGGCCTGTCTCAGTATGGGACCGTATTTAAGCGACAGCGTATTCGGACGTAAATTGGCGGATTGGATGAGCTACAAAGCAAACCGCCTATGTGTGTCACAGATGTCTGTAGTCGTGTATTAGGGGGTGTATTGGAGTTCTTTAGCACTTATATAATTTATCATGAGAGCACACTTTAACTTTAATTTTTATCGATAACACTACTGGTATTAAAGAGACTTTAGCATTTATTATATATCTGAGTTCTGGTGGGCGTGAATTTAAATTTAGTTCTATCGTATTGGTGTCGGTATATGTGTCCATGATTCAGCAAATATATCTGAGTTCTGGTTGGCTCTCTTTCTTGAATTCAAAGAATTAATTTTTCGGTGTCCATGATTCACTGAAATACAAACATAAACTGAAGCATGCTGAACATACTCGTCATACGCGATGTCGCGATAGACCCGAAAAGATCCGTATTGCAGCGAAAGAACAAACGATCTTAAGTATCCCCTCCAGCCTGAGGCGGCTGTTTGCATTTACAAAGATTCGGATAGGATATCGTTGTAGTAGTGGTAACGCTTGGATAAAATTCGCCTTTATACGCTTCTAATGTGCGAGGTAGTGCCGCCCGTATTCGGACTGCTTTGTAGCGTGCAGTCTGAGAGCTCCAGAGCGATCTCATTACATTTACATGGTTCGGATAGGTAAAGCGTAGTAGTAGCCCGAATACGTCCGGCAGAAATTCGCTTAAATACGGTGCCATACTGAGACAGGCCTTATCAGTTCTCAGATTCAACTTTGTTATTTTATTTAAACCTTAAATACACACCACTGTGCCTAACATATTCTTAGCATTACTGATTAGTCATTAGAAATAGAATGAAAATCGAGAATAGAATGAAATTTCCTTCTGTTGAATATACAATATACAATGAGATAAGAATATTTGTTTAAAGAAATAATTCTGCCACTGTTAACCATTATTACTGTCTTATATATTGCCCTGTACTACCTTCAATATGAAACCACTGTAATAACGTAGCTGATAACGACAACAAGAACGCCAAAGAAATATTCAAGGTGTATTTGGATACCGCTGGATCAACACAAAAATGCAACCATGCACTCTTATAACGATAAAACCATACCAATAGAAAAGCGTCCCATTGAATAGTGATTATTGCATCACTAGCTCAGTAAAATAGACATTTAACCTCGGAATAAAAGATACAAAGCTGAAATTTGGCATAGATGCTGGTGTTTGGACGGAGGAAAAATGGATAAAGTGTGTTGCATAATTCCAGGTCAAAAATTACTAAAATTCGTTTTTTGAAACTTTGTTAGAATGCTATAAGATGTTATTATAAAGCTTGTAGAATTATAATATTTATTCTCTACAAATTTTGTATCACGACCACAAAGCAAGAAACAAGTGACATCACATCTAAGTTCATTTCTTTTTTGTAAATTTTGCAAAAATGTTCCGAAACTACAAAGTACAAAAATATTTCTATATCGTTAGAGGATTTATATAATATAAAAAATAATACCCTTCTGTTTTGATAAATCTTGGTTTAAATTTAATTTTAATAAAATGTAAAAAAAGTGTCAAATAATTGGAATCCAATAAAAACTTAAATATTATTAAGTAGCTCGAAAATAATTAATTCAAATCAAGAAATTTTGATTATTTAGATTTTTTAATATCTAAATTAAAGTAAGTATATAGTAAATATTTTGATAAATTTATTTAAAAAGAATCTTGTTCGGCTACTTTCAAATGTATAAGTAAATAAAAAAAAAAAATTCTTTACTTTAATAGATTAAAATGAAATTTTAAATTTATTATAAAGAAAATTTAACAAGAAAAATTTCTGATATTTATATATATATTTATCGACTTTGATGAGTTAATTTGGTTTCTAGGAGTTCTATTTGGTTTGTTTACATTCTCTTGATCTATTATAACTTTACAATCGAGTAAAAACATTCGTGTATCTAAATTTGGTTACTATTCAAATGAAGAATCATTGCAAATAAACGTTTGGTACTATTACCTCTTTGTTGCTTGGATATTAAATTAAGCATTAAGATAGCAGTTTATTCAAAAGAAAACTACTAAATTTTTGTAATAAATAAATAATATATATTGTATACTTAAACATGAACTTTAGGCAGAAGTTGATTAATTCCAATCTACAACGTTCGGCATGCATCGAGTAACAATTAAAGGAAATTACTCACCAACAAGGTTATAAGCAAAATAAGTAATAAAATATAATTAAAGTACAAATTGCTTAAAAACAAAAAAAATTACCACAAAAATGGCTCGAACAATTTGTTTGTGTTGTGACGAATATCTAATCTAAGTAGCTAGATTTTTGGTTATAAAGGTAATGAAAATATCTAGTTATGTTATTAATTCTTGAAACCGCATATAAAATTAATGCGGTCATTTCTTTTTCCAATTTTACAAATAAATTCATTTGGTTTTTCTTCAAATCATAATAAACTGGTTATGCATGATTAATAATCAATTAATTAAAGTTTTTTTATTATTATTATTTAGTTAACAATACTATATCTTTTTATAATAAGACCTATTCAATGTAAATGTGTTGTTAATTTAAGATTTGCAAATAGTATTTAAAAGAAATGTGAACCATAGTAAAAATAACAGGTATGATGACCCTTTGGGTGAAATAATTATGATAGTTCCAACAGTTATTAGAGAAGAGTTGGATTTATTTGTTTAAGAACTTTTTATTTTAAATAGAGGCAATTTTTTAAAATATGGTGTAAAAGAACAGAATGATTGATAAATCGAACTTTATGAAGTGTATTAATAAGACCGAGACGTATTGGAGTCAAGAAATATTTTGCGAGGCTATTGATTATTGTAATATTATTAATTTTTAATTTGTTAAGCATCATTTGTTTCATTCCTTAGCAACAACAGCGTCGTCTGTCCTGTTTAAATACTAAATACTGTATGCTCAGTTAGAGATAAGTAATGTTTCTGGTTGAATTATGATTTTTTCCTTTGTACATACATTCTAAACGCGTATTAAATATTTAAAACGTAACGCCTAAAGTTTGACAAGTTTTTGATATTTTTGTAAATGAAATGAAGGAGAATATAAAACGGTACGACTTACAATAACTTAAACAATTATTTTATCACTGCATGCTTCTAAACGTATCTAATATTAAAACCATTTTTAAAACCATCTTTAAAACCATTTGAAGCACATTTCCTATACAATTAATATATAATCTTTTAAGCTTTTATTGTAGAAAGTAAAGATACTGATATAACATCACTTAACTTTTTAGAAAACTTACTTAAATACCACGAAAAGAAGTATAAAAAAAATTGATAAGCATAAAGATAAACAAAATAGATTTAGCATGACATAAAACTACATATAAAAAATGAAGTGAAAAAGTTCATTTAATTTATGTGTAACTATTTCTATTTTCAATTCGTGAAGAATACAAAGATGTGTCTCTTCTTTAAACATAATCTGTAGTTGTTCTCTTAAAATATTAACTAATTAATAGAATATTTAAACCTTACATTAAATATAAAATTTAATCTACTATTTAATAAATGTAATCTATTCTTTAAATTTCTTTAAAAATTCGCTGTATAATTTATTAATAATATTAAAAAGTAAAAATTATTATACTTTATTCATTTGAACAAAAAAAATTTTAGTATTATATATCTAAATTAATGTCGTTTTAATAAATGTTTCACATTGCTTAAAATTTAATCAATATTTCCTAGGATTACATATGTTTACTTTTGTCGAAATATTTATTTGTCTCAATGTACTTGGGTACATCGCAAAATGAGCGTTAAATATACGCAAGAGCATAAGAAAACCATATAATGACTTAGAACTACATACCGCATAAAACAGTAAACGAGTGTTAATTAATTTTAGGCATTAAAACAAAGTCCACAGCGATTATACTGTATCAGTTGTTTATTAAATAACTGGGGGACTTAAGTTAGGTCTTCACGACTATAAAAACACATTTACAATAGGATGGACAAAACAAACACTAACATGATAGTTCTAGCTAATTAAACAATAGTTCCACGAGTATGTCCGAACTTACAAGAAATATTACCCACCGAGAAAGTGAATTTTTAAGAAATCTAATGAATTAATTATAAATAATGAGTATAACTCATTCTTTTGCAGTCAAGTGTTAATATTCACTCAAATACTCAATATTAGATGCTAATATTCTATATGAAGCCGCTAAATATAGTGACATCTTTAACATAAAAATGTGTAACTTAAGTTACACCTTTTAGTATTTTTTAATTTAGTTTTAGTTTAGTATTTTAGATTGCAACAGTGTCACGTTAAATAAAAAGTTATCTTATTTAGCAGCACTTATGAAGCTGTTTTTATGCAAGATTATATATGTCACATATTATACTAATACATTACTATAGATTTTACACGATTTTTAATGTCCATTGCATTTATTTAATGACAATGTAACAGATTGGGGGGTTTATCAATTTCTATAAAACTATACTATTTATGTTGATAAAGTTCAATTATTTTTCAATAGCTCGTTGTATTTTAGAAGTGGTCTTTTTTGTCTCTGTATCAATTGAAGGGATCAAAAGTTTTAAAAAATAGCACTGCTTGGTAAGTCACATCCGTTCTCTGCTCCTTTTTCACCACTAAAGGCTTGCCATCTTGGTTATTCAACAAAGCGACAGCTTAACTCAAATAATTTTTATGATTGCCAATTTATGCCAAATGTTAAATATTATTTACAGCTGTTTCAAGCAACAATAAAGCTTCTACGTATATTATACGCCTATGGAGCGTTAAATGAAATCAAAAACTTTTTATTTCCAGCTAACTAATGCACATGCGTAGTAGATACACAGAACTTTCAACTAATTGCTTTGTGAATAACAAATAACAAACGTTAACAAAACATAACGTTAGGTAAAAATGTTATGTTGAACAATATATGATATAACGTGTTTGGAAGAGTACCCACATATAATTTGTCAACATGGCTTTGACAACCAGGATATCCGATATTCCGTCGCGTAGCTCTTCAAAATGTGATTTTTGATGTTTCGATATAACAGTTTTATTACTGCGGAAGAACTTTCGTAGTCTGTGCAAAATTGGTGTGCCTATCAGAAAATCGGCTGCATATATCTGTGGTCATCGTAGTTTTGATCGTACTTGTAACAATACCGGTACATAATTTTGAACCTATTTAGAAATATCAACATGCATACATAGAAAGATAATATTATGAATAAAAAATGTAAAAAATTATAGAACTAGAAATTATAGAATCAAGAATGTGAAAAAACAAAAAAACAATAAATTTGTTAATTAAAAGTATTAAATAAGTATGATAACGTGCCTTTTTTTTTTTTTTTTTTGAAAAAGCGCTTTATTTTTAAGTAAATGATATTTTTTTCGGCAAAGCAGCGCATTATTTATCATAGGTTCTTTTAATCTCGATACATTTAGTCCACACTGTTTTACCATTTTCTTTATTGCTTCCAAATAATAGGTTTTCTCAAGGCCCTCATAATAATAGGCGTTTGTTTCAGCGATGATCTTTTTGTTTGACTCAAATTTCTTACCGTCCAGCAATTTCTTCAGGTTAGAAAACAAGAAATAGTCACAGGGGACTAAATCTGGAGAATATGCTGGATGAAGTAACAGTTCGTAACCAAAACTAAGTTAATAATATAAAATGTGATGTACCCGCGCTCAGTGAGATGCTTACAGTCTCAGCCACCTCACACAGTTTTATTCTACGATCGTCCAATATCATTGAGAGAATTGATGCGTAGTGATATTTCTTCGTTTAGAGCTGGTGGACTGTTATTGCTTAAAACCTATCAACTGCAACTAATAAGACAAGAAGAACTAGCTGGAGAAAATTCATGATCACATATCAGTCAGAGCCAAGCCTATTTATATATTTCATTTTAGGATAATTATACCATATCTCCCAAATATAGCAAATGACGAACTACCACAATCTCTTAACTTATGCATTGTTTTAAAATATTTGCAAGGTCTTCTAGTCTAGTGGAGAAATAAAAGGCCTTGGTTTTTTACTATTTAGATTAGAAATATTTTGAAAAAGTTTACTTATTTTTAAAATTTCAATGAAAGAATCGAATCAAAAGGTAAATATTGTTGTTCATTTAATACATTTAGTTACAGTCCCGCTAAATGCATACTTCATATCTAAAAACATTACATTCTCACGTAAGTATTTTACTTAAACAAACCCTAGTAATATTTAATCTAAAAGTATTTATTATTTATATAACCTTTTATTATTTTATAGATATTTTATTACTTTAAATTTTAAACGCTAAGTGGGTAAATTTTATAATGCTTAAAATGCTCTTATAAGTGGTATTATGATTATCTGTATCAAAAAGTTAAAAAATAGGTTACAAACTGATTAAATATATTTAACTATGTTTTGCAGATTGCATATATGAATATTATTCAATTACAAACTGTCTTACATTATTCTTTCGTGAATTCCGAACAGATACTGCAGTAGGAAAGTATTTCAATAACGAATATATTTTGAGTTTTTGAGAAAATATCGTTAACATTCATAAATATTTGCAAAATACATATAAAATATAGCCAGCCTCTAATGTACCGTCGTATCTAACGATTTAAACAAAAACATTTTTGTTACTTCATATAAATTTCACTTGCTTATAGAAAGGAAGAAAAATACTGAGATATAATGTAATAAGAACGTATTAAATTTGAAACCATAGAATATATTTGAGAATCATTTGAGCCTTAAGATATTCCCAATAATGTTGTATTCTGACAAAATAATATTTAATATTTGGTATTTATCGAAATGTACATTTTTTATACTTATTTATATTTTCTTACATTTAAATTACTTAATATCGGCTTATTTTCGATGTTAAGTCTTATTAGCGATGACCTCCTACTAAGTTGGCAGTATTTATAGTGTGGTGGTCTCGTATATGACGGATACACCTCTGTCTATCAATATCTATGTAATCAAATTAATTTGATTACAAACCTCTCGACCACTGTGTGTGTCGTTTAAAAATAATTTTATATTAATAAATCAAAAATATAAAATGTTAGAGTAGTATAATTACTACAACAGTAATTTATCAAAAATTAGGATATTATCTTGTATTCTGTAAGTTTGTAAAAAAAAATTCAATTTGTTTTGCAAGGCATCAAGTTTGCAAAGAGATCTATAACAGCATATATTTTAGCTGGTATGTATTTTATGACATTATAACAAAGCAAATGTATTATAACAAGTAACAGAACCTACATTTAGAAGGGACTCATTTGCTGAATTAACTCAATCAACAAAACTGAATTTGTTATTAACCTTAATCATTGCAAAGCAGATTATAAGGCAAAAAGAAAGCTTTACCTAAAAAGAAAGTAAAGGTAATTGTAACTAATCTTTTCTGAATTTTTAATTAAAAAGTGAAAATTCATGAAAATTACCAATTGCAAATTTGAATTGGTTTTTCGCTGAATTCCGCTACTTGACCGTTATGTTTCTTAAAGCGATAATAATTGGTATCTTCGTAATAATCATATAGGCTATCTTATCTATATTGTAGAAGCAAGACGGCAATAGTCGGTGAGGTAAAGTGTTATAAATAAAGATTATTTTAAATAAGTAAGTTACTATTTTAATTGTTAATGTCTTCTATAATATTTAAGTAAATAAAACTAATATAATATGGCGAATCAAAAATGAATGAGCTAGTTCACAGGTGAGAAAGAAAATCTTAGTAATTTTATTATTATTTCGTAATTCTTATAAAACCCTTTTAAAATAACAGCTCATATTGCAGATTTTGGATATAACTTATAAAAAGATGTGGACATACAATAGATAACAAAAGTAGCACAAAATATGCTCCTATACATTTTTTAAATAATTTATTGTTAAATTCTTAAATTACTATATAAAAAATACCATTATGAAAATCATAGAAAAAGGTAGCATCTAATCCAACGATAAAATAATGCAATGGAAATAAAATATACCGATGACCAATCAATATAAAGGTTTACATAATGCAAACTAAATTAATTGATTAAATGAGTATTCTTAATTTTAAGTTTTAACAAATATCAAATAATAAATTAATTAAATTGTTTTGCAAAATATAGTATTGTTACCAGAATTGTTAACAGAATTCTAACACAGTTTCAAAATACAATTTAAGATTTTATACTTAGTAACAGAAAGACAATAGCGTAATTGTGTTAGGTAATCAATGAAAAATATTGTGACGTAAAACAAAAATAATATATAGACATTCGAGTGTTATTAATCTAAAATTAAATAATAAAATAATTATCTTCTAAAATTAAACTTTTTAAATAGTGCCACAAATATTTACACATAATTTTCGTTTAAAAAGGTGAATCTTATGTAACAATAATTATTAATATTAAATGCTTTTATTACTTAAATAATAGCACTTTTCGTTTTATTAACATTAATTAATCTTTCAAAAACTTCCAAAATTATTTGGATTTTCTTTTATTACATTTATATATTTTTTAAAAATTAATAAGAAGACTTTTTATATAAATTTTTAATATAATTATTGCGGTGCATTTTTTATAATAGAATATGGTTGAATTATTTTATATAAAATAAATAAAAATTTAATGTAATGTAAATATTACCAAATTTCACCATATAGATATTAAAAAACATTTACTATAAAAACGTAGAATTATAACAACGTTTGACTTTCATTTACGTAAATTATAAATAACCTACTTACTGTGAGGAGCAGAGATTTACAAATTATCTATTTACTTTTAAAACTTTCCCTGAAAACTTAAAATTTCATTTAAAAATTGAACATTATTATTGAGCATTGTAACAAAAATCTACTAGTTTTATAGAAATGAGACTGTATCGAATTATTATATTATAACGACATCCTCCTTGTTTATACAACTTAATTTTATAGCTGATTATACGAAAGAAAATGAATAAATTATTAAAATTAGTTTTTGAAAGAAAAATAAACAGCGGAGAGTGATTGAAATTGAAAGAACTTACGTATTTATTTAAAGTATATCAAATTTCTTGAACCTGAAATTGCATGTAATTGTTAAAGTTTGTTATACTTTGGTAGCATTCAGTACTCTCTGTATATATGCGATGATTTGTGTTTATTATTGTTGAAGATTATGTAACGTAATATTTAGATAACAGTAGATTTCTTTTTTTGATTTAGAATTTTGGTATTACCACCACTCAAGTAAGTACTATATATGGTGCTTCTTTTATTGGTATAAAATAGTTACGTATATTTCAACTTTATATAAAAGTAAAAATAGTAACCTGTTACGAAAACAATATTACCTAATATATTACCACCTCTTGTGACCAATTTTTCGGTTTTTCTTTAAATAAGTAAACTTTTACACATTAACAGAATCATAAAAACTAAAAAGGGTAAAACCACTAAGGATTATAAAATATAAAATTATTTATAGCAATAATTTTATATGCTGAAAATACCTCCATAGTATTCTACATGCAAAATATCACTTTTGTATCCCTGCAATGATGATACACATGAGAAAATGTAGTTTCTTTATATTTTCGTTATTAATATGTCAATCTTTATCTTCATACTAAATTTCAGCTTAGTCCAAGTGTGGAAGTGTAATATAGAAGTGCTTATATTTTAGCATTAGTACCCCCCACATACCTCCGCTACTGAACAAGTTTGTCAAATTTAGCACGGGGATCTATTTTGTTTGTATCTAAGAACATATATTCTAAATTATAGCCTGTCTTCTCTATATATTTCATATTTCTGGTTTTTGCCCCCCAGCGCCCGCCGCCTCTGGAAAGTTGCAGTTTTCTTTAGTTTGTCTTTTAATACATTCTATATAGCGCCCACGTTCCAAATATCAACGTTCTAGCTCTGTTGCGACATTGAATGACGCAGCTCTTATTTCCAACAAATAGAAAACTTTCTCATTGTTCATATTTCGCCCGTTCCTTTTGAGTAAGAATTGATTCTAGACATACAACATTGGGGTAGAAATAGCAAAGAAAATTAACAAGGATGCAGAGACGTTCAAGATAATGAAAAATGATGATGCGAAAAATTGGTACACGACGGCTAGACGTTACCTTTGTATTTTTTCAGTTTACCAACTTTCGCCGAATGAACTAAGACTTGTACATTCATGTACAGACTTGTACACTTGTACAAGATATGATTTGATAACTTTACTCTCTGTAGATGAGGAGGTTTATGTACTTGAAAGAAATTTGCTTTTATATTTACGTTGATTATTGTTTATGGTTCTGTAGCATAATATTTAAAATTTAATTTAATAACAACAATATAGTCGTATAGCTAACAACATAAATTCAGCGATTTATTTTAGATTTTTTATTTAAATTTACAATTTTGGTATACCACTATTCTACTTAATCCTCTAATATACTATCTTATTGGTATAAAATAGTTGTGTATATTTAAAATTTATATAGAATAAATATTACTGGTTAAGTAACAATATCACCTAATATACTACATTTTGTGACTTTTAAACATTACCATCATAATCTTTAAACTACATAACGAGACCCATTTCAAGGACTATAAATATAAAGTTGTGTATGCAATAATTGTACAGGCAGACCTTAACTATGTTAACGCTTACTGTATTAAGTTAGTTATTTTAGTTCTTCCTAGTAAGTTAAATTTTTATTTTATGTATTATCAAGATTTTACTTTATCAAGGTTAACTTTATATAACGCATATTAATAAATATTACCATCACACATTCGTTAAACAATAATATATTGTTTTCAATTTTTCTAAAGCTGTTTTTCGTTCTCTGTTCATTACAAATATGGTTTTACTAAAAAGATTCTTTTCTTGTCGAAGCCTTTGTATCTCTAACTTCAGTAGGCAAATGTCATCTAGCCTTGGGTATATTGAGCTTCACCTCTAGCTATACGTGATTGTGAAATAATAATTCTTTCGTAAAGTAGAGGTAATTAATTCATCAATTCATCTAACAAGCTGTGTGCCTATAATGTATTCCTCATTTTGCAATTTTATCCAATTCTGTGCGAAGTTTGGTTGGATCAAATTTTAATTCCACAATTTCTTGACTGCTTTTTCTTACATCTTCAATTTTACTCTTGCTGTTACTGGACTTCTACATCTTATCTCTTATTTGTTGGATGTAGCAATTAGTCTGTCATCTACATATAGTACTATCAAATTACTGAAACAACAATGTACTAGAAATCGTAGATAAAGAAACAACTCATGAAGCTTGGGAATCATTAAACCAGCAATTTGAAGCTCCATCAAAAGATCAACTTAATATGTTAGTTTGCAAAGTTACGAATATATTGCCAAGTACATTTTGCGACGTTTCAGTCTACCTGGATGCTACTAGGAAATGATGAAGAAATAGTGATTGATAAGTTAACAATGCAGGGCAGGTTGTGAATGTTTGAAACGTACTTTAAAAAAAATGAAAAGAAGAAGGAATTGAGGAAGCAGTTATCAACATAAAAATAAGCATATATATCTTGAAACTAGGAAAAAAGTTACTATGCCGCCTATAACCATATAACTACCTAATAACAATATAATAACTAGTATACTAGATTCTTATTTTATCTAAGAAACATTTCCTTTAATACTTTTTTTTTATGTGTCACCTTCCAGAATAGTAGTATAAGATCTACTTTTATTTGACAAGGTATGTAGATTTGTCGTGCCTTTTCTGTTCTTCTGTATACATACTTAACATTAGATATTCCTTGTATATTCATACTCATACATTATATACTCCATATTGTGAAAATAATATTCCGTATATTTATTGCATATACATGAAAGTATACAAATGCAGCAATGTTTTAATATACACATACCTTTGCACTTGCACATAGTTTTTACATCATACCAGCATAAAAATAGTATATGCAATATACATAAATGTATATACCTCGAATATAGTATGTATATCCAAAAAGTTTTCTGGGTAATATCAACTTATCCTTGTCTGTATCCTTATCCTTTATTCTGTTGTCTTTGTATTTCTGATGTGCAGTATTCTTAAATTGTCAATTATTCTGCTTTTGTGATTACCAATACAACTTTCTAGTATATACTAATAAGTGAGCTATTTAAAGTTTAAGAAAATGCTAAAATAAATTTATAATTGTTTCAAAAGTCATTTTAAAATTATTTTGAGTAACAATTAGTGATACCTTTTCTAAACAAAGTTAAGTGGCCAAAGCTTTGTCAGATTGCGACGTCTTCGGGTTCGATTCTTAGACGAGCGCTATACCAGTGAGTTCGGCATCGGTGTTGTTCTCATATATGTGTACATGGCGCTATAGAAACCATAACGTAGGAGATCGTCGGTGATAGGACTCACATTTAAAATACAAAAACGTAAGTAAATTAGTTTAAATACTGCCTAGTGCTGTAGTTTTAGACATATTAATTATAAAAGGATGCTGTGAAAATGAGTCTGCAATACCCCGACAGCCTGTCGATAAATGTCACAAGTTGACGGCAATACGAAATGCAACATGTCCTGTCCAGTACAACGCGCAATGTTTGTGTTCTATTAAACGTAACATATTTTAATGTACTAGTAACGTTATGTTTTATTATTTTTACTTAGTTAACATAAATACAAAAAATATACTTTGAACCTTGTATTTGCTGTGTAAAAATTAATTAATTAACACTTTCTTACTGTTTTATACAGTATGTACTAATTCTATCTGATTTTCTTGGGCTCTTGCGTATATTTAACGTCGATTTAGTGACGTTCCCGATTGTACCACCCAATTTCTCAGTAACGTGTATATACAAGTAAACTCGTAAAATCTAGTACAGCTAAAGCATTTTTTTGTACAAAATGATGGTTCAACGGATTTATTTTTTCTCTCATAGATTAATAAAAATCTTCATACAATTATTAATTAAAGTTATTTTTAACTATGGCATAGAACAATTAAATATTCTATTAATTCTCTTTTACACATATGAAGATATAATAAATTCAGTTTGAGAGAAGAATACATTAACTAAAACTTTACCCAAAAAATAAAAATTAAAAAAAACATATGGCACATCACCACCAAATACATCGTAATATATTATTAGTTTGTACAACAACATTCTTTCCTGAATTCAAAAAGAATTTTACGCGAGTGATAAGTATTAAAAAACTTTCCGTTAAATAAATATTTATTTTATTTAAATTGTTAAGCCACTTTCAATGTGTCGCTATTAACGTTGGAATTTTAAAATTTACTAATGCCTCTACTAATGCTTGAGTGTTTGTTACCTGTGCTATATATTATGCAGTGCTGTATAAACATCATTTTTAGGGGTCAACAGTTGAAATATAGGTTTTGACCGAGATATGGTTACTTCAAATTTGAAATTCTGTCAATGGAAGTAGTGTCATAATGACGTCACAGAAATAATAACTTTTATAATATATAACGTTATATAAAATATAACGATTATTTTTACTTTTTTACAACAATCGTAACATAAAACTTGATGGGATGTAGAACCCAGATGTTAACAGTAAATGACATATCATACACACTCTCGTATGCATCTCTGTGGAATAAAAGAGACCGCAAATTATCGGATGCGGATAGATGATATTTTATAACTTTCGATACCTTTAATGATTAAAGATCTCCAATCTCCTATATTATTGTGACTTATTATTACAAGAAATTGGACAAGTGATGCCCACAGGTCACAAACCCATTCAAAGGCGCGATAAATGGTGTGTGCTGATATTTCTTTAAGTGACAAATCAGCATTTAATACCTTCTTATCTTATTACAACTGTATTTAAATAAATTAATATTGTGTATTGCATCAAACCGTTTAAAGTAATGCCTAAAACTCGTTGTATCTAGAAAACAAGCTGCGCTGCAACCTGGCTCAAGAGAACGCCATACACAGTTTTAAACAGAATCGTATATTATTAATCCACTTACTTATCAAAGAACGTTCCTGTATATTGGTCATAAAATATTCCAGCTTTCCATGGACCATTCAATTTAATTTAATAGGTTTTGTTGTGGTATTGTTAGAAAGAACTTCAGTAAATTTCTTGAGCTACTTATAAATATATATTTTGATTTATTTAACTAAGAATTTCTTTAATAGGTAATTTTTTTAATAGTTGGCTTAATTCAATAAAATCTGCATTTGCAGCACCTGTGCGTTGTAATTTGACCGTATCTTATACCTCATTTTTTAGAAATTGTTTGACTTTCTTATGGGTTTGAGAACTCAATACCCATTTTATGTATTTCTCCACCACGGCCTCCAATTTCTTCCTTTCTTTAATTATGTATGTATTATGGTATGTACTATATTAGTCTACCAAATTAAACAGAAATATTGGAAAAGCGCCACAAAAATTCTTAGATTCAAGTGCATTTAGTTCAATTACGTTAAAATTTATTTGGAGATACTTATAAAACTGAATCCTGAACAATTGCAATTGGTACGTGCCCTGGTTGACGGATTGGATAATCTGACTGCTACTGATATGACGACCCAGCAGTGATGTCGGAATTCTTTTAGTTAACTTGGGGTTATTTTCTTTGTTACGTTTCGAACTTGTATACAGGATTGAAGTTCTATATTGAAAAAAAAAGCGTGACGTGTGTTTCATTCATTAATGTCTGCATTTACACCAGCTGTGTGTGCCTCCTTAGATATATTAGTTGAATGCGCTTATATTATCTATGATTTATTTATTTTTTTATTTATTTATTTAAAATTAGAATTTATATTACATGTTGCTTAATTTTTAGTCATATTTTTGACGTCACGTGATTAGTATTAAAATCTATAGACTAATAAGTAATCGATTTTTTACTATTGTTTACATCTTTATAATATCAAAAGTTATGCTCAAGAAGTGGTTTTGTGATGTTTGAGTATTGCATTTATATGGAATATGCAACTAATAATTCATAGAAGAGAAGAGCAGAATTTAAAGTAGTTATTTTATAAGACATATTCTAATTTCGAGTATATTGAAACATTATTACACATGAAAAGTAATATATTTTATGAGTAGATTAAATAGATAATAAAGGCTGAATAAGCCAAAGCCAGAAAAGTCGAAGGGAATAATTGGATTTACATTAATTTCAATGTTTCGAGTAAAAACCGAATTAACTTCGAAACCCGAAGTATAATATAATTAAATACAGATAACAATACACCCCAAACCCTTCCTAAATACAATGAATACGCCCGCTGAATACGTTATATATGCAAGGTTTATTTAACGTAAAGTTTAATTTTTACATACATTTTTTTAGGTTCATATAATGTAATATTACATAACAACAGTTGCCTTTCGATACACAATAATGTTTTTCTGCTGCTATAAAGCCTTTAAGGGGTTACGTGTATATAGTGCTACATATAAATAATACATTAGTTTACGTTTTGTGTTTAACGGGTACATGAAGAGCACTTATACCTGGTTCACTTCATCCATAAAACGAGCGATAGAATTAGCTGATTTTCTATTTCATTCAAGTTATTATACTATTTTTGTAACATTCAAGAAAAAGCTAATTTGGTAAATGTGAGTCCTATTACCGACTAAAGCTTAGTTATAAACATCGCGATGTTCATTTTTACTGAATATTAATGTTGATTATTATAATAACCCATTATAGTTAATATTAATTAATTGCTTTGCAGATTGACTTCTGCTGTCAATTAATCAAAAATAGTAAAGTAATCATGTACTTTTAAAACCTTTACAATATTAAAACATATATTCATTAAACTTCAGCAACAGAATAATTTTTATTACTGAATTTTGAATTTTATTTTATTAAATTATCCTTTTTTGCTGATTACCACAAAAATGTTTCACACTGTTAGGATATGTTGTTTATATAGTAAAATGATTCGAGATATTTACATTGATTAATATTTTACTGCAAAAGAATTAACTAACAGAGTGTACACACACTACATAAAACTAATTATCCTTTTTCTATATAATATTATAATCTACTACATTTTTGTACTATTTTTAAATATAAATAATAATTTAAGAGAATTTTCTAAATTTGATTTACCATTTTTTATATTTCCAACATGATCCAAATATACAAAATGGAATAGATGATGAAATAGAAATTAAACTGCAGAAAATTAAATGTCAAGTAAGGTATATATATATTAATATTTTTTATATTCATTACAAATGAAATTTGGAAAATACAAATAAATAGAGAAAAAAAGATAATACCAGTTTAAAACACAGTTATAAAAAAAAAACATTTTTTAGTTAATTTTAAATAATAGACATAACTTTACGTTTTCTGACGTTAAAAAACGTTTTATGAAAGAATGTATAATGTTACATATTAAATTATAGTAAAAGTATATAATATATAGTAAAAGTTTTTAAATGATTTTTACATTTAATTAATGACTATGTAACGTTAGGTAAAATATAGTACGTAAAATAATACAAGAGTAGTTTGCATTTTATGCTGAGTAGGTATAATGTACTTCCACTGTTTATCAAAAATAATTAAAAATAAACAATTTTTGCAAAAAGTGTACAAGTTTGTAAATATGAAAATATCTAATTAATATCTTCACTGGTCACAAAATAAGAGTAAAAGTAAAGTATAACTTTTAGCGAACAACTTAAAGCGAACCAAGCGATCTAAAAAGGTTACAGTTTTCATTAAAATCCGTTCATTTTATGATTCAAAAATTAATAATTTATATTATTCTAAATAAAAATGTCATATTAAGAGATTCTTACAGGAAGTATTTAAGATTACTTTTTATTTTGAACGTTGGATTTAGAAAAATTTATGAATCGGAATGTTAGGTTAATCTTAGAAGAGATTTTATTATTCCAACGGAAATAAGAAAGTTACAGAAAGTTATGTATATTATTGGGTAACATTTCGTGAGTAAATTTACCATAATCAGAAAAATGCAATACAGAATGATTGAAAACTATCCACTCATAAAACATTTGGTAAGTTATAAATATCAGTGTATTGACCGTTTTCAAAGTGTTCAAATCGTACCACTATTAATTTGCTCTTTAGGTTCTTGGGACCCCAGTAATGAGAATTTCCTTAAGGCACCTTTGCACTAAGTCATATGCAAAGACCTTAAGAAAACTGGCAGTATCCGAGATAATTATGTATTCCCGTAGCATATACATCTGGCACATAACGGGAAACAGGCAAACAATCCCTATCTTTGGAAATAATGCACAATAAAACTCAATACGACAACTCTTAGAATATACTCTACAAGACTCATTTATGATACATAGGAAAGTTTCTGTTAAATTATGGCAATTACTACAATGTTTTGCTTCTGCATATTCTTCAAGACCCACCTATATTACATCTAGAACTTTCAGAATTCTTCGCATCTTGGGAACAGCTCTACCACCACTAAAATCTTCAATGAACATCTTAATTATAAAGAAATTCTATATTTTTTAATAATATAGTACACAAATAATGGAAAACATTGTTTTTCTTAATTTATTATTAAAACTTAACCATTGTAGTATATTTCCGAATAATGGTTTCTTCATTCAAGTGAATATATTTACAAATTATTGATGGAAAGCAATTTCAGTTTCAATTTGAAAGTTAACCTCTCTTGCTGCAATGCAGTGCAATTATTTGTGCCACTATTTCAGGAATATCTTCAATAATATTATCGTTTTGTGTCAGTGTGTGATTTTGCCAAACGACTTTAAATCTCAGTTGCACATAGTACATGTGTGTGTCGGTTTTGTTGTGCTGTGAAAAATTAATTAATTAAAACTCGTTCACTTGTTTCTATTCGTCTGCGTCTTCTGAGTTATTGAGTACACGTGTAGAACTAATAGTGGCGTGGGTAACTTTATATTTTTGATACTGATTACTTTTTTATGCTGCACAATATTTTACGCGATTGTTTATTAAAAACCTAACTATAAGCATAATAAAAATATTGCTTAATTTTGGATAGAAAATTTCAAGTTGCTGTGGCATTTTTTAACATATATTCCTATTTATATTTTGAAGAAAATATTTTATAAGTAACATATTATATAACACAACACAAAAAATTACTATTTAGTTATTTGATAACTTTTAAAAATTTTATTTAAATAAGTTCCCACAAATATTAATTCTAAACTGGAAGACGAGAAGCCAAGCAGTCTTCTATTATTCCCTTTTTAACTTATTTAGAAGAGTCATATTTGATTTGAACAACTTCTGCAGATTACAGTCCTGCAGTTGTCTCCTTTGCCATATTTAATTAATTTAAACAGGTTGAAAATAACATTGTAGAAATATTAATGTGATTGAAAATGTCTTAACTCTTCTTCTAAATTAAATAAAATGAGATTTTCATAAAAACAATTTCTTTCAAATTCCAGTATATCAATTTGTTGTAATGAAACTGTTAAAAGCTTTTATATAATTTTGTTGCGCCGATTACGTTGATTCAGAAATTTGTACGAGGTGAACTAGATATAGATTATGAATATTTAGTAGTTTCTAAGATAGAATACAGGTGAAAAAACGAGTTGATTGAGAGGTATATTGCGTTAAAATTAATCGTGTATTATTGTCTTGTTAATTAATAAATGAAAACAGATCTTAAACACTATTATCAAAGATAATAGTCGTTTTACGACTATAAAATGTATAAGTTGCGAGAACTGATTGCATTTGCGAGGCACAATTATCATTAATGCAAGTAACAAACTGTAACGAGAAAGAAAGTAAGATGGAAATTTTAAAATAGACCTTGATGCTATGCTTCTATAAGATTCAAACACTTTCATCAATTGACCATTTTACATGAGTAATAATATTTTAGACGAAGTCGTAATTTATAATTTAATTATTTTCTAATATAAATCTTTATACTCTGGTACATTATGTTTCTATTAAATCTGTTCAATAAAATATTACGTAGTACGCGTTCTGATTAAAGATGACGATAATAATTAGTAAAAAATAAGTCGTAAGTAAAATAATATAAATTAACAAAATCCTATTCAACAAAATTTAAATATTTAACATTTTATAAAGCAAACAGAATAAAAATTCACTTTTGATTTATTTGTATTGTGAATTAATAAAAGTTAACTTTCAAACATTTCTAAATTACAAATATATCTTAAGTCACAAGGATTTTAACAGTTACATTTCGCGTTATATTGGAGCCTCTACTCCACTCTACTTACTTTACAATAACAGAGATATAGGATGATAACTTGTATACATTATTTTAGTAGTTAATTTCTACAAATACCTGCCACTTAATAATGAACTATAGTAACATATTGATCAAGTTGTAAAGTGACAAATTTTACAATTGATTCTCGAACAATACGAGAAGGTTGGACATTGTCGTATTTGTTAATGATCTTCTTCACTGGCGCAACATTTTTCTACAACACTACCAAGTTTTAATGCCACTTGTTCTAATAAATGTTCCTTCAACTCTTTCTTTGACTTTCATATATTTTCATACTGTTTACAAAAATTTTGTTCAATTTTTTAAACTGCAAATAGAAAGAATTACTTTATATAGAAACAATTTATATTTAAATTGTAAATAATTGCAATTGTTCCTGTTACACGTTGGCTGAATTATACCATGTAATATGACGTCTTCTTTATTTACTCATTAAATCTTAAATATTTGTTAAAACATTTTTAAAACATTGTATGTATATATTTTGTTAATAATGTTTTTTTCCTTTGAGCACTACTACATTCTTACATTTTTCTTGCTATATGAATTTAGCATACAATACATTCTTTATTCCTTAAAACTAAAAACTAAAACTCTTAGTACTAAAAGTTTTTCTTAAGCATGTTCCCGCATGTTTTCGTTGACTATTTTACACTCGCTTTCTCGCATATATATATCTTAATGTTTGCTAAGGTTGATGCACTCAAATAATTTAAAAATTGATTCTTTTATAGAATGCCAGTCTATTGAACATTAATGTTATCCCTCTAAACGATGATGTAGATGCATAATTTTTATATATTCTTTTTTGACTTTACTTTTGTTTTGATATAAAACTTAAATTAAAAAATTCAAGAACAACTATTTAACAAAACATGTATAAAAAATAAATTGAAAATATATTACTATTTTAGTAGTTTGCCGAATTAGTTTATCTAATTTAACATGTGTATTTATATATTATGTTATTTTTAAGACAAACTGCCAGCAAACTTAAAACCAAAATACTTTTTTCATCTTATGTGTAAGTTTCGCAATGTCTTTGGCTTTTTGTTTAACATTATTACTATATTCCAAAAGATGTACAATTAAGATAATTTAAGCAAAGTTATTAAGCAAATGATTGTATCAGCACCGTCCATTTTGGGTGGTGGACTCAGGTACATCGCTAAATGAACGTTAAATATACGCAAGTGCACAAGAAACGGATAGTAAGTTAGAATTAAGATACCGCATAAAACAGTAAACAAGTGTTAATTAATGTATAATGCACAAAGTATGCACAATGGCAATTAAAGAAGAAATAGAAATCAGTGAAAATATTCATGTAGGGATATTTTTAGTATCGCCAAAAAAAGTATTACATCATATTTTAAAGAACTGCATCAATATCAGTTCAGCACGGTTTAGCAATAGCATAATTAAATCTAAAAGCAGTGATTTAGATATATTGACGTTTCCTCCAGCTGAGTTTCAGTAAGTTAAAACTAATACTAAATTATCTTAGGTGCGGTATGTCTCAGAATCGTCTATGTTCGGATCTCCGTTTATTGAAGGAAGAACATTTGGTTCTTTTAAAGGAAGAAAAATCATTCCTTTTTAATAATAAGTATTACCATTTGTATTAAAAAGGTCATTAGCACGATTAAAGCTCGAATTTTAAGGATACTGAAAATACAACTTTTATATGCCTTTCCACTTCAATTAATAATTAATTAATCTCGTCTATTATAATAATACAGAGAGCTATTATTTGTTATTATTATTTTTCTAAAAAAGAGTCTTGTCGTCTACCCAAGTCTTTAGTTTTTCATACTATATAAAAAAAGAGCGGCAATCTTATTTACGCAGACGTTCCTAAAAAGACGACCAAATCTCGTCGAAAGATTTTTAAAAAAATATATATACTATATAAATAAATTAATATTAGCACTTTTCTCCCAAAACTAATTATAATTTTATATCAAACGAGTATATATAATATGTTATTTATAGTTCCAGGTATACTTTTTCCTATATAACTTCAAACTCGTAAAAGATAGAAAGTTGAAATTTTGTGTGTATATTACGGTATTCCAAGCGAAAGGAACTTTGTAGAAACACTACACATTCAAATATTGAATTGTGTAGAGAGAAAATTTAAAATCGAGGGCCGTTTTTGCCGAGAGTAAAAGTTGAGTTAGGAAATTGAAATTTTGTACATAAACCAAACTTTGGTACCTAATTTACAAATCGAAAGAAAATTCTCAAACTTTGAAAAGAAGTCGAGATAGTGTAATTAAAATCATCATAAAATGCGAAATATAAGAAATATTTCAAATTAAC
This sequence comes from Panorpa germanica, assembly GCA_963678705.1. Lineage (NCBI taxonomy): Eukaryota > Metazoa > Arthropoda > Insecta > Mecoptera > Panorpidae > Panorpa > Panorpa germanica. Next base: position 1,273,682 of record OY783205.1, on the reverse strand, counting down.
TTTAAGAGAAATAAGAAAAACAAGCAACGAGCATGAGAAGCAAATTAAGTATTTATAAATATACACATTTTTTTAATAAGTAATACATCCCAAAGTTGCCAAATATTAATCCTCATCATCTCCATGGGAAAAAGAAAAGAATAATGTATATAGGTTACACGCTATCAATTGTATCTAGTCAAATAGGTACCACAAATTATTAATAAAGTACCTTTTAGATCTGTAACGATAAATCATTAATATCTACTTCTAACCGTTGACCTGCAAAATTGTGGCGAACTTCTTTGAATTTCATTGCCTGTTTGTTAATCCGACTATATGCAGGCCATTTCTCAATGCATACAACCTTTTGTCTTACAACTTGCGAAAAAGACCGACTACGTTGTCATATCTTTATGGCATGTGTTTATACTCAAAATACGTACAAAATCACTATGTAGTATTTATTATACCACTATTAGTCAAGATAAAGATAGAATATACAATATTAATGGCTAAAGTTGAAATTTCAAATTTGAGGTTAGAACACCACTTTTATATATAAGAGAGGTCACAGGGTTTTTTGCGTAATGCCAGTTTCAAACCAAATCCATTATGGTTGAATTTAATAGTTTTATACTGTCTGCACATTTTATCAAAAATGCAATTGTTAAGGAAATATGTTTTCATTTATCTTTTTTTTATATAATAATTCACTTTTCATTTATTTTGTATCACCTTTTATCAGAAAGCGTGAACCCGTGCGCATCATTATAAAAATTGAACATCCCCATGAATTAAATAACTGTGAATTCACGCGGCACTTTTCATGAGGCACTGCACCTAGCAGGTAATCGTTATAAAATGATTGACTTTTTCATAAAACATAATATTGTTAAATGTGGTGTGCATTATTATCCTGAATGTAACGCGGTCTCTGTCAGCTTAATAGGAGTACATCAACCTTCAGTAAACACTGAAAACGAGGTCATTTCAAATCTGCAACAAAAATATCTTTTTGGCAGTGCATCGTATATCTATAGAAATATTTGTAAGCATCGTTGCCCATTTGTTGTTTGTGGCAGCACACCTAAGCAAAGGGTAATTATCAGATATTTGAATATCGCGTGGTACAAGCTGTCGACAAGTTTTTTTATTCTAGAGAGGTATACACAATATACGTGCCGGATTACTCTACAAAATTGGGTGGAATCGGTAAAGTAGCATAAATATAATTTAAGCCGTAGAAGCGAAATTAAATCGTCGGGTCACAAACAACAAACCAATCGAGAAATGGTATAAAAAATAAAAACAAATGTTTTATTATTACTCACCCATATAGTAACGAAACATCGCATAATTCATTAATTATTTGGAATAATTGTATGTTTAAAAATGTTCTTCGTTGTAATACCAAACAAACAATTTAATAAAACTACTGTAAACGATATACGTACAAGAAGATACAACTCATTAGTAAATCAATGGAGTAGCGAACTCATTTCTTTACTTTTTAATTTTTTTAAATGTTTGCTATTTAAAATTTTAATTTCTTTATTATTTGGAAGATATGAAATTGGAATATGATAAATATTGATGACTACATTATTCCAATTCAAAATTTGCTAACAAATAAAAGTCGCTTCGAAGAGAGATTTCACCACCCAATTGATCAAGCGATGACAGATCAATATCGATCAATAATATGAAACACCAAATGTGTCACATAATTATAAAAATGATTCAGTGAGTGAGAAAAACATAGCTAGACAAAATACAGTTAAATAAATTAATTATCAACATTTCAAATTCTTTTTAAAAACATTTTACTGATTTCCTGCCAATTATTACAAAATTTGTAATATCTAAAGTATTTATTATGTAGTTGTTTTATATTTAGTATTTAAAGCAAATCTCTACGGATCCCATGTTCCGTGTGTTCTGGTTTATAACTCACAAGATATTCTTCTCTCTAATGTTCTCTTATAGTAGATACTTTTACTAGATACTTTTACAAGATACTATGTGCAAATAATATTAGTACCAAATATCGACACTTACCAAATACGAACACGTTGGCGCGACTTTATTTCACAAAGAATGTTAGGTTTAGGTTAAATTAAACTAATAAATAAATATATAAAAGTGAAATTAAGCAGAAAACAACTAGTATTAAATTAATCAACCTCGTTTGTGGAATGAAACTCAAATCTAAAATAAAACTAACCGAAGAAGACCACACATCTTATTATAAAACGAAGTAATAATAGTTTTTGATATATTTTATTTACTCCGTGAACATTTCCGTCAAACAGCGGCAGCCAAGACGAGCGCAATAAACAAAAATAAATAAATAAAACAAAATCGAGAGAATGTTCTTCCGCAAATTCATTTTTTATTAGAATCGGAATCCTACATGTGGAACCAGGTGCCATTGCACCATTTCATTGGTGTAAGTATTGTACATAGCCGATTTAAAATTGCAGTGATATTAAAATAGATATTATGAAGATTATGTTATGTGTCAAAGATAGGATTTATATTATAGATAGAATATAAATAGTAACAATTAAACAGTAAATTAGTAGCTTAATCTAAACTAACAGAAATTGTCCGTTTTTATTGACGCTACAGTTTATAATTTGACTATCAATTATTACTTACTTCTAATAAATAGTGAATGTGAACAATTTTCACATAGGTAAGTGTATTAGATTCTTAACAATATATTTCAAAGAAACAAATAGAAGTTATATGCAAGAATATTTATAAATAGAGTTAAAAATATGCTTATTTTAATAAATATCGGTAGTGATCAATTTTCACATCAGAATCAATTTTTGCGTAAAAATTAATTTGTAAAGTAACTGATTGTGTGCATTTTATTAAATACGTACACAATAATAAATGGAATACTCGTTGTAAAGCAGTTCCGTATTGTAAATAATTATTTGTGGAGCTCAATAACTTTAAAAGACAATTTACATAACTTTCAATAGACTGTCGAATTGTCTAATGAATAAAAAAGTTTACTTAATTATAATTAGTTGAAATAAAAAATAAAGGCACCTGAGAGTGAACATATTACTTTGAAAAAATGCTTGCTGATTACGTAAATCAGAGAGTACCAGAAACATAGTACATTTGCACTGGATAGAAGAGAATAAGTAATAAATATATTTGTAATAAATATTTACTTTAACTTTATAGAAAGATTATCAGAGAATAATCAGTATTACACAAATGTGGTTTTACAAATAAAAATGTTTTAATACTACTGATCCATTCTTGCCAATTATCCAAAGAATTCAAGAGCTAACAACAATCATTAAAAGAAATTGTAAAGGAACTTAATATTTGGCTTCAAATTACTAATAATTAAACTAAGTGAAAAGTGAATTAAGAAGTTATGATCATTTTAGAATTTTTGAGAAATGAAAAAACAATTCGGTTAGATTTATTAATAATACTTTTAAGAATATTTTGAAAGTTGAACCTTGGCTACATTCTAAATATTACCAGAGTTATAGCAATTGGAAAAGAGCGCAGTGCAAGTATATATGGATATACATATTTCTCACAACTTTTTTTTTTAGGCTGGTGACCACGATACTTCGAGAACTACTAAACCGATTTGAATGAAGTTTGCACTATACCATCTCTCTTTATAGTATCAACTAGAGAGCAACATTCAAATAAATATTTTAGAAAATATACATATATATAATAAATGTTTAATTTTAACATTGAACATTGAATTATGCGTCATTTTCTGTGTTTCTGTCAATTTTGACGGATGTTTTTTTTAATGTTGATTACAACGCCAGAATATCACATTGTGCAATTAAAGGTGCTCATTATTTAGCAGAAAGTTTTAACCCTTGCGCATCAGTATAGAAAATGGACTAACTACCATAGTTGTGAAATGACTTTTCATGAGGTACTGCGTAGAATATAATAGATTTTTTTATAACCTTCAGGTCTAAAAGAAAATACCATTATTATTTCGAAAACACCAGCAGATGGGGAAAAGAGTTATTTTTATAAGCATCAAGAAATACTTTTTTTTAACATTAAATTTGTAGGACCTGCACATGGTTGTACGTAACGATTACTTTTTGGTATTGCCTTTATTTTTTGTATTAGTTGATTTAAAATATAAACTTGGAATATGAACTTGAAATACAAACTTAAAATTATAAATATAAAAGAAAAAATATAATTTATAGAGAAGAGAAATGTAACACTGATAGTTCTGAGTTTAAAAATAGTAAGAGATTAGTTACAGAAGTGGTCTTATATATAAGTTATAGTTATTAATATACCATGCATTTTAAAATATTAAATAACTGAAAGTTAGTTATAATTTTTATGATTACCAGTACATAACAATATAAATATAGAATACTTTAATAAAAGTCAAGTTTATTTACTTCTTATCTTAAATGAATAGTGTTTATATCCATTTCTACATAAAACCCATCACAAACCCATTTCTTCCTAAAAGATACTACTATAATAACGATGATATATGAAGGAAACTTGACGAAAAATCCTCCAAAAAGAACTTATACCACATAACTGATGGGTTTTTAAATTATGCGTCACAATATAAGTGACAGCAACACCTACGTAAAACCAATTCACTTTATTACTAATTTGCTACTACCACCAAGATCTGCACCGATAGCTGCTCCAGGCAGTCTCACGACCAGACCCTTCTGCGGACAACTCCGCGACCCTCCTACTCATTGAGGCTTTATAATAATTATAACAAAGTTATAAATACTTCACTTGCCCCAACGGCTGAGTATAGGCATAACGCTTCAAGCGCCATCCAGTTTCAGGGCTAGTTACACTTTATATCTTTAAAAAAAGGGTCTTTTTTGCACTGATTTAATCGCAAAATAGAAATATAAATTCTTTTTTCACTTATTGTAAATGTAATATAATTTAAATGAATTTATTTATTACAACGACAAATAAAAATGTTTGTTTCCAAAATCAATTATTTAGATAAAATTAACTTCAGCGGTTAAAACATAACTGAAGAATGAAAATCATAGTGGGAGGTGGTTTACACATTAAAATATTCAAATAACTAATTATCTTCTCCACATTAATATTGGCTATGTGAATAAAAAAAAATTAAAATGAAAATGAAGCTCGTAGAAGTAACGAAGAAGTGACAAAAGATATCGATTATCCAGTTCATTAGTGAGACAACTCCAAATAATGTATTTTGAGAGAACGATTAGTCATTAAACAAATTCACAATTATACTTATATTACAATTATAATTATATTTTATATATAATTACCAATACAACACTATAACAATATAATTGATGGGCAGAGTTTTTAAATTATGCGTCACAATATAAGTGACACCTACCTACGTAAAAACAATTCACTTTGTACAACTAACTTCAGAGAGCCCCCGGGCTACAGGGGACCCAAACTTTTTTCTTCACTATTTGAAATCATTAATCCTGTTTCTACAGCTCTATAGCATGAAATTAATGACTTACAGAAAGCTAGCATTTTACTAAGTAATCTTTTGAGTAAACTGAGCGAAAAGAAATCAAAATTCATTCCGTGGTTTGCTGAACGAGTCCAGAGATCTAGCAAAAGAGTGGAGAGGAACAACTGCTTTCAAAAATTAAAGAAAGAAGAAAACGAATCAATATATAATAATTACTATAATTCAATGCGAGCGTTGTTGTTCCTTTTGCGAAAATTTTTTACCCATAATTTGGGCCTCTCAACAAATTTTGACACAAGAGCCCTTCCGTAGTTCAGCCCACTTTAAACACTGCGACTAAAGAAGTTAAATTAAAACAAAAAACGTGACAGACAACAAGTGATAATTATTTAAAGGTTAATCAAAGATACCACACATCCACATTTGCTCACAAGGTAGCACTATTTTCCATACAGTTATTCTTCAATGATATTTTCAATAAATAGAAATGGTTTTGACAAATGCCAATATTAATACTCCGAAGATTTTTATGACAATACAATTAGACATGATATAACATATACAATTCCTTTTCTTTAGCGTTTATCTCGAGAACAAATTTGTTTCGAACTAATTGCCACGATATCTTTATAGTACTTTATTTTAATTTCATGTATTGGCAATACTATAACGCTTACCCCACTTAGATAAGTTTTGTTTTATTTTTTTATTTTAACATATTTAAAGTCGACCTATTTTCGATGTTAAGTCCTAAGTGTCATGGCCCCATAAGTGTGTACTGCTACTACACCATTACTTCTTAAATAAGTTTACGATTATGTATGTACATAATATATTTAACAATCAAAAATAGAAAATATAACTCTGGTTCAGGAATTGAACCCAAATACACAGCAGTAAGTATAAAGCATCAATGCTACTATGTCGTCTAAGATTTTGTTAATTATTCTTCTGTTTTCAATTTTACAACACACTTTAGGTTGTTTTCATTTTATGAACTAACTTATAATTTCTCCAAATCAAATGAACCAAAATTCCTTTTGCTACACTAATAACTATTACACATTTATTTATAAGAAATTCTTTTTTTATTTTTCTCAATTTCTACTATAGTGGTGACAGTCAACATATTCCACGGAACAGCTTATATCTTAGCAATCTCTTAATAGTTTTTTATGTAAATATATTTACAAATGATATACACTGTATTTAATAATAATGCACAGTTTAATTATACGTCAAAATCAATTAACAGTAAAAACAGTTGAATCCAGTAAAATCACAGATAGGAATCGTTTTTCAATAAGAACATTATACTGGCTGTATATGTTTTTTTATTTAAGAATGTATGTTTTTTTATTTAAGAATGTATGTTTTGAATAAAATTAAGGAAAGCACGATCATAAAGACATTGCCAAAATTAAGATTTTACATTTAACGTAGCGCTGGAAGCGGTTGGAATATAAAATTTATTCTAAAATTATATAAAATCATTATTATAGATGTTAAAATAAATATCCGTATATTAGTAAAACGGGAGATGAAAATAATCAGTTAAATTAAATTATCAGCAAATGAAAGTTACTTGATTGGACAAATATTCTTTTGCCAATAGGAAAAATTAGTTTTTTGATGTTTTTAATTTCATCTAAGCAAAAGATTATTATTATTATAATGTTTGAACATTTCATTAAGGATCTCTCAATTATTTTGGCAATTTTCTTGGTTTAATATGTACCAAAAATCATTCAAATATATACGAAAATTTAAATATTCCAATAGCGAATCAAAGTTTGAATAAAATATTTGACAAGCTTGTTTTTCAACTCCTGATACATTCATAATAACTGAACAGTCTCCTGATGCAGCTGAAGAACCCACATCACATTTATAAACTCGTATATGACCTCCACACACTCATTGTGTGAGATTTAGTTATGCGCATTTTTATGGCAATAATGAAAGCACTTCCAATGAGAAAGGGCATATTATAGCGCGGCCAATTTAAAAAAATTATATCCACAAAAAGAAAAACTAAAAAATTAAGTTTCCTACAATATTTTCAACTTGTCAAAGAACTTAGTTTCTTCCAGAATGTTATACAAAGTTGTAAATGAGAAATATAAACACAACATTGTCCGCTTAAATTACACTGAAGAGGATCCAGATAGACAAATTTGAACAATTTTGAAATATTTACTACCATTGAAAAATATATTAATTAAATACACTATACTAGTAGTTTTTATACTAAACAAACTTTATGTAATTATACTTTTCTTTTTTAATTTAATATTTATTTGTAACTCAAAATAGATTAGTTATTAGAATAGTTATTGTGACTTCAACATATAGATGATGCTATTAGACAAGAGTATTTCTTAAAACTTTTATATATTTTGTTAATTCAACAATTTTCTAATTTAATAATTCAACAAAAATATTTCAACCCTCTCTGTCTCTTACTCTTTCTTCCGCCCTTTACAGATATACTTTTCATACGCACTCTTTTAAATACAGACCTGCACCTTACACTTTATGTCCTAATTAGAATATTATTTTCTCAGAATATATATAGTGCTGTTCCGGGAATCGAACCTTAAAGCACAGCAGACACACCTAGTTTATACTAAACTCAATGCAGCAAAAAATACTGTTCTGAAAAAGCGTCTTTTCGCACTGATTTAATCACAAAATAAAAACATAAAACATAAATTCTTTTTTCACTTATTGTAAATGTAATTTAATATTAACGATTTTATTGTTGGAGGAATACGTTCACGCAGCGACAAATAAAAGTGTTTGTTTCCAAAATCAATTATTTAAATAAAATAAAAGCTTTAGCAGTAAAAACTGAAGAATGAAAATCATAGTGGGAGGGTTTACGCATTAAAATATTCAAATAACTAATTATCTTCTTCACATTAATATTGGCTATGTGAATAAAAAAATTTAAAATCAAAATGAAACACGTAGAAGCAACGATGAAGTGACGAAAAATATCTATTATTTAGTTCATTAGTGAGACAACTCCAAATAATATATTTTGAGAGAACGATGAGCCAAATGAACAAATACACAATAATGCCTTCCTCCATTTCTTTTAATTAACTTTTGTTTTTATTATCATTTAACAATACCACAAAAAAAAACAGGTAAAGCACAACTGCTTTTCAGAAATATAAACAATTATAATTACATTTTATACATAATTAACAATATAACACAAAAACACTTACTGTAAAAATCATACAGCTTTAACGCGCGAATGATCTCAAGAAGTAAAACACACAACACATTAAAAACAAATACAAAAAAATATTTTCAATTTAATTCAAAACCCATTATATAATAAAACTCATTTTTTTTTCAGCTACACAAAGCAACACAAGTGTCTTAAGACTTTTAAAAAAAACAAAAGAACGTGAAAAAACATTAAACACAGCTGTCTCTTTTTTTTTTGAACGACCTCGGGTACAGTAAAGCAGCAGTGCAGCACTCTCTTTATTAAAAACAGATTATAAAACATAAATTATATCAAAAATTTTCCATCAAATTAATAAATATCGTTTTCTTTATATTATTATAGAGAAACCCATTACAAATTTACGCAATATTTATTTACAAAATATTCTCCTCCTAGTCACATAATAAATCATACAACTTCATTTTCTTTATTTATATTTTTTTTAAACCACACCAGCATCCAAGAGATTACAACAAATTTCTTAAATAATAAAATTCCAACAAAACTTCTTAAAAAAAAATTTTATAAATCCAACAACAAACAAAGCACCCACATATAACCAGAAAGTATCAAAATATCTCTTCTTTCTTTTTCAAAACAACATTTTTTTATTTTATAATAATAAAACCATACAATATTCAGCACACGATTTTTTTCTTTATATATTAATTTAAACGCACTATAAAAAATATTTCCAATTCTTTTTATTTCTCAATATTAAAATTATATAAACACATCAACAAAACTTCAAAACATATAAAAAAATCAAATTCAACAAACACAAGCAACTAGACACAAATGGTGTGAAAAAAATATTCACACAAATTTATATTTTATTTTTATTCACAGTATATAACAACAGCGAAATAATATTTTTGTGAGAGTTAACATATAATATTTTTTAGTATAAAAATAAAAATATTTAAAAAAAATTTTTTTTTTTTGTAATTTTATGTTGTTAAAGTATGTAGTAGAATATGAAATCTTAAGGACATCACTTTTCTTAAAATCATCATGAAAATTTTCTATACGTAAAAAAAGTTTCAGTGCTGCTTCAGGTACTTACTTTGTTAGTAGTTATAATTTCCAGTTTTAGCATACGAATCCTACACCGAACTATATTATAAAATGAAGAACTTTTGATCGTTTTCGACTTTTCTCGCATATCGACGCTCCTAACGGACAAGGTGAAAGAGACCATTACGCCCAACCCAATATTCATGGAGGCGCAGTTTGTTAAAAATAATATTTTAAGTTTGTTAAAAGAAATAATTTTTTGGGGAAATGACCTTTATGCTTTTCTTTTAGTCCTTACAGACTTGTTTTCAACTTTTTTCCCAAATAAAAGAAACATGATTTTTTTTTCATTCGCAATATGAATGGCCACCATCAAGATCTTGACAGATCCGTTACTGCAAGTAATCTTTTGCACACCCTACTGCAGTATTGAAACGATAAAAGATCTGTTGGATTTCCAACAAGTCATTGTACAACACTTGCGTAATCAAGACACGATAATTCGCTGATAAGAAACAGCACAGCCGCAGATGTCTTATCTTCTACAAATACGTGTAGATAACCTATGATAATCATGAACTTACTAATCTCAGCAGTTTGTTGTCTAACGTCCATTCATTCAGTTTAATGCCCATAGTTCACAAAACATGGATTACACAATACGGCCTGGCCGGAAAGAGGATATGCCGGAAGTAATGATAATGGTTCAGGTACGTTCATTAATTCGATGATTTTATTAATTTATTTTAATTTTAATAGTGGGTTTTATTTTAATATAGTTCTCTTTATGTAATATAAGACTGTTAGAATTTAGTCTTATATTTTTTACCTTTTTCTTCTGTATAATAATTAAAATGAATTAAAGTGAAATTATGTGGAATAAATTTTCTATTTCGGTAAATAAATTGTTTAACTTTTTATTGAATTCTTGATTTCTAAATTGTGCGTATTGCTTATTTATTATCGCACGCATTCTGATCATAATTAATTTGTCTTCATTACCTTAATTCATTAATTTGTATGGTATTACGTTACTTTATATAAGAAGCAGTTAATTTACTTTGGCAACAACTGAATTTCTACCCATATTTTATTTTATAACATTTATTTATTGATTCCAAAAATTCCAAAATCGTATCCTAAATATTATAATAAGGAATGCGACTGATACCTCATAAAAAACTTCATCGAAACATATAAGAAGAATTTGACACATTTTAGTTAATAAGTTTAAAATGGGCTTGTGTCCTATGTCTTAATTTTCATAAAAGTGTACTATATATTGATAAAGTTGGTTACTAGAACCTCCAATGTTCAATTATTTCTTAATAACACCTTATATGTTAAGAGATATTAACAATTAAAAAAGTCATTTTGTCTCTTTAATTATTAAAGGGATTCAACGTTGTACACATTCCAAATGCATGTGACATCACAATCCTTGTGTAAGGTTACCAACCTTACAGATCATAAATCTCTGCTATATGTATTTATATATCAAAATATCAAATATTATTTACAGCTATTTCAAGGAATAATAAAATTTAAATATTATGTCTGCCGTAACAGGATTAAATTAAATAAAAACTTATTGTTCTTTGACCTGACTTGATATTTCGACTACCAACAGCAACAAAACATTACCACAGCACTGACCGACTAAATAAATAACAGACGTTAAAATACATTTCACGTCATACAAATATGGCCGACCATTTCTAGCGCTAAAACTACAATTCAAGCTTTTAAGTGTTATATCTCCGGCAATATTTAGATATTTAATAAAATAGACACGCCAATACACATTTATTAACATCAATTTCAATCAACAATTGAAAAATCGACCACTGAAAAATGGGGACACAAGTCCATTATTCATTATTATATGCATTTATATAAAAATATTTAAATAATTTTTGTAGAATCTTTTTTAATTTTTTGGTATATGAATATATACTATACTGTATTGGGTTTTTGAAATATGGGCAAAATTGTAAGTGCACCCACTGTTAAATGTAATCCACTCTTTCGAATTATTTATATTCTCAATAAAATGTTATACTTAACAGCGGTATGGCTCAGTGCGTATCAGATACATAAAAAAATATTGTATACACAAATTTTAAATATTTATAACTTATTTAAAATGTACGTATAATATAAGGTACTGTATGCCGAAGTATTTTAATATTTTAAAATTCATAAATAAATAGAAAAAGTAATTACAAAATAATTGAAGTAAATAAATTGTTTTAACTACTGGTGTCAATGGTATGCGTTACGCATCAAATTATTTAAAATTTGTTTTAATAGAATCACCAGAAGTACGAGTATATAAACCTACACAATCACTAAACCATCATCAGTTTACTTGAACCCATCTTCGTAGTAATATCCTGTATTCCAAGAAGAGAAGTTACTGAAGTACTGTAAAAATAATTTTAGAAATCATGAAGGTCTTTGCTTGTGTTCTCATTGCTTTTGTCGGTAAGTTGAATAAGTTAATTACTTTTAGATTTCGTGAGCTGCAGCTCATAATATAATTAATTGAAATTGTATAAATATCTAAATATTTACAGGATTTTCCGCTGCAAATATTATTTTACCTGGCAGCCATGGTAGCCATGGAGGATACTCTTTTGGCAGTAGCTTAAGAGCATTGGCGCAGGACTCTGCGAAACAGGCACACTCTGCAGTGACGAGCCAGCATTCAGCTGCAAAACAAGCTGCGTACGCTGCTAAGAGTACTCTGGCTCAAGCAGCATCACAGGCAGCCGCTACCGCTGTAACAGTTCTTGAAGGAAAGCAAGTCCTTGTTGAAGAATTACAGCGCCAATCTTATGAGGCCAGTGCATCGCTTCACAAAGAAACCGAGCAACTTGCTCAAGCGCAACGGTCAGCTCAAAGTGCTCTGGAGTCTGCCCAAAACGCTAAGCAACTCCTTATGACTATCCAAAATATTTCTAATCTTGCTCAAAAGTCAGCTGGTGAAAATTCTGTGAAAGCTGATAAAACTGCTGCTAATGCCGCTGCTGAAGCTGCTTCTCAGGCATCTATGGTTCAAGCTGCTAAAGACCGCCTTGAATCCATTGAACACAAACTTCACTTAGCTGTAGCTGGACTTCTGGCAACTCAAAACGCTGCTGGAGAAGCTGCTGCATTTGCTGAAACTGCACAACATAATGCTGCTGCGGCGGGAGCCAAGGCAAGCGAAGCTGCAGCCCATGCTTCTCTCACAGCTTCCAGTGATCATGGCAGCTTCTCTTCCTATGAGTCTGACATTCATGGATGGAATTAAACATAATAAACATTAAATATTACATGAATATTGATGTTTGTAAGCATTGGCAAAATAAATGGTACTGTCTATATTATGTATTATAAAATGTAATATTTGTTTATATTTTAAAATAGCAAGAAAGCTGAATAAGCCAAAGCTTAATAAATAAATATAAAAAAAAAAAGGTACTGTCTATAAGAAATGCGATTTATTTTATTTTTTAAGTGAATACTTCCTATGTAATTAATAAATATATCTTTTATAATAAATAAATATTTGCTCATTTGCCAAGAAATAAACTGTTCATATTTTAAACTTTTCCTTTAATATATATAATCTTACTATTTAAGAATTGAATATATTTAATCACCGAAGTCATGTTCGTCAAATAATAAAAATATTAGAATTGACTGCAAATCACAAGACCAACAAATAGTAAAAAGAATCCAAAGGTTGTATTGCAACTTGAAGATAGAACATTATCGTTTAAACTAGAGTTTACCCCCGTCGCAATACCACGTCTTTTTGGCGTGTATGATTTGAATCCAATAAAATAATTCGTAATTACATTTCATATTTAATTCTATTTTTAAATTGAAATAATAAACTCGCACAATAATAAAATAATTTTTCAATTTATCAAAATAAAAAATATTTTCAATTTATGCGTTATTTGACCAACTTTTTTTCAATATTTGAGATTTTTTTTTTCGATTCGTAAATAAGTTACCAAGGTTAACCTATATACAAAATTTCAACTTTTTACTCTCTTTTACTCTTACTTTTTACTACTCTTTTTACTCTAAAATTTTGAAATATTGAATATTTTTTTATTAATAATATACTTAATTATTCTAGAATCTAGAATATGAACTTCCTCCAAAATTCCCTACCGGGCCCCCGAATTTCTTCAACCCCCACTTTTTTCTTGAAAGCATTTCTTGCTTTCTTGTTTTAATATATTCCGAAAATAAGTGCATATTATATACACATATTTAAGAATTTTGATCGCATATTAATCTTTGTCCTAATTATCTTACACAACACACTGCACTAATCCTGAAACTCTTGTCTTGTTATTAACTTTCATATTTTTTCAGGAACTAGCGGTACATCACAGAGAACCTGATTCACCTATAATTAATGCTGAAGGTAATTTGCCCATTTGTGATTCATTCAATAAGATATTGCCTAATTACCGCGTCGTTTAGTTACTAGACTTATAATAAAAAGTAAACAGCCGCTCACTTTTAAACTGTCTTACGAGGTTCCTAGACTTCTTCATTATCATTTGAGTTTTTGTTTTAATTTTATGTTTTACTGTTAAATTACATGTTTTAATCACAAAACAAAGTACCTGTTTCTTGCAGTGTTTTAATTTTAATGTACTTACTGCCATTGCGTCGTTCGTTAGTAATATATTCAATAATAATACAACTGAATTTATTAAGGAGGTACAGGACGTTAACGTAAATGATTAAACCGTTGTGAAATTTGAAGGGTCGATACAAATAGTTAAAATACATGCAGTCTCAAAACTTTAGAGACCTAGGTTTCATAGTTTTCTTTTTATACATGATAAAAAATAGTCATTTTCCATACAAATCATAATTTTTAGCTCAATTTCACACCATAATATAATTTTGAACTATAAAAAAATGGTGACACGACTTTCAAAAACTAGGTGTATATAAAATAATCTTTTCTGTAACTATTGGAAAAAGAAAAAATTATCAAAAAGATACCTATTTACGAAAATATTTAAATAAAACCTTTAAGAAACAGTAAATGTAGGTTATAAGTCGGCAACGTTGCAAATGCCAATTTGAGCGTAAAATTCAAAATCGGAATAAATGTTATATAAAATATAACAATTTATTGATCAAAAAACCAAATCACGCATGCGTCAACACGCGTAAATTTGCAGCGTTGCAAAATTTATTATTCCTTTTTCAAAATATTTAATTTGTATTTAAATTGAATTAATATCAATTTGATATTAATTATAGGTAATTATTAATTTAATAAACTATTATATGCATAAAAAATCATTTTAACAAGCAAAAAGCAGTTTAATAGGGAATTGAAAAATTCATTTTCAAAGGTACAGTCCCAATATTTGCTCGTCGCTCATGTACTTTGTATTTTGCATTTCGTATTACCGAGAGTTAAACTTTTTGCATTGACGGTATGTCCTGTACCTCCTTAAGAGTTCTATATTTTATAAAGTTCTGTTTACTGGTAACTGGTGTAACACGTTTTCACACTATAACGATCTCATTAAGTTCTCCTTGTATTCTTACCACTTCTCGTTGGTAATGCATACATATTCTATTTAAACCAACAATCAATAGATGGCAACAGCAGTTGATAGTATGGATTCCTGTACTGGCTATCGCGCCATTATTTAAATAGAAAGTAAGTGCCTACATATATTATTATTTATTTCTTCATTTTTGAAAAGCCTACATTTATTTGACTTTAATCGATTGTAGGTTACAAACTCGAAATCAATATTTCATTTGGTGTATCGCCTTGTCCGGTAAATGTATCTTTAGACCTTTACTCTCAACATCTTTTTTTCGATTTAAGTTTCTGATATAGGTTAGCTCTATTAACAGACGTGTATACGTATACTGATCCAAAAAAAGTGTTAAACTGGTTTAATGAAGACCAGCGACACATAGTATCGTCACATCACCATGCTAAACATTTTCAATGGCTTTAAATATCTAAAAACTTTGATAAGTTACTCTATTCGTTATTTTCATGGTAGAAAAAAATGAAAAATAGGGAAATCTTTTATTTGATATTCGTTAATAAAAAAACAAATTTTAAAAAATGTGCATGTTCCTATTATCTTTATTTGGGCGGAGTAAGAATCCCCGCATCATCGCTAACAAATGCTGCTTGATTTTTTAAAGCGAATATGGTCTCCTTAAATATCAGTTCTTGATGGTTTTAGCTAAGTATTTTGTGACATGAATCAAAGCGCGGTGTCGTTGGCGGTGGTTTATACCGCACACGCATGGCCCCGCTTCTGCCCTCGTGTGAAGATTTTAATGTATTCATTTCTTAAAATCATTTTAAAATAACTAACATCATTAATAAATAACATGTATAACAATCACTGATTTTGAAGTTTTCATGAATATGCCGAAACATTGTTTCCAGTGCTAATCGAAGATGGCTTTGGTGATCATCCTCGTTTCGAATGTTACATAATGGAGAAGCCAACTTCGGAAAGACCCATAGGATTTGCAGTATGTTACGACTCTTACTCGACCTTCAAAGGAAAAACAATGTTTTTACATAATTTATATATAAGACCTGAACATCAGGGTCAAGGATTGGGACAGGTATTCTTCAAGCATATTGCAAAAGTAAGTTTGTCAAAGGCATTGTCTTGTACACAAGTCTGGAAAATTAAAGGTTTAAAATGAGGATACTAATAGCAGATTGCATGGTTTATTTTTAGTTTGTTGGTATAGTGGTCTGGTCTCACTTTACACATGAACAAGCTTGCGATGTCTAATTGAAGTTTTAGTAAACATTTTGGTGTCAGATAAAAGTGTTCATATTGTCAATTTTTCATCATTTTCATCGGTAGGTTTGTACTTGGAGGAATTTTTGTTAGGATATAATCTTATTTCATGATCTTGCAGAACCCTACAAACATTTTTTTGTATAGTACTAAGAAAGTAGTAGTAGTGTAGGAGGAGGAAAGGAAGGGAACAGATGGATGGGAGAAGTAATTAGAAGGAGGAAGTGAAAAACTAGAGGGTTTATGTCTGAACAGAAAGATAGAGGTAAAAGGCAGGAGAGGGAAAATGAAGTCTGAAAAGAAGGAAGAATAGTGCAAAGATAATAAAGTGTTTGTCGAGAGAGGAAAAGGAAGGCAATAGGTGAGAGACGGAGATACAGGCAAAAAGGAAGGAGAAGCAGGAAACGGTGAGAAGGAAGGAGGTGTTGGGAACATGAAGGGAGAGGGTCAAGAGAAGAAGATACATAAAGTACTTTTGGAAATAGAAAGGTCTAGAACATTTTAAGTTGAAGTTATATGAAATGTAATAAAAAATATAATTATGTAGATTGTAAAGCCGAAAGGCACATAATTAATATAATATAGTAGGTATAGTAGTAATGTCGAATAGCCTGATTGCAATTTAATTAAGATTTTTCGAAGCAAGTTCTAAACCACAGGAAGAAAATATATTAGGATACGTTCAGGAATAGAAATTTCGTATTTTAAAGCTTAAATTTACGGGGCGGAGTAATGCATTTTTGCTTTTTCACCTCCGTTTTTTATCCAAAATGCCTTTGAAACGGATATCGCCCAAATATCCATTCCTATTTTAGGTCGAGTTCTAGAATATATAATTTACGCTTCAAATCCAAATTGTTAGCAGAGAAGTCTCTGTAGTATTTAGGATATAGACCGGTAGATAATGACAGAAAAATGCCGACCATTTCTTACAGTATATGGACCATGCCCTTGAATGTTAGGGCGTAAATCCAGAACGAAATGGACCTTATAAAACTGCCGTAAATAAATCAGATTTTCGGACGTTTCTATAATATTCACAAACCTTAAAGTATTTGTTTTGAATTTTTTAACCTTACTGTTAACCATTTTTGACAACAGGTGGAACTAGCGCTCACATTATGATTCGTTCTAATAGACAATTTGTTCTAGGTGGCTTACGACCGGAATTGTTACCGGTTGGAGTTTCACTGTGCGACTTGGAATCCCGCTAGAAAACTATACGAGAAATTTGGAGCCGTTAACTGTTCCGGTCCAGACGGGGACATTTACTACAAATTGTTAAGGGAGACAATGGAAGAAATGTTTAACTAAAATACATGCGAGTAGGATTAGCAATAAACTACAAACAAGTATTTGCATGTTACGCCTATTTGTATAAGATAATGATTTTACAAATTGTATAACAATAAAATTTAAAAAGGTGATGCTGTTAAAATAATTTACATATATATTTTGTGATCCGAAAGATTGTTTTTTTTTATATTTATTAGGCTTTAGTTTATTTAATCTTCTTGACATCCCGAATCGAAATTTTAAACCTATCCTGATCCTAAAATGGATCTTTGCTCCTCTTTTCATCCTAAACGTTATTATATGACCCTCGCCTCATCCTAAATGACATCCATGATCCTCGTTTTATTTTAAATTAATTTTATTTTATATATGTAAAAGTATATAAAAATAAAATATGATGATTAAACATACAAGGTAAACCAATAGTCTGTTAACATTTGAGAAGCCCGCAGCTTTCGCGCCATTTTATATATGTTTTTTAAACCTGTTTTACAAAACTTCTGAACTTGATTTTAACAAGACGGGTTAACATGCCACACCTTTAACGCCTCCATAACGGCGCTTCGTGAAATTTTTGACCAAAAACTGATGCTCAAAAGAAGTGATATTAACTGACCACCCCGCAACCCGGATTTTTTCCATTTTATAATTAAAATAATGAAAGACTGTATCATATATTATTTTGTAGGTAAACTATTTTATTAGTACTGTATTAATTTTCCTTATTTTTTTAATTTTAATCTCATAATGTCTAAACTCTGACCTTGAATTTGTTGAAAATTTCATTATTAAAATTTTGATATACATCATTTTATTTGTTAAAAATATTATCATGAGCTGCCAATGGACACATAGTTTTTACAAAAGTTTACAATAGTATATGCACAGATTAAAAGAATGTTGTATGAAAGAAAGTTTTTATTGTTTATATATTACACAACAAATTAAATTTTTCATATAATAAGCAAGAGTATACAAAATAATAGTGCAAATAAGAAAAGAATATGTTACATATTCGGGGTTATTCATAAACTACGTTATTCGTAAACTATTGATTTTAACCTCCTCCCTCCAGGCTATTATCACGTCTTGTCACACATTGTGAACTCCACTCTCATGTTGTACCGTCACACATTTGAAAAAAGATATATTCTATTTAGTATTATTTTGTTTTTTGTTCTTATTTTATTTTTATTCTGTAAACCGAATTTTGGATCAGATGTGACATCATTACTTTTGTGAAGTTTTATCACTCTTTGTGTACCCCTTCCTCACCCTTTGCATATGACGTACTTAATGGGTAGTCCCTTATGAACAAAATACAATACTTCAAAACATTATTATATTCTCATGGAAATAATAATCCTACCAGGACGACGATTCTTCCAACGGTTAAACACTATTTCACTTAAAAAACAAATAGAACCAAATAAAAGTCCTGCGGCTTGCATACAAAACACTAGCAAGAGATCATTTAACGCAAATTTGTTATATCCTGGTTTTATAAATGCATCACAGTCTGGTCTTCCTCTGCCAATTTTCTTGTTGTGCAAACTGAGAATGATTCCACTTACATGCAGCCTATGTATCAGCTGATCTAGATGAACACTAAGATGTTGGTTATTTATTTCTATGTTCATATACAATGCCTGTGATTCTTCATTTATTAGCTTAAATGTATCCATTAACCCAAAATGTTCCAATTCTTCCTTACTTGCAAAAATGGCCGCTTTATCTAATATTTTATTTTCTTGTACGTATTGTATGGTATCATCTAAACTGTAAAGTAATTTATGTAATGTGTCATTCTGAATCCTTTGCCAACAACGCTCTTCTATTATTCGAACAAATTTGTTACTGGCAACACCATTTGCGGTTCCGTGAATCATCCAATGTCTGCCAAACAGTTGTAAGTCAGAATTTGCCAATTCTTGAACAGTGGTAATTTGTTGCTCATGAACAGGTTTCGCTAAAATGTTAATCCAATTTGATAAGTACATAATGGACATATATAAAGAACTCGCCAATAGAAGTATGTGACTTGATTTGGTTAACAATCTAGGCAGCTTGTGATTTATAGGAATTCGAAGATATTCACCTAACTTAAGTATAATCATTATTAAAAATGTGCACGAAATTGCAATCCAGGTTGTGTTGGTAAAAACATTCACCATGATCTTCCATCTTGATAAAAGTTTAGCCTTTGGAACCCACCAGTAGTGTGTGATGCACTGATATGGGAATACAATGTTAATTAAAGAGGACTGCGAAAATGGAGCATCATACATATAATTTAAAGATTCCTCCGAAACTTTTAGCCGTAACAAATGAATGATCAAATGCAGAAATTTTGTGTGATTTAATGAGCTGTACGTTAGAAACGAACTAAACCGTGTTAGAGATACTTTGTTATTTATTTTATGTTTAGATCTTTGCGAAATTCCATCGTTCTCGCTATAGCGGGAACACGCCACTCTGAACTCCGCATCTGCTGAACACAACTTCAGATGGTAATCTTCTTCATCCACAAACAGTGTCACGATATCTGCACCAGTCCCTTCAGCAGCTTCTGCAATAATACGTTTATAGAATTTGTATTCTACTCTCGTTGGTTGAAGAATGATAATTCTGTAGCTGTTGATATACTCAAAGTAGGTTTCGAATTGGTAGACGTTGTACTTTTTGAAAAGAACAAATAGAACACAATTTGAGAACGTGTTAAAGAACGACAAGATGTCATAGATGTCATATGAATAGAGTATGTCATCGTTAAGCTTCTTTAGTAGCTTATCGATATAAACGTGGTCTTCATTTTCTAAACGTCCCAATAAAAATATTCTAATTCCCTTTTGATCTTCGCAGACATCTTTCACAACTTCTAAAACTGACGTAATGCTGGGATAATTGATTAACTTATTGACATTTTCACTGATCGATACGTTTAATGTTAACAAAAATAATAATACACGCAGCATTATAAAAATGTGTGCATAAATCTAGTACGCCAAATAAAAACAAACTATTTACAAATATGAACAAATAAGTACTGGCATTTTAGTAAGAACATTTATTTTACTTGTAAGTTTCCACTATTATGTAGTAACAGAGGTGTACCGAGAGATAGCGGGGAATGATTTACAATATACACATCCGCTAATATAGGCGCCCAATTGCTCAATTATGTCCAGAAAAATCAACTAAAGTTCAGTCACATCCAATATGAAGTTTGGCTTTCAAAATAAGAAAAACTAGATCAAAATAGGAAATAAATTTAAAAAAATTAAAATGTGATCAAATCTGATAGCTATAACTTCATCGATATATGGATATTTAGAAAATAAAAACTTCAATATAATATATTAAGGAGGTACACGAAATGCAAAATACGAAGGGACGAGCAAATATTGAGACTGTGCCTTTGAAAATGAATTTTTTAATTTTCTATTAAACTGCTTTTTGCTTGTTAAAATGATTTTTTATGCATATAATAGTTTAATATTAAAAATTACCTATAATTAATATCAAATTTATATTAATTCAATTTTAATACAAATTAAATATTTTGAAAAAAGAATA
This sequence comes from Panorpa germanica, assembly GCA_963678705.1. Classification (NCBI taxonomy): domain Eukaryota; kingdom Metazoa; phylum Arthropoda; class Insecta; order Mecoptera; family Panorpidae; genus Panorpa; species Panorpa germanica. The sequence continues at coordinate 1,252,258 of OY783205.1, read as the reverse complement.
ATAAATTTAGCAACGCTGCAAATTTACGTGTGTTGACGCATGCGTGATTTGGTTCTTTGACCAATAAATTGTTATATTTTATATAACATTTATTCCGATTTTGAATTTCCCGCTCAAATTGGCATTTGCAACGTTGCCGGCTTATAACCTACATTTACTGTTTCTTAAAAGTTTTATTTAAGTATTTTCGTAAATAGGCATCCTTTTGATAATTTTCTTTTTGCAATAGTTACAGAAAAGATACTTTTATATACACCTAGTTTTTGAAAGGCGTGTCACCATTTTTTTATTGTTAAAAGTTATATTATGTGGTGAAATTGAGCTAAACATTATGATTTGTATGGAAAATGACTATTTTTAATCATGTATAAAAAGAAAACTATGAACCCTAGGTGTCTAAAATTTTGAGACAGCATGTATTTTAACTATTTGTATCGACCCTTCAAATTTCACAACGTTTTCATCATTTACGTTAACGTCCTGTATCTCCTTAACCTTTTTTTCAATAGAAAATTAAAAAACGACCCCTGCAAAATGAGTTCACAAGCCTATTGTTCACGTAGTAAATTGGAGGGCCCCATTAGTCTCAGTACGGCACTGTAAAGCAACTAATGGAACTAATAAACTTCTTAAACTCTAATAGAGGGCAGTGATCATAAATGTAATGGCGTCAATTAGGTAAAGTGGAGCGACGTAAATTGATATCCAAATAAAAAACAACAAACTTTTAAGTAGAGTAAGACAAGTTATGATTTTCTTTAATTTCTCTAAATCATCATTTAATATCTAATTCCACGAAATACGAAATGTGTAAGTATATTACCTTCAATTCTGATAAAATGTTAATCTCACGAACTCAATTAATATTTAACGGGTGGAACTATACACTTATATTAAGTAACATTTACTCCCGTTGCAAAATAATATAATTATGAATTCAATAAAATAATTCATAATTACATTTCAAATTTTAATTCCATTTTCAAATTGAAATATTTAACTCGTTCAATAATAATAATTTTTTTGATATAAACTGAATAAAGAAAAATATACTTTTATCAATAAAATATAAAATATTTTTAATTTATTTGTTATTTGACCAACTTTTTTTCAAAATTTTGAATTTTTTTTTTGATTTGTAAATTATGTAATAAAGTTAGCATATGAGTAAAATTTCAACTTGCTAGCACAATTTTTAGCATCGACAAAATTCGGCCACGTGCCCCCTAATAAAATTTTCTAATTTTAATTTTTTCTTTTACAATGGAGTTTTCTTCAAAGATTCATACCAGTCATCCTAATTTTCTTAACGCCTCTTTTTTCAATTTCTAATTTTCAAAAACTACAACTACTACAACTGCATACATTTGCAAAGTTTCAACTTTCCATCTTTTATGAATTAAAAGTTATAGACCAAAAAGTAAAATATTTTTAGTTTTTCCAAAATTACGCGTTTCCAGAAAATTCAGGGAGAAATCCGAGGACGCTAAAAGTCTTAGAAATCAAATAAACGTATAAACATACACTGGAACATTATAAGACAAAGTCGACTTACATAACCTTAAATGTCCAATTATTTTTAATAACTCCTTATATTTTAGAAGAGATTAACAATTAAAAAGTAATTTTCTCTATAATTATTAAAGCGATCTAACTTTATAGGAAATTTTAATACATGATATGTCACGTTTGCAGATTTGCAATCTCTTTTATAAATGAGAGACGTATACAAGTGTGTGAGTAATACGTCATTTACTACTTACAGCTGGGTGCTGTATCTCATGAAGTGTTATATAACGGATTGTGGAAAAGGAGAAATAATAGATGAATTATTTATTTCTTCCGTGACGTATGCATATTCAAAACGTGCTGCAAAACTGAAATTTAAATTTGACACAGAAAATAAAAACGCCATTATTTTACATAAAAATTTATTTCAATTGAATATTAAAAAAGTGATCCGTAAAAAAGAGTTCACAAGCCCGTTATGATCATTGTTGGTCTTATGATCCGTTAAGGCCCGTTATGATTATCCATTTAATGTCTTATGAAATATCCGGTTTATCTCTATTTGATATAAGGTGATGTAGTGGCTACATAAGTTGTAATTCATCTAGACGGATCTGATCTTCAATAAAAGTTGGATCCTGTAATCAGAACACACATAAAGCAACATTTTACAATAAGAAATAGAAAAGAAAAAGAAATAAGGAAACCAACTAACTTACTCACTTTAGGAAGCTAATCTCTCTGCAATTACATTTCGATTATCATTAACTTGTAAAATCTTCTCAACTGTGTCTTCATTATCAATATTTTTGAACGCATTACTTGCTACGTAGACAACTGACTCTGAATCCATTTTAAAAATCTGAACTCCTCTCGGCCCTTTAAATGTGTTGCCATAAATATGAGTAATTTTATTGCCATCTAAATACAGCAGCCATAGCCTCTTATTTTGGCTGAATACTCGTCTAGGGAGACTAGTCAGTTTGTTGTTGGTTAATCTTAATCTTTGCAAATTTGGTAACTGCTTAAATGTGTCTGCTACTATTTCATTTATTTCATTGTCTGTTACAAATAACTCTTTCAGATTGGTTAAGCCATTAAATATCAATCCACTTAAAGATTGGAGCTTGTTGTTACTTAAATTCAATACTTCCAGGTCTGTCAGTTGGCTGAATGTACCAGGGAGTATCACCGTTAACTTGTTGCCGTTGAGTTGCAAAGTTTGAAGATCGTTCAGATCGTTAAATGCGCCAACTTCAATAGTTTCTATTAAATTACTTCCCAAGTCAAGATATTCCAGTGAAGTCGGAAATGTGGATGCTCGTACGACTGTTATCTTATTACCCGATAAATCTAAGTTAGTCAGACTAGTAAACTTAGTGAACACTCCTGGTGGAAGTACTGATATTTCTAAGATTATCAACTTTACTTTCTCCAGGAAATCATGGCTTACACTTGATTGATCCAGGTCCGTTATAATGGTTGGCACGTTACAGTTCTCAACTGCTAAATCCGTTAAGTTATTAAAAATAGTTGTTCCTGGTGTAATGCTCACTACGTCTAATCCAGTTGGACACATTACCCACAGCTGCGATTTTTTCCACAATTTAATCTCACTTTCAACGAACGGAATGCAGTCTAGTTGGTATCTAGATCGTACGGAACAAACAGAACCTTCACTATGTGCACGTCCTAGCACCACCCCCAGTATCACTAAAGCGAATATTGTAATCACACGCATGATGAAACACTTGAATCAAATGCTCACAGCAACTGAGTTGATAGAAGTCATAACTACTACTTATAGGGCACTTTTAGAATAAAATTCAGTGAACATCAAACTTACTGAAGTTTTATTAAAATTACATTTTACGATAAACACAATACTTAAATACAACGTTGCTGAGGTGAAAAAAGCATCATGCATCTGATGCTGATGACAAAGGATGAGAATACTTAAAGAACCATTAGGTCTTTTGTTTGAAATTTAAGAAAAATAAATTTTAAAGAAAAAGTTTGGTTTCTTTTGGGTACACTTTCGTCAATTGTTTTAAAAAAAAAGAAACGGTATTTTAGAGGGTAAGTTAGTTTAGATATCTGGGTGGATTTCTATCTGATTCAGAAGATATGAATTTTGAAATTAAAGCAAGAATTACTGACGGAAATGAATCCTATTATGAATTACTAAACTTACTTAGTACTGCCTTTGTAATTGCAAACTAAATATCCTGATAAATAAAGTTATAATAAATCAGTGGTACTATATTCGGAGACTTGCAAGAAAAAAAGAAAATTTTGCGAAAACGAATAATGGAGTATGAGAACAAATATAGGTATAGGTGAATTAGAAGAGGATGGGGGCCATTAGGAGGAATGACAGTGAAGGAATTTAACAGTGACCAGTGCCTACAACTTCATAACTGATCAAATCCTTAGATATCCAATTTTTTCAATTAAACATCAGAAGTGTAAAAAGATGTAGAATTCAATCGTAGTTCACTTTTTAATATGAGCCCTACGAGCAGAGACATTGAGATTATTCTCCAATTGAACTGAGCTTATCGTGGATTACGTTAAATTCTGGTCTTCACCTTTTGAATCATTTCTGACTGATTTTTAGTGCTGATACACAATCATTTGGTTAACATGTAAATGTCAGAGATCATTAACAATGGCTGGTTGCGATGAATACAAAGCAATAATTTTTCATTTCGATAACTTTTTTTACCTGCGACGTAAAACTATGTGCTTCTGTAGGCTTGTAAACAACATAACAGAGTGACGCTTTTCAAAAAATGAGCGCGCTGTCATTAGGTATTTGGTTGCTACAGCAGCAAGAAATTGGTAACGCTTTCAGCGCCGACCACTGTATACATTCGTGAATTTTTTAATATTTAATAAAATACAAACTCTGATATTTGTTGATTAACCAATATTTCAACAAAAAATTAAAGAATCGACGCCTAAAAACTGAATTCACAACTAGTTTCTTTATATTTATTAGTTCTGATGCACATTTTGAGAAACCTATAATAAAGATAAACAACAACATATTTTCAGTTATTGCCATGACCGTTGATCGACTTGACCTTGATTGATAATTCTTCATGATGTAATACATAACTCCTGATCTTTTACAAAGGCGCTGACCACGCTAATCTTAGCGAGCCGAATGGGCGAATAACTGATTAGGTTGGTTATCAAAATCGCAAGTATCCAAAACATTTTATTAAGTCGCATAATTATAGGAAATATTAACAATTAAAAGCGTTTTTTGACTGTTTAACCTTTTAAAAGATTCAACCAAACCACTATGCACAAAACCACTAAGTCATCAATGTCATGTACAATTCCTATCTTTTTTTATACAAATGCATGTAAAACATACAGCTGCCTCGTGCAGCATATAAAGTTTCAATATTATTAATTTGTGATCAGAGCAAAATAAAATGGATTTCTTATTAGACGGCAGTTTCTATGTGACGTCATATGGAGGAATATTAAGCAGAAAGTCAGAAATTCGAATTTTAAATAGGCTTTGAAAGGCTAATAACCGAGAATGTTTTCAAAAAGGTTTGAACAATCAAAACTATTTTATTTATTTTTCAAAATGCAATAAACAACTTCAAAAGCGTCTTTTATATAAGACAGATGCTTAGAACTTGGTTTATTAGGTTAGGTACACATCTGACAAACGCCAGAAAATAAAATAATTAACATACCAACTTAAATTGGGCCACTGTTGGCATTTAACTGTCAGAAATTGGGTTTTTATAAACATAACATAAAAATAGCAGTAAAAAATGAATAGTCAGACTTCGTCTAAGACATGTATGGTTCAACATTTTCTAAATGGTCTCAACTATCATCCCCTTAAGGCTTGCACCTTGCTGCGAAATACCCTATATGTTAAAAATATATTATTTAATTCTGTTCTATTGTAAAAAGTATCAAAAAATGTGTAAAAGAATTCACATATTGCTTAATTTTTAATTTTGTTGATTATTTATTATGGAACAGCGATAGGGCATATATCGCATTTGTACATTTTAGCAGATTTATTTATGCACATAAAGAAGAAGAACTTGAGGAAAGAGGCAGGTATAAGAGCGATAATGTTTGAAGAGAAATAAAGAAAGCAGAGAGTGGACTCTTGGGAGTGGTGGGTGAAAAAAATTGAAAAGTATGGACACAAATTTATAAAGAGACGAAAATGTATTACGAAGGAAGAGGTTTAGTGATGAAGGAGATAGATAGATAAAAAGAGGAAGGAAGGGAGGTGCTGAGTCTAAAAAAGGAAAGAGTCCAACAACATGGTAGGATAAAAAAGATAAATGAAGCAAAGTAAAAAATCCGAGGACGCCAAAAGTCTTAGAAATCAAATAAACGTATAAACATACACTAAAACATTATAAGACGAAGTCGACTTACAAAACCTTAAATGTCCAATTATTTTTAATAACTCCTTATATTTTAGAAGAGATTAACAATTAAAAAGTAATTTTCTCTTCTAAATTCTAACACATGATACGTCACGTCTGCAGATTTGCAATCTCTTTTATAAATCAGAGACGTATACAAGTCTGTAAGTAATACGTCATTTACTACTAACAGCTGGGTGCTGTATCTCATGAAGTATTATATAACGGATTGTGGAAAAGGAGAAAAATAGATTAATTATTTATTTCTTCCGTGACGTATGCATATTCAAAACGTGCTGCAAAACTGAAATTTAAATTTGACACAGAAAATAAAAATGCCATTATTTTATATAAAAATTTATTTCAATTGAATATTAAAAAATTATCCCTAAAAAAAAAATTAACAAGCCCGTAATGATCATTGTTGCCTAACAAGCTGCTCTTAGGTATTTATTAAAATTAAAATTGCATTCCATTTATCTTAATATAATATTGGATACTATGTGAAGAAGGTTTATGTGCAACCATTTAATGTCTTATGAAATATCCGGTTTATCTCTATTTGATATAAGGTGATGTAGCGGCTACATAAGTTGTAATTCATCTAGACTGATCTTATCTTCGATAAAAGTTGGATCCTGTAATTAGAACACACATAAAGCAACATTTTACAATAAGAAATAGAAAAGAAAAGAAAACCAACCAACTCACTCGCTTTAGGAAGCTAATCTCTCTGCAATTACATTTCGATTATCATTAACTTTTAAAATCTTTTCAATTGAGTATTCATCATCAATATTTTTGAACGCATTACTTGCTACGTAGACAACTGACTCTGAATCCATCTCAAACATCTGAATTCCACTCGGCCCTTTAAATGTGTTTCCATAAATATGAGTAATTTTATTGCCACCTAAATACAACAGCCATAGCCTCTCATTTTGGCTGAATACTCGTCTAGGGAGACTAGTCAGTTTGTTGTTGGTTAATCTTAATCTTCGCAAATTTGGTAACTGCTTAAATGTGTCTGCTGCTATTTCATTTATTTCATTGTCTGTTACAGATATTTCTCTCAGGCTAGCTAGGCCTTTAAATATCAATCCACTTAAAGATTGGAGCTTGTTGTTACTTAAGTTCAATACTTCCAGGTCTGTCAGTTGGCTGAATGTACCAGGGAATATCACCGTTAACTTGTTGCCGTTGAGTTGCAAAGTTTGAAGATCGTTCAGATCGTTAAATGCGCCAACTTCAATAGTTTCTATTAAATTACTTCCCAAGTCAAGATATTCCAGTGAAGTCGGAAATGTGGATGCTCGTACGACTGTTATCTTATTGCCCGATAAATCTAAGTTAGTCAGACTAGTAAACTTAGTGAACACTCCTGGTGGAAGTACTGATATTTCTAAGGTTATCAACTTTACTTTCTCCAGGAAATCATGGCTCACACTTGATTGATCCAGGTCCGTTATAATGGTTGGCACGTTACAGTTCTCAACTGTTAAATCCGTTAAGTTATTAAAAATAGTTGTTCCTGGTGTAATGCTCACAACTTCTGATCCAGTTGGACACATTACCAACAGCTGCGATTTTTTCCACAATTTAATCTCACTTTCAACGAACCGAATGCAATCTAGTTGGTATCTAGATGTATGTACGGAACAAATAGAACCTTCACCACTATGAGCACGTCCCAGCACCACCCCCAGTACCACCAAAGCGAATATTGTAACCACACGCATGATGAAACACTTGAATCAAATGCTCACAGCAACTGAGTTGATAGAAGTCATAACTACTACTTATAGGGCACTTTTAGAATAAAATTCAGTGAACATCAAACTTACTGAAGTTTTATTAAAATTACATTTTACGATAAACACAATACTTAAATACAACGTTGCTGAGGTGAAAAAAGCATCATGCATCTGATGCTGATGACAAAGGATGAGAATACTTAAAGAACCATTAGGTCTTTTGTTTGAAATTTAAGAAAAATAAATTTTAAAGAAAAAGTTTGGTATCTTTTGGGTACACTTTCGTCAATTGTTTTAAAAAAGAAGAAACGGTATTTTAGAGGGTAAGTTTAGATATCTGGGTGGATTTCTATCTGATTCAGAAGATATGAAACTTGAAATTAAAGCACGAATTACTGACGGAAATGAATCCTATTATGAATTACTTAACTTACTTAGTACTGCCTTTGTAATTGCAAACTAAATATCCTGATAAATAAAGTTATAATAAATCAGTGGTACTATATTCGGAGACTTGCAAGAAAAAAAAAAAATTTTGCGAAAACGAATAATAGAGTTTGAGAACAAATATAGGTATAGGTGAATTAGAAGAGGATGGGGGCCATTAGGAGGAATGACAGTGAAGGAATTTAACAGTGGCCAGTGCCTACAACTTCATAACTGATCAAATCCTTAGATATCCAATTTTTTCAATTAAACATCAGAAGTGTAAAAAGATGTAGAATTCAATCGTAGTTCACTTTTTAATATGAGCCCTACGAGCAGAGACATTGAGATTATTCTCCAATTGAACTGAGCTTTGTCGTGGATTACGTTAAATTCTGGTCTTCACCTTTTGAATCATTTCTGACTGATTTTTAGTGCTGATACACAATCATTTTGTTCACATGTAAATGTCAGAGATCATTAACAATGGCTGGTTGCGATGAATACAAAGCAATAATTTTTTATTTCGATAACTTTTTTTACCTGCGACGTAAAACTATGTGCTTTTGTAGGCTTGTTAACAACATTACAGAGTGACGCAGAAAGAGACCAAACTTTTTCTTTAAAATTTATTTTTCTTAAATTTCAAACAAAAGACCTAATGGTTCTTTAAGTATTCTCATCCTTTGTCATCAGCATCAGATGCATGATGCTTTTTTCACCTCAGCAACGTTGTATTAGGTATTTGGTTGCTACAGCAGCAAGAAATTGGTAACGCTTTCAGCGCCGACCACTGTATACATTCGTGAATTTTTTAATATATAATAAAATACAAACTCTGATATTTGTTGATTAACCAATATTTCAACAAAAAATTAAAGAATAAACGCTTAAAAACTGAATTCACAACTAGTTTCTTTATATTTATTAGTTCTGATGCTCATTTTGAGAAACCTATAATAAAGATAAACAGCAACTTATTTCGAATTATTACCATGACCGTTGATCGACTTGACCTTGATTGATAGTTCTTCATGATGTAATACATAACCCTTGATCTTTCACAAAAGCGCTGACCACGATAATCTTAGCGAGCCGAATGGGCTAATAACTGATTAGGTTGGTTATCAAAATCACAAGGATCCAAAAACATTTTCTTCAATCGCATAATTATAGGAAATATTAACAATTAAAATTGTTTTTTGACTGTTTAATCATTCAAAAGATTCAACCAAATCACTATGCAAAAAACCACTAAGTCATCAATGTCATGTCCAATTCCTATCCGCTTCTATGAATTGGTTTTTTTTTATACAAATGCATATAAAACATACAGCTAGCCGCATCTAAAGCATATAAAGTTTCGGTATTATGTATTTGTGATCAGAGCAAAATAAAATGGATTTCTTAATAAACAGCAGTTGTTATGTGACGTCATATGGAGAAATATTAAGCAGCAAGATAGAAATTCAAATTTTAAATAACTATATCTCCGTCAACTTTTGAATATATAGAAAAATGTGCGTCTGTTTTGTATAAAAAAGATGTGAAATCAGCGGACTTCTGCGCTAATAATGCTGACAACTGACAATGACAATGCTGTCAAAATTCCAAATTTGAGATTTCATTTGACATCAAAAAGTATCAAAAAATGTGCAAAAGAATTCATATACCGCATAAATTGCAAGGTATTTACCAGATTTGTTTATGCACATAAAATGGGTAGGAATAGGAAATGGGTATGCGGATAAATGGAAAGGGTAAATAAGAAGAACTTGAGGAAAAAGGGAGATATGAGTGCGATAATGTTTGAAGATAAATAAGGAAAGCAGAGAGTGGACTCTTGAGAGTAGTGGGTGAAGAAAACAGAAAAATAGGGACACAAATTATAGATTTGTGAGACGAGAGGTAATTAAGGAAGAAAGGGAGGTACTGAGTCTGAAGAAGGAAAGAGTCCAACAACAGAATAGGATGAAGAGAATAGATGAAGCAAAATATAATATAATATGCGGTCAGTTAAGGACGAGAAGAATGCCGCAATACGTACAGAAAAAAGGAGGAAAAGAAAAGAAAATGATCGCGAGGTTCAGACTAGAGAATGAAGAAAGAGGGAGTAGATAATGAAGTGGACAGAAAAGGAAATTTTATAAATATGTATGGTAAGAAAAGGAAAAAATTAGAGAATATGAAGGGTAGGTGGAATATTTTAGAAGTGAAGAAGAAGAGAATAAGATGGATTGAAGAAGAGTAAGCGAAATAAAATAAATGACAGGAATGATAGTTTAAGTAAGAAAATAGAATGCCTATCGGCACAGATGTTAAATTAATAAATACAATGTATTTGTTTATTGTTCCTTTATTATGTTCTATACATGGGCAGAAAATATGCAACCTAGTATCTATATACCTATAAAATACAAGATGTTAAACTGGCAGTGTAAAACTAACAGTGTAGAATTAAATCATGAAAAAGAACGTAGCACAAATAAGTCATATGGGGTGATGTAGCAGCTACATAACTTTTATCTCATATAGTAGGATCAAACACCTGTAATAGAAATTAGAGCATGTAATTAAAACAAATAAAGATAAATTTTATAGTAATAAATAAAAAAGGATATTTAAAATGAAGTAATCTTACTTACTTTTATTAGTAAACTCTTTCTTCTGCTAACATAGTTCTATTATATATACCCTGGTCACGATTTTTAAAATTTGTGAATGCATTACTTGCTACGTAGACAACTGGCTTTGCATCCATTTCAAACATTTGAATTCTTGTCGGCCCTTCAAATGTGTTTCCATAAATATGAGTAATTTTATTGCCATTTAAATACAATTGCCATAACTTCTTATTTTCGCTGAATACTCGTCCAGGGAGACTAGTAAGTTTGTTATTTGTTAATTCCAATCTTTCCAAATTTGGTAACTGCTTAAATGTGTCTGCCGCTATTTCATTGATTTCGTTGTCTGTTAAATATAAGTCTGTCAGGCTAGTTAAGCCATTAAATATCAATCCACTTAAAGTTTGGAGCTTGTTGTTACTTAAGTACAAGCCTTCCAGGTCTGTCAGGTGGTTGAAGGTATCAGGGAGTATCGCCGTTAACTTGTTGTAACTTAAGTTCAATATTTCCAGGTCTGTCAGTTGGCTGAATGTATCAGGGAGTATCACTGTTAAGTTGTTGTCACTGAGTCGCAAAGTTTTAAGATCTTTAAGTTCATTAAATGCGCCAACTTCAATAGTTTCTATTAAATTAGTTACCAGGAAAAGATATTCCAGTGAAGTCGGAAATGTGGATGCTCGTACGATTGTTATTTTATTGAATGATAAATCTAAGTAGGTCAGACGAGTAAACTTAGTGAACACTCCTGGTGTAAGAATGGATATTTCTAAGTTAAATAACACAATTTTCTGCAGGAGATCATGGCTCACACTTGATTGATCCAGGTCCGTTATAATGGTTGGCGCGTAGCAGTTCTGAACTGTTAAGTCCGTTATTAATTATTAAATTAATTATTAAAGTTAATTATTAAAAATAGTTGTTCCTGGTGTAATGCTCACAACGTCTGATTTATTCTCACAAGATACCGATAATTGTGATGTTTTCCACAGTTTTAATTCACTTTCATGAAAGCGATAGCATTCCAACTGGTGTTCACGTTGGTGGCAAAAAGGACCTTCACCAATATCTTGAGCACGTCCTAGCGCCACCCCCAGTACCACTAAAGCGAATGTTGTAATCACATACGCATGGTGAGCTTGCAACTGAGTTGATACAAGTCATATCTGCTACTTATAGCGCACTTTTAGAACACGATTCAGTGAACATCAAACCTTAGCTTTTCCTTTAGCAGAAGATTTATTAAAAATAAAAATAATTCTAGATTCTAGAGGGGTCAAATGAGTGTTTTATATAGGAAATAGTTCGCTGGCTGATTTCAATGATTTTTTGTTAACAATGTTGATAATTTAAGATATTATAACCTATACAAGTCAAAATTTTACGCTCTAACCGGGAAATTAGTAAAACCTCGGAAAACTTAAATTATACGTTTGTCACGTTTGTTCTCTCACACTACGCGTTCATAAGTGCTTCTCGCTTACTCGCTTATTGAAATATTATAGAATTGAACTAGTGTGATATTAATTTGGTTGTTAATATTAGCACATACAATTGTAGTGGAAGTGCAACTTATAGGTGAACTTTTACGTGCCAATATTAACAAATATATGAATTCATGACGAATTCGAATTAACTAGTGTTAGTATTTTGATTGTTTCTAGTAGAAACTTTGTGTGCATACATGTCTTCATACACAAAAACCAAACGTCTGGGTCCAAAAACGTAAGTATGATACATAGTTTTAATTTAAAATGCAGAAAATTAATTTTTTGGAATTAAGTAAATGATGCGTGTTCTTATCTTGATATTTAAGGACAACAACATATTTAGACCACAGTACCGATCATTTAAAAATATGGTTCAATTATTTCCGTATCTTTGATCGCATCGACCTATACTGATATTTTGTTTCATGATGTAATACACAAATAGACAGAGACTTTGATCTTTTAGAAAAGCATTGACCACGCTAACTTTAGTTTCTATAGTGGGATTGTAAACCTTGCAGTCGATAATTCTAAAAGTACTAAGTCATCAATGTCATGTCCATTTCTTATCCTCTTCTATGAATTGGTATCGTTTTTTTACAAATGCATATAAAACATATAGCTAGCTGCCTCATACAGATTGTGATCAGAGCAAAATAAAATGGATTTTCTGTTAAACGGCAGTTGTTATGTGACGTCATATGGATGAATATTTAGCACCAAGACAGAAATTCGAATTTTAAATAACTATATCTCCGTCAACTTTTGGATATATAAAAAAATATGTGTGTGTTGTATAAAAGAGATGGCAAATCAGCGGACGTGACGTACCATGCGGTGGTATTTTCTATACTAATGGATATTTTTATTATAGGGCAATATAAAGAAGTGTTTGGACATTTGATGTTCAGGTAACCAATTTTATCAATATGTAGTCAGACACACGTACCGACCCAGGTGTTTAGGAGGGGATTCTTTTATTTGGAAATTAGGTAAAAACATATATGTCAAGCCACATACGGGGCAACCCGAAATTCTGACCACAATGATGTAAATATATTAATTTAACTTTGAATTACTTATTGCGCATGTGTTGTGTTTCAGTAATATTCTTCACTAAATACTAATTAATATTTTATATAAATTATTATATGAAATAATTATTTTATTTTCTTTATTTCTCTATGCATTATTTTTGTACATAAGTTATTTAAAGTTAATATTTTATACTTTGTATATATAATTATTGAAAACTAGATAAAATGTAATATTCCCAAACCTATTTGTGACCGATGTAACAAGCCTGTAACAGTAAAATTATTATTCTTTATTTCTTTTATTATTTTTTATTTGAGTGGTCAAAAATACTGGTAGTAAAGGTCCTTAAAATAAGAAATACTGGTCTATTGAAAATCACGAGATATCACGAGTCATCGAACCTTCATAAAAATACATTTAAGCATACTGCTGACAAGGCCGGCGACAATATTATAAACTCACAATATTTAATGGATTATCGTTTACTTATTTTAAATTATTTTACTCCTAAAACCCTTACAAAAGTAGACCATAAAATTAATAAATGAAATAAATGGGTTGCATATTTGAATAGTATGAAAATTGAATGTAATCTATAAATTTAAAACGCATGAATACAATATCTATCGGCACAGATGTTAAATTAATAAATACAACATATTTGCTTATTGTTCATTTATTATGTTCTATACATAGGCAAAAAATATACAAACTGGTATCTATATACCTATAAAATACAAGATGTTAAACTGGCAGTGTAAAACTAACAGTGTAGAATTAAATCATGAAAATGATTTGAACGTGATGAACGTGATGTAGCAGCTACATAACTGGTATCTCATGTACAAGGATCAGACACCTACAAACACATACAGAAAGGTAAATTTTATAGTAATAAATAAAAAATAATATTTAAAATGAAATAATATTAACTTACTCTTTTTAGTAAACTCTTTTTTCTGTTAACATAGTTCGATTTTCATTAAGTCGTAAAATATTTCTACTCTGGTCAGGAGTTTTCAGATTTCCGAACGCATTACTTGCTACGTAGACAACTGACTCTGAATCCATCTCAAAAATCTGAATTTTTGTCGGCCCTTTAAATGTGTTTCCATAAATATGAGTAATTTTATTGCCATTTAAAGACAACAGCCATATCCTCTTATTTTCGCTGAATAATCGTCCAGGGAGACTAGTCAGTTTGTTGTTAGTTAATTCCAACCTTTTCAAATTTGGTAACTGCTTAAATGTGTCTGCTGCTATTTCATTTATTTCATTGTCTGTTATAAATAACTCTTTTAGATTAGTTAAGCCATTAAATATCAATCCACTTAAAGTTTGGAGCTTGTTGTTACTTAAGTTCAATTCTTCCAGGTCTGTCAGTTGGCTGAATGTACCAGGGATTATCACCGTTAATTTGTTGTAATTGAGTCGCAAAGTTTTAAGATCGTTCAGTTTGTTAAATGCGCCAACTTCAATAGTTTCTATTAAATTTCTTATGAGGTCAAGATATTCCAGTGAAGTCGGAAATGTGGATGTTCGTACGACTGTTATCTTATTGCCCGATAAATCTAAGTTGGTCAGACCAATAAACTTAGTGAAAACTTCTGGTGAAAGGACTGATATTTCTGAGTTAAATAACTCAATTTTCTCCAGGAAATCATGACTCACATTTGATTGATCCAGGTCCGTTATAATGGTTGGCGCATTGCAGTTCTGAACTGTTAATTCCGTTAAATTATTAAAAATAGTTGTTCCTGGTGTAATGCTCACAACGTCTGATTTATTCTGACAAGATACCGATAATTGTGATGTTATCCACAAATTTATTTCATTTTCAAGAAAGCGATTGCATTCCAGCAGGTATTCACGTTCGAAACAAGCAGGACCTTCACCAATATCTTGAGCATGTCCTAGCGCCACCCCCAGGACCATTAAAGCGAATGTTGTAATCACACGCATGGCGAAACACTTGAAACAAATTCACACAGCAACTGAGTTGATAGAAGTCATATCTGCTACTTATAGCGCACTTTTAGTACACGATTCAATGAACATCAAACTTTAAATTATGTTTGCAGAAGATTTACTAATCGCTATTTGACACTCTAGATTCTAGAGGGGTCAAATGAGTGTTTTAGTTAGGAAATAGTTCGCTGGCTGATTTCGATGATTTCTTGTTAAAAATGTTGATAATTTAAAATATTATAACCTATAGAAGTCAAAATTTTACGCTCTAAACGGGAAATTAGTAGAACCTCGGAAAATTTAAATTATACGTTTGTCACGTTTGTTCTCTCTCTCTCACACTACGCGCTCATAAGTGCTTCTCGCTTACTCGCTTATTGAAATATTATTGAATTAAACTAGTGTGATATTCATTTGGTTGTTAACAGGAGCACATACAATTGTAGTGGAAATGCAACTTATAGGTAAGCTTTTACTTGTCAATATTAACAAATATATGAATATCACACTAGTCCAATTTATGACGCATGACGTCAGTGAAAAAATTTCAAAATAAGGCAATAAGTTTAAACAAATTATTTTCTTTTAATTTAAATGTCACATTGTGCAGTAATTAATGCATTGACTTCTTGCCTATAATGAGTTTGTGAACTCAGTCTTTTACGGGTGGTTTTTTATTTACTTAACGTAATATGAATTAATATAGACTAAAATTTGGTGCAGATTTAAAAGTTGAGGTGTTTAAACTTCGAATTAACAATTTTATTTTTCTCCTAGTTTCTTTATTTTGATTGTTTCTGGCAGAAACTTTGTGTCCACACATGTCTTCATACACAAAAACCAAATGTTCTTATCTTAATATTTTAGGACAACAACATATTTAGACCACAGTACAGATCATTTAAAAATATGGTTCAACTATTTCCGTATCTTTGATCGCATCGACCTATACTGATATTTTGTTTCATGATGTAATACACAAATAGACAGAGACTTTGATCTTTTAGGAAAGCATTGACCACGCTAACTTTAGTTTCTATAGTGGGATTGTAAATCTTGCTTATTTTTTTAAACTAGGAGGGCAGTTCGATAAGTCATTGACTTTTTGAATTTCCCGCGCAGTAACTTTAAGTACAACACTGCTCCCGTCAACTGCCACCACATGGTATCTATAACTATAGTATCTGTAACGTTTACAACGTTGCAAAGCGACGTCTATTTAATGTATGTTATTTGAAGTCAATAAAATAATTTATAATTTTTTTTTATTATATTATTACGATTTCAACAGCTTTGTAGATTTGTGTTTTCGATGAGTTGCCAGTCATGGAATACAAATTTATAATTTCAGTTCAAATATTAACTTATGCGTTTTGGAAATAAATATTTAGAAATGTAGAGCAGTAATAAAGGAAGCTATATTATCTAAAAAGTCATAACCCCATACATAAAGAACTTCAATAAAGATAAAACATTAAAATAAATCGAATGAGATTAATTTATTATGTTAGAAATTATATAAGACAAGTGTGTATGTAAGATAATATTATAGCCTACATAATTCAACTTTAAATTTTCCTAAAAATAAGTTTTAATTATTCTTAGTGACATCTATTTTTAAAATCTAAAATCTTTTCATAATTTGACATAGTAGAACTTGGTTCAGAATCTGTACTAATATAATTGTCAAATATTTGAACAAACAATAAATTGAAAGCAGCTTAGTAAAATTGAATGTCAAAATCATAACCAAATATTAAATTAGTCTGTGGTACCAGTAGTAATTTTAACAAATAGTTTTAACTTCACTGCGTATTTTTGTTAAATAAAAATACAATCGAATACAATGTATTTATAAATTTTATATAATTTATCCGATTTGTAAAATGTGAAATTCTTAGTCTTATATAAAAATATATTAAAGTATATTATTTAAATTACAAAATTTAAAAAAATGTATATAAGTTCAAAAATATGGTATGATATTTCTTAATTTTTTGACATTTCCTTATTGTAGGTTATATAAGGAATTCTTCACTGACATTTTAAACAAACAATTTTCGTTTTTATTTTCAGGCGGCATCCATGCAGTTTCGCTTCAATTAGATCTTTAACATCAGCGGAAGTAGCAACAGCTCTACGTCCTTTTTATTTTTCTGTACATCCTGATTTATTTGGAAAATATCCTGAGCAAAGGGTACCTTATACATTTGTTTACATTCTAAATTGAATACTTGTTATATAATGAATTTTATTTTAGAAAGTAAATGAAAACTCAATGAAGCAACTTAGTGCATATTTAGCAACATTCCATACTCCTAGTCATGCACCATTACCCAAAACGTTGCCATTTTATGTGCGAACGAAAACAAATAGAGGTATGAACGCTTTGTTTTTATTATAATCTCGACAAACGTCAAAATGTGTAAGTTCTTATTATAGACAGCGTATCTTAACACAAACATCTTGTTTAGAATAAATCATACAAACATTACGATTGTACATTTATAAGAATCTTCAGTCCATGTTCACTCCATATTATAAGGCTTATAATTGTACATGAAAATAACGTTGTTCAAGGAGTGTTGTGACTGAGACGTATCTCTAACTACTAACTAAATTCTTGACAGTTTATATATTATAGAATAATTAGATTATTACATTAAAATAGTTCAATCAACGTAAAGAATTATTATGACATAGGTCTAAGGTAGACCAACCTATGAACTATGAGTTTGAGTTATCATTTATATAAGTTTGAATTAATTTCTAACTATTCAAATGATTCTCAACAAACGTTGTTATATGTACCGCTGTTTTTAATATTTTTGCTTTTCAATTACATAGACAGCAATGTTTTTAACCATTTAATACAATCATTTAATACAATCAAATATTTGCGAGTAAAATTCTAAGGAGGAAGTTCTTCAAATAATAATTGACTACTTAAGCATATGTTACATTTGTGTTTTACTACAATAAATGAAGTAGTCAGTAAATGGTTGTTGTTTTACGTTTTGTATTATGTTTAACTGATTTGGCAACACTGGAACTGCTAGATAGATTTTTAGGCTAATTCTGGTTCTGATAATTTAGTATCATAGTTTTCTGTATTACATAGATTGCGGTGCATGAAGAACATTTGTCTTCTTTTTTATTCCATGTTAGTTCCAGTAAATAATTAGGTGATTGAAATACTCTAAAGGTTCATAAATCCAACCAAACAAAATTGTAATGCAGATAATAACTTGTCGAATATCGCTGCAATGCTTATAACTCGAATATTGTTTTCGTAATCAACTGATCGGTCGATATATCAATCAATTATTGTTCATTTTTACGTGTTCATTATCACATGCAAATATTTAAATATTTTTTACGATTTCAGGTTCATTTACTTTAGTCAACATATTGATCAAACCAAATCAAGATCCATATGAAGCTTTAACTGGAATCTTAAAGGCTTGTAATTTACCAACTGATTATGTAGAGAAAATGCCTAGATCAAAAGCAAAACAACCGTAAGTTTCTTATAAATGATTGTATTAAAATAACATATCAAAAGTTTTATAGAATGAAGTTATTTAAAAAGAATCTTACTTTTTTATTATAATTTTCAATGTTTTCCTACTTCATTAATACAATTTGGTATTTATATATATGTTATTATTCGCTCAAAGTTGAAAGATGATTTTTCATTAATATCAAATTCAAATAATTTTTTGTATGATGTTAAATTTGCAGTATCAGCTTTCTCAACTATACTTTAGGCGTAAAACCTATAACCCTATAATAAATTAATCTATTCAATTTTAATAACAAAGTTATTTAACAAAAGAAATTATTCGTCACGGCCAAAATATTGTAATAAAGATAATCTAGTAAGACCAATAATAGCTTAAAAATTTGTATCATCTAATCAAATAAACAATAGTACCCTATTAAATATTCTTCTAGTATTATTGGTTCGTTTTATATTATAAATTTAACATTTTAAAGTAAGAGGATGAAACCTGAAACCATAAAAAATCAGTTCCAATATAAAATAATTCTTTTGTACATAGGAAGGAAATGTTAAAAATATGTTTTTTCTTATTTTAGTAAAAAGAATCCTGTTCCTAATCCTGTGGATCCAATCCAAACAGAAGACATATTTACACACATGGATTTTGAAAGACAAACAGTCAAAGCTAAGGAAGCTGAAAATCTTAAGTGAGTGAGTACAGTTTTTTTTTGTTCCTTAATCACCAAACAATTTAAAGATTCAATATACGAGTCAACATGTTAGCACCAAGTATAGTTTCTCCAACAAAAGTTGAATATTACTTAAATTAGTATTATAGTGACACATTTCGTGTACAAAAACAGATTGAAGTAATATTCTGCACTTGTTGAATAAATATAAGACAATATTTTTGCTATGGGTAAATCTAAATCTATGGTGACGTAAATGGTAAAATAAAGTGTGTTTGAGGAATGTAAAAACTATTCTCATGCATCACATCAAAGATATATAATAAATAAATTCCACACATTTAAGAAGCAATTGATCAATATTGTGTAATAAGTATGCAAATATGAACAACTGCTCTTTTTAGTCAGCTCCAACTGCACATAGTGAATATAAAAATATAAAATGACTTTTATCTTTAAGAACTTAATTTGAATTTGCAACTTGGGTAAATTCATCTATTGATTTTATATAAAGTATTTATTTGAATTTTTTATGTCTAGACTTTGGCTAACAAAACATTCTGAAATTGCAAAGAAAAGAAGGATTGCTCTAAGTGAACTTAAGGAAGAGGTCCATAAATTACAGGTGAAAAGAATCTATTAACGTGTTTGAGTTTGAGTTATAAAATGTAGTTTTAAGCTTTAGTAATGACAATGAGTATCCGAGTTCCTGAATTATATTCGTACAAAAGTATAAGGTATGCTATCACACATTTTTTGCTCTTATTCACACTTTCACAAGATAATCTTAGCTACTAGTTAAAACCAAAAGTGATGCATTATATATTTTAGAGATATAAAGTTTATATACCGATGAAAAATTGAATTATATTTACGTTATTATTCTTGAGTTTCGACTGGTGGTATTGAGTGTTAAAAGTATTCTTCTTACTACTAAATCTCATTGGGTTTTGTTAAAAGTAGAATATTTTTACCAAAATTTATGTCATTAATACAGGATCTGGGAATGTTATTAAATAAATTTCTTGGCATTCAGTCAAATGAAAATAATAATCCAATATAAACTAAGAATTATGAAATCTTTGAACAACATTTTAAAATATTCCATGAAACTGAATTGTTCCTAATGGAAGTTATAAGATGTTTCTTAATATAACTTAAAACAAAATCGCTAATATTGTGTTCTTAGTTATATAAAACGTTTTGCTAAAGTTCTTATGTGTATCCCATTGCAGAATACATTGAAATCTGAACTCGGGCTCTCGGAACTTCGATGGGAATGTGGCTGGAATGTCGAGCACTACAGAGGGTGTTTGAAAAGTCTGCAAGGGTTGAAGCAATTGCACCCAAATTCTCTGGATGTTTTGGAAGGTACTGAAATAGTATATCTATCAAAATGTTTAAGTAAATATTTCTGTTTTATATACCAAAGCTCAAGTTTTATAAATTTTTATACAAATTGAAGTTTTAGTTATTTTAAGAAAACAATGATGTGTAGAGTTTTAATTAGTTGACGACTTATTTTACAGCCTTAAATTTTCGTTAAATTGCTTGTGTACAAAGCCTTGATCGTAAACATTGCTACCATTAGTAGGAAGTCGTCAGTGATAGGACTAATATGGAAAATAGATCCAAGTTAAATTACATAAATGAAAGCGAACTACAGATTAATAAGTTTCACAGGTTAAACTACAGATAAATTCGATTCACTGAGCAGTGTTCTTGCAAGTTAACCATTGTTTGTCCCACATTTATTACATACATTGTGAATCTTTCGTAAATCGACTCCAAACAAATAGAACAAATTTTAAAATTCTATTTATTTAATTAAGGCACCTAACTGAGTTTGTGCGTTTCTGAGTAACCTAATTTGTTTTTACTATGTACGTTATATTTTTATTTTTCTTTTTAGACGTAATAATTGTAGTATTAAAATATAGGCATAGTTTATAGTTTTTGTCTGGAATCTTTCTAAATTTCTATATTGCTGGTGGTGAAAATATAACACACAATTATTTATTGTAATAAGTTTTCTAAAATTGGTTAGATTGTTTGGTTTTGTACACATTTTATAATTTTCAATACTCTACCATCAAAAAAGTGTGTGATGAATTTGAACATTTTTTTTTACATTACTTCATGGAAAAAGGAAAGGAAAGATTGTGTGGTTTTATAAAAAATCGAATTTAAATAAAGAAATATGAGAGTAGTGTTTGTTATCCTTCGATGTATTCCTCCATGTTATACTATTACTTTTACATTTTCAGGACGAATTTTAGTATTTGCTCCATTCACTGGTGTGTCATTGGATGGACACGTAATGCTTAACAGCGGTGAAGTTAGAAATAATTGGCTTGATGTAAGTTAATATGCTCTTATATAGATAAATAATACTTCCATTTTTAATCGTTGATGCATTTTACAGTTAATTAAAAATGTTAATACTCATGAAAAGACATTGAAGCAAATACCAGCGTATGAGCAAGCTCTGTCTAATGTTTTAAGGAATATTAGCGTTGGCAGGAGGTCTGTAAAATATTATTATTTATTATTTTGTATATACACAATATTATTTGATTGACACCCTAAAAGTGTTTGATTTACCACTCATAGTGTTCGATTTAAAACAGTTATGATAAATCATTAATATGTAATAAATTAAAACAAGAATGCCAGAATTTTTTTTATTTGGTCGACAGTACAAGGTGTTGGGGTGTTATTTAAAAATGCGGGGACCTAATTTGTACAAACACATCATATTTTTTTATCATTTTCTCCTGTACTATATGGATTTGACCACATATGACGCGCTTTCATGTCAATAATTTACCATATTAAAGATTTATGATTAAAAATTTGACAGTTTTAAATTTTTCGGTATTTAAAATCCACCCTCTTGTGCCACCGGAGAATCTCGCGAATTTATTTTGCCCACATTAATGTTAGGTCTTGCCCCGCCACTATTATTGACTATTCACTAATTGACTTTACTTGTTTTTTAGAAAATTTATGCCAAAAGTTCTAGCAAGTGAATACGCAGCTCACTTGAGTAGAATAACAACTTCCCTACTGGATTATCTTAGCCGAAGAAAATATCCAAAGGAATGGCCGAACAGTTTAAGTGAATATGAAATTGTAGTCGAATGGTAATTATAACGACATATAACTAAAAAATAGTAATATTGTAAAAAATAACGCCATCATTCATGCTAATAATGTAATGGTTTCAATCTAATAGCTTTAAAAACTAACACCATTTTGTCTTTATTCATTTTTTGTTAAATCAAAGTTAATTTGTTTAGGCATATTTATTTTATATTTCTATTGGTTTAACATGTATTTTATTATATATAGTCAAAATCACGATAGTTCGGCGGCGACTTATACTTAAAAGAGGTTATAAGAGCGGTATAAATCTATAATACGATAATGAATTTTATTTTATTCGTTTCTATATACATTATAGAAAAATAAGTGAGTCAGTGCTTTTTAGTTATATCGGCAGTATATACCCCACAACTTGTTTTAAATATTAGTCGCGGCCGAACTCTCGTAATTTGAACTATATATACAGTTACTTTTGTTATAAATTGATAATTTATTTTATAGCGAGGCAGGGCCAATGATGGTAACGCCAACGGGACAAATGATAGCACCTTCTTCATGCCCAGGTCCCCTTCTCGTAGACTTTATTACTGATAACCTACAGCTTGCGAAACAGAAACTGCAAGATTGGCAAACGTATGTTAAAAATATTTTTCTACAGTGTTTGCTACAAGAAAATTTTTGTAATTTGTACAACTTTTTTATAATACCTTATTAAAGATAACTTTGATAAATAATTTAAAATATTCAAGAATTCCGCAAAAACACGCTTAATTTATTTTCAAAAAAAATCTAATATTCTTGCTGTCAATACTACGATTTTGAACATAACACTCTTTACGTCGATCTATAAATTTGAATTTACCATTTTCTATAAATCAATAATTAGAAATTAAGTTGAATCGTAAATTAGAGAATAAACATTACAAGCACCTAACTGAAAAGAACTCTTGTTTTCACCGTCATCGTAATGGTGTTTATCAATTATTAATTATTAATAACTACTAAAAAATTGAATGGAAATAGATTTATACTTATAATGTAATATTAATTATAATTTCATTTCACCAACGACAGGGTTCTGCAAACTAGATTGATTGATTGGCAAATTTACTTTGAGATTCAGATCTACTTAGCATTAATTTGTTATTTCAACTTTAATTTAACTTTATGAATTATCTTTTGAGAAAAGATGATATGACATTGTAAGATATCACTGTTTGGAAATATTTTAAATCTGACTTACAAAATCGAAAGGAAAAGTTGTTAAAAGTAAGATGTAACGGGGTTAAAACTTAAGAATATCCCGAAAGTGAGAAATAACATCGGTGCTAACATCTTTAAAATCTAATAAAGTATGAGTTAACCATAAAATGAACTTTATTTTTTATATACGAAAGAAGAGCGTATTTAGGTGACAGCCTCTTTAACACTTCAACACTTCAAGGCTTCTAATATGAATATTGCGACAAAGACAATATTTTTCTTTTTAGTAATGTGTAATTTATTAATTCTAGAAACAAACACAAGGAGCGATCTCTGTGTAGCCAATGTATTCAGGCGTTCCATTTAGAATCACTGAGTAAAGACGATTCCATATTCCCCGAACACATGATAGAGTGCTTGGACAGGCTCATCCGCATCGAACGCAATGTCCTGCAGGAGTTATTGCAAGATGCATCATTGCATATCACCAACTACTACTCAGTACTGGGGGATGGAACGATATGTATTCCGTGGAATTGGAAATTACATTAACAAAAAGAAAATCAAAAATAATAAAAAATAGTAAAAATTATAGAACAATTTATCTTGAAAATATTATATTTTTATAACGTGCAATATATAATTGTAAGAAAAATTCAAAAAAATATGTTAATAATAAAGTATATTTGTATTTATAATAGTTATTTACTTGCATATATTAAATATGCAAAATCATTAAATTTTATTAATTGAAGAAGTGATCTTTTATTTTAGATCACCCAATTTTTTATTAAACTGTTTAGGTTTTCGTCCACGATTCATTTCCGTAATTCGACAAATAAATAGATTACTATTTATAATTCACAGTTCCGTGCTTTGCAATCTTTATAAGAAATAGGTTTTAAAAGATTAGAGTGAGTAGTGCGTTACAGAAAAAATGGATATCTCTCTGATGAGAATTCAGCTGTCCTAAAAAATTCTATGAATGAAAATAAAAGATCATGTAGATAGAATAATACTTAAGGTTAGAGGTACTACAGGACCTTGTCAGTGGGTACGAGATCAAATTTAAAAAACTGTACCGGCTCAGACTCTGACATGAAACCGGTACTGTGGAAGAATATTTTTATTTTACTAAAATATTTTAATAATAATTAGGCATAAATTACAGTATAACGATAAGTAACTGTAAATTTGAGATCCTGATAGCTAACTTTATGAGTAGATAATAGTATAATATAAATTTTTAATATTCTAGAGTTATCCTATGAGAAAAATATTATTAATTCAACGGGGAGGGGACCTCCAAATCAATCTTAAAATAGGAGATTTACACTATATAAGCTAAATTTGCATTGGATAGAACAGAACCTGAGATAAATTTACACTGGATAAAATATGGTCTAATATAAATCTCAATTTTTTTATTATCCAAAAGTGGACCAGGGTATAAAAATTAAAATTTGATTATGTATTTTGAAATTTAATTTTTAGCCATACATTAACATTATAAACGATATTTGGGTAAACTTCTGTAATGTCAAAAATATGGCTAGAAATTGTACAGAATTTTAAAAAGAAATCTTCTAAAACGTATCAGAAAGCTCCAAAATATCCAATAATTCAGAAGCCCATACATTTTTCTTTGTCTTCACTGAATAACATTGTTCTACGCGACGCTTGAGAACCATTGTGATGATTCTGAACTATTCCAATCTATTTAATTTATATTTATCGAACAATGTAACAAGTTATTAAAATATAAAGTATTTGTTTATCTACAGACCTGACCAGAGACCTGAATCATATTCTAAAGTTCTTTTAGCATGAGTATTGTGAGTAGCAAGTACAATTCATTTATTTAAAAACTTTTCTAATTAAATGTGACTGACGATTCCAATATGTATTCATCAAAATACGAAATCCTAAAGCGAAGTACCACACTCTCACAATATAGGTGTATTTAAACATTTAAAGAAAAGATCACCAAAGAAAGGTATTTACACAGTAAACATTTTGGAGTAAATTCTATTTCATTTCTATTACTTTTCATGAGCTTTTTGTCATGAACGCGTTTGTTTTCTATTCAGTCGTTTTTAGAGAATGTCTTTTATGAGCTACAGACGGCGCAACTACTGCTCACTGTTGAATAAAAGCGACTCCTGTGACACGTAGGGAATCAATTTGAACTAAAATTGATTTTCTGTGTGTTGCTCCAACTTGTAAAACGTTAGAATTGAAATGTACGAGTGACTAGAACTTCACCTAGCCATTCTATTTTAACTTAACCTCCTCTACCTCTATTTTAAATGTTTGCTTGGAAATATCCATAAGTTGACGGAGTTTACTGCATGTTTTAGATATTCATAAATCGTTACAAAAGAAGTAAGTAGTCAAGGTTTTTTCCCTTTTTCACAACCTACGTAATATAATACTTTATGGGATGCACATCCAGCTGTTAATAGTAAATGAGGTATCACAAACACTCGTATGCATCTCTGTTTTATAATAGAGGTGACGGTCATCAGCGGACATAATGTATCTTGCAGTGGTATTTTCTATAACTTTGGATCCCTGTAAAAATTAAAGAGACAAAACGACATTTTTAATTGTTAATATCTTCTAAAATATGAGTTATTAAAAAATAATTGGTCATTTGGGATTCTGGTAGACAATGGGCTTGTGTACTCATTTTTTAAAGGTCAATTTTTTAATTGTTGATTGAAATTGATGTTAGTAAATGTGTTTCTATTTTAATCAATTTTAATGTAAATAAACATTTCAGTGTTAATAAATTGACTGAATATCTGTGTATCTAGTACGCATATGTTAGCTAGCAAAGAATAATAAGTTCTCAATTTATTTAACCCTGTTACAGCAGACATAATATTGAACATAACATAACAGTTGAAATTGGTTGAAATGTTCAATACGGTTAATTTAAAATCTGTCAAAATAACTTTGTTTATGAGCAGAGAGGTTGATAACCTGTAAACTTGTCAGAGTTCTGTCTTCCCTTTAACGATCTGTTGTATAAAAGAGATAGCAACTTAGCGGTTGTCAGATCACATGTTTTGGAATGTTCTACAACGTTGAATCCCTTTAATAATTAAAAAGGCAAAATGATTTTTTTTATTTGTTAATATCTCTTAACATATAAGGAGTTATTAAAAAATAATGGAACATTTGAGGTTCTAGTAACCCACTTTATCAATATGTAGTACACTTTTATAGAAGTTAAGGTATAAGACACAAGCCCATTTTATCAATATATAGTTCCGTTTTATAAAAATTAATTTTTATTCAAAGCTAATTTTGTCTTGATTTTTTGCTCTTTAGTCCAAAATATGTAACGATGCATACAATGAAATACTGTAAGTTTTCGCTTGAATAAGTTTGATCAGTATTCTACGTGACAGTATAGTGGGTTTTATAATTAGCGGATATAAATATAACGTATTAATTATAACATACACTTATTAATATATTTAATTTAAAGATAACGTTATAGAATTTATAAAACTTTGATAAGGCAACAATGTTGTTGACATATTTTAATTGAATCACCATCGTTACATATCGCCGTCTACTTATCGAGTGTTTTATTTTTAAATAAATGTTAATGCAAAAGAAAAACTTAGTAGGTGTTTTAATAATATTCTTATCTTATCATGATATCCGAAATCCAGGTATAAAAAGCAGCAGTTATTAAATCATAACTCATTATTCAAATAACTTCTACAGTCAAAACACAGTTAATTAAAAAAATAATTATGAAGGTGTTAGTTTTTGCTTTGGTTGTGATGGTGGCGCTGTCAACCGTGTCAGCATACCCAGATGTTCCAATGTGTCCTTGTCCAAGGATCTACTGGCCACTATGTGCATCAGACGGTATTACTTATGCAAATAAGTGCGAATTTGAATGCGTCGCTAAATCCGAGAAGGGACGCAGCATGCAGCTCAGGATTGTCAAGGAAGGAACTTGCGAAGGACGCGAAGAAGTGCTTGTATAAAGAAGCTGATCCACCTGGCGGGTCAAAATGAAACTGCAGCAAACAATACACCTAGGTTTATTGGAGACAGTGTTTCTAAATCTAAACAACACTAGAAGTATGGAAAATAATTCCATCTTTAATCAACTTCAAATATGTTTATCAGAATTTGCAATTTTAATCCTTAGGTACTACTTCCATAAGGCTCAATATTGCAAAAAGTGAAACATTCTGTGTTAATTAATGTTGGATTTTTGGTGCAGTTGATTTTTGATCTATATAATAAAAAAAAAATCTATTACTAATCTATACGGTTAATAATTTATAAAGAAAATGTGTTTAAATATTGCTTAATTAATGTATTCTAATTTAGACTTTCTTACTTTGTTAACAAATTTCAGTTATTTTAATTAAAAACTAAATGTATATTTTTTATTTTTGTAAATAAAGTAACATTGTAATCTATATTTGTATTTCTCTATTATTTTATTTTTGTTGTACACTTGTTAGTTTTGCTAACTTTATGAACCTTGCACTGCAAGACAATTTCTATATGAAAAGTAGAAAGAGAACTTTGAAATTACCTTGTGGCAAGCTAGACACTACAATACGATTTTCTATCTGTAGCCATTGTTTTGCAATAGTTAGTTAACTTGAACAGTTAAAGAGAAATAACAGTAAATCTTGCGGCCGATTTACTGGTACTTTTCTTTTATTATCCAAGTAAACTAAATATTCCGATAACTATGAGTACAGCAACCTGTCCTTATTCTATGTTTCTGTCATTTTTAGCAGATGGTTTTAGGATTTTGTTTATAGCTCTCCAAGAGTCTCGTTAACGGCTTCACTTTTCTTATCAAGATCGTTCCATCGATGCCGGACCTGTGTACAAGATTAGTACATATATGAGACGTAAAACTAATTTGAATATTATAATTATTGATTATTACCAACAATTATGATTCATAATACAAAAAACATTCCTCGCATAACTTAATCAGCAAACTATTGCATGAGTCATTTACTTTATAGGAAATTTAATATCTAATAATAATATTTTTTCTTCATAGATATGCAAACAAATCAATATGTTTGCACGAAATATTTGCTAATTATTTAAAATGGCATAATATAAAATTTTCAAAATGTTCTCATGGTCTAAAAATGCAGAGAATTCGTCGATCAAAAAGTTAAAATTCTTGTACAAAAATTAATACAAAAAAAAAAATTGATAAAAAAAAGACTAAAGTTAAAAAAAGAAATATGAAATAAACTAATTTTTCGATTATTTATGATTTTTCAAAAATTTCCATTCTTCTTTAAACTTTTTACAGCTCTAGCAACTAAACTATGATAGATAGGGGTAAAAATGTAAAGACATTTTTATGCAAAATTTTATGCTTTACAAAATTTATCCGAAACTTTTTTAAATACCTTTTACCGTTTTCGAGTTATATGCAAAAAAATTATTTTAGGGTTGAGAATTTTGTTCAATTTGCAATCACACCGATTGAAAAGTCGATTTCAGACCTGCGTTTATCTGATTATTGACGCAAATATTTAAGTTAAAAATGGGCTTATATCCTCATTTCTTAGTGGTCGATTTTTCAATTGTTGATTGAAATTGATGTTAATAAATGTGTATTGGCGTGTCTATTTTATTACATATCTAAATATTGACGGAGATATAGCAATTAAAAGTTTGAATTGTAGTTTTAGCGCTAGAAATGGTCGGCCATATTTGTATGACGTGAAATGCATTTTAACGTCAGTTATTTGTTGATTAGGTCAGTGCTGTGGTAATGTTCTGTAGCTGTTGGTAGTCAAATAATAAAGTCAAATCAAAGAATAATAAGTTTTTTTTTATTTAACCCAGCTAAGGCAGATATAATATTGAAATTTGATTGTTCCTTGAAATAGCTGTAAATAATATTTGATATTTTGATATATAAATACATATAGCAGAGATTTATAATCTGTAAGGTTGGTAACCTTACACAAGGATTGTGATGTCACATGCACTTGGAATGTGTACAACGTTGAATCCCTTTAATAATTAAAGAGACAAAATGACTTTTTTATTTGTTAATATCTCCTAACATATAATGAGTTATTAAAAAATAATTGAACACTTAAGGTTCTAGTAACCCACTTTATCAACACACTAATATAGTACACTTTTATAGAAATTAAGATATAGGACAGAAACCCATTATTAAAATTATGTACAAACATAATCGTAAAGTTATCAGACATGTGCAGGTCACATATGAGGTCTCAAAAACTGCATTGGAAATAGGCCGACATTAAATAAATTAAATTTAAAAAAAATTAGAAATATTTGTATTTATTCTAGAAGGATTTGGTTAATTTCTTAAAGATTATGAATCATTTGTTACAAGTATCTAATTATTAATTAGATTTACACCTTAGAGATAAATAAAGTACGGAAATTTTATATTTTTATCTTCAATCTCTGTCCAACTTTTTATAAAAAAATAGACTCAAAAATCGATGTCACAGAAAATGTTATTCTTGTAACAATGAAACAGATTGTGGCGTAAATCCCCAGGTTATCAAATGGGTGATAAGAGTCGAAAGATTAGATTATTGATAAGTGCCTGTGCATGATATTTGCTGGAAAAAGAGATAAGGGTAGCCGTAATCATGATACATGGTGTATTAATAATCGAAACATTAATAATGTATTGATTTTTTTGAAGGTTGTGATTCAACGTTATTTTTATTTGCTTTTTAATATTGCTGTTATGCTTGTTATGAATATACAGCGTGTTTCAAAATGAATCATTCAATTTAAAAAAATCATAGTTATTCATCTTAAGTGGGTGGCGCTAAAGTTATTTCTTCGCTCGCCACTTCAGTTTTTGCCAAGATGGCGAATGCGTTTTACGAAGTGTAACAACTGATTAACGTGATTTCCGTTGACATACCCTGACAGTGTTGAAGTTAGTAACGCTCAGAACATTAGGGGCTTGTCCTATGTCTTAATTTCTATAAAAGTGTACTATGTATTGATAAAATGGGTTACTAGAACCTCAAATGTCCAATTATTTTTTAATAACTCCTTATATGTTAAGGTATTCATTCAAGTCATTTTGTCTCTTTAAATATTAAAGGGATTCAACGTTGTACAACATTCCAAATGAATGTGGCTTCACAACCGCTAGTTGCTATCTCTTTTATACAACAGACCGTAAAAGAGATACATTCTTGACAGAACTCTAACAAGTTTACAGGTTACCAACCTTACACCTCATAAATCTCTGCTATATGTATTTATATATCAAAATATCAAATATTATTTACAGCTATTTCGAGGAACAATAAAATTCCAATATTATGTCTACAGTAACAGGGTTAAATAAAACAAAAACTTATTATTCTTTGACTTGACTTGATTATTTCGACTACCAACAGCTACAAAACATTACCACAGCACTGACCTACTCAATAAATAACTGACGTTAAAATGCATTTGACGTCATACAAATATGGACGACCATATAAAGAACGTAAAACTCATTATCAGGGTTTTATTCAGTTGGAGCCTTTTTCTAACCTCAAAGATTGTTTGTTTGTTTAAATGAACTTATTAAAAATTCAGTTGTCATGCACTACTTATTTATAAATTAATATTTATACATATTGAAATATTTGCAATGCATGTCATTATTGTAAATAACAAATAACTGAGTAATATTAATTCTTTATATAATTGTTATATAAGTTATATGCTATGATAATATGTAATATTACTGATGGCACACCGCGCAACAGCTCAGAGCAATTATGCTTGACGTAAGACTGCTGTGTCTTCGTGTTCGTTCGTTCGTGCCCTGTCGAGTTCTACATGCTCTCGTTTTGGTTGTTATCATAATTAAATTGATTACGCGTTCATAATAATAAAAAGAAGGGTGACGTAATTTATGGATGGCTCCTAAGCAGTTTGCAGGACATTTAAAGATTCTCAAACATTTGATAAAGTATCTGCATTTATTGCTGATTTAACATACAGCATTCGATTTGAAGTTATCAAAAATTGCGAAAACAATTACTGAGGATGGACCAAACAGAATTAAAGCCTTTCAAGCATATGGAAAACGTGATTTAGAATTAAGCTCAATGTGTATTACAATTTTCGTTAACACTAGGCGACTGGTTGCACCTTAGCTCCGAATCTGCCCGAACCGAATGTCATTACAACTGTGTTGTTAGTAAAAGAACGAACGTGTTTACGAGTGAGATAAAACACACGCCATAAACGTAACTAAACAGATTTGAAACTCGTTTTGAGCATATGTTCAGCGACTAGATTTCTCGGTCGCAGGGCATTGTTGGTTTCATCAACAGAGATGTTTAAGAATACTATTAAAAATATTTAAATACTTATTGTTAAATTTTTTTATAGAGTCACGATACACGGCTCGACATGGCTCGTGCTCGTTTTCGTTGAAAACTTCGTTTCGCGTTTAGTTTGCCATCAGCTGATTCGTGTGCCTTTCTCGTGTTTTATCTCATATCTCGATCTCTCACTAACAACAGTTGTATCACATTCGCTTCGGGTAGATTCGGGGCTAAGGTTTGCAACCAGTCGCCTCGTGTGCGGAGGGCCTGAGGCCCTCTAGTGGCATCATCAAAAGCATGCACCAACAATGCCCTGTGATCGAGAAATATAGTCGCTGAATATATGCTCAAAACCAGTTTGAAATTTGAAGTTTGTTTGAAGTTTGAAGTTTAGTTACGTTCGTGCAGTGTGTTTTATCTCACTCGTAAACACGTTCGTTCTTTTACTAACAACACAGTTGTAATGACATTCGGGGCTAAGATTTGTAACCAGTCGCCTCGTGTGCGAGGGCCTAAATCTATAATACGATAATGAATTTTATCTTATTCGTTTTTATATAAATTATAGAAACATAAGTGAGTCAGTTCTTCTTAATTATAACGACAATTGTTTTAAGTATGAGTCGCCGCCGAACTCTCGTAATTTGAACTATAGTAGAGTTTTATAGATATGAGGTTACAAAACAGTAACAGGAAAAAAAACAGTAAAATTTCATTTACGATATTTTAATACAATAAGATGCACAAAATATTACATTACAGCATATTGAAATTCAATTTTGTAATTTTCAACAGTAGTTTAGTTATGTGTATTATTGGTACTTGTCAAATCCTTCACACGGTTCGTGTTTGACGACTGACAAGTGAATGCTTCTTCCCCTGTCTGTGGATGCCACGCAGTCAAAGTTGCACTGGTTGCCGTACGTTACGCCGTCGGATCCGCACACCGGCGCGTAAATCATGGTACAGACACATACCGGATTGTCGGACGCCCCTGACGCGGACGAGAAGGCCACCAGTACTACAAGAGCTAATATCGTTACCGCTTTCATCTTGCAAGTGTGTTGCTATTATGATTCGTTTTGATTGAAAGCTTTGGCTTATATACGGGCAGATAGATTAGATAAAAAAATTATGTACTCGTATTTACGTATGTGTATATTTATATTTGTACATAAAAAGAATTATATAATTTAATATTTTGTGACTACAGTGAGCGAGAACATTGTTTCTTGACAACTGCAGTGTGCTCAGATTCTGTCCCCGTACCAGAGTTATATTTTCTGGGTTTGGTTGTTATCAATTTGAAATCGTTTTTGTACATAGATAATCGGAAACTTATTAGGCAGCGGTGTTGAGCGCATATATGAGTTCACGACATCATAAATACTACCAACTTAGTAGGAAGTCGTCGGTGATAAGATGTTAAATAAATTAAATTTAAAAAACAAATATTTTGTTAGTAACCAAAGTTAACTAGAAAACTACAAGGAAAAAAAATCTAGTACACGACTTTTTTGCAATGGGTTATTTATTTAATTACAAACCCTTGTGAGTTATAAAGCAGGACCTAAAATGGGGATTGTTACCGATATTGCGCTCTAAGACTCGAAGTACATATTAAAAGTTTATTTAAAGTTAATTTACATACATATTTTAATAATTACATTGTTTAACTTAAAACATACTATCATACCTGAAATTTAAAGAAACGACATTTAAAGTTTATTATTTACCATAAATTGTAAATTCCTTTTTATCTAATTTTATTATAACCTCATAATATGCACTTAAGTAACTAACTAACTAAAAACGTAAGTTCTATTGACTTCAAATATCAACTGTGTTGGTCGTTATTCTTACAGCATCATCTACTGCGTGCATGACTGACTCTCACTGAACGGTCACTCTTTTACCGATAGACGAGCTTTGCACTAACTAAAGAAATATAATTTCTTTACACTTATAATGGGATTGTGTCCTCATTTTTTAGTGGTCGATTTTTCAATTGTTGATTGAAATTGATGTTAATAAATGTATATTGGCGTGTCTATTTTATTAAATATCTAAATATTGACGGAGATATAGCAATTAAAAGTTTGAATTGTAGTTTTAGCGCTAGAAATGGTCGGCTATATTTGTATGACGTGAAATGCATTTTAACGTCAGTTATTTGTTGAGTAGGTCAGTGCTGTGGTAATGTTCTGTAGCTGTTGGTAGTCAAATAATCAAGTCAAATCAAAGAATAATAAGTTTTTATTTTATTTAACCCTGTTACGGCAGACATAATATTGAAATTTGATTGTTCCTTGAAATAGCTGTAAATAATATTTGATATTTTGATATATAAATACATATAGCAGAGATTTATGAGCTGTAAGATTGGTAACCTTACACTAGGATTGTGATGTTACATGCACTTGGAATGTGTACGTGTACAACGTTGAATCCCTTTAATAATTAAAGAGACAAAATGACTTTTTTAATTGTTAATATTTTTTAACATATAAGGAGTTATTAAAAAATAATTGAACATTTGAGGTATGTAGTATACCGCAATATATAGTACACTTTTATAGAAATTAAGACATAGGACACAAGCCCATTGAAATGGTTAGTATAGAGAACATCAGTAAAATGTGTTTAATAAGAATAGGAATTTTTGATAGTTCATTTTTATTTTTTTAGGTATTATTTTATTTGACTAACATATTAGGTCACCTTATGTCATACTTAAGTTTCCGTACGATGTTAATCTTACTCATTCTGCCAATTCATCATTGTTGTCTTCTTCGACGTGGAGGTTCCATCGTGTACCTAACCACGACGACGCTGATTGTGATGCTTATGATCTGATAACGCGAGATAATGACAACAAGTTGGTATGTGACTAAGGACGCGCCATATTGCGTCAGACGTTGTTCTCAGCCCGCGGACGGTGAAGCGCCTGTGAGCCGCAACGCTTCTAACATTTTTATTATGTTTATTTAAAACATGTAAATCCCCTGACGTGGAGATTATATTCGTGTATTTTCAGGAAATGACAAGTTACAGGAAGATATCAGACTTGACATATATATAGCAGGAGCTGGTCTTTTAAATTATCAGTTATTCTTTTTCCTGCTTACAGTAGTTGTGCAGTTAATTTGTTACTTTTGGTACTTTGTGAAGAATTTGTTAAATTATTTGAAGATGGTAATTACTTTATTTATTTATTATAAATGTTTAATGAGGTACAGGACGTACCGTCAATGCAAAAAGTTTATCTCTCGGTATACGAATATCTCGCAATACGAAATGCAAAATACGAAGTACATGAGGGACGAGCAAATATTGGGACTGTATCTTTGAAAATGATTTTTTCAATTCCCTATTAAACTGCTTTTTGCTTGTTAAAATGATTTTTTATGCATATAATAGTTTAATAAATGAAAAATTACCTATAATTAATATCAAATTTATATTAGTTCAATTTAAATTCAAATTAAATATTTTGAAAAAGGAATAATAAATTTGGCAACGCTGAAAATTTACGTGTGTTGACGCATGCGTGATTTGGTTCTTCGACAAATAAATTGTTATATTTTATATAACATTTATTCCGATTTTGAATTTCCCGCTCAAATTGGGATTTGCAACGTTGCCGGCTTATAACCTACATTTACTATTTCTTAATGGTTTTATTTAAATATTTTCGTAATAATTTTCTTTTTGCAATAGTGACAGAAAAGATTATTTTATATACACCTAGTTTTTGAAAGCCGTGTCACCATTTTTTCATAGTTAAAAGTTATATTATGTGGTGAAATTGAGCTAAAAATTATGATTTGTATGGAAAATGACTATTTTTAATCATAAATTTAATCCAAAATTTTGAGACAGCATGTATTTTAACTATTTGTATTGACCCTCCAAATTTCACAACGTTTTCATCATTTACGTCCTATACATCCTCCAAATTTTATTTGGTGTTGTTTTTTTAATAAATGTTTATTAGGTAAAAGAATTTTATA
Source organism: Panorpa germanica (assembly GCA_963678705.1). Classification (NCBI taxonomy): domain Eukaryota; kingdom Metazoa; phylum Arthropoda; class Insecta; order Mecoptera; family Panorpidae; genus Panorpa; species Panorpa germanica. The sequence continues at coordinate 1,216,156 of OY783205.1, read as the reverse complement.
TATTTTAGTTAACAAATATTAATATTAGAAAATAATCTGTAATAGTCGCGTAATATGATATATGTAAAGTTTGCTAAATTAAAACTGGTTGTAACGTGGTTGGAACTGTGTATTCTCTTCCAGGCACTCGAAATAAAACATTTAGCTACCACCACATCTGAGAGAGTGAAGTCTGTTGATTTCCATTCTTCGGAGCCCTGGATGCTATACGCTCTACTCAACGGGGAGGTTAAGATCTGGAACTATGAATCTAAAGTAATAGTGAAAGAGATTAAGGTACAGATTTATTCACACTAGCACACCAGCACCCTCTAATCCAGACTCTAACAATGTTTCCTTACTCACATTCTTTCAACTGACCACCAGGTGTGCGATCATCCAGTTAGAGCAGCTAAGTTTGTGGAGCGTAAGAACTGGATCGTGACTGGGTCTGATGACAAAATGATTCGAGTCTTTGATTGTAACACAATGAAAGAGATTTATGCCCAGGAAGGACATTCTGATTTCATACGTAGCATTGCAGTGCATCCAAAGGAACCATTGATCCTAACATGCGGAGGTGAGTTATAGACATTTTGGAAGTGCCATCAACGATAGCTCTTTTTCCTTTAATAAAATGTGT